>JAHTLZ010000016.1:61121947-61128191 GCA_023846285.1 Phrynocephalus versicolor
ACCATACTGTGCTTTTTTTTTTTTAAAATCACACAGACATAAAGTGGCTCTCCAAGGGGCATATGATAGCTCATTCTAAAAAGGGACCCTACTTTCAAAATGGGACCTGACTATCTGGCAGAGTGGATCTCCCAGAGGTCAGCTTCAACTCGACCGAAAAGAGTTTCACTTGCACTTGCACTTCCACTTCGGATGGCTACATCGAGGGAGGCCCAAAGGGTTTCTACCTGTAATCGGGTCTTCTCGGTGGCCACCCCAGGAGTTTGGAACAAGCTGCCTATGGAGATTTATTTATTTATTTATTTATTTATTTATTTATTTATTTATTTATTTATTTATTTTAGGACTTGTATGCCGCCCGTCTTCCCGAAGGAACTCCGGGCGGTTCACAGCATAGTAAATCATACAACCAAAGATAACTACCACAGACAATAGAAGAAACAAAATTAGTTAAACAACAAATAAAAATAAAAATAAAAATAAAAATCGGCGCTAGTAACCCAAAAATCAGGTGGCAGGGTGGAAAAATTAGGCTTGCAGAGCCCTTGGCGGCCTTCAGGAGAACATTAAAACCTGGCTCTTCAGGGAAAGCTTTGGTGATCGCTGAGTGTACGATTATGTGTTGTTAGATGGCTGTTTTGTTTGTCCCACCCCTTTTTCCTTGCTGGATTCTGTGTCTGTTTTGTATTATTGTTGCCATTGTTTTTATATCTTTATATAGAATTTGTTTCATTGGGGGTTGTGTTCTTTTTGTGTAAGTTGTTTTTACTATCTGTTGTACACCGCCCAGCGTTCCCAATGGAAAGTCGGGTGGTTAACAAGTACAAATATAAATATAAATAAAATATTACTGCGAATAAAAAAAATTAAATATTGAGAAATTATTCTAATTTTATATAGTACATATATGTGTTTCCAGTTTTCAGTAAATATATCATTTTGCAATAAATGGAATTTTCTAACAAATAAAATGGAACACATTTTTCAAGAATGCACCTTGAAATTCAATGGGGTACCAACCATTAAACAACTTAAGAACTGCTGTGCTAAACCAAAAATACATGTATAGAAATGCAGTATAGATAAATACAGAGTCCAGCAAAGGAAACAATTAAATTTGGATTTCCTGATTATAATGCCTTACATACTACAGGATGACAGAGAAATCATATAAATATTTTCAAATTTAAGGGAAATGGACATGATATAATAAAATTGTGCATGCTGAATCCATCCTGTATCATCCAGTTGGAAGAATGGTTCTGCCAGTTCAAACCCTATCCACAATGAGCTTCTGTGGTCACTCTACTCACTACATCATATTCTAATTAGCAGAGGAAAATCATTAAAAGCTAATTCTGTGACAAAGTACAGCATGTCTCATCCCTCGGAGTTTATACATCAGCATGCTTTGATTTGTGATTGGTTTTAGGAGTTCAAGCACAGGCCGGATTTCCTGAATGGGAAAGACTGCCTTCCAACACTATTGCTACAGTAGTAATAAAATAGTAACCAGCCTATGTCTATTTCTGCCTTTATAACACCCAAATCATGCTTCTTACAGAATTATTTATACAGAATATTATCCAAGGCCATAACACCCAGAAGAATGACAATACCTCTTAATACCATATTTGGTATACTGGAAGCCCTCCAGACTATTTTCAATCTATCAATCAATCAATCTTTTATTATACAGTCACAGACCCAATAAAATAAATTTTTAAGAACAAGTTAAATTAGGCAGGTGTCAAAGACCACAGATGGTTGAAGGAGGGAGGGAAAAGGAGTTCTACTACGACCAACAGAAAACAATTTGGCTCATAGAAAACACTTAAAATATTAATATTGGTAACATTTCTTTTATCCACAAAGAAATGCATAAAATATGTTCTTGGTTTCACTTAGCATGAACAAAGTCTTTGTCATATTCTTATATATTGTAAACTGCCCAGAATAATGCTTCAGCATTAATGGGAAACAGTAAACAAATTTAGCTAATAAATAAATAAATATTTCAAGCAGGAAAAAGAGTTCACAGAATTATTTGAATTTTGGCCTTACTATCTTTTACCGTTTTCTCAGTGTCACAGTTTTCTGTTTAATGAAAGCAGTGTTTTTGCTTTATTTATTTATTTATTTATTTATTTATTTATTTATTTATTTATTTATTTATAGCAGGGGCGGTAGGGACCTTCTCCCAGGTGGCTGTGACCCTCAGACGAAGAAAGAGTTTAGAGGCAACATAATACTAATAGCTTAATTTGTGAAAATGGGTAAATACCCTGTTTGCTACATAACACATTTGGTCACATGGCAAATAAATACAGAAATAGCAGTGGAATGGTCAGTTAAAAGGTTTTGTTCACAGAGAAGGAGGAAATTTAATTAAACCACGCCAATTACTGTCATTTTTTATTATATTATGCCTTTCTAGAAATAATGCAGATGCAGAATTCTAAAGTTACCTGCATGTTTGATGTTAATAGGATAAATTATCTAGTGCATGAGAGAATCCAGACAGCACAGGGAGGGGGCGGATGCATTTTTGCCTAACATCATATGCTTCCTGGTTGACTTATTAATGGAGCTTCAAAGGGCTGACTACATAACCAGCACTCAAGAACTCTGACCTATAGGCAAACTAGTATCAAACATCTTAACTTTTATTTTGCAAATTTGTTAGAACTTTGCTCTTCATCAAGAGTGTCAGAATAGTACCACTTCTGTGTGTTTGATAATGCAGTAACTTCAGCTAGACTAGCGGGGGGAGCAACATTGACAATGGCGGCCCACTAAGGGAAAGCAACAATTTTCTTCTTTTCTACAAAGACAAGAGAGTGTTGGTGAGATAGGCAGGTCTTCAAGTAGCACAGGGAATTAAGACCACTGCTCCAAAAGTAGAACAGCGAGATTTAGTTCTACTGGGAAAACAGAGTGCATTATAGTGGATAGACCCAAGTTCAAATCCCCATTCAGTCTTGGAAACATACTGAGAGGTAGCAATGATAAATAACTCCCTAAATATCTCACCCACCTTGGAAACTAAGATTGTCTTAAGTCAAAACTGACTTAAGATATACTTAATATATACAGGATATACAGTATTTGCAAATAAGTTAGTAGAATGTGGGATTGTTACTGTAGGTGGATTTTTAATTGGTTGACTGATTGTACCGAAAAGGTGATCATAAATGGATTCTCTCCATCATGGAGAGAGGTGACTAGTGGGGTGCCAAAGGGTTCTGTTCTGGGTCCTGTGCTATTTATGGTAATATCTGTATTAATGACTTGGAAGAAGGAATAGAGAGTAGGCTGATTAAATTTGCAGATGATATCAAATTGGGAGCTGCCTATATGCCCTAAGGAAGCAAATCCAATCTCACCTGATTTCGGAAGCTAAGCAGGGTCGGCCCTGGTTAGTACTTGGATGGGCGACCAGCAGGGAATACCACGTGCTGTAGGCGCCTGGAGTAGGAACTGGCAAACCACTCCAGTACTCCTGCCAAGAAAATTCCACGGACATGGAGTCAAGTAGAGTCTGTCACGAATGTAACGACACAACACGCACACATCAAATTGGGAGGGGTGGCTAATTCCCTAGAGGATGGGGGGGAAATCCGAAATGACCTTGACAGATTAGAGTGCTGGGCCAAAGCTAACAGAATGAGTTTCAACAGAGAGAAATGTCGAATCCTGCATCTAGGCAGAAAAAATGAATTGCATAGATATAGGATGGAGACACCTGGCCGGATCATAGTACATGTGAATGGGATCTGGGAGTCTGGGTAGACCACAAATTGAACATGAGTCAGCAGTGATGTGGCAGCCAACAGAGCTAATGTGATTCTTGGTTGCATCAACAGAAACATGATGTCTAGATCAGGGCTGTCCAACTCTGAACAGGCTAAGGTCTACTTTTTCCAGATGAAAGTGCCTGAGGGCTAATACGCTAAAACCTCTACTTATGAATTTTATCTGTTCCAATCGGTTTCCCATAGGAACACATTGAAAATCAATTAATCCTTTCTGGAGGAAACAGATTTCAATGCATTCCTATGGTAAGGCTAACCATGCACACACTTCCCTTACACCTGCTCCAACCAGTAGAGAGAGCAGGGGACTGTGCCATGGGCCTTGAACGGCTCCGCTTGGCTGAGACAGTGGGCTGGCAGACCCAGAGCTTTGCTCGGGCAGTGGTGGTCCTTGGGGTGGGGGAGGTAGGGGTGGAGAACTTATCCCCTCACATTTTTTATTGATGGCTGGCGGGCTACTTTTGAACCCTTCACAGGCTACTGGTAGCCCCCGGTTTACCTGTTGGGCAGGCCTGGTCTAGATAAAGGAAAATGGTAGCACCACTCCATTCTATTCTGGTCTGACCCCACCTGAAGTACTGTGTCCAGTTCTGCACACCTCAATTTAAAAAGGATGTTGACAACTTTTTATGGGTCCAGAGGAGGGTGACCAGGATGGTTAAAGGTATGGAAGCAATGTCTTACAAGGAGAAGCTTAGGGAGCTGGGAATGCTTAGCCTTGCAATAAGAAGGCTGAGATGGGGTATGATAGCTATGTTTAATTTGAAAGGATGTCATATCAAAGAGGGGACAGGTTTGTTTTCCATGGCATCAGAGAATAGGACTCAAGGCAATGGTATCAAACAACAGGAAAAGAGATTCTATTTGAACATTAGAAGAACTTCATGATGGTTAGAGCTGTTCGGCATTGGAATATGCTGCCATGGAGTGTGGTGGAGTCTCCTGCTTTGGAGGTTTTTAAGCATAGCCTGGATGGCCATCTGTTAGGAGTACCTGATGGGGGTTCCTAAGGTCTCTTCCAACTCTGATTCTATGACTTGTTTGGACACATAATCACTCACGTAGATACACCTAAAACAGGACTTGGCTTCTACTGAAATTGCCCAGAATTCTCATTTAAAAACATGTAAAGTGTATTCCACTCTTTGAGTTTGCTTCTGAGTATGGTGAGAAGCGAGAAGTGACAAATGTCAACATTTGACAGTGAAGCAAGACAAACAGTTAACTTCTTCTAGATTAAAAGGCAGTAGTATATGGTTCAGCTCAAGTGGCAGCTGATCCCCATCCCTGATGATGGGTTGCTCATAGTACTACAGAGTACATACATACTCCATCTTGTAATTGTGCGTTTGTTTTCTTTTTCCTAGGTACAGTACTTTGCACTTATCCCTGTTGAATTTCATTCTGCTGGTTTCAGCCCAGTGCTCAAGCCATCCAGATCATTTTGAATTCTGTTTCTGTCTTCCAGGATATCAGCTATTCCACCCAGTTTTGTGTCAGAAGGAGTCACTATTTAATCATCACCTTCTAACTACTGTTCTGTAGCCAACTGTGTATCAACCTGACAGTTGTTCTACTCAGCCTACCTAGTTAGCTTGCTAATCAAAAAACAGTTGTGCCTCAAATTACAATTGCTCCTAATTACAAAAACTTTGAATTACAAAGGGAAATCTGTGGGCATGGGGAGAATTCAACTTATAAATATTTAACCCTGTTTTTTTCGAGTTATGAAAATTTTCCCTGGTCCCTGAACAGGGGAAATGAAAACCTCTCTTTAGACTGCAAACTGAGTCCCTTCCATTTCCAATTACTATACTACCATCTTGTGGCCACTCCCCACTACAGCACTGCAATTGCAAACAAGTAGGAAGCATTTTATAGTCGGAATCAGAGAACTGGGGCGTCCCTTTTCAGTGATGTGCAGGAAGTGCCTGTTCTGGAGCCATTCTGGAAATATTTGGCACTGTTTTGCGGACTTTTTGGAACTTTTTAGTGGATTTCTCAAGTGGTTGAAAGGTAGGGAGCTGAGATCCATTATTTGCATGCCCGTTACTGTGCTTTTTGCATTCTGCTGTGTGTGTGTGTGTGTGTGTGTGTGTGTGTGTGTGTGTGTGAATTCCCACTTGGAATGGATTAATTGGTTTTTCATGCATTTCTATGGGAAACTGCATTTCAAAATACGAAAATTTAGAGTTAAGGAAATCCCATTGTAACTGATTAGTTCTGTAATTGGAGGCATCACTGTATCCGGGGACACTTTGTCAAAAGCTTTGCTGAAGTCAAGATATATTACATCTACAGCATTCCCCCTGTCTACCAAAGACGTTACTTGATCAAAAAATAAAATCAGGTTACATCCTACATTTCTACATCCTATATGTGTCCTTCTTTGTTTTCATGTACTCTCAGCTTTTTGTGAAGCCACACTG
>JAHTLZ010000016.1:61128201-61158454 GCA_023846285.1 Phrynocephalus versicolor
AACACTGCCTTATAGTATAGGATCTCGGATCACCGGCTTCCAGTGAATAGTGGGAGATTCAGGAGAGAGAAAAGAAAATAAGGAAGAGAAAATAAAAGAAAAACTGGCTGCTGCTCTTTAGAGAAGCTTAAAAGAGGACTGGATAAATTCAGAGGATGGGATTCTCCCCAGCCATAAGGCACATATAACCTGGTAAGGATTATATGTAATAGGACTGAGCCTCTCAGTTCCAGAGGAGAAGAGGATTCTGTTGCACCCTTGTCCTGATTATCAACTTTCCATAGATAACTAGCTGGACACAGAATGAGCGGAATGCTTCAATAGACGGCCCTTTATTCTGAAACACGTGGCTTTTATTGTGCTTTTAAGGCATTTTAAGATATCAGGCACAATCTGTAAAGAGGAAAAGAAATATATTAATCCAACTTCAATTTGTGGTGATGATGGACCATAAAAATTCTTTTCTCTTGTGTTTATAGAAATTGTTACATCTAAGGATTTGAACAGCAATTATGGAAATGTTTTATTAAGACATTTTCTTTGACCTTGAGGAAAGTATGAAGTATTATTTCAAACTGAAGTAGTTGTCTAAGAAATTGTTTAAAATTGTTCCCACGTCAATGGAAAATTCAGAGTTAGGAAAACAATGTACCAAAATCAATCAGTCCATGTCACTGTAGAGGCAAAATGAAAGATGACAGACATGAAAAAATTATGCTGATTTAAAGGCACTCTTATGCTGCTTTTCATATTTAAAAATTATCATGTGATTTTCAGTAAAAGGAAATGCAGTAAAACATGTGGGGGGAAATACAAAGAGAAACAATAAAAGCAAAAGCAATTCATTAAAGAAAAGAAAACCAGCAGTACTAGAAATTAGAATCTGACAGTGGGATAGGTTTGGGATAGTGCTGGTGTACCAGGATCCCCATGACCCAGCATCGTCCCTACCAGAGCTCTCGGAGTTCATCTCAGAGGCACTATTGAGGTCCCCCCGCCTATTGGTGGTGGGTGACTTCAATGTGCACGCTGGGGTAGGGCTTTCCGGAGTGGCTCTGGACTTCATGGAGTCCATGGCATCCATGAGTCTGTCCCAGCATGTCATCGGTCCTACCCATAGGTCTGGGCAGACTCTGGACCTGGTGTTTGCCTCCACATTTTTGGATTCTAATCTGAGAGTTGGTAATGTCTGCTCCCATCCCATGTCATGGTCTCATCATCATTTGCTGACCTTCTCCCTAGTGGTTGCTGTCCCTCCTCATGGGGAACTTGGCCCTACTGTTTGTTCACGCCCCCGGAGGCTTCTGGATCCTGATTGGATCTCAGAGGCCTTCAGGGATTTCTTGGATGGTTTGGTCAACAATCTGGTTGACACTTTGGTGGATAGATGGTTTGGGGATGCCACTGGGGAAGTTGACCAGATCACCCCCAAGCGTCTCATCTGTTGACGAGCCCATCCCTCGGTTCACGGCTGAGCTGGGGGTGATGAAGCAAGAAAGGAGGAGGTTGGAGAGCAGATGGAGGAAAGATTGGACAGAAAGTAACAGGGCTGGAAAGTAAAACCACTGACTGGGTGCTATGTCAGGGCAATCAGGGAGGCTAAAAGATCTCATGCCTCCTGAGAATTGGTGAGGCCTCCTCCTGTGATTTCACCAGTGAGTCCTTTGCAGTCCATTTTAAATCTAAAATAGAAGCCATCTGGGCAAATTTGAACTCTGATTCCACTAATCCATCTCTGAGAATAGCTCGTGCCACTCCCCTTCGGTCTCTTTGATTTGTGGAACTTGGGCCTGTAACACCTGCTGAGGCCTCCAGGACGGTGGCTCATTGCCAACCGGTGGCTTCTCCGTTCGACCCTTATCCAGACTGGCTGATTAAGACCGCTGGGGGAGCATGCTGGAATGGGCAGCTGCGATCACGTCTGCTTCCTTCAAGGATGGGGTTCTTCCCGCTCGCCTGAAGGACACCATGATCCAGCCCATTCTTACAAGACCAAGCTTGGCTGCCAACAATTTGTTTAACTACCATCCGGTAGCCAATGTTCCCTTTCTGGGCAAGATGATCGAGTGGGTTGCCTTGGTCAGGCTCCAGTTGTTCCTGGAGGAAGATCCATTACAGTAGGAATTCAGGTCACGGCATGAGACCAAGACAGCTCTGGTCACATTGCAAGATGACCTCCTGAGGAGGGCTGACAGGGGTTGTTCTACCCTGTTGGTCCTCCTCGAGCTGTCAGTGGCCTTTGATACCCTTGACCACTGTATCCTCTTGGGCGGGTTGTCTGAGGTGGGGATTGGGGGCCATGCTTTGTGCTGGCTCCGGTCCTTCCTCAATGGCCATGGCATTGAGGAGACTTGTGGGGTGTCTTGTTGGCCCCATGGACACTATCTTGTGGAGTGCCCTAGGGGTTGGTGATATCCCCTATGCTCTTCAACATCTACATGAGGCCACTGGCTGAGGTCATTCAGATTATGGAATTTGCTATCATCAGTATGCTGATGACACACAGCTCTATCTCTCCTTTTCCACCTCTACAACAGAGCCTGTGTGGACCCTAGACTGCTGCCTGGCTGCGGTAGTGGAGGGGATCAGGACTAATAGGCTCAAGCTCAACCCCGGGAACACTGAGGTTCTGTTCTTTGGGAGGTCCCCGGCAGGGTACAGTGGTCCTCTCCCCAGCTTGGGGGAAACGACCGTCCACTTGGTGGAGAGTGTAAGGAGTCTGGGCATCGTCCTGGATCCAGCTTTGTCCCTGGAGGCCCAGGTGGCAGTTGTTTCCAGGGCAGCCTTTTACCAGATCTGCCCATACCTAGAGGTGGATTCCCTCAGGATGGTTGTGCAGGCACTGGTGATCTCTAGGATTAACTACTGCAATGCTCTCTACATGAGGCTTCCCTTGACCCATGTTTGGTGACTGCAGTGGGTGCAGAATGCAACAGCCAGGCTGGTGGTTGGCATGGGCAGATTTGATCGCATCACCCCCATCTTGCCTCGCCTGCATTGGCTACCCATTGCCTCCCAGATAATGTTAAAGGTACTGGTTTTGTTTTACAAAACCCTCCATGGCCTGGGACCTGACTATCTGGTGGAGCGGATCTTCCAGAGGTCAACTTCGTCCCGCCCAACCAGAGCCTTGCCCTCCCTCTTGCTCTGGGTGGCCGCTCCTAGGGAGGCCCGAAGGGTCTCTAGCCGGAGTCAGGCCTTCTTAGTGACTGTCCCAGCACTCTGGTATAGACTGCCATCAGAGCTTAGGCTGGCTGAGCCGCTGTTGGCCTTCAGGAGAGCTTTGAAAACCTGGTTCTTTAGGGAAAGCTTTGATGACCACTGAATGCACGTTGGTCTGTCTGTTTATCAGTTGTTTGTACTGTTTCTCCCAGCCCTTTCTTGCCGGATCCCTTTGTTGTATGCTGTTTGTTATTTTGTCTTATCTTTTTTATTTGATTTACTTTTGGGGAGGTTTTCTTGGGCTAATTGTGTATTTTGGCAATTTGTTGTACACCGCCCAGAGTTCCTGAGGGAAAGTCGGGTGGTCAACAGGTACAAAAATAAATGAATAATTAAATTATTTTTCTAAATACATACAAATTATCATCATCATAATAATAACCATGCACTGTCAAGTTAATTCTGACTTACTGCAACCTCTTCCAAGATCAGGAGTTAGTAAAAAGTTAAATGAACCAAAGTGAAGCCATGTTGATTTTGCTTATGCCTTATTAAAATGTTTATGCCTTGATAAAATGCTTATGTCTGCACAAAAGTGAAAGGAGAAAGGCACAGACATAGGGGCCAAGGACATAGATAAGAAAGCAATGGGGATGGGATCCATGGTGGGAATGGCTCTGATTAAGCTGTAAAGCGATTGTGGAATGTTGTGATTGATGAAAGAGGCAAACCAGCTTTGTACTTAAGATGGTGCAAAACAAAAGTGGGGTTCAATTTCCCCCACCTGCATGTGTGGGGAGACTCACCTGACCAGGTTGCCCTTTTTTCAGCTGAATAAACTGACCTATCTGGATCTCTCCCTTGTCTCAGAAGTTTTTGGCTAAGTTACTCTGATACAAAAAAGTTCTGGGAATAGCCTGAACTCAATACTTTTTCAGGGTTTTCCAGGTAGAGAATACTTGGAAGTAGCCTTGGGACTGTACAGTTTGCCCAAGGCCATACAGGCTGGTTCTATTCATGGATGGCACAGTGGGGAATCCCAACCTCTACACCCAGATACCTGATTATGTCCAGCCAGCTGAAAAAATATCATAAACTGTACAATCTGGATTCCTCAACAGAGTGAATTGCTTCCCAGAAACATCTGATGGATCATTTCTGGAAACCAGATTTAGGGTTCCTGATCAAACAATGATCCTCATATGTAGGTTTTTTTTAATTCAAGTAGTTCATCACATCAGCAATGATCTAGCACACACAATAAAAATAATATCTTTTCCCCAGACTCTCCACAGATGATCAGGGAAATTTTATATCTGATATCCTGAACGACTTGTAAGACACTTCAGAACACTGGAAATGAACATTAGAAGGAAGGAGTGGCAGGGTTGTTGTCTGGCCCATTCTAAGCAACACTCTCTCTTGGAATGAATCATACACACTTGATTGACATTTTTTGTTTGGATGAGTATAAAATCATAGAATCATAGAGTTGGAAGAGACCTCAAGGGCCATCCAGTCCCACCCCCTGCCATGCAGGAACTCTCATCAAAGTACCCCCGACAGATGGACATCCAGCCTCTGCTTAGAAACCTCCAAAGAAGGAGACTCCACCACTCTCTGTGGCAGCATATTCCACTGCTGAACAGCTCTAACTTCCATCAGGAAGTTTTTCCTAATATTCAAAATGAATCTCTTTTGCTGTACAGTAGTTTGAAACCAGTAGTGGATGACTGATGAAAAAAGGACTTAGCTTCCGGAATTTTGGTGTGACTTTGAGAATGGTAGTGATTTTGAGAATGGTAGCGAGAACAAGGGGATATCTTGTAGACCATGTTGACTCCTGTCATTGGTGTTATGTGTCGGAATATATGTGTATTTTGAAAATGACAATGAGGTAAACGTTTGGTAGAATTAAAGCGAACAAAACCTTGCTTCTACTTTTAAGTGACAAAGTGTACAGCAACTATGGCCACTATATGTGTAAGTTTGTAGCAGTTACTAGTACTGAAGTTGATACCCAAATGATGTCGGTTAAATAACAAGATTCAAACACCTTTTTATGTAAAAACAATACTCTTTGTATTTTACATCAATAACAGAAAACTAAAACTTCAGCAAAAATGAAATAATGCCTGATAAACAACATTTACCTATCACATGTATAGGTTAAGTTCACAAATTAAACACTTAGAACCGATAACTAAGCTTTTACTTTGTTTCATTCACACTTGCTTATATTCCTAGCAAGACAAATAAACCCTTCTGTTGACTTTGTGAAACAAAGCCACTGAATGCAGTGGCTTCATCCACTGCAACCATGCCCCAAACACACTCAGTTTGGCAAAAGTTACTCTACACTGCAGGTAAGCATACTATACTCAATATTTATGTTTTTATTTTTCCTTGGTAAAAACTTCAACAATATGAACATTCAGTCTGCTGTTTGCTGTGTAAAGCTTCATATTCTCCCCCCACCCCAAGTGGCAATGCATGCACAATATTGTGCAGCAATTACAAGACCATTTGAATCATGGGTATAGAAGCACAATATCCCATATTCAAAAACTGGAAGTTTCTTGAAGAATCAAATAATGATAAGACTTCTGGCCCAGAACTGCAGAGGCAACTCACACCTGCTGTGAATGTTCTACTGAATGCAAATGAGACAATGGTTCTCACTTTTACAGACTGGATCCTGTGTCCCTTGAACTGTTCCTTTGTTATGAATTACCTCATTTCCCCTGCTCCATGTTTCTCTGGATCTCCTATCAAGGTGCAACTCCTGGGACAGTCTCTCCAGTCCACTGTACCATTTCAACTGTACTGACTCTTATTAATGTCATTTTAAGGCTTGTTTTCAGTAAAAATTTAAAAAAATCTGTTGTTTTTTTAATCTGAAATACTATTTTACACTGGTTCTTGGAGGTGGTTAGAAAGATTCCCTAACCATCTTCACCTCCAATTTCTATGCTTGAGGTACGTGCTAGATATACTTAAATGCTGCTGTTGAGTGCAGTAATAATGTTATTCTCCTGTGATGTCTAGCTAGTACAGTATTTGAAAAATAAATATTTTGTGTAATGTTATCAGTCAAACGCCTGGCAGGCAACAGTGCATTTATGCTGTTAGTGCTAAATCAAGAACAGCAACCATTATTTTCCTGCCAGACAATACAGTACTGTACTTTTATTGTTCTACAGAGCTATGTACACTGCTAGTTTCACCATTCTTTAGAATAACATTTTCAACAACAGTGATTTAAAATCCTTCTGAATTTTTATAAACTCTGTTGGCTAGTATAGTTTACTTCACGGCAACTGCTCCATTCAACATTAGTCTTGCCTAAAACAGATCTAGAAATAGATGGATTTGTTACTTGTGACAAGGTCTATTTATTTCTGTGTACCTTCTCTAAGCAGGGCTACTGGATTTTGTTTGTTTCATTCTTAACATTTAGCAGACACTGACACTAACTATGTCTGGTTGAAGTTTTCATTGGTTCTCTAGATATTAACTCCCCGATGCACAGTAAGTTACTTACTGACACAACATAGTTCCTATGCTATTTTCATCAATTAGACTGCATTATTCGTATGTTGGAGTGACCACAGCTCTCTGAATCGCTTTTACAAAAATGATGAAACACCACTGAGGAGACAAATCATAATACCATAATGGAATTTGTTTTATCTTGTCTTTGTCAACAAACCTCCTGATCCATTTATATAACATATAATAAGAATCTACCATTCTCTGTGAGCATTCAAAGCAGGAAAAGCTTATTTTCCAAAAATATTTAGCAAACCAGCACACACACACACACACACACACACACACACACACACACACACACACACACACAAACAAACAAACAAACAAACAACCGTGTGGCCACTATCAAGACTGAAAACACAGCCATTTTTGTTTTGTTTTCTTTCCGTTTTTCTGCTATGTACATTATCCCAAACCTTTCATCTCTGTAACAATCTTAGGCTGAATACCAAATATTGTTTTTCCTAACAGACTAGCTAGAAGATGCAGCCATCGGTTTCTGTAGAGTATTTCAGCCAGTGTGGTTTGATAATTCTAGACTGTAAGGAAATAGAACAGGATTGAATTAATATGAAAATCCATTATTTCCCCCCATTTGAAGCAGCTATAAGTCATTGGATATTTAGTTTTTCAACAGCCTAACAAAACTTTTGAACTTTTAAAGACAAATATTGCCCAGCCCATTTGCAAACAGTCACAAAAGTTAAGCACACTTCCCCCTTTATAGTGGCACAATCTGCTGCTATTTACATAACGAGTAGCCTGTTATCCAGTGGAAATCAGAGAGCGTGAAGAGGTATGATCCGAGTAGGATGCACATATTTCACCTTATACTTAGTTCCCCAAGATATACAAAAATCAAATCTGCCATCTGGCATAGCTGGGTAAATATTTAAACAGTAATTTGAGGCATTGTAAATTGAAGAGGGAAAGCAGAGTACAGAGCAATTGAACCTTTACTGGCTACATTCAGAATGAGATTCAGAACACAGGTGTGCAATATCTCACGGTAAATCATTGCTCAAGTAAGTTCAATGCCAGCACCGTTTCTTCAAAAGAGGTACCCACCAACTCCCAAACTCTTAAATAATTACAGTGGTTGAAAGCCAGTATTTTTCACATTGTTTTTAGGAAGCTGTAGGGGACTGGCCAATGATGTAGGGGTGGGGGAATGGATTTTTCCAAGGGCCAAAGACGCACCCACCCCGAGGAGTGAATGTTAAGTGATGCCACCTTTGTTGGATTCCACCTCTTTTTAAACATTGGCCCAATGGTGCTTTACAGAAAGAACCTGAAGTCGCATTGGCATTTCAGACACATGCTTCCAGCAAAGACTCATGTCTGAGAAATAAAGCTCCAAACAACCCCATATTTGGTCCCAAAGTCACACTACAACATTAAACAAGCCAGTTTGCAAACTGTGGGAACCTCCTGTTGTGAGATTCAGGCACTTTCATGCACTTAAGGAAACTGCCAATTCTAACAATGTGTTCTCTGTAACTGACAGTTTTGATTACGTCACCACTGCCCTCCTCACCTGCAAAGGAAAAAACAACAAGGAAAAGATACAGCGAAGCTTCCAGAACACAGCCAAACAGCCCAAAAAATTCACAACAGGTATATAGGGAAGCCATACTGTCTAATTTAGAGAAGGAGGACAAAAACAGGATGCTTTGCCTTCCTTGATTGGAGAGGTAGAGAATACAAGAGCAGATCTCAACTGGCACAGAAGTGATCTTGCAACCTAGTGTTTAACCTACTGGGCAGATTTCAAAAAGTAATAACAGTGGTTAATCTGGTGAAAATCTCACGGTAAGAAAGTCTTCTTATGTGCACAAGTCCAAAAGAACTGCACTGCTCCTAATGAAAAATCCAAACTCGGTTATTTAGGTAATACTCAAACTTATGCAAACAATCTCTTTATTAGGTCAACTAAATGTCACAAAAGAGTTCTCTAGAACGCTTTAACGGCAAGATTTTAATCAAAGCAAAATTGGGAGGTTGGTATGGAGGGGGGAAAGGGCCAATGTCAAGCCATTTAGTGAACAATTTTAAGGCAGCACACCATATGGAAAGAGACTGCTGCCACCTTCAACTTCTCCTAGCATTATTGTCTTTTCCAGTGAGCCTTGTCTTCTCATGATATGCCCAAATTAGGACAGCCTGTTTCATCGTTTTTGCTCCCAAAGAAATTTCAGGCGTAATTTCCACGAATACCGATTTGTTTATCTTTCTGGCAGTTCAGGGTACCTGCAAAACTCCTCTCCAGCACCATTACTTCTTTTCCCCGGCAGGTATGGGGTCCACTTTTCGGATCCTGAAACACCACTTTGCCCAACTGACCATGCTTTTGGGGTGCAGGCCAACAATTTGTATGTCCTTAATGACAGTTTCCTGTCATCTCTGTTTTGGTTGCCCATCCAACTGTTGGCCACTGATTTTCAGATGATAAGCAATGGTGGAAGGTGCCACTTTAAGGACATATCCATACCAGAGAAGCTGGCTTCCTTATTGCTTTCATACCAAGTAGCTGTTAGGTAGTATATTTTGTGATGTATTTGAGTAGGGAGATACTCAATATTCAACTAGTTAACAGTATACAAACTTTCAGCCCATTGTTGCTGCCCAGCATTCTGTACCACACTGTGCAACAGGGCAGACAATCATCATGTAAATCTTGGATTTGATATGGATTGGCATTTGTCTGTTGCAACGCATACAGGCGGGTTCTCACAGTTGCAACTAAGCTGCATTCAGTGGGCGGATAACAGAGATGGACAACAGCCTAGCATGCCTATAGTTCATAGACTGGATGACATTTTAGAGGTACCTGCTTGGCCTGAATATGTGCTTGACGGTTTCAGTTTACCAAAGCTGACTCAGAATTTTCTCCTTAGTAGTTTCAGATACAGGTTCATGCATTAGGTCTCTCTGCTCCCAAGAGGCATGCAAGTAGGAGCAGCTGTGCTATGCAGCAGCAGCACCTGCATGCAAATAGCTTGTAGTGTCAGCAACAGAGTGCCAAAAGGGAGCCCAGATGCAAAAAGGGAGTGCAATCTGACATTATCCATCAGTAAGAGGAAGGAAATGATGGATAGAAAGGAAAATGATAAGAAACAAAAGGACTTTACAGAACAAAGTATCCAGCCTTTCATTTGCCAATCTCCTTTATGCCATCATAAATACTCGGTATTCAAACTCAAGATCTGAACTGGTCCAAGAAAAAAAGGCTTTTTTATTCAGATGCCTCTTTGAAGTTGCACCGCAAATTAAGTAACATGACTAAAAATTAAAAAATGGTCCAGTTAATTAATTTGGCACAAGCTTAGCTTCTCATAGCAATCAAAACTGTATTAATAGGGAGGGTATGATCTCTTTTACAGAGGATTTAAAAAAATCTCCTTTCTGTTTAATTATGAACTGTGGTTGAAATCAGTATATTTGGCTTTTCCTTCAATATGCTTTACAAGTGCAGAACCAGGTATTTTTTAAACAACATAAATCATGTGTTGTTTATTCACCAAATATCTGTCATGAAATAGTTAAAATGTAATAAAACATTAAAGTAAAAAGAATGACATTTCGTTGAAGGAAATGAGAGGTTTAGTGTTTGAGATCTAAAATAAAGACTCAAATAAGTAATGGTACAGAATTCTCATGCTGCTTCCTCACATTTCTGTATTTATTTTTTTATCTGTGAGATCAAGTGTGTTGGAAAAGGAGGCCTGGTAAGCATTGCCTCAGCCCTCATTCTTTGCTGAGTACATCTGTGGTCAATTTCCCACACTTTCTTCCATAAAAGGTAATCTAGGCACTGTACTTGCAACAGGATAATCTAAACAATATGAACGATGTTACTGTTAAGGACCATCTGGCTCATCCAGCACTGCTCTGGATTTTTAACTCCTTGAGGTAAAATAAGATTAGGCAGCCGGCTATCTGCTTTTAAAACGAAGAGTTCACCACTCACACGAGATTTTATATATATATATATATATATATATGGTAGTAAAGTGATTTAACATTGTTTTCTCCTCTATACCTCCAAGGAGGAGTGCGAGGACACATGACTGTGTGCACTGTTACACACTTACTCCCACACTGGGGTTGTTATTTAAGTTTCATTCCCCCACCCCCATGAGAGACCCTTGTGCCGATGCTATCCTGCTGGATTACTTAGCCGCTGGGGAAGTCACCAATGGAAGCAATGAGTACGAAGGCCTTTAATAGAAGCAAAATCACCCACCCAGGCCCTGTTACTTGGATCCAAGTCTAAAAGGACAGTTTCGAGCAAAATAATTTACAAGTGAGACAGTGTGCATAATATCCTGGTGTGGCTGCTGCTTAAGAAAAAACACAGCTCATGGTTGAGAAGGGATACATACTACAGTATTACTAAAGAATATTATTACAGCTGATGTGGTAAGAAAGGGGTTAAAGTTATCAAGATGCAGCTGTGTAAACTTTTGACTAGCAGGCTTAACAAAATAGAGGAATTTGGCTCCAACTTGTCTCTTCCTTCCCACATTTTAATTATTTTGTTAAAGAAAATTATGAAGTACTGCGGTAACAGTTTCCTAACATTTCTTCCCTGCATTCTCCCCCAAAGTAATCTTGTTTGGTAGAAACCAAACAAGGGTTAAATTTGAGCTTATATATTTTCTCCTAAAGTAAACAACAGCACAAAAGACAAATGTTCATATTAATTGGGTTTCCGCTTTAGTTTCCTATTGCCACATTAAATAGAAACATTGCCATATCTTATTTCTAGTCAGAGTGCACATGCTGCCAAGCCCCACTCTGTTTTTAACCTATTTCCTGATCTCTGAAGCATCATCTCCTGACCCTTGCCTGTGGCACTAAAAAGTTATTTTACTGTTATCCATGTTGAAAGGATTCTCTTAAATTAACCAGTGTGTCAGTCTGCTAATATTCAGATTCTTTTCCTCCCTGCCCTCTCCATTTTTACAATGTTTTCATTTTAACAAACTTTAGGAAATATAATAATAAACAATGAATTGAAAGTAATATCAGTATGATTTACAAAGTCCGAATTAGTATTAATAAGTTTGTCTGAGTTTATGGGCTCTAAAATGCTAAGTAGAACCTTCATGTAACACAGAAAATCATAGAATCATAGAATCATAGAGTTGGAAGAGACCTCAAGGGCCATCTAGTCCAACCCCCTGCCATGCAGGAACCCCCATAACAATATTTCCGACATATGTCCATCCAGCCTCTGCTTAAAAACCTCCAAAGAAGGAGACTCAACCACCCTCCGTGGCAGCATATTCCACTGCTGAACAGCTCTGACTGTCAAGTTCTTCCTAATGTTCAAATGGAATCTCTTTTCCTGTAGTTTGAAACCATTGCCCGGAGTCCTAGTCTCTGAAGCAATGGAAAACAAACCTGTTTCCTCTTCAATATGACATCCTTTCAAATATTTAAACATAGCTATCATATCCCCTCTCAATCTTCTTTTTGAAAGGCTAAACATTCCCAGTTCCCTAAGCCGTTCCTCATACGACATTTCCTCCAGACCCTCAACCATCCTGGTAGCCCTCCTCTGCACCCGCTTGAGGTTGTCAACATCCTTTTTAAATTGAGGCGCACAGAACTGGACACAGTACTCCAGGTGGGGTCTGACAAGAGCAGAATAGAGTGGTACTATCACCTCCCTTGATCTAGACACAATGGTTCTGTTGATGCAACCAAGAATCGCATTGGCTTTCCTGGCCGCCACATCACACTGCTGACTCAGGTTCATATATTGTGAAGACAACACACAAATTTGTTGCCATGTGTTATTGGAATATCTGAAAACTGATCCCTTAACATGCTGCCATTTCATACATCCATTACATTTAGACCCAGACTTGATTGGTCAAGCCCCATTGAAGCCCATGTGAAACTGAGTCATGGTGAATTCTAATTCCCCATTATTACCAATGGGTCATCAAGTCCAATCCCTCACCAAAGCAACTAAAGCATCCATAATCTTTGTTTAAAGGAGAGTTCATAGTCTTCTAAGACAGTCTGTAGAACAGCTCATAGGAAGAATTTCTCAGGCAGTTCTTCCAATTGTCAGAAATCTCATTTGGGTTCAACCTTCTGAAGCCATAGTAAACAAACTTCCCCCATCTTCTAAATGACAGGCCTTCGAATTTGAAGATGCTTTCTAGTCTTCCCTTCTCTATGCTAAGTGTAAACTCCTTTGCCTTCATAGTACTTAGTTTTCAGTTTGCTCTCTTGATTGCCTTTTTTAAATAGTTTCCAGCTAATCAATCTACTTCTCATGGCGTAGTGGTTAAATGCCTGTACTGCAGATAAAACTGTGCTCATGAACTGGGGTTCAATCCCAGGTAGCAGGCTCAAGGTTGACTCATCCTTCCATCCTTCCAAGGTTGGTAAAATGAGTACCCAGCTTCCGGGGGCAGGGGGCAATGTGTAGCCTGCATGCTGCAATTAAACTGTAAACCGCCCAAAGACTACTTGAAGTGGTATGGGGTGGTATACAGTGGTCCCTCGCCCATTCGGGGTTCATATACTGCAGTCCCGCTATATCGCGGGACCGCAGTATATGAAAAAAGGCCCGCTGGGGTAAGAGGGAAAGGCCTGCTTCAGGCCTCCCTTACTTACCCCAGAACTGGCGCTGCCCCCAAAGGGCTTGTGCTGGCCTTCCTGGGCCTGGAGGCCCCAAAAGGGCCTCCCTGCGAATCGGAAGTCACTTCCGAGTTACCGAAAATCATTTTTAAGGCCTCCGAGGGCCTTTCTAGGCCTGTCAGAGGCCTCGGAAATGATTTTTGGCGACCCAGAAGTGATTTCGGTTTGCAGGGAGGCCCTTTTGGGGCCTCCAGAAGGCCCAGGAAGGCCCTCGCAGGCTCGTTAGGGGCAGTGCGAGGCTGGGGGTAAGTACAAACACACCCAGCTAGGCGTCCCAGGCCCGACCCGACCTGCATCCGCATATTGTGGATTTTCAATTATTGCAGGTAGGGCTGGTCCCTAACCCCCACGATAGGTGGGGGGTCACTGTACAATCTTTGCTTTGCTTTCTTACAATTTAGAAAATAATACCAGACTAAGTATTCAAAAAGCAAAGACTGATTATGTTACTTCCCTTGATTAGGACCTCATATTCTTCTGATGCAACCAAAAAATATCTCATTTTGTTTGTTTGTTTGTTTGTTTGCTGGCTGGGCATCATACTGTTGAGTCATGTTTAACCTGTGGTATATGAAAATCCTTAAATCCTTTTCACATATACATCTGCTAAGCCAAGGGGATGAGGCCAACAGGCAAACAAGATGGCTATTTAATCATTTGGCTCCACAAGATCTCAACAAATATGAACCAAAACAATGAAACAAATGTGGACACCAACTAAAAAAAAGGAACCCTTGGAATGAAAAGAGAGGTTGGCATAAACACAAAAAGAGCACCAAGAGCATATTCTTCTCTGCACAAGTCAAAAGTAAAACTGAAAGGACAGTCACAAGAAGCTGAAGCCAAAAATGCCTCCAGCTAAGTCAAAAGGCATGAAAAATGGAAAATACACAACAGACAATGAAAAAAATAACAAAACAAGAGATTTCAGTATATAGTTCAACAACTCAAAGACAAAATAGATGAAGATTGAAAATCAGTAATCCCACCGAAATAAAAAAAAAATCACCAAGCTTGCTGAAATGCTGGTCACTATCAAAACATCAGCAAATGAAGTACTCACTCTGGGAATCTCCCATAAAACAAAAATAAAATAATTACCAATTCTCACAGCAGCTTTGCAAAATGCACTAGGGATGTGCACCAAATGAAAAATGAAAGGCTGATACATCAGGTTGTTACATAACAAAACAAAACAAACTGAACCGGGGAAGCAGCAGTTTTTAAGTAACAAAACACACTGGCACTTTTTAAAGTTTAAAACAAACTTATTCTTTTCTCTATAAAATGGCCCCCCTTGGTCCTAGAGGCACCAAATTTGGTGGGTACCTTCCTTGGACTATCCCCTTTAAGCACTCCAAATTGGGAGAGACTTTGGGTTATGTTACAGATGATATTTTTTTAAAAATTGTACAAAATGAACCAGTAATGAACCAATTCGCTCCTCTATAAAATGGGTCCCCTTGGTCCTAGAGGCACCAAATTTGGTGGGTACCTTCCTTGGACTTTACTCTTGAAGCTCTCCAAATTTCAGAGGTTCAGGCGGCTCCCCAAAAACATTTAGAAATGCAATGTTTTGTGCTTGAAAAATAATGATCCCAGGCAGCTAGCAGCATGGAAATTATAATGGAGCTTCCTCAAGCTCTCCCCTTGAAGCACCCCCAATTTGGAGATGTTTTGGGGTATGGGGAATGGAATTATTGAGCTCCAAAGGGGCTGTGAGGAAATTTAATTGAAGGAGTGTGGAAGGATTGGCACACTGAGAGGAAGCTGTCAGTTAACCCCATAATTGCTAAAGCATGCTAGGCACGCTCCTTCCATTAAGCACCCACCACCTCCTTTGGATGCTTAATATCTCTGCCCCCAGAAACCCTAAACTTGCTTGGAGAAGAGAAGCCTGCCATTTGCATGCGTGAGATCAGTAATTTTCCATTGAATATTTTTTTAAAAAAACATTTTTAAAAATATTCAATGGAAACCTATTGATCTCAGGCATGTGAATGGCAGTCTTCTCTTCCACAAGTAATTTTAGGGGGTCCCTTGAAATTTGGAAAAGTTAGGTTTTCTGGAAAACAGAAACAGAAGAAAAAATCTTGAGATTTTATGATGACAAGTGGTGAGACACTTGCCTCCTTCCCTATAAAATAGCTGAACTGCCCCAACTGTAGAGCCCATGCAGAAGAATGATAATGAGGTCTATTTTTCAATCTGCTACAGACATTGTGAATCCTGATTCTGTCTTCTAAAGTATTAGTTAACCCTTCTCATTGGTACCATATGCACAATTGATAAACATCCTCTCTATAAAGTTGTTGAACACTACTGGGCCCAGGATGAACCTTGCAACATCTAACTTGTTCCCATCATTCTCCAGAATGATGGGAAATCACTGGCAAATACTCTGTGGCTATGGCCTGTCAGTCATCTTATACACCCATCTAACAGCAGCAGCAGCATCTAACACACATTCAATGAGCTTACTTTTTCTCAAGAATTCTCAAAGATTATCATGAACACTTCTTGAAGATCTCAGGAAAGTGAGGCTCTGAAATTACATCTGAAAAATTCCTTTCATATCCATGGATTTTATTCATCTGACCCAAACACTACCTACCTACGTGTTCCCTTACAAGTCTAACAATCAGACACCTGATGTATCCTACTTTTCTGTCCCATGGGAATTGCTTCTGACTGAGTTTACCTTTCTTAAAATGCAGAGTGCATGTTGGATTGCCCCCAGCTTTCCATCTTTTCAGTATAACTCCCCTTATAGGCATTGGTTCCAATATTCCCACATCAGTAAGCAGCTTTCCCCCTGTTTCTGGTAAGGACATGATATCTGACCTCTTCCACCTTCTAAAAGCCAAAGTTGTCAGGAAGAAAACAGGGGAATTTGTTGGACTTTAACTTTCTGACAGAAATACTAAAATTGCTGAAGCCTCCCATTACTGCTATATCTCTCCTTTTACTCCATAAAAATTAAATATGCCTTACTTAGACTAGATGCAAACCAGAGTAGGTATCTTAAAAAGTTTTCTCATAGAGTTCTGTACAGAAGATAAGCGGGATACAAATATAATAAATAAATAAATAAATAAATAAATAAATAAATAAATAAATAAATAAATAAATAAATAAATAAATATATTTTAAACTATATTATAAAGGAGTGAAATATATTTAGCAATGAAGAATAGCAGTCGAAAGCTATCCACAGTGTGATGGGTCTTCAGTCCTTGTTCCATACAGACTGTGTATATGTGTGGTACCCAGAAGAGCCCTTCCTGGAAAGCTATGCAGATGCTGCCTTCTGGGCTTTCTTTGTTCCCTGTCTGTGCTTCACAGTGAGATAGAGGAATTTTAACCTTGGTGGTATACTCATACGTTGGCAGCATTATTTGTGTAACTGATGTTGGTGAAGTGGTGGTACTTTGATGTTTTTGTGTGTATAATGTAGCAAGGTATAGTCAGGGAGCATCTCTCTTTGTATACTGTTTTCTGAATCTTTCTGGAATGTTTTCTTTGTGATTCTTATGCTCTATGAATCTGTAATTTCTGATGCTTTATTCATTTCAAAAGCACTATATTGTATAAAGCCCTCCTGTTGCATCTTTTATTAAATCAGGCAAGGCTGCTTCTTCAAATTAGGAGGCCCAAATCCTCCACCCCTTAATCTACCAGAGGACATATCCAACTGCCTCTGTATTCATCACAGTGGTAGCAAAACCTAATCTCTGTCCATTTTGGAGCTCAATAACTCAATCCCCTATACAACCTCTGTCCAACAATGCTTCTGAAAGCCCTACAGAAATTCGATTTTCATTTGAAACAAGGAACCTTTGGCTGCATATTACCCACCCCTTTATTAATACAAGAAGAAAGTGTAATTCTTTTGTTGATAGTTTACCTATCAGATTGTTTAACTAATTCTCTTCTTCCACTGGAATATTTATGTAGTTACTGGAATGGAATGGCATTTCTAAAATAGGAGTTCTACCTTTATAGTCCATACTCAGCTAGGAGCCCTGTGGTGCACTGGTTAAATGCCTGTACTGCAGGTAAAACTGTGCTCACGACCTGGGGTTCAATCCCAGGTAGCAGGCTCATGGTTGACTCAGCCTTCCATCCTTCCAAGGTCAGTAAAATGAGTGCCCAGCTTGCTGAGGGGGGCAATGTGTAGCCTGCATACCGTAATTAAAACTGTAAACTGCCCAGAGACTACTTGAAGTGGTATGGGGTGGTATATAAGCTTTGCTTTGCTTTGCTTTGCTTTACTGCTACACAATGGACTATGCCTCTCCATCTTTTCAAGGCACACATGAATCTGCATTTTCACCTACCTCTTACCCAGTCAAGTAAAGAGGAAGAGGAGGGAAAACACCTCTCTAATAAGGAAGGGAATTGAAAAGAGTGTTGTAGACAAAACGTTGCTACTTCCTGGCTGCCTCCAGGTTTGGATATTCATTATTTAAGTTGAATGCATATTACGAAACCTTGAAGTGTACTACTGACTCATCCTCTTTAATTTTCAGTTTCCGATAAAAGGATCCATTAGTTTTTGGCACGACTCAAGTTACACAGTATTAAACCAAATGGGCAGTACTTAAAACTGCATTCTCATCCTCTTTTTAAGCCACAGGTTGAATTAGAACAGTATATGCAGATAGAAAAATGTACAGGGCAATCCTACAGATGTCTTCTTAGAAGTCACCCTTATGGAATTCAAGGAGTCTGCCAGATAAGTAACTGTAGAATTCCAATCACAGATCATGTAACTGGCTAACTTCAAAAATCAAATCTGTCCAACATACTACAAGTAAAGACAGAAACTAGTCTCCTTCAGGAATAATCCTCCGGGGAATCATAGTCATAGGTAGAAGAACAGTGAAGCCAATCCTCTGGCCTTGCCTTCACATTCCACTTATTAGGAAGAAAGGTTTTAAGTGGTGAATCATTCTCTAATGATATAGAACCTTGGTTGTGCATCATGAGGGCAAAGAGAATACAAGGGTGCAACACTTTCCTTCTTCAAACATGTCCTTGTCAATTTGTGGACGTCAGTGGAGGAGATACTGATGGAAATGCACCACTACATAAGCATACATGCCCCCTACTCTCTTATTCCAGGCAATTAATGATTGCATGAAGAATGCTATACCTTACCTGGCCAAGCTCTCTTGAGAGAGGGTAGCCAAGAATAACCTGTCTCAGCAAGGGGAATCTAGGGCTGGGGAAGATCATGAAGCCCACCTGGCAATCCTCTTCCTGATGCCTACACGACTGAGTTGTTGCTGTTGTTTTGACTTATATACTATGTAACTTGTTTTGACTCAGTCCATAATGCCAGAAGCACTGTCTACTGATTTGCAATTAAAATATGCTAACAATAAGGTGCCCCCCAGCAAGCTGGGAACTTGTTTTACCAATGTCAGCAGGATGGAAGGTTGAGTCAACCTTGAACTGGGTAGCTGAACCACCAGAATCTAATTCAGGTCATGAGCAAAGGCTTGATGCAGTACAGTACTGAAGATTAACCACTGTGTCATATGGTCTTCTGAGTACAAAGGAGGTGCCTGGTCGTGCCAAAGATGACACCGTTTATGTAAAACAGTAGTTCCCAACTTTTGGTCCTCAAATGTTCTTCAACTAAAATTCCCAGAAGCCTTCACTGGAAGTTGTAGTCCATGAACATTTAGGGACCCAAGGGTGGTAAGTACATTATGAGAGCTTGATGAATGAAGAATTGTTCAGTCCTGTAGAGTACCAGTGACATTGGGAGTTGGAACAGAGAACAGAGCAACAGGAGCTGTATCAACTATGTAACTAATTAGAGTCGGATGAAGGAAGGGAGGATTCCCAGATCAAGGTGAATAGAAGCTACCAGTGGAATCAAACCCAGACTGCTGGAAGAAATGTTTGTAATCACACTTTGGGCCTGAATTCCTGCCTATTGCTATTGTTTCCTCCTTCCTGGCAGTGCCAGATTGCTATATATTGTTGTTGTTTACCACCCAGGTTGGCCCCCGGGCTAGATGAGCAGCATGTGAATGAATGAATGAACAAAGGAACAAATAAATAAATAAATAAATGTCTTGAATACAGGCTCTGTCCCCTACTCCACTTGTGCATGCTCCCTGAACCTAGTTTATGACCTGGAGTGCTCTTTGCTTCTCTCTTGCTCCGGTTTATTTTTCCTTGTATTGCCTTAGAACTGTGTTTGTTTTCAAATCATTATTATTAATTATATAAGGGTAGAAAATCCTTATAGACAGCTTCATATAAAGAGGAATGCAGGCTAATTTTTAAGAGGGATCATTAGCATTGTTACCAGTTATATATAATATTTGGAACAGTACACATTTGTCCATCAAGATCTGTATTTTGGCTTTATTAGTCAAGAAGCCAGATATTTCTGAATATTCCTTTAGGGTTCTTAGAAGCTCTGTATTGATGACCAAAAATATTTCTGTGTCTAATATTCAAGGATTAGTGGATCTATCAGGATTCACGCATGTGAACAAAGCGAAATATTTAGGCATAACGGTATCAACTAAATGTTCCACCCTTATTGATAACAATTATACTCCCTTGGTTAAATCCGTAAAGGCAGACTTATCTACCTGGGCTAGACTTCAGTTGTCATTAATGGGTAGGATAGCTGTCATCAATATGTCTGTTTTACCAAAGCTGCTCTTTTTATTTCAATGCTTACCTGTCTTATCCAATTTTAAGATTTTGTCCGACCTAGAGAAACATATCCATATATTTATTTGGCAAAAGAAAAAAGCTAGAATTAAAAATGCCTGTTTGCAAGATAGGACTAATTTTGGAGGCTTTGCATTACCTAATCTGTTTTTGTATTATAGACCAGCAGCATTGACATGGATACGGGATTGGATCTCTATGACGAACGAAAGAGTTTTAGGCTTGGAAGGCCATGACTTAGACAAAGGGTGGCACCATTATTTATGGTACAGAGGAAATATTCCATCTTTGTTCAAAAGACATTGGATAAGGAATACCCTAATTAAAAATTGGCTGTCTCTTAAAGATTTATTTTATCCTAAGGCTCCCAAATGGTTATCTCCAATGGAAGCAATTAGAGGACCAGGCGCAAAGTAATTCAGTAATATCTTAACATATAAACAACTTCTGGATGAGGACCAGTCTCTAAAACCACCAAATCTGTTATCCCTCGAAGGGTTAAAAATAGACCGGTGGTCTTACCAATAAATATATTGGAAGAATTCTGAAATACCCTCAAAAGATGCTCTGAAAGGGAAATTATACTCGGCTATTGAAATGGACAGACTTTCCAGCCACCTGAAAGGAGAAGATGAAGATGTTTTGACAAGAAGATGGCAAAAGTTAATAATTGCCTTAAAAACCCTATAAATGCTGTTTGCGTTCTGTGATTGTTATCAATGCAAAACGATCCCCCTTTCCTTATAAAACAATAAAATTATTAAAATTTAAAAAAAGATCTGTATTTTGGGATCAGGTCACATTTTAAAACAAATGTGTAATTCCTCCTTTTACAAAGTTTTCCTTAAGGTGCTAATATCGCAGTGTTAATGAGACATCAGAAACTCGGACAAAGCCATAAAATCTCCCAGCTGACCAGTTTGAAAACAGAAGCAAGCTAATTTTCCAAACACATCGCGAAGCAAGTTCGTGTTATAATGAACAGTCGTGTTCTCTTAGGCGGCACTGTTTTTAGATATGCAATTAGCATCATGGCCAGTTTAGTCTTCACATAAAATTCTAAGTCAAATATGGGTAAGCAATTATCCCTATTCTAATTGCCTTTATCTGCATGATCAAGTCATTCAGTGAAATATGAACTCCAGAACAAGTTCTGCTATAATATTGGACAGGACCACCTGTAAAAATACTGCATCAAAATACAAAAGCCACATAAGTTTTGCAATAGGAGGTCAGCAAGGTCTAGTTCACAGCTCATGCACATTTCCTGGGCAATTTTATTCCAACACATGTTTCTGATGGATATTCTTCCATAGAACAACAGCAACAACAAAAAAATGTTGCATGGAATTAATCCTTACAAGCATTACAGGTTTGTTTACATTCACATTCAAGTGTGGCATGAGTATTAATTTTCTAAAGTGGTGCTGATACTTCAGATACAGTATGTCCTTTTGAAAAATACATCATGTTACATGGGCAACAAAATGCTTTTCACCCCGTAGCAAATTTCCTGATCTTTACAATATGCCCAGAATAATGGAGTTATAAGAACTATGTTAAGAATCCTACAGGAATTGGAAAAGAAATGAAGACTGTAAAGTTTACAAAATATGTCACTAACAAGAAATCAGGCTTACAGATTTCTGACAGCACTGTCATTATTCCTCAGTGCTTACTTTAATTTATAAGATGAAAAATAAAATGTGCTTATCCATAGGCAAAGGTTGCACCCACACACACACATTTGTGCTAGTCATGTATGACTCGAGGGGCAGCACTCCTGTTTCTAAGCCAAAGAACCAGTGTTGTGTAAGCTCATGGCCATGTGGCTGGCATGGGTGAACACATTTCTGCACACAGAACACTGTTTACCTTCCTGCTTTTTACGGTGGTACCTACTTTCATTTGCATTCTTTCAAATTGCTAAATTGGCAGGAGCTGGGGTTAACAACGGGAGCTTACTCTGCTGCGTGGCACCCAGGATTCGAACCGCTGAGTTGCCAACTTTGCATCCAACACCAACAGTTTCAGTGCTCTAGCTCGCTGAGCCACCACATCTATCCATCCTGACTTCCTAAAAATATGGGGTGCAGCAATATATTGGAATAATGCATGTAGCTTTTGGTGCACACATCTCAGCTACTGAGGCGTGGGGTAGAATACAATGTTTAAAACAGTGACGGAAGAGATAACAAATACATTCAGGTGGCCAGCAGCTAAAAAGTTCCAAAAACCATTACTTTTTAGGTCATAAAAATAGGCAAGTGATGTGGGACACAGATTTATACAATTGTATGTACCACAGTAGCGCACAAGTGTACTCTAGGTGTATGCAGGATTTTTACAACATTTAGTAAGAATTCACCACCTCAGGTCCCATGAAAAAGAAAAACGAAAACAAGGAAGACTGCAAAAGACCTGGCAAGCAACTGTCTGTGAAGATCTAAATGCAGTGAAGATCACATGGGAAAATGCAGAAATGGAAGCTGCAGACCGGACCCACTAGAAAGCACTTGTTGCGGCCAGCAACACAGGAGGAACTAAGTCTAAGTCAGGTTCCATGTCCTCCTGCAAATGTTATCACAAACCTGCCACGTATTAGCCATCTATGGCCTTTTGACATGCTAGTACTAGCCTTGCACAATTGGTGTTAAAAGTTAAAAGGGAAAAAAAACATTACAAAGGATGGAAACTAACAGAAAACACAGGTGTTATAAGAGCATTCAATGCTATGAATCCATTTAAAAGTCACATCATAGGTAGTCCCTCATTCAAGGAAAACTTGCCTGAAGAGGAAGGTCTTTGCCTACTTCCAGAAAGACAGCAGAGATGGGGCAATTCTGGCCTCCAGTGGGAGGGAGTTCCAAAGTCTGGGAGCAGCAACAGCGAAGGCAATTTGTTTCAATTATAATGGGAGCCTGGTGCTTCGTCAGTTACTGGCAACCTATGAGATACAAAGTGTTGAGAACCACTGGTTTCTAGAAGTATGTGTTATGATTTTAGGAGTGAAAATAAGTACTGAGGTGTGGAAGAATGTATCAAATGAAGGTATACTAAAGTGTACATTTATAAGGACAAAAGAAAAAAAAACAAATTAATTTGGTCATGGCATTTCATGTCCGTGAAATTTAACTGTGGGATAAAAAATATTTTAATTTATAACTGTTGTGAGTTTTTCGAGCTGTTTGGCCATGTTCTGGAAGTTTTTCTTCCTGATGTTCCACCAGGCTCTGTGGCTGGCATCTTCAGCCCAAAAAACTCACTACAGCTATGAGATCCCAGCCATGAAAGCCTTCGAGAATACATTTTAATTTATGTTGCAGATGTGTTCACTATGTGGCTTCCTATTTTCATATGTACCAACACAGGAATGAGAGAACATACTGAAATTTTGGACATTAGTTTTTAAGAAAAGGAGAGAGATATTGAAGTCGAATAAAGAAACATGCCCTAGAATAGTGCTTTTATCAATATCTGACTGGGAATAATGGGAATGGATGGTGAAATAATTAATTACAAACTTATTAACAGTGACAAGATTAATGATAACAAAGAATTGGAAGGTAAAGCATGATTTTCAATTAGGTGGCTGATATAAAGAAGTTTGGAATATCCTGTAGCTATTAATGATAAGCTAATGTGTAACTGTGGAGTAAAAAAGGTTTTGATTAATAAGAGCATTTTTAATGATATTTGAGGAGTTTTTATTGACTATGTCCAAGGAAAGGGTTGTGTATCTTCCCAAGATTCGATACCGTTTTGGAATATCAGTTCCTGGGTGCAGAAATGTGCTTCATGTCGTATTATGAGCTTGTCAGACACACTGGACTGGGATATGGCTGCCAGAAGGCTTCTGGTCTCATTAAACAGTGTCCTTTTGTTCAGATGCCAACTCGCCTGCCTTCCTGAGAGACAAAAGTGTCTATTGGTTGCACACTCTATAACCTCTGCTCGGTACACTGAAGCATATCACATCTGTGCCAGTCGATATGTTTTGCAGAGAGCTGCCATGGTGTGGCTCACTCCATAACAGTTTTGCCCCTTCAAAATAGAACCAAATGATCCTGTTCTGTTATTCAGGAGCTGGCAGCAGCTAGTGATTCCTAATCACATTTTAAGCTGGTTTAGTCCCAGTTTGAATGCTGGGAGCTAGGGTTATTAATTACCCTTCCCGTATATCATGTTAAAGATTATCCAAATGACCCCACGGGCATCACAACAGCCTTCCTCTTTGTCCTAAATTCAAAGAACTCTCAATTGTAGCTTGTCTTTTTTCATGATACAAGTAGCAGGCACAAGTGCCCACAGACCATGGAACACGATGAACAAGTCAACAGGTGATTTGGAGTTCACTTTAATTAGGATAATATAAAACCAAATACCCAGCCTTCTTTCTTTTTTTCTTATTACTTCCTGTATTACGCGCTGATTGTTCCTGGAACTCTTTGAGTACTATTTGTTAATTGCAGAGTATGATTAACATACAGGTGCACACTAGTAAAAAAAATTTTGTTCCTGCTTAAAATGCAAGAAAAATACAAGACTACTAAGTAAGACTGGTCTATGAAGGAAGGGCCTTTCCTTGATCTACTTCCTGTCTTAGGAACACAACATTTACTCACATCTGCAAATTAATTTACATGGAGGGCTTGGAATAAAGTTTAGGCTGCATTCTAGTGAACTAAGAATTAGCCCAACCTGTCAGTTCCCATGCTATGTATTACAGTCAAATGTTAGGAACCTACTTTTTAAATCCTAAAAGAACACAGATCTTTAATCTACAATATTAGTTCCTTTGACAAAAATTCAGCTTATGTCTTTCACCCCCACATGGCTTAATACGAAGCTTAACCCATCCAGATGGAAGCCAGCTAATTAAAATTAACAGGGAGAGCCAATTCCAACCAACATGTATTTGGTATGCTGCATTTCCAGATCTATTATTTAAGCAAATGCCAACCTATTTTTGATGAACTGCATTTCTTCAATAGTTCATGCAAACAGCGAAATGTTTTGAAAACATATTTTCATGTTTTCGTTTCTCAGTCACAACTGATTAATAAATACTGAGAAGACATTGCAAGTGCCAGGTTTTCTACAAATTTGCTAACATTATGCATCACAGCCTGATCACAGCTAATGGGGTAGAGAAGGAGGGAAATAATTCATCTCACCAAAATTAGGGCATGTAAACAGGAATACCACACACAATAGCCTTTCTCTGCAAGAAGAGTAGAGCAAGTACATTTTGGCATGCTGTCTATCATATCCAATCCCATTAAAAAGAGTACCCCCCAAACAGTGGACAGGTCTAGACTTCCATACTTACAACAGAATAATGAAAATTACAGTGGAATGATAACCTTAGATGTGACAAGACAATTTGCTCTATGGCAACCCAGTACCTCTAAAGAGGATATATTGACATATCATTCCCAGATCTACTCCAACCATGCTCATTCATCATCAGCATTGCTACACTGATGTTACTTACCCCATTAGCTGTGATCAGGCTGTGAAGTATAATGTTAGCAAATTTGTAGAAATTTGGGAAGTAGAGATACTGGAGCCTATTACTCACTTAACTGTGTAACAAAGTGCCCCTTGAGCTGCTGGAGAGGCAAAATAGCAAGGAACTCTTGCCACCATTTTGTGCAGTGAACGTTCTTGATCTTTTAAAACCATCCATTATGAGAAACTAGAGGTTTAACAAAAATAGATGGTAAAACATTGATTTTTTTCACAGTCAACCCATACATGGAAGGAAAATCATTGTGTAATGATCATTGATCAACTGCGGCTCAGCCCACCAGAACTTTGCAGGTGCTCTCACTCTGGGTAGCCACTCACAGAGAGGCCTGGGAAATGGTTACCTGAAACCGGGCTTTCTTGGTGGCTGCCCCGTCACTGTGGAACAACCTTTGAGTGAGATTCACCTTGCAGAGTCTCTGCGTCCCTTTAAGAGAGCTCTGAAAACTTTCCTCTTTATAGAGGCGTTTGGTGACCGTTAATTAACCCCCCAAGGCCTTGCTGCTGTTTTTATTTTAGTTGCATTTGTTTTGTTTATTCTATTGGAGAGTATTGTTTCATTGGTAGTTTGCATATGTTGCTCTACTGTTTCTTTATACACTGTTGATATAAATCACCCAGAGTTCTTATTGAAGATGGATGGTATAGAAATGTATAAATAAATAAATAATAATAATAATCTACCAAAAAAAATCAACATAGATTATATTATCAATACAATACAATCCATATTTACGGTCACAGACCCAACCAAATTATAATATCAAAATGCCTTGGGCTTAAGGTTTTCAATTGATTCATGTTTCACAGCACTCTGCACACGATTAGTAAAGAAGTTTTCCACTATTCACTTTGCCTTCAGCTAAGCTCCATGTATACAGTGTAAAAATCCACAGCATACAGTACCCAAGATGTAAGTCAGCACAATCTATTAAACTGTTTTTTTGCCTTCACATTCATGCCATGTTTACAATAACTTTAATTTTCAAGATCTGTCCTTCTTGGAACAAGTGTAAATCTTTCAGAGCCTTAAAAGATTTTATACATTACATTTTTTCACAACTCTATAATATATACCAGAATGTTGTAACAGATGCAAATTATACATTCATATGAATAGTATAGGTCTAGAAGAAGTAAGTCCTACATAGTTCAATGGGATGTAACACCAGCTAAACACCCTTAATGTTTCCACTTAACACTAAGTCTTATAAAACACACTAAGAATCAGATTCAGGTCTGAATAAGTATGGATAAGATTTCACTGCAAATTACATAACAGGATTTGTGGGTGGGTGGTATCTATCATAAAACGTTTGTACTTACAGTATGCTCATCTTTACTATTTCCTTCAAAACTTATCATATGAATCAAGCAGACTTAATATTTATATTTATGTGGATGAGTGAGTATAAACAAACATACACACACACACACACACATGAAAATCTACCTAATCAGCACACTGGGTCTCCAAGACAGCTCAGCTCAGTTTGAAGCTAATTTATACCCAGATAAAAACAATGTAGCCTAAAAATATACACACAAAAATAGCAGAGATAAGTTATTACACAGAGAAATGTAGAAACATGTAAATGTATCTGGTATTCAGATAAGCTTCCATTTATCTCAAGAACAGATACAGTTCCAAAGAATCTGACATTAAAACTGCATTAAAATTATTTTCCTCCATGTAATCAGATTCTACAAAATCCATTCTACCTATCATTTCAATCCACCAAATTTTTCCTTGTGTATTGGTTACTAGAGCCACCTTGTGCCCTATGAAATACCTGCAGTTTAAAAACAGAAATAGAAAATCCACCACAAGATAGCATATGTCAGGAAATAAGACTGTACTTATAATGCACTAGCTACACTTCAGAAATTCTAATTACTGTAACCATAATCTGAGGAAAAAAAACTGGTGAAATCAGCAAATATTCTTGGGTACAGAAATTTTAAAATATGATGGTAAGTTGAAGCAATCGGCTATTTGATAGTACGCCACTTGGGAACATAACATGATACCCAAAAGATGGAAAACAGCGTTACAGTACTTTGGTTGAGATCTTTTTTGAACAGTGGTGAAAGGGAAATGGTGCAATTCAAAGCAACATTTCTTAAAATTAATGTGTCCCTGCTTAGATTCCTCATTGTGACTTGGTGCATGACCAAGAATCCAAATAAGGGTCTTGTTAATATACTTAACCCTGTGAGTTGTATCATTTCCCATCAGCTGATGTATGCTGTTGGTGTGATTTTGGTGCTGCAAAATCTTATGCAAAAGTATTTGGGCCCTTAAAAACTTTCTGGGAATACTTTCTGGGCAGCTGCAAAGACTAGACAGCAATGACGAGAAGGATAGTTGCTATTACAGGAAATATTTTAGAATATAGATGAAGTGGAATGTTATATGATGCATATATGGAGCACTTGCCTCTTGTGTTTCCTCTGTCTGTTCATAAACGAATGACTAGCAGGTTCCTGAACTTTTACAAGCATTTTCTGAGGTAAAGAATATGTATTTTTTTAAAATCATTACTATTCAGGTCTGACCATTAGTTTTGCAAAGAAGTTACTGATGCTTACATGAATAGTTAAGTACTCACATAACATCAGTAAAGGTGAGTAGAGATACTGGAGCCTGGTAATCACTTAACTGTGTAACAAAGTGCCCCTTGAGCTGCTGGAGATGCAAAATAGCAAGGAACTCTTGCCACCATTTTGTGCAGTGAACATTCTTGATCTTTTAAAACCATCCATTATGAGGAACTAAAGGTTTAACAAAAATACTGTGCATGGTAAAAACATTGATTTACACAGTCAATTCACACCTGGAAGGAAAATCCAAAAGGCAGTAATGATAATTGTGTTCACCTTGGGACTATCCTCTGAAATTTCCCTGATAAAATTCCTATTCAGTGTACATAGCATATAGGGAAAGATAATGTAGAAGAATGTGAATGCTTCCCTCTCTTTTCATCTAGTGTGTATCCTACAATATTGGTGCTTACTGTATTTCTGAATGTGCAGGGATATGGGGAGAGGTGCGGGGGTGCTGAATGCAAATAACCCAAATCAGGCAAGATGAAATTAAGAGGACACCCAGGAACAGCCTCACTGGCCACTCACATGCCAACTCGAAAGTGTCACTGTTTTGGGCTGTCCTTGCGAACCCTTCAAAGGTCTGTTCATGGCGGTGGAAACAAGACAGTCTGTTCAGAGGACATTATAGGAGTTCTGAGCCTGAGTTTGTATCCAACAGTTTTCCAAATACAAACTGATCATTGAAGTGTGCCTTATATGCCCCAACTGATCTTGTTTCTCTCCAGTGTTCCACTGCATCTTCTCACATGACGTGAAGGCAGCCTTGTGGCTACACTGCTCATGTAAACAGCAGTCACAAAACATCAGACCTGAACTGCTTAATGAGCTGCTCATAGTTCTCCCTGTGGCAAATTTGGAACTGGCCTAATTAAAATACCACACCATTTGAGGCAATTTCTGTGACTTTGGCCCTTCTTTCCATGCTGTCTTGTACTGCCCCACTCAGAAAACATATTTCTGAAGCACATCCTTGTGCATACCAGTGTGTGCTCTCTGCCATTGCTGTGCCCAAGAATTTGTGGCATTGCCATTCCTTCCTTTTGCTTGATTTGCAATGTGTGGCAATTTGAAGTTTTTCCATGTGTTGAACCAACAACCTCAACATTTATCTCTGCACCAGTTACCCTTGCGTCCTTTGTTTTCTACCCTCTAGTCTAGCCTTTCTCCCTCAAATGGCCATACCATATTTATTTATGTGAGGGAAGCTACCCTGAAGGGGCCAAAGGTGGGAGAGTGACACCTGGACAACAAGAGAGAGGGGGGGATGAGTGGTTGGAAAAACAGAAGAGGAGGGAGGAGCATAGAGCTGCCCAGGACAGAGAAGCCCAAGAACGGGAAATGCTGTGGAAACAGTTCAAGGATTCCCTGAAGATTCTGGAGAGGGAGAAAGAGGAGGGTAAAGCTAAGACCCTGGTTAAGGAGGAGAAGGAGCCAGAAATGGCGGGAAAACCTAGCCAATCAGCAGTGGTGGAGGTGGGGTTCGAACAATGTAAAAAGGGAACACCACGTGTCTTGCCCCCAGACTGGGACTGGGTTTGGATGGAAAACCCATGGACTGGAGATTGGGAACAGATTATGATGCCTAAGCCAGAGGCTGAAAGCTACAGGAGACGTGCTCACTGCCAACGCTGTTCGTATTGGGGTGAACGGGAGGCTCGTGAGTATAACCGAAAGAAAAAAGAGATCCGAAAAGTACTGGCTTGGGAACAATGGCTGGCCAAGCTGAAGGAGGAGGAGGAAAGAACCAGGAGAATGTGCATCGGGAGGGGTCTGACATTGAGAGAAGACTATCCCTTCAAGTCCCACCGCCAGAGACGTCCTGCGCCCAAACTCACTTCGGAGATCGGGGTGCAAGTGGGGGAACCGAGCATCTTTGAAAGGGAGGGGAAGGAAAGTGGTGGAACCAAATCCCCCCAAGACTAGGAAGAGGGCTGGATTTCTCGGGATTTACCCCATTGTATGAATCCAAGAATAATCCGTTTGTTACTGATGTTAAAGATGTTGGAACTGTTATTAAGAAAAGAGC
>JAHTLZ010000016.1:61161429-61226429 GCA_023846285.1 Phrynocephalus versicolor
CCAGGGATGAGGAAAGGTTCTAGAGGTTCCCCTGTCCTGGGACTCCCCCCCCTTGTTAAGATTGAATGATTGGACTTGTTCCATTAGATCCGTATAAACTGTTTGCTCCTGTTAAAGTTGTTATTCACAAGCTGAAAGATGTGGCGAATAAAGTTGATAGTTTTTCATTACCATCTCCGCTTCTTAATGGGTCCATGGAAGAGCTAACTCAAGGTGGACCACCTGAACCGTGTCACACCACCTTACTCAGGGACTACACACACTTTCATTTCCTTCACGAAGTCACAGCTTTTTAAATATGTTTTACAGTTCCCTACTGAACCGCTGGAGTGGCCACCAAGAGATCCCCAGCACAACCCCTAAACCAAATGATCAATCACCCAGAATGGGAAAGTCTTTGTACAGTTGGGGGGGGGGCAACCACTAGCAACAACAGGACTCCTGGGGGTCTATATGGCACTCTCTGCAGCCTCTCTATGTAATGGGAAAGTGCCACTTGTGCCACTCATAACACACAGCCTCACCCTTGCATATTATAAAGGGATGGGACCCAGGAATGCCTGTCATTGATGAGCTTTTTGGCAAAGAAGTGAAATAAAATCTGCTTGTTACTGTACCACTTCGCGCCAGAGAGCAAGTGGTCGCCCCTGCGTGTTGTGTGTGTACCACAACAGGCACCTGACCGTCTCCTTTCTCCAGCCCTGATTGCATCTAGACGACAGTGAAGCCTTCCAGCGCCTTTCATGCCAGGGCTCGTGTAAATCTATCTACAGTGGTACCTTGTATAACAGACAGCTTGTATAACAGAAAATTTGTACAACATAAAAAATTCCAGAGATAGGGGAAATTTGCTTAACATAATTGCCTATGGGGAAAATCCGTACAACATAAAATGGGATTACTCTGCTTTCAATGCATTCCTATGGGAATTTGTATAAAGGAAAATTTGCTTAACATAATTTTATTTGGAACGAATTAATTCCTTTATACAAGGTACCACTGTACTTTAAGCCCCTGCATTCCCATTCCGGGGCGGGGGAGTGGCTTCAGCACCAGGCCCCGTTGACAAACAGGCTTGGGGGGGGGGAGCTCTAAGGCGCGCCAGACACGTCGGTGCTGCGCCCCACCGGGCCCCGCCTCAGCACCGTCAAGGAAGGCCACCAAGGATGCCTAAAACTGGACAAGAAGTCTGTATTTGGGCTCTGGGACGGAAGCAGGGAGGGGGCGGGAGAAAGAGCGCGCGCGAGCGCCCACTTCCTGGCTTCCTCCGACCACATAAACAAGGGCAAAGCAGCCCAACCCGGCAGCCGCCCGCTCCAGGCGGCAACATTTTTCAAGCGTGACGCAGGCGCGCGAGCTCCCCGAGGGCGGCACACCCAGCGCGGCGGTCCCGGGCGCCTCCCCGCGCGGCGCCTGCCTGCCTTTGGCCCCGAGGGCCACCCGGGGCTTCCCCCTCCCCTCCCTTCCCCTGGTGTTAAAGGCACCACCGAGAATGCGGCTCGCCCGCCTGCCCGCCCCCTCCCCCCACCCACACACCCCGCTCGCCTGTTCTCTGTCCCGGTACCTTCTTTCGCTTTTTTCCTCCTGGCCAGCGTGCCCCCGAGTTTGCCCAAGAAGGAGTCGTCTTTCTTCCGGGACGGGGGTGACTTTGGGGTTGGCGACTTGGGGGACGAGGGCGATTTCTGAGGAGACGTTGCCATGGTGGGGAGAGGTTATCCCACAAACGCGCGCCCAAGCCCGGCGGGGAGAAGACCGGCTCGCCGTCCAGAGACCCCGCTGGAGTCCGTCACAGGCTGCTGGTCCCTATTCCCAACGGAAGCGGAATTATTCCAAGCATTTGAGGCTGTTCTTGCTCTCCCTTCCTCCCTCCCTCGCTCCCTCCTTCCTTCTTCCCTCCCTCTTTCTCCCGCGCACACCCAGGGAAGGGATTTTCTCGTTCCTCCAAGGCACGCAAGGATCGAAAGCAGCCGCTCAGAAATGAAAAGGATGGGGCCCATCCCCATTCCCTCGGTCCCGGCCCTCCCTGCCTCCGCCTTGCCCCGAAATTGGACTCTTTCGCCGGCAAGAAGTTTCTAAAAGGCAGACCAAATCGGAACTAGTAGGAAGACTCTGCCAGCCCCGCGATCCCGTGCAATTTCATTGGGAAACAAAACCCACAGTGTTCACCGTAGAGGGTTAGAAAAACAGCTGGACCCCGTGCATATTTATTTTACTTGGACAAGTCCCTCGAAATATGATAGGGATTACAACTCAGGGTTGCACTCCTAACGTTCACTAGTGTTTTAAACTGGTTTTGAAGGTGGAAGCCAGCACCTTTCTCCGTTCATGATTACTGATTCCTGGCATGATTACTGGGCTGGGGCACCTCCCTTATGAGAAAAGGCTAAAACATTTGGGGCTCTTTAGTCTGGAAAAAAGGCGCCTGAGGGGGGATATGATTGAGACGTACAAAATAATGCAGGGCATGAGTAAAGTGGATAGAGGGAAGCTCTTCTCCCTCTCACAAAATACCAGAACTAGGGGACATCCACTCAAACTGTGGGTTGGGAGAGTAAGAACAGACAAAAGAATATTTTTTTTTATCCAGCGTGTTCTTAGTCTGTGGAACTCCCTGCCACAGGAGGTGGTGATGGCAGCTGGCCTGGATGCCTTCAAAAGGGGATTGGACAGATTCCTGGAGGAAAAGTCCATCACAGGTTACAAACCATGATGATGTGTAATCTCCAGGCTTAAAACCAGGGTACTTCAAGGACCAGATGCAGGGGAGTGGTATCAGGAGACATATCTAGTCTTGTGCGCTCCCAGACGCTTTTGGTGGTGCCACTGTGAGATACAGGAAGCTGGACTAGATGGGCCGTTGCCCTGATCCAGCATGGCTCTTCTTATGTTCTTATTTCACAGCCCAGTGAAGGATTTGGATAAATGGATAACCATGACATCAAGAAGGGATCCTTATGGTTTCAAAAGGTTGTGGCGGGGGGATCCCCACAAAAATTACCATCAAATCATAAACCTCATCTGTGCCTAGCCTACAGACTGCAATACAGAAATTATGAGTCCTTCAGTGCATGGCTTTGCAATAGTGCAAAAAAATATGGATCCAAGGCACACATCTTCATGGATCCACATGATTTTTTATGTAGGATCCTCCCAAAATAACTCAAATCACAGATCCCATCTGTGTCCACAGACTATACCACTTAAGTCTTGAGTCTTCAGCACATGGCTTTGCAGTGGTGCAAAAACGGAGGCACAGATCCTCACATAGGAGCAACGCCAAACTATTGACAAATCACAGATCCCCCTCGGTGCCCACAGGAAAAAAAAATACATAAATGATGGATCCTTCTGCAATGGCACAAAAATATTGATCCAAGCCACAGATTCTCAGAGGTCCTCATGATTTTTACACAGGATCATCCCTAATGCACTGTCCAATCAAAGAGTCGTCAGACTACAAGACACTTAGAAAAGGAACAATAAATAAATATAATATAAATATAATAAACAAAGAAATATCTCCAACATGTTGGAGATGTAAAAAAAGAAAAAGGGACATATTTACGTATGTGGTGGGCATGGGAAAAAAGGAAATTTGAATGGAAATTGGTTTTCAATGAGATGCAAGAAATATTAGGGGAAATGATTCCAATGTTCCCCCCCAGCTGGTATTGTTAAACATAGTTGCAGATACACAACTGAAGAAAGAGGAGGGGGAATTGGTAATTATAATGGTTATGACCACAAGGTTGATTTTTGCCAAATATTGGAAATCTAATAATCAATTAGTAATGGAAGAATGGTATAAGGAGTTATGGAATTTAGCTATTAATGATAAACTGACTTGTGAAATTAAAATTAGGAAAGGGCTGAGCAAGTCTAACGACTTTAATGAAATATGGGATACCGTAAATTATTGGTATATGTATTCCAAAATGGTAAAGGGTACACACCTGGAGAAGACTCAATGTATTTCTGGAGAGAAATGGGCTGGTCAATATCATGAAAGTTGTGGGGGGGGGGGGTTAGCACTGGGTTTATGTCTTTTATACTTGTTATATTTTTGTTATATTGTTATACTTTGTTATATTGATGTGTGTTATTTTCTCTTCCTTATGTTATTTTGCTATTTATCTGTTATTTTATACAATTTATAATAAAAAAGAAAAAAAGAAAAGGAACAATCAACTTTGATTGCTTATACCAGCATATCTGATGAGAAACGAGAATACAAATTATAGAAACAAATATCAGAAACGCTCTTCTGATCTGAACTGTAGCAGGTTACTATTGGCACATCAGTATGAGAAACTAACTGCAGCTGATGTTTTACAATTATCAACACAGAATACAAACCCTTCTACAGAGGAAGAATTTGGCACTGCAAGATTATTTATTAGTAATCTAATTCTCTGGATCACTTAGTAATTCAAATAATTCTCACAATGCAAGTGTGGGTCTAATGCTCTTTACCAGTTATAAAGTAACTTTTGAACTTGTCCTTATTATGGAATATCAAACAACTGCTTGAGAAATCAGTGTTTGTAAGTGTATATATATACCAGTATTAAGAGACAAGATTACATTACAGCTGCAAAAGAATGAAGCAGTTAAAAAGAGTGAAAAATTCCATGAAAAGTTATGAGTGAGGGAAACTAACAATTGAAAACATAGTACCAATGCAATCACAAAATATATAAACAATGTATATGTGATCATGTACGGCAGATTCATATAGAGGTCACATAATAGGTAGTCCATCATGCAAGGAAAGCTTGCCTGAAGAGAAAAGTTTCCGCCTGTTTCCAGAAAGACATCAGAAATGGGACAGTCCTCATCTCTGGTGGGAGGGATTTCCGAGACGGCATCTGCACCCAGACTCTGGAACTCCCTCCCACCAGAGATGAGGACTGCCCTATTTCTTGTGTTCCCACAAGATGTACCTGTGAGGGTGGTGGGGTGGAGAGAAAGACCTCTCCTGATGACCTTAACACCCGAGCCGGTTCATACTGTGAAATTCAATCTTTGAGGTAGCTAGGATCCAGGTTGTACAGTGCTTTGTAGGTTATCACTTTGAATTATGCCCAACAGCTGACTGGTAACTGCTTTAATAGGGGTGTAATATGATCTCTGTACTCCGCCCAGTCAGCAATCTGGCTACTGCATTTTGGACTCGCTGAAGTTTCCTGAGACTTTTCATTGGTAGTCCCACACAGAACGCATTACAGTAGTCTAACCAGGATGTCAACTAGGGCACGTGTCACAGTGGCCAGAGCAGGTTTCTCAAGAAACGTGCTTAACTGGCGTACTACTTTTAATTTTGCAATTGCACTCCTGGCCACAGCTATGACCTGTGCATCTAGGTTCAAGGATGAGTCCCCCAAGAGCACCCCCAAGCTGCAAACCTCTTTTTTCAATCGGTGCATGATCCCATCCAGAACAGGTGTATCCCTATCCCTTGTTCTCCCTTTCGAGTGATCAGAAGCACCTCTGTCTTGTCTGGATTTAGTTTCATTTTGTTCATCCTCATCTAGTTTATTACTGCAGCTAAACATGTAAAGTTGAGATAGTACTGTAGCACCCTCAGAATCTGGAGGTGATGAGAGGTAGAGCTGGGTGTCATCAGCATACTGGTGGCATGCACACACGCGTGCGCACACACACACACTTATATGTATATGTGTATCTATCTATCTATTTTAATTTTTTATTTTAGAGTATTTTTGCCCCACCTTGTAAACATATTCTTGTGGAAAGTAGTTATTTATTTATTTTATTTAGAATATTTTAAAATGGCTTACAGTAATGAGGGATAGTATACAGCCCAATACAGTTAACACATGTCCAGGTACTGAGAACAGGGACTTGAGGGGCATCTTACAGCATTAAAAGACATTACATTAAAGCCACAAGAGAATGTGAGCAATTAAAAAGAGTAAAATTCCATGTAAGAGTTATGAATGATGGAAACTAACTTTGAAAACATAGTATCAATGCAATTACACAAGGCTGTAAGTGGTTATAAACACAAAGTCTATGTGATCCTATAGATTCATATAAAAGACACATAATAGGTACACAGAGAGGAGAGGGGGGGGATACTGCATATACATACAAACAGAGCACCTAAATAATCCTTGTCAGGGCTTACAAGGCATGTAATGGAAACTGGAACCCTTTCATCTTCCATAAAGTCCATTAATTTCACATATTTTGCCTGTATTGTCTACCCTCCCTGGCTTTGCCATATTTTAACTAATTCTGGGAGTTTTTTTCATTCTCAGCTTTCAAGGCAACATAAAATATTTCTACAAATTAACAAAGGGCTAAAGTCATGGTTTAAAAATCCCATTTAAAAGCCTTTTACTCATAGGAAAATGAAGAACATATCCCAAAATGTCCAGTGGCAGGTAGGTCTGCAAATTCACACCTTCAGCTAATTTTCAAAACCATTTAGAACAAAATTTCCTAGACCTACGTTTTTCTGAAGTGTAAGTAAATCTAGAGTGCATCATATAAATACAGCCATACAGAATTTACATGGCAATAAGGCAGAGCCACTAAGAATAATCCCTCTTAACACTTTCGTTTACCTATAATACCTATTGCCTACACATAGATCATTCTCTTTAATATGACACCTCTCCCCTATACAAACCACCCTAAGTAGAAATAATTCTAGGTGTTATCACTGCTTTAATAAATTAAAAAAACCCAATTCCTTGTTTAACAATTTTCAATAAGTAGCAACAAACAAACAGCCTTGACTCCAAAGGAAGCAAACCACAAAACGAGGAGCGCTTGGGGACTGACAGACCAGCCGACCCCTGCACGCCTTTTAATCTCTGCGGCCCATGGAGCGCAGGCGCACTGGATGTCTCTTCTCTTCCCGCCGGCTCCGGGAGTCTCCTTCTCTTTCCTATGAAAAGCTCCGGCTAATGCACCACCCGAGTGCCGAAGCTGCCCGGTATTTTGCCTGGAAGTCTTGGCCACGCCCCCTTTCCGAGAGGCCGAGGCGCGCCTTCTTTCTGTGCCTTCGCTTTGGAGGTCGCTGCTTCTCTACCTGGGTTATACAATGTGAGGGATTGAGTCTTTTGGGCCGCGTGGTGGATGAGCGACTCAAGGAAAACAAGAGTGCGGTGGAGGAGAGGGGGAGAAAGGAGTGCTGGAGTGTGTAGCTGCTCAAGTTCTCCATTATTTTCTTAAATCTGGTCCGTCGTTGTTGTTTTTCATTTGTTTTGTTTTGTTTTTTGGTTTTGTTTTTAAAACACAACCTCTGCTGGTCATCTAGGTAAAGAAACCGCAGGGACTGTGTAAACTGAGTGTTCGTTTGACTCCCTTAGCACCTCTGATACTGGTACTTTGAGTGTCCGCACAACACAAGGCTGAAAGGAGGAGGATCAGCAGGGCGTAAGAAGTGGAAGCTTGCTTTCTATTGGCATTTTTGCTTTGTGGTGCTGTGCTGCAATGCAGGAACTGCCCCTGTGGACCACTGTGTTATTCTGTGCTGATCCACATGCAGTCTTGGGTGTGCATTGTTTGATGATGTTTCTTTATGGTCGTGCTTCTGCTGGTCAGACTCCCAACACCCTTGTCTTACTGATACTTCTGTTTAGCTTGTTGGAAGTTATCAACTGTTCTGTCCCCTGATGCTTCTGCTTCTTTTTAATGTTATCATTTGTGCTCCATAAGTGAAAACTTAAAAATAAAAAAAAAAAAGCAAAACCATCAGAGTGATCCAGGGACATCCAGAGGCCTGCCAGCAGGCTGTCTTGCCGCTCCCCGGGGCAAAATAGTGTTCCTTATGCCTAGCCTAGCTCCCCTGTGGACCTGGGAAGAGATGCGCTCAACCTTGTGGAAGAGGAGAAGAAAAGCCAAGGAATTGAGAAAACCCAGGACAAGGGGAAAAGACACCATCTCCTCTGGAAGAGAGGGAGAATGAATATATACAGAAGAACAATCAGGAGAAGAAAGGGGGAAGTCAGAGAAAAGAGAGTGGAGGGAAGTGGTGGAAGCGCTGTACCTTGAGGTTCTTAGAATAAGGGAGAAGAGAATGAAGAGTGTGAAGAGAAGGCAGAGAAGATATCAGCTGTTTCTGGGCTTAAAAAGAAGAGATTATCACTTTTTATACCACAGCACAAAGGTGAGAACTAAAAAAAAATTGGAAAATTAAGATTTAAAAGCACTGCAGAAAATACATGAAGGCTTGAGTGGGTAGATAAAGCAAGGAGGGATGAGAAGAGAATGATATTGAAGCGAAAAGGGGAGAGAAGATGAGCAGAAGAGGTTGCAAGCTGATTGGGAGCAATTCCAGATGCATGTAGGCAGGCAGTAGTAGAAAGATCCAGTGCATCCCAATACTGTATGTCCACCAAACCCTATCCTCCTGTATGTGGACAGAAATACTAGGATGATATATTTACAAATACGATGAAAAATATCAAAATGGTACACAGCAACTGGGGACAACACCATCATTTTTAAAGGGAAAGGCCCAGAGAAAAGTGTGTGGTAGTGATGGGAGACACCTGTGCAAATGCAAAGATGTAGGTTTGCACGGAAATATGCTCTGCACACCCTTCTATTTCAGCACTTACGGGTAGGACCATCAAATTATAGGGAGATGCCTCATATCGACAATTCCTGAGATGCTGACTGGCAGCTATTCTCCAGAGTTTCTGGAAGGAATTTTCACACCCCTCTCTGGAGGCTGAATCTGTGATCTTTGGGGTGTTGTTTCCTCCTGTTGCTTTTTTAGGGAGAAAGAAGACTAACAGAAGTTGAAACTGACAAGCTGTTTCCCCTTCCTGGTGAAAGGCAAATTTAAAAGGAATGAATGAAAAGAAATTGCATGCCAGAAAGGGGGTTGATACTTTATAGCCAGATCCTGAATGTATTTATTCCAAAGTACAGTGGTACCTTGTCTAGAGGAATTAATTCGTTCCAAATGAAATTCTGTTAAGCAAATTGTCCTTTATAAAAATTTTCCATAGGAATGCATTGAAAACAGAGTAATCCCTAATTGCGATCATTTTTATGTTGTACGGATTTGCCCCATAGGTGATTCTGTTAAGCAAATTTCCCCTATATCCAGAATTTTTTATGTTGTACAGATTTTATGTTATACAAACCGTTTGTTATACGAGGGTCTACTGTACTTAGCTAGTCAGTGGGATTTTTCTCTGGTTTGTAGAAAGACAGAGAAGCGTTGGGAAGATTTTCATTGACTTACAGCAGGGCAATGCATGTCTACTCAGAAGAAAAATCATGTTGGTGCTGAATCTCATGAAAGAGTGTACAGAATTACAATCTAGGTCAGACATGTCCAAACTTCAGCCCTCCTGATGTTTTGGACCACAACTCCCAGAATTCTAAGCTTAGATTGTCAATGACAAAGGACTGTGGGAGTTGTGGTCCAAAACATCTGGAGGGCCAAAATTTGGACATGCCTGATCTAGGTAAAACACATTGCCAAATTTGCTTTTCTTCTCAATGTTTGCAACACAAGCTTATAATTGTCTTGACCTTACACTGGCTGTTTCCTCCTTCACTGAGGCCTTGTTCCTTGTACTCTATTAAATAAGAAGGGGGAGAGCATCCTATTAATTTTGTGCCTCCAAGTCAGTTCTGACTTAGGGTGACCCTTTCCAGGGTATTCTAGGTGGAAAATACTCAGAAGTGGTTTACTCTTCCTTTCTTTTGAGTATGCCCTGGGACCGTGCCATTTGCTCATGGCTACACAGTCCGGCTCTTGTCCCACGAAGCTCAGCTGCAAATTGAACCTGGAGCTTCTGGTTCCACAGCTTGATTGCTAAACCTCTGTGATCTCCATCCAGCTCTAGGGCATTCTATTACTTGTTCCATTTACCTGCTACTTCCATGTCTGAAAGTTGGCCTCACTACTGGGCTCACTAAACTGTGTTTTTCCAACATATTAAGGAGGCTTGACAGGAAGCAAGTGGAAAACCAACATGTCCAGCTTATAAGGTTACTGAGCATTAGAATTCCCACTTAATAAGTAGAGACCTTAGTAGTCAGTCCCTGAAAATAACAGGCAAGTCTGTCTTGCCTTGCAGAGTTAAATATGCTGACCTTCTAATTCAGTGTGCAGTATAGTAACATGAAAATTCTCGATGCCACTGTTGAATTTTTTTTTAGCATTTATGCAGGACCAAGCTTGCATAATTAGCTTTCAGGAATATTTTTGTGCTATGCACAGTGGTATAATAATTTCACATTTCCATTTAGTCATGTGCAATGGAATGTTCTCAATTGATTCCTGAATTACAAAAATTACACACCAGTATGGTTATGGATTCCTGGTGAGAAAAGAAGTATGGAGGAGAGAGTTGGGGATATTTCTAAATGGTTTCTGAAGGTGATGCATCTTCTTCTTAAAACCACATTCTTCTAAGCTTGGCACCAAATCTGGATGTGTTCTATCAGTAGAATAGGCTCAGAATCAAGTGTTGCCAACACACATACCTCATATTAAGAAATTTCCTTATGTGAAGAAATGTGGCTTTTGTCCTAGCACAGGTTTTCCTTTCCTCCATATATTGTAGAGTAACTTGCTTTCCTTTGTGATAGGCCATCAGAAAGTAGTTTGCAAGACAAGCAGTTACACCAGCAGTCGCTCACCTAACATTTAGCAACTACTGGCCTGCTTTCCTTTCAGTTATGAGATTTCAGCAGAGCACCTTGCCTTGCCAATCAGATATGCAAACTAAGCCGATGTTTATTTTCCAAAAAGCCATTGTGAAGCAAAGCACCCAGGAATACAAACTAGGGAATTTTTAACAGTAGCAGTAGGACATTGAGGACATGTTTTACTACTTCTACATGCAACTTGAGTATCTTGCCTAGTTTGATTTTGATTGGACAGGAAGCTACACAGAGGTCCTGTTGCTACAGAACAGAAGGTTGCTAATAGTAACAAATGTACAAGCCCTTGAAAGTTTAGTTTGACACTATAGGCCAGGCAAATGTAGGTCTAAAAAGCAAAGGTGGGAAAAGAACAAACCCTGCCGTATTGCACCCCTGCTTCCAGTTATCTGCAGCTCTGTTTCACATATGTATATGTACTGTAATATGTAGTCTGCACCTTCTCAAATGAACTTTGTATTTAAAAGAACATAAGAAGAGCCATGCTAGATCAGGCCAAAGGCCCATCTAGTCCAGCTTCCTGTATCTCACAGTGGCCCCACCAGTGGCCCCACAAGCATCTGGCCCTTGAAGTACCCTGGTTTTAAGCATGGAGATAACATATCTCTATCATGGCTTGTAACCTGTGGTGGACTTTTCCTCCAGGAATCTGTCCAATCCCCTTTTGAAGGCATCCAGGCCAGATGCCATCACCACCTCCTGTGGCAGGGAGTTCCACAGACTAACAACACGCTGGGTAAAAAACAAAATTCTTTTGTCTGTTCTCACTCTCTCAACCCTCAGTTTGAGTGGATGGCCTCTAGTTCTGGTTACATGTTTGTATGACCCAGTAATGTTATAGTTCATGGAAATAGAAATGTATGCAGGTAGTTTCCTGTGTACACGGACTGTTTCATCCATCTTATATATAAGCCTACATTCTAGGTATACAAAAGGGGGTGGAGAGAGAGAGAACACATGCGCACAGAGGGAACTTTGGATTGGAGCTGCAACAGAAGAGACAGAAGAGAAGACCTTGTGTAAAAGGCAATCATGCTCCATCACAACTCACAGTTTTCTCTGTGTGACATATACAGTACAATTTAAACAATCAGATCCTACGAAATGATGGGAAAGTAAGTAGCGTAAAGTACAGGTTTTGTTTTAACAGAGCAAATACAGTTCTCCGTGAACTGTACCAATGCATCTGTTATGGAGGAGACTTTTGTCTTTTAACAAAAGGAACGTAACACGAGGGAGCCCTCTTCCTTGTTTGCTTTCCTGTTCTTTCTCTGATTTCCAAAGGAGACCCCCTCAACGCCCCCACCCTGCCCACAGTGAATGATTTATGTTAACAACAGACAGGAACACAAAACGTTTCATGTTCTTTCATGGTTCCCTCTTTCATTTAACTTTCCCCCCCATCCATTGCATGTCAAAATAGCCAGGATTTTTCCCATTATACTGAGGGCTGCTTTTAGCAACCAATCAGAACATTCCGGAGATGGGACTTCTGAAGCTGTAAAAGGGCCTTGATTTTTTGGAAAACAGTAGGAGTGCTTCTTTAGTTCATCAGTTATTTCTTATGGGTGTAGGAGTTCTTGATGTAAGTTGTGTTGCCTGTCTGCTTGTGTTTCTTCCTCTATTGTGGGTCCTTATCTTTCTTCCTTGATTTTGTGTATGTCTCACCCTAGGGTTTTTTTTTGGGGGGGGGGTATTTTTCCTGCTGTGTATGCCTGTGTAAGCATGCCTTCCTGAGATTATTTTTATTTTTATTTTTTCTTTCCTGTTAATCCAAAAATGGTGTCTCTTTTGATATAAAACAAAAAATTGCTGTAAGAAAACACAAAGCTGAAGGAGGCACCCACGTCCCTTAAAAAAAAAACCAAAAGGGAACAAAAACAAGTTTCCACTGTGCACTTCCCTAGCCTCTACACACAAGTAGTAATATTCAGGAAACATGAGAACTGCCTTCTTTCAGCTGTCAAGAAAGAGTTTGAACAAAGTTACACAAACTGAGATAATCTTCCCTTTTCTGGGCTGCTGGTAGAAGCTGTTCAGTTGGTAACATGAGCTAATTGGATAACATGGAGATTCAGCTGTAAATGTTGCTGTCTCTACAAGGCAAAATGAGGACAGAGCCCATATGCAAATCAACAGGTACTTTTAATTCCACAACATATATTTCAGCAAGCTGCCTATATACCCTAACATCCGATTTCGCCTGATTTCGGAAGCTAAGCAGGGTCGGCTCTGGTTAGTACTTGGATGGGAGACCACTAGGGAATACCACGTGCTGTAGGCGCCTGGAATAGGAACTGGCAAGCCACTCCAGTATTCCTGCCAAGAAAACTCCATGGACATGGGGTCTCGAAGAGTCGGTCACAACTGTAACGGCGCAACACACACACACACACACACATTTCAGGATGCTGCATTTTTCAAATCTTTGATGTTGCTGTTAAGTGAGAAATGTTAAGCATCTTTGATTAATCCACAAATTGAGTCATAGCAACTGGACCCGGATTGAAATGTTCTGCTACTCTGTCAATTAGCTTTTTTGTTAGTGGAAACAAGGAACTTTGATTAATAAACATAATGTGGACCTGGATTTGACATACAGAATTGGTTTTGAACAGCAGGCATTCAAATTATTCAGATAGGATTTTAGTTTTAATACATTTGTAATATCGCCACATAAAACAACACTACAATAATGTGTGACTCAAGCGTCACAACACACATGGATTGTGAGGAAAGGAAACTGGGTAAATTCAAATACAAAACTCAAGACATTGTAGATTTCAATTACAAAATAATAATTTAGTAGCATTCATCTTACAGGATAAAGCACCTCTGGTATTTCAGTTACTTTCTGAAACAAGAAAGAACAGACATCCAGAAGTTAAAAGTGTTTATAAATTACATTATGTAAATACCACAGATAAGTTCCAGAAGTTTTTAACTGATACAACATATATTGTGGCTCCTGGTGGCAATTTTATTGTATTGTATTTTTATATATTTTACTTGTATTCTATTTTAACATTTTAATTGTTTTTAATTGTTCATTTTAATTTTGAATTATAAGCCGTCCAGAGACGGTGGCATATAAATTGTACAAATAATAAGACATTAACAAAAAAAATACATAAATACTGAAGAAAGCAGACTTGTTTCTCTTCCTCCCTCTCTGCCACCTGCAGGGACATTTCCAAATTATAGTTCTTTTGTGCTTTTCAACCACCTTAAAAAACTCAGGAGTGAAACCCCATGCCCCTCCTTGTCACCTCATCCTCCACTGGACAAGCAGAGCAGAGAAAATGCTGCATCTCCCGCTGTGGAGGGAATTGCCATGTGGACACATTGTCTACCAAGGGCGTTTATACACGACCCCTAAACTCCGCAGCAAATGGCTGCAAGCTCCGGAGCTTAAAAATGTTTCCCCACCAGCTCCGGAGTTTACAGGCAATTAAGTGTGACCACGCCCACTTTAGCGTGTCCCAGCGCACCTTTCAAGTACCTTCTCTGGAGATGAAAATTCTTTGATGCGGTGCAACGATAGCGAGTGCGGGGCTCTCCTTGCTTCTGTTTGCTGTTTTTTTGCTCCTGCCCCTTTAAGAGCTACTTAAGAGCTACTGGAATGTTGCCCGGCAAGAGCCGGCAAGAGCAAGAGGCAGAACGAGGCAGAACAGAGGTGAGCCACGGTCTTTCTTCCTTTGTTTTCTCCCTCCCCTCACGAAGCCAGCAGCCAGGAAGTGCGGAGGGAGTGGGAACACAGGAAGAGCGACAAGCCCCTAAGATCTCTGGTCCGAATTTAAGGGGCCAGCGGATCTTAGGGGTCGTGTAAAAGTGCCCCAAGTCAGGGAAGAGAGGTTTGTTCAGAGCCTAGTTAGCTGAAACCAAGCGCAAACCACTCTAACCTCATAGAGTGAGGTTCAAGGAAGTGAAAGGGGGAACTCCAGTTGTGTTTTATTTAGACCACAAAAATTACCTTTTCTCCTTTTGTGATCACAGAGGACAGTTGAGAAGAAGGCAGCTGAAGGCAACTTACTTGTATGCAGCTCTGAATGGCCAGGGTCTGAACTGGGCCTTCATTTTCATTGCACTGGGCCAGAATGTGAAAATTTTATGATTTTGTATAATAGCTGCCATTATCTCCATGGCCAGGCTCCATGATAGCTGAGGATTCTGGGAACAGTGCAGTAACAGTTGCCAAGCTCTCTAAGTAGTGAGCTTACACCATATTGTAACAGATTCCAGCTTATTCGTTGACTTTAGGCCGGGATAAAAGTGTTTTTACTGAGTCCCTTTAGCAAACATGTGCTATTACTCAGCAATAAGCAGCAGCAAAGGCTAACACATTGTTATGGAAAGCTTAATCTTTCCCATTAGAATACAAAGCAAAAACAACCAATTTTTTACAGTTCCCTCCTAAAGAGTTTTTTTTTTAAAAAAAATCAGATACAAAGTTCAATTAACGGTTATGAAAGCTTTTCCAAAGTTAAGTGGTAAAATGAAGTTTCAGAGATCAGTCTGCCCACCAGTTGGGCTGAGCCCCTTTTCCACATGCAGAAGGTCCGGTGATTTCAGCAGAGATTCAGTGTGTGTGGACTGGGCTCAGCATAGCAACCCTGTAAGCTTATTTGTCAACGTATTAACCTGAGATATATTATTTGTGCATTGGTTTTCAGCAGCAGCTTAAATACAGAGGACATATTTGCACAGATTCTCTCGTGAGCACTGTCAACATCATACAAAAAGAACAGGATCAGTTTCGTCAATGTGCATGTGTTGATACAGGGTACTGTACCATAATTCTCACTTCTACACACAACCCAAGTTACCATAGCTATAGAGGTACAATTTATGATGTGAAAATATCTTGTAAAAATGTGTATTTCTGCTTGCAGGTTCTACTACCATCTTTGGGAGCAGGTGGTAAAGGTTCATCTGATCCTTGTACAATTTGTTCTGAAATATCCCTTTGATATTAACTTACACTATTGCAAATGGCAAAAATTTCCTACTGTATTTCATTTACTAAATATAATATCTTCTACCTTGTAAACAAATTGTGTAAGTTACATCCATTTAACAGCACAGTAACACTGTCTCTGCTTATTTACAATATGCACATATAATTTGTAAACACAAATTTCTTCCACTACTGCATCTTTTTAAAAACAAACAAGCAAGTGGAACATTTTTCTTTATCTGTGAAATAAAATATATACAAAGCACAACCTATCTACATTTCTATATCAATTAATAGATTTATCCAACAATTGCCTCTAAGACAAAAATGAATCTGAAAGCTAAGCTGTAGCTATATACATTTTGAAAACCCACGATTAGCATTCAAGGAAGTGAAAAGCAGTGAATACTTTCAGTACCATTTCTTTAGTGGAAGTTTATCAAATAAGCCATCCACAGAATTCATTTTTGATATCTAGCTACGTACTAATGTATGTGATGAATTATTTTATAACATTTAACAGAAGCACAATTTCTTCCAGTTATACTTGTAGAACACAATTCTGTCTTCTTCAATATTTTAATCAAATCTTGCAACAAAGGTGTTCGTCATAACAGAAGGTTAGTGTCTTTCTGAATTTGTATCCCAAAGGTAGTATAAGCCTCTGAAAATTCTGCCTTTTGCCACCTTCTGTTCCACCAAGGAATAGAACTTTCCTCTGCTTCTTTTATTCTCCACTACTTCATGTTCAGCCATGTAGATCCTTTTCACAAATTTAAAGAAAATTGTTAGCCATATTTAGATCATTAAAATAAATCAAGGATGAAGTACATGTGTCCCTCTTGATCAGGGGTTCCCAGCCATGGTTTCCCATGTATTTTTGGATATAGTGGCTTTTGCCACTAGGTGTGCTGGCCAGGATTTCTGGGATTTATAGTCCAAGAATGTCTGGAGACCCAAGGTTGGGAACCACCACTCTAGAATGCAACTCACATATCTAGCCAGAACAGCCAACAGTTCAGGACGATGGAAACTGAAATTTAACAATAACTGGAAGGCCTCATCCCTGTAGTAAGTGGTATATTGCATCATTATTGCAGAATTATTATTTGTTTCTCTGTGGACAAATAGAGGGATTCGTTAAATCAAATATTCGATGTGAGAATTCCATGGGCCAGCTTTTCTCATACCCTGGACAAATCATATGGACTTTCTACAATGTCTAGAAGAGCAGCTCATCCAGGTAGAATGAATACTGCCCACTCAGCCGCTCTTCTCAGCTGTAGGACCTCTCAGTCTAGATTAGACAGTTGCCACGCACCAAGATTTTTCTTCAAAAGTATTCTTTCAAACAAAACCAGACTAAAATTTGGACACCATAAGCAACACAGAGGGGAAGAAAAGGAACTAATTACTCTCATACGAACTAGGGCAAGGTTGATGTTTGCCAAGAATTGGAAGGACAATAAATTTATTTAATATGGAGGAGTGATATAAGGAACTGTGAGATATGGATGTTAATGATAAATAAACCTGTGAAACCCAGATTACAGAAGGAATACTGAATACAAATGTTTTTTCAAGAAATATGGAATTTATTTTGGGCACATACTTTTGAGGTTATGCTCTCTGGACAGTTATAAAACACAAAGTAAAATAAATGCATAAATTAATCCTGATGTTGGAGGGGAGCAGTGAGTTGAAAATGTATGCTATATTATGTTTAAGCTGATCCTTTAATACTATTTTGTTTATTTGTTATATAATGGGAGCCCCATATCCACGGGGGACTGGTTCTGGGCTGCCATGTGGATACTGAAACCCGCAGATAAGAGCAAATGCTCTTATTCAAGGGTGACAGTGGTGACAGCAGTGGTAGCGTGCTGGGGACAAAAGCATTTGCCCCATACACACACACCCCACTGGACAGCACAGAGGACCAGGTGGTGTGAAGGCGCGCTGCTGCACCGTCCGGTAAACTTGAATGATCAGAGTTGTCCCTGGCCATTTGAGCTTCCCAGGTGGCGTACGGGGTGATGCATCACTGCACCTTGGTGGAGGCACAGAAATTCCCCTTGGCAGCAGCAGCAGAAACAGCAGCCGCGGTGGCGGGTGGCAAAACTCACCTGCTCTCCCTCAATCCCCCTGCCTTCTTGCTGGCCTGCTTGCCTGCCTGCCTGCCTTGCTAGCCAGCAGCCCTGTCTCTCACTTCTCTTTCCTCTTCCTTCCCCTGCCAGCAGTGCTTCTCACAATAACTGGGAGCCCTTGTGCACAGCCTGTCTCAGACCGCTGACTCAGCTCGGTCTTGCCCCTTCAGCCCCCAGTGCCGGCCTGGCTCTCACTCTCTAGCTCGATCTTGGCTACCTGCTCTCTCCCACCCAGGCACGAATCCCACCTGGGCTCTCTCGTCTTTCAGTTGTTGCAGGCGGGAGAGAGCAGGTAGCTGAGAGTGAGCAAGCAAGCAAGCGAGAGCCAGGCAGGCGCTGGGGGCTGAAAGGGCAAGACCGAGTGGAGTCAGCGGCCTGAGTCGAGCAGGGTGCTGGGGCTCCTGATTATTGTGAGGGGCACCGTCGTGGGGCTAAGGGAGGGGAAAGAGAGATGAAAGGTAGGGCTGCTAGCTGTTAAGGCAGGCATGCAAACAAGAGGGCAGGGGGATCGAGTGGGTGAGTTTTGCTGCCCGCCACTGCGGCTGCTGTTTCTGCTGCCACTTTCAAAGGAGATCTCTGCACCCGGTCCACCACCTAGGAAGCTTGAACGGCCGCCAGCATCCCGCCCCCACCCCATTCATTGATCACCAGTCGTGGATAACTGAACCTGCAGATAGTGAACCCATGGATATGGGGGTGCTACTGTATTACTGAAAATTAATAAAATTAAAAAGATAGCAAAAGCTAACATACACAAGTCTAGGGCCAAGGAATTTTACCTTTGTATACTGTAGAATGCCATGCCACATCATATCCCATGTTTCAAAAACAGTATTCTCTGTGTGTGAGGAATAGAAAGGGAATCATTCAGGCAGCTATGCCCTTTCTTGTGAGCTGGCCTGAATGCATGCCAATCTATAAAGAATGCACAGCTTTTACTCAGAGCCAACGTCCAGGAAATGACTCTTCCATTATTTACTTGATATCTTAACGTCATGCTGTGAGCCAAATGTCACATTTCCCATGTGCCTATTAATATTCAGTATCCCCCCTAAACATGCATAATATAAGAATTACAAAATGGATCTTGTGTTTATGTCTTGTTAAGGGATGCACAGGATACTGTTAGTGGACTATCTTGGGAGGAGCAATGCTGAGCTGCTTCAGCCTTTACAAGAGCCCATAAGAAGTCATCCAAAACGTTGGGGTAACTTGTAGATAGGTGTTGGAAATAATTCATTAATTGCAGTTCATTAACTTTCAATTTGTTGGGTTTTTTAAATGAACTATAATTTTAGTTGACTCTAATAATGCTTTAATCTCATTTAATGATTTCAGTGGATTTTTAAGCAGACTGTCTCTCATCAATGATTCCCTACTACCTAAGAGGCCATGAAATGGGAAGTTGCCCCTTCCTTGTTACAGATTCATTTGACATGCTTATGCCTCTGTTTTCTCATTGAGGGGTGTGTGCCATTCATTCATATCTATTAAGCAACAGTCAGACATGAAAAAGTACTACGGCCAATAAAAGTCGAGGAACGGGGTTTAAATCCTGTGATTTGACTCTGATTTGGCTTGGGTTATTGCAGACCCCTTCAGAGATGTCCATGGCATGTCTCTTACATGCCCAAGTATGTTACCATTGCAAATACATCTGAAATCTAATGATCAACATACAAGTATAACTTGTATTGGAATTAACAGTATTTTGCTTACCATCATTTGCAGTCTTTCATTCTCAAGACCTCTCTGAGTCAGTTTTGATGATCATCTGATTCTAGCTCTTTGGCTCTGGGCACAAGGATAACAAAGATTCAGCTATGATTATTGATTTGATTCATGTTCATGATAGTCTTACAGGAAAGAATGGCATTAGGATTCCTGTCCTTTTCATACACAATTGTGTCTAGGTAAACCAAATAGAATTCAATATAATACTACCTCCCACACTACTAAAAATACATGTAGCATCTGATGCAGTCACTGCTCCAAAAATTTCCATGACACACATAAAGAACAACCTCTGAGTGACAATAAGGACAGTTCTGTATGTTATTCGGGGACAGTGTAGTGCAATGTTGGAGTCTTGTTAGGCTCAAACAAAACTCAACCAAGAAGCTCTTGGAAGTATCTATGCTACAGAATTATGGCATTTTGATGCGCAGTTCCCCTTGTAGTTTGGGTGGATGAATGTACTGAGGTTCCCCAGATGTGGATTCTTACTCATCTATCCCACAGTTCCATAGGTGAGATACACAACAGTTAAATTTTCTATAATTCTGCACTGGGGATCAGATAGTCCCCCAATTTGGGACATTAGTCATTCTTGGATTGCCATACTAGAACCCCCAAGTTATGTCTGTGCATCTGAAAGTTGTGATTCAAGACCATTTGGGGATCCAGTTTATTGGGGGGAGCATTTTTACAGGGAGATTACATATTCTGGTTTATTGGGTGAATGCAAAGCCACTGTTAATGCTGCACTTTGGTGAAAGTCTGGAATAAAAATGAAAAGTAAAAAGAAATGAATGAATGAATTCAAACACATTGTTCACCAAACGGAGGTACCCATCAGCTTCTTGGTATATTTACACCCCACCAAACGTATGACTGAAAGCATGCATTTGTTACAAACTCAATGCTTATAATTTTGATGCTTATGTAAAATATTTTTAGCACATACCTTTAAAAATTGACATGTGAACTAATGGACACAACTACTGCATAAAGCGTCATTTTAAATTGCCTTGCCCCCTTTCAGAAGTGAACTGTAATCTGTGACATTAATGGACAGTTGATGAGGGGGTGGGGGAGTGTTTTTGGCATCTGAGTGGGATTCCTGACTTTTCTAAATGTTTCCCACTTGGCTGTTCTGAAGAACTCCTAGTAATGAAACCTGTGTACATGAAATGTGAGAGAGTCAATACACTTGTTGTTGTTGTTAGTCTGAATATGATCTTTCAAAAGCAATCATTTTCGCCTGCCTCGCTGTAGAAGAGTGCCTTGTTGTAAGGGGTTTCCATCCCCTCGTTGCCTCTCTTTAAACAAAGGCATTACTGACTGATAGACCAGAGGGAGGCTGGGTGGGCAAGTGATTTTCTTTCTTTGTGTTATTACAGGGCTGTTCAACTTTGAACAGGCCGAGGTCTACTTTTTCCAGCCCAAAGTGCCTGAAGGCTACTACACTAAAACCTCTACTTACAAATTTTATCTGTTCCGAGCACGTGCTCATAACTAAAAACTTTTGCAAGTAGAGCAGCAGTTTCCCATAGGAATGCATTGAAAACCAATTAATCTGTTCTGGAGGGAACAGATTTCAATGCACCATGAACCTTGAACTGCCCCACTCGACTGAGACAGTGGGCTGGCAGACCCAGAACTTTGCTGGGGCAATGGTGGTCCTTGGGATGGGGGAGGGAGGGGTGGAGAACTTATCCCTTCACTTTTCTTATTGATGGCCAGCGGGCTACTTTTGAACCCTTCGGGAGCTACCGGTAGCCCGCAGTCTACCTGTTGTGCAGGCCTGTGTTATTACATTTATATGCTACTTTTGCTACAAAGTAGCATGACTAGAATTGTTGTGTGGTCTCCCTTCCAATTCAATTCAATTCAATACATCACAGCAAATGTCAATCAATCCCTTCTTTTGTCACGACGTCCAGACATAACTTGCAGCACGATTCTGGCTATCTTTGTAATTACTGTCATCTGTATTATTCTGAAGACAAAAAATTGAGGTACAGTTCTGTGCATGTTTACAAAGCGATGATGCCACTTCCGCCATTCTGAAAATGATGCATTTCTACATAATCTTGGGTTGTTTCCTCTTGTTTTGTGAAAATTACAAATAACATTGAAAATTGTGTGCATATGTGTTTAAGGTGCACATCTGGCATGCCTTCCAGAGAATTAATAGCATTAACAATTTGTTTGGATTCAACTTAGGCAAACAGGTTTGCCCTTACTAATGCTACCTTTGTGCCTCTGAAACCGTATGTTTGAAACAGACTGTAGCTTTTGGATGCATTTAAAATAAATACTCCCAGCTGCAAACAACAACATAAGAAGGAGAATACTCTGCCTTGGTACACTAATGGTGATATGCTATGCAAGGCCTAATGCAACAATTTATTTCAATAATGTGCATCTGCATGGAGCACGAAGAAAATCCTCTGCCTGGAACATGAGTACATTCTCTCTGTCTTGGAGGTTTTCACCCTTAATGGCTAACTGCGAGTTCTTACTTACATGTTCAACAGTTCCAATTCAAAGCGCATTAATTTATTCTTTTCCAACACCAGGCGAAACCATTCCTGCAGCAGCTGAGTGTCGTCTTGTGTGCTTGAATCTGTTTAAGAGATTTAAAAAATGTGTCTAGCATGATGGTGTTTTCTTCCTCATAATCTGAAAATCTGCACCATGCAGAGACCCAAGCAAAAGCTTCTCTCTCTCTCTCTCTCTCTCTCTCTCTCTTACAAAGTGCTAAATGCCTTTCACCTGCAAACCTGGATGTGCTGAATATTTCTCTCAGTAGTCAAAACACTGCAACTAAAACAGTGGAACTATAGCTTAGAAGACATATAAACAACTTTTATTCTATGTCAGTCTAAGGTCCAGCTGGCATTAGGTACTGGTCTTTTGTCTTGAAAATAGGTTGTAAAGCTAGCCAGAACAATGTTTCAGCCAAACCAATCCTGTCGAGCCCAGCAGGCAAGATGATGCCCAAACACTCTTGATTTTAAAGATGGCAGGCAGAATATTTGCCCAGTAAGGCTTTCCCAGATCTTTTACCAGAGATACTGAAAATAACTAGGGAGACCTTCTTATTGCTAACCAGCACATGATCCACGTGGTACTAGTGCTGGTGGTGCTGGTGTGATCCATGGCCTGCTAGGTGTCACTGGGCTGCAAGTTCCAACATTCCTTGCTGTGGGTTGGGCTGGCTGGAGCTGGTGGGGACAGCAATATCTGGAAGACCACAGCCCTGCCTTCAAGGGCAAATGAATTTAAAGGAGCTGGTGAACACACCATGCTGTGTGGCACGCTTTCCTATGGGTTATTCGTGCCTCCTTCCCAGGACTTGCAGGCCTGTGAGAGGTAGCAGCAATCGTTTCATGCCATTCCACTTTCCCTTCTTCTCATATTTCCATACCTGATTTCCAGTAAGATAAAAAGCAGGCTAACCCCCACCCCCACCCCCCAAAAAACCTACCACAAATTAACAAAAACCATTAAGAAGTCACAAATACTCAGAACCATCAGAACAACCACAAAACAGGTTAAAAGGTCAGTGTGAAGAGATATGTCTTTTCCATAAGCAGCAAGAGTGGGAGCCATCCATGTGTTCATGCTACCAGCTAGACTAAGACAAGGCTAATTTCCACAGATGGTCCCTTGTTGAGCTGACCCCTTCCTTCCATGGCTGGGGGGGGGGTCAATTTCCCTTGTTGACTCCACTTCAGTCTGTTGAGGGGGGTGTTTTTACTTGAGGGTTCTCCTCACTTCATGGGCCTGTAGTTTGAGGGCCAAAGCCACCAGTGGTCTTTCAAGTAAAGTATTTACTTTTCTATCAGTTCACCTTCATTTAATAGCCCTGTTAGACCAAAACCTAATGTAAAGCTAATTACACTGTTTTTGACCAGAAGTGGGCTTCTTCAATAGTGCTTTTTGGCCATTTGCTAGATCTTTTTTTGTACATGCAGTGAGCCATAAATTGCATGCATATAAATGCTGCATAGATTTAATTTCTCCACAGTTACAAAAAAAATTGTTCTGTGTCCAAGAAGCTTTCTTTTACTTCATTTTTGTTTGATCTTCTGACTTAGCTACAAAGTCTGAACTTAAGATGTTCCAGTTAGAGTCTTGTCCTGGTAGGAGATTCTCTTCTGGATTCATCCAATCCACCAAGTGCATATATGTCAGAAATAAATGCATGATAACTGACAAATACAGTACAAAAACCTGTAGGTCATGATAAGATCGTAGGTTTTGAAACACTGGAAAATGAGGCAGAACATCTTATGGCTTCTAAAATTGCCCAGTTTCCAAAAACAGACTGAACAAAATCTTCATCCTCTGTTCTGGTGAATTGTATTAAAATCGGTCCAAATGGCTTATACAGTACCCTTTAGACACAGAGCAGGATACAAATACATTAAAAATAAGGGAGCAAAGAATTAATAAATCAAGTTGGTTTGATAGCACTATTCAAGCTGCATAAAGGGCTGACCTAAAATTCCTGCTTTCACAGAGGGCCACCAAGAAAGCCAGGTGAACTGGCTCTGAATTCAAAAAGGAGAAACGGGACTTAGGAATAACGAAATAAATGGTGAGCATGCCTATGCAGAGCTCACAGGAAGTTCGGTCTGTTCTCCAACAATGGTCAGTGTTATTCAGAGGACGGAGATTGTTTCAGATTCTTCTAACGCTCATATGGTTGTTTGCTGTGGTTGTGAAATCTGAAAACCGCATGTCACACATTGCCTTTGGAGCACTTGGTTCTGCCCCCACCTATGCTGTCTTCTTATTGAGTCCAGCAGCTAATGAATAACTCCTCCTAACAAAAGAGCCTTTCATTCTACACTCACACATTTATTAGAGAGAAGTTGCAGTAATGTTACCGAAGACTAGTGTTTGCAGGGTTCTCTCTAAATTTGGTTATTTAGAAGCTTTGCAGCTCAATAATATTGCTTGACTGTGATGATTTTCTAATTACTATAATAATACCTATTAAATCAGTTGAACTCCATAAGCAGAGCCCTGCTTAAAAACCGCTTAACCTAATAAGAACCAGCCATTCATTAAGTAACAAGGCATATTGTTTTTCAAAGGCTGAGTGAAGGGAATGGTAACAGCTGGAATGGTACATTAGCAACATAAATATTGTTATAAGCAGCATGCAAAATAATAGGATTTCAAGGGGCATTTGCAGAGTCTATGAAAAATTCTGCATGTAAGAAACATAAATGAAGGGTAATCACTGGCCTTCTCAAACACCAGCCTCTTTATCTGCCGACGAATCAATAAAGAAGGGGACTAGCTAGCCTTAATAAAATGAATTAAATGACTAAGGACAGGGATGGGAAAGGGGGGAGTTTCATTTTAAAGGCACACCTAATAGGGATGACCATAACATCTTAGTGAATCTTAGCAAAACAAGCACAGCATTTTGAAAACCTACTTCGCGAACTTCATTCCCCTGCCAGAATCATCATAAATAAAAGGAGATTTTCTTATCTCTGAATAATAAGCTGTACACTCATGACTAGCTAGGACTGTGGGAGGGGACCCCTTCAGCTCTGGCCCTGCAGACCACAAGCCTTTAAGCCCCAGATGGCGTCACAATTCTTGATTGTTGATATAGATGTGGTAGCAAATGTGATATAGATGTGATACCACAACCAGGAAATGCCTCCACCCTTTCCCCATTGAGTCCTTCTGTATACCATGCATTTTTGTTCCTTGCTCCCTCTTCCACACAGTTCAAGAGAATGACCTTTGCTAGGATGCTAAGGGCCTTGAATCAGCCCTTCTACTGACTAAGGATATAATGGATGTTTACACATTTTCTTACCTCAGTGAAAAAGATATACTGCATTGGAACACACGTCAACAAAATTATTAATAGCTAGGATGCTCCAGGATAGCAAAAAGACCAGTGTTCTGTTTGTTTTCTACTGCAGCAGCATTATCAAAGACCTAATTTTTTCCACCCCCACCCCCACCCCACAAAACCCTTTTTATTTTGTTCTACAAAACTTGTATTTTTCACAACAATCTAGAGAGGGTATTTCCCACAAAATGCATTTTTGTGCATCCCGCAACCTCTTGTTAAATTTTCACTCCAAAAGATTAAAAAAAACCTAGTTGAAGACAAAACATCTAATATTTTACCTGAAAATAGACAAAACCAATTAAATAGTACCTTTTACCATTTAAGATTGACTAGAGAGTGGCTTAACACCTGAAATGTTCCTGTCAGTGTCTTAAAGTACCTTTGAAAAGTACATTGGGTATTATTTGTCTGAGGAATGTAGCTGTTACTTGTTGAAACTACTGGTAAATGGTAATTTTGTCATTACTAATTACATTATTGTTACTCAGAAAATGGCCAGTTACAAGTACCTTTATTTTTACTACTTAATTCCAAAATTTGGTCAGAGGTAGGTCACCTGCCAATCAAGCAACAATGGGTTTTTGAATTGATAGAAGAAGAAAAATTAAAAACAGAGCAAATCTAGTTATGCCAAGCTATTGTGCTGCTATACTGAGTATAAATAAATAAATAAATAAATATTGCAACAAGTATAATTAGTTCTCTGCTTTACACAGTTAAGAAAGGTTTAGAAGCTTTCTTTTCTCTTGCATCTTATCCTAGTAAGAAAAAGGAGCAGCTGTAATGTGCAGATAAATCCTATATAGGTCTACAGTATTCACAAGGAAGTCCCACTGAATTCATTGGGGCTTATTCCTACATTGATTTTTGGTCTCCTACATGGGCTCAGGTTGGCCTGGCATCAGGGCAGTCCCAGGGAATCCCATTTGGAGGGTGTGCTTCTTCTCCCAGACTTATCCTGGCAGCCTGTTCTACCATCACAGCGGTGACAGATCAGACCTCTGAGGCAAACTGCTAGTCTTCACATCTCAAATAGATCTTGAGACACAAAAGTTGTGGGGATAACCACTAAGGCCTAAAGCCAATTTCTAGTTGCAAACAGTTAATAGGTTCAATTGATTCAAAGAGCCTGTTCCCTATGAATGTTTCTGGTTTTCTGTTTAGACAAGTGAGATCATAAGCGGAAAAATTGAAAATTAGAGATGGGCACGACTTAGCGAAATTTTCGTTTCCCTTTTCATTTTTTTGTTTTCGTTACGTAACGAAACGAAAATGAAAAAGGTTCAAAAATGGACCGAAAACGGAAACGAAACGACTTATTTTGAGCCAATTTTCGTTTTTCGTTACTGGAAAAGCACTTAATGGAGCTAAATGGGAAGAAACGGAAAAAAATTCGTTTTCGTTTTCGTTACGTAACAAAACGAAAACGAAAAATTTTGAAAATTAGCTCACGAAAATGGAAACGAGCCAAAACGGACCCCCTAGACGAAAATGAAAACGAAAACAAAAAAATTTTCTGAGTCATGCCCATCTCTATTGAAAATATCACTGTGAAGTCGGCTTTCCCTGGATTAATTTGCTTCATTCAACCACATGGGGGTCAGCAGAGAGGGGAGAAGAAATCAGCCTTGTCTGAAGCATATGAACAATTTGAAATGTTTGCTCCCCCCCCTTTCTTTAAAAGGCTCACACTGAGCTAGTGCTAGGACACCTAGGTGACCAAAGATTCGGGGGGAGGGGAGTGAGGCAGAGGATCAGGAAGAAGTTCTAAGGTAGCTCAAAGGTGACCAGCGATATTTTGAGGTGGCACAACTAAAGCCAAGCCACCTTTCTCTGTCTCTCCTGGGTCCTTGCTTCCCACCCCCAGGCCTCCCCCCAACACAAACACTTTGATTGTCTAGCTGATCTTATGCTAGATTAGCAAGCTCTTTTAAAGGCTTCCCCATGCATTTAACCATGCATTTTCTTTTAAATTCGGGTGGGGTTGGGGGGAAGAGATGGAACAGGAAAGGAATGTGAGAGCAGAAGCCCCAGCAGTAGAGGAAACAAGTGTGTTTGTGTGTAATCTTGGCTGATTTCCATTGACTTTTACATCTTGTAGTCAGCAGTAGAGCGCAAATCAATAAACACACCCCAATCTTGGAGCATTTCCCACATTGTCTGTCAATGTAGACACACTGGAAAAGACAGTTATGCTCGTGGAAGTTTAAAAAAACAGCAAGAAAGCAGGGAGAGCTGTTATGAGATAGACTGAGGCAAAAAGGGACTTGATCTGGACTATTTATGCTAGGGCCTTTTTACAGCATATAACAACAAAAGTAAATTCACTGCAATGATTTTGTTTGAAATTCAATGTTTGTGTGCATGTCCATGTGAGAGAGATGTGTTATTTTAAAAAGGATAGATGGATTGAATAGTTAGAAAGATATCAACTGAGTACTTTGACGTTTTAGACAATGTACAGTATTTGTTATATTTTTATCTGGGCTTTTAGCCAGAAAATCAGAAGGGCCTTTTCTCCTGTCATGAAGGCCAAGAACTATGCTGAAGGCAGGGTTCCATGGTAGAAAGGCGTAAAATACCCCAAGGAACAGAGAAGGGTTCAGTTTCCAAGTGGTGGCAACCTCTCAGAATTAAATGCTAGGGGAACCTTATAAAAAGGGTTCACTCAATACAGAACAGTCATCTTCTCAAACCCATTGCAATCTTCAACTTTTTTTTTTGGTATGTTGTGGTTTGCTGCATACCCTACAGCAGTGATTTTGTGCTGATGCCGTAGACAGCTTCTTGAATTCTAAGAAACCTCAGAAACTGAAGAAATAGCTCAGTTTGCTAACAACAGCTCTTAAAAAATTCTGACACCAGTTCTACCATCTTCAGGAAACTAGCATATTCTGTGAATGCCCACAAATTCCTTGCTCCACTTACCTAATTCTCCTCGTAGCTCCCTTTCTAGCTGAACACCACGCACCTCCACAGCTTTCTGTTTTTCCTCCACTTCTTCCAGTAGCCGCTGGATAGCCTAGACAGATAAATATATTGATTAAGCTAAAAGATTGGTCAAAGAAGCCATCACAGCAGCACAGGCAACCTATGAGCATGTGGGACTGTCTTATTAGTCCCTCTATCCTAGTTCTCTTTCCTCTGGTTGGCAGTGGGTCTCTCAAAGTCCACAGGAAGATGGTGCATCTCCCTCTCTTCTAGTCAGAGAACATTAAAAAAGAGGTACTCAGAACTGGACTTGGGACCATGGGCGTGCATTGCCTGTACTCAGTACATCCCCATCTCCCTTCCACCTTCTTCATCACCTAATCAAAATTCATTTAAATTCAAGAAACTTCCCTTTTCTAAATGACTCTGGCTCTTGTCAATGTGGTGTTGAGAGGAAAAGAAACTGAAGAAATTTACCTGGTAAATATCAGTCTATTTGAGAAAAAGTGTTTACATTGGCCAGAATCTCAATGGGATTCTACACCAGTGTAACACAAATGGTGTCATGTTTTGAGGCAAATTGCCTCAGGTTAAGAACTCATTATAGACACTGCCAATCACACCTCTGAGTACACAGCAGATAATGCCTGCAGTGATTGCTCACCTTGTGGCAATTTGCCTCCAAAACGTACACCATGTGCATTACCCTTGCTGGTAAAAATTACAGTACTCCCCCTTTTATCATGGGCATTGCATTGCCAACTCCCCTGTGAAAAACAAAAATCTGCATTATGGGGATGCCGTTGTGTCCACATATCCAGTCAGGTCCAGAGGCCTCTGCTGCAGCTATTGCGGGAGCCCCCAGCTCATGGCTCCTTTCTTCCCTCTCCCAGCCAACCTCCCACTTTTCCAAGCCCAGGAAATGCACAGGGTGAATTATCAGGCTTGCCAATGGGAGACCAGTCTGGCTGTAGTTGAGAATGGAGGTGAGGAGGAGGAACCAGAGGATCTGTGGGCAAGCTGCCTTTTCTGGGTGGGCGGAGGGGCTGGGCTAGGGCTCTCCCCCCTTTGGCTGCTCAGTGCTCACTCACTGGCTCCTTTCTTCCCTCTCCCAGCCAACCTCCCACGTTTCCAGGAAATGCACAGGGCTAGTTATTGTGCTTGCCAACGGGAGACCAGTCTGGCTGCAGCGGGGAATGGAGGAACGAGAGGATGGGCGAGCAGGCAAGGCAAATGGAGAGCCTCCCAGCCTTACATCACTCTGCAACCAGGCCGTTGCTGGGGGCTCCCGCAGTGGCAGAGTTGCAGAGCAATGTAAGGCATGGAAGCCCCCTGTTTGCCTACCTTGCCTGACTGCCTAGCACACTCCCCTCCTTGCCCATCCCCGCTTCTGCTGCTGCTGCCGCTGCCTCCATCTTCACCACCTGGCGGCCATCGAGGAGGTGAGAGCCTGCCAGCGAGCAAGCAAACACCAAGCAGCCAAAGGGGGCAGAGTCCTAGCCCTGCCGCTCCGCCTGCTCAGAGAAAGTGGCTCACCCACACATCCTCCAGTTCCTCCTCACCTCCATTCCCCGCTGCAGCCAGACTGGTCTCCCTTTGACTAGCCCTGTGGATTTCCTGGGCTTGGAAAAGTGGGAGGTTGGCGGAGAGAGGGGGGAAAGGAGCCATGTGCTAGGGGCTCTTGCAGAGGCCACCGTCACCAAAGCAGGGGGGGGTGGCAGATCCCACAATATAGCGGGGGTGCAATCTTTGGGGCGTGATGTGGCGGGGGACTACTGTAAAAGAATTATTCTTTATTTATTTGTTACACCTATATTCTGCCTCGTGTGCAATGAGCTTGAGAGAACATAGCTGTCCTCCTCCCAGATTTTATCCTTGCAGTAACAGTGTAAGGTAAGTTAGACTGAGAGAGAAGGACTGGTGAAGGGTTAACTTGTGGGATTCATGGCTCAACAGGGGTTGAGTTGGTAGTTGTATGTCTATGGCAACTGGCAACAGCCTATATCCCACGTGAAAAACTCAACATGCTCATGCCCCACTACTGTACACAACAGATTGGGGTTGAATATAGAAAGGTGTTTCCCCAAGTCAAAAATATTTGATGTTTTCTACTGTCCTGCATGATGGCTACAGGCTAAAAGAGGCTCCAGAAAGTCTTGAATAAGCTAACTATGATATTTTCATTCCTTTTGCCAATCTGGAGAGAGGCCCACTGTTTACCAGTAATTTGCCACTAAATGCATTTGAGTAGGCAATTTGTTTTATGAAGAGGAGGTCTCCATAACCTGTGCTTTGTGAAGGCGTTTCAGTTCCTCCTGTTTGATGAGCTGCTTCGTTTCCTTTTCCAGCTTCCTACTTCTTCTATGAGATCTTTTTGTCTAAAGGAACAAAACAACCCAAACGTTAATCAATATTTTGTACTTAGCTGCAGCTTTTCATAGACTTTTCCTCTAATGTGGATGTTAAGTAGTTTTTCCACTGTGCTGGCCAGGCACATTCCAAGCCATTTGTCCTCATCAACAGGGACCTCCTTGCAATTGCAGGGAGGCATTAACATTTTATGTCGATAAAGCCAGGAGTAATGCTTCATCAGTGACAATGAATCTGCACATCTATACACCTTAGCCAAATTAGCCTGATGACTAAAAAGTAAACATTTGGAGAGCCTAGTGTTTTTGTTCAAGTCTTTCTTGACCTACTTACTACATCTGCAGATGTGGCGGGGACAAATCCGATCCACTGTGAATGAACAGACACAGAGTATTTGGTGGCAAATTGAAGTTATAGCTGAAATTACATATTTTGAGCTCAGGCTATTTGATGGCAGCTTGTGCAGAGGAAGCGCTTCAGCCAGCAGCAAATGTAAACAACAGATCACCTATTCCAAAGAGATGCTTAGAGCAGGTGTATTAGCCATCTGGCTGCATTTTCCTAAGTTTTTGAACTTGCCACCCAGTCCCCGTTCAGCCCATCACCTCACCCAAATTCCATATTTCCATTAAAATAAAAGGAGATGGGAGATGAACTTTGCAGCTTTCCTAGAACCAGTGATTTGAAGCAAATGTGCAGTTACTATTCTGGCCAACCGTTCAGAAAGAGTGGAGCCTTTTGGTATGATTTGAGTGAACATATTTACCCTCTGCCAGGATCTCACAGGTGAACCAAAGACTCACCTTCTGATGAGAAAAATGTTGAATCTGTGGACATATCTCGTCTTACCTGGTTTGCAAATTTCATCCTAAAACCAGATGAAGACTGAATTGGACGCAATGGCATGAAGCATATGCATCTCTTAATGCTTTTACAACGTCTTGCATAACAATTCAGGTCCAGGGTTTAACTATAAAAGGACTGCATGGACTAGAAAGTTTCCCTTCAGAGTATTTCTTTTCATCCCCAGCATAACATGTTGGCAACTATGGGGCTAGTTTGGCGCATTGAAAAGGATGCTACATGGCCCTGGTAGCTGAAGGATTCTTTTTTTTGGGGGGGGGGCATAAATAGGAAAGCTTGCAGCCCCCATATTAAAGCAGCACACAGCTCAAGAAACCTCAGCTCAAAAGGGAAAATGTTCTGGGACCTTCACTTGTTAGTTCAGGTTACAATGTTATTGGGCTTCATGCATTCTCTTAAAAACATTGCCCAAAAGAAGAAATGCAAGAGGACAAAAGCAGGCACAGATTTGCAATGCACACACATGAGTGTACTGGTGCTGATAGGTACAAAACAGTACAGTAGGACCACCGTATCTGCGGGGGGATTGACTCCAGGACTCCCACAGTGAAATCCATGGATAAGAGCAAATGCTCTTATATGAGGATAATATTCGTGGCAACAGGAGTGATAGGGTGACAGGGCTAAAGCTTTCACCCTAACACTCCCCAAACGCTGCCCAGCAGTGATAGTGAGGAGGGGGGGGGGGAAGAAATAAGAAAACTTACTAATGCTGAGCCCTCCTTGCCACTGCCACTGGCCAGTCACCCTCTTCACTGCTGTGCTCAGTGGCTGGCCCACTGGGGTAGTGGCAGCGGTGGTGGTGGCGAGGAGGGTTCGGCATCGGTAAATTTTCTTCCCCCTTGTCACAGCTGGCCTGTGGGGCTGGCAGCATGGTGGCAATGGGGGGAGGAGGAAACTTTACCAATGCTGAGCTCTCCTCACTGCACGCTGGCAACTCTCTGAAGGGGTGGAGTGGGGGCTTAAGTGGACCCGCCTGGCCAACCGGCCTCTGAAGTTCCCGCTCGGGTTTGGGCGGAGGACCGGAAATTTGAGCTCAAGTGGGAAGTTCAAAACTTCCCGTCCTTCACCTGGGACCTGAGCGGGAACTCCATATATTATATATTATATGCTAAGTCATATCTATAGGTGTGAATATAGAAATAATTGCCACAATTTAAATTAAAATAAAAGTCATCTTCAAGACCTCTTATACTTTCTAAAAAAAATTAAACTGCATTTTATTGGATATACTTCCAAGACTGCTTTGCCTTCTGATTGTCTTTCAAACAAGGAGGTGCCCTCTTGAAAATAGGGCACAGTCACTGTAGTTTTGTCCTGGACTTTTATTACAGCCTTTTGTGTAACAGCAACCCCCACTTTGTTTGCAAACTGCCTTCTGTTCTGAGTTTCTGCTGTGCTCTACAATCCTTTAGTGATTTGCTCCCTCCCTCCCAGTCACACAGTCTCTCTCCAAGACAAGAGTTTTGAACATTAGGTTTGAAGGACAATTTGCTGGCATTATACACTGGGGAGAGCAATTCATAGCAAGGCAATGACATTGTTCATTATGGTGAATGGGCAGTAATTCATTAATTAGCTGGTTAGTTCTGAAATAGACAGTGGGGTTTCTTATTAGCTCCATCGACAAGGCTGTCTCAGCAATTTCAAACTTCCCTTCCCCAATGTTGCACTTTCTTTCTGATGGACTACAGGACTCATAAAACAATTTATTGGCAGGGGATGGTGGGATTCAACACCTTTGGAAATTGTCAGTCTGGAGAAAGATGTCTGCCCTGAAACTTTGGATCTTGTGTTGTAATCTGTTCAATTATGTTACAGAATCATAGAATCAAGAAGTTGGATGAGCCCTATAAAGCCATCATGTCCACCAACAACGACCCCTGCTCCGTGCAGGAACACAGATCGTAGGATATCTACCAGGTAGTTGTCTAAATTTATCTTGAATGCCTCCAGTGTTGGAGCACTTACCACCTCTTAAGGTACCTAACTCCACTCCCACACTGCTCTAACAGTTTCTCCTCATAGTCCACTGAAATTTGGCTTCCTGTAACTTGAGCCCATTGCTTCATGCCCTGTACTATGATTGAAAAAAGTTCCTGCCCCTCCTCTATAGGACAGCTTTTCAGCACAATTATGGAATTGTATTGAAATGAATAAATGAATGAGCAAATAAATAAAACAAAAACTGTACTGTATTGTGTGTGTGTGTGTTGTGTCGTTACAGTTGTGACCGACTCCTCGTGACCCCATGTCCATGGAGTTTTCTTGGCAAGGAATACTGGAGTGGCTTGCCAGTTCCTACTCCAGGCACCTACAGTACCTGGTATTCCCTGGTGGTCTCCCATCCAAGTACTAACCAGGGCTGACCCTGCTTAGATTTGCTTAAACTTTTTGAACACTGCACCATAAATAGAAAATAATCTACCATATTCACATTCTTATGTGCAGTGCCCATGTGCATTAAGTCCATGTCTTGCTTATTATCACATAGCTTGATGTGCTTTCCCCCTAGTTTCCACTCTCTTGTCTTACTCTCAACCATGCCATGGAACTCGCAAGGTGACCTAACCTGGATCTACCATACAGGGTTTTCCTGAGATCAAAGTGAGAGTGGGGAAGAGAGAATAGATGTGTATAACACTTGACCTCATAGCTGGAAAAGCAGGATATAAATGTAACCACTCAATATAATTAATGTTTCTAACTCCAGTATTTACAAAGTCTGTGGAGATTCTCAGTCATCCAGGTAAGTCTATCTGGAAGTTGAGTCGTGGCAACTGGACTTCTTTTTCTTGAGAGAGTGAAACATTTGGTTGCTCATACTAACAGCTTCATCAGTATTACAAATAGACCTTTGAAGCTGTTGGGATGAGCAGCGAAATGTTTCAATCTCTCAAGAAAAAGAAGCCCAGTTGCCATGATTCAACTTCCAGATAATATTTACAAAACTGTTTAAAAGTGTGTGCCTAGGTTTATTCGCAGGCAGAGATGTGACTGAGGAAAATTTTAATTGACTGGAGACAGGGTTTTAGTACCTTTTGAAAATCAGAATTGTATACCATTTCCAAACTTGGGTTGAAACAGCAGGGGGATGCAGAACAAATAAAGCAGAAAAGAGACATCATGTTCACTTGCTTGTTTGCATCGTTTGCACAGACCGTGGCATTGAATTTCCCATGGTTCAGAAGAGATCTTATCTGAGCACAGAATATGAGGTTTTGTGTTCTTCTTGGAGCAACATACAAACCTACTCATATGTATTCTCCATCTTCTGAAGGATAAGCACATAAAATGTGAGTCAAGACGTTACTGGGATAAGACAGCAATTTTGGGAAGGCTGAAATCTATTTTTTTCTTGGCAGGTCTTTGGCTGCTGCACATGCCTCCTCCAAAATTCATATATTTGGAGAAACATGAGATGTCCTCCTCATTTGAATCTTTGTTTGAGGAAAACACTTGAAGCAAGATGTGTAGGTTGCTGAAATGAAGAGACCTAGAGATGACGAGGACTGTTTTTTGTAGAAGAACTGTATCTTCCATTTACTTCTCCTGGTATGCACAAAACACTCCTGGATTTAAGAATCTGTACATTTTTATTTAGAGCCTGTACATTAACCACTAAGAAATATGACTATTCTAGCCCTGTCTCCATTTCTAAGTTTCTTCATCCTCCTACATAGGGAGGGCAGTGAGTCTGAAGTGGTTTTTAAAATGTGTAACTCTAATGGTAACTAATTGATTTGCAAAGGTATTTGGGACTAGCTACAACAGACCACTTACAGAAAATAAAAATAGAAATTCAACTTGTCATGAAGATCATTGCAGAAGAAAGGTTAAAATTCAGTAAGGAGTAGGAGTAAGCCTCATTGATTTCACCACTTTGAATTAGACATTTCCTATGTAATTGAGGATAGGATTGCAGCTGTAAACCTAATCCTGTAATCATGTTCACTCAGAGGAAATTCCCATGTGTCTCAACAGGATTTCCTACAAAGAGAATCTTGGCCCTCAACTGTGGAATATTGCAAGCGAGCTTATTTGCTTTGTGTATAGCTAGAAATCAGATTTCCGATATGTTCATCCAAAACTCCAGCAGGTCAACTAAACACATATTGCTTGCCAACAGCTACTAAATCAACTGTGCAACATTCATATCACTCTGACATTTTTATTAATTCAAGAAGGCCATACAAGTACATTACCAGTGTGTGTACGTGATGGAATTTGTATGCTCTTGGCATAGCATTCTTGCTAACTTTGTTCTCTGTTAACCCTACTTTTGCACTCCATAGTGCCTTCACCCCTTCTTCCATATCATTCCATTTGCACACTCTTTTCACCATCTGTAAGGATCCAAAGGAATTCTGCTACTGTCTCATTTATGATTGAGGCAGGCTATCACCTCCAGCCCCTTCACAGTACATCTCCAGAGCAAGAGATATAATGAGCTAAATTGGCACAGAATGTTTCTAGGATCTTTTGAAAAGCTAAAGCAGTATGCCACACGCACCGCAAGTATGTGCTTACTAAGATGCAAATAAACCATCCAAGGCTTCTGCTTTTCAACTGTCCGGTTTTAAAGGACCATGACTGTCACTACCACAAGATATGCATAAATAAAGATGGCAAATATGAGCATTCCAGGTGTCTGAGGATTTTGATCCAAACAAATTCGTCTTTCCGGTGCCACAATATTTTATCCTTCATGCTTTGTCTTTAATTTTGCCAAGAAGCAGACATTTCGGCAATTACAGTTGCAAGCAAAGCCTGGGCTCACCTTCTAACAACCATAAATACACAGAAAGAGAATAAGTTAATTTGCAAACTACTCAAGGTATAAAAAAGCCCCTCCTGTGACAATCTGATCTCTTTTAGCACTGTACTAATTATGGGTTGTTTGTAATGTTCCCACTGATTTTCTAATCTGGCATCTTTCAGATCTGATGGATTACAACTCCCATCATGCCACAGCATGGCTTCCAAATCCAGAGGGCCCCAGATTAAAAACAACTACAGTGGTACCTGGTATAAAGGAATTAATTCGTTCCAAATGAAATTATGTTAAGCAAATTTTCCTTTATAGAAATTTCCCATAGGAATGCATTGAAAACAGAGTGATCCCATTTTTATGTTGTACAGATTTGCCCCATAGGCGATTCTGTTACGCAAATTTCCCCTATCTCCGGAATTTTTTATGTTGTACAGATTTTATGTTATACAAACTGTTTGTTATACAAGGGTCCACTGTACTACAATACGCTATCACAATCAACCTTCATCAATGCATTTCAAGCAGCAGGGGGCATGTCAATTTTAAGGCAACAATTGACTATTGTAAAGAGAGTGGAGTTGCAGAGAAGAATGTTTTAAATGTTACCATGGGTGGTATCGAAGGCTTGTATTCTAATTCATCATCTGATGACGAGGAATGATAGGCAGGCAGGTGTTCAGGACCTAAAGGAGGAAGAAAAGGCTCAATGGTGTGACTGTTATTCTCCTCCGGGACTTTGAATGGAAGGTCATCATAGCCACATACTCGACACCTGCCCGTAGCTTTGCAAAGCTATATCTAATAGCAGTTGGGAAACATAGCTGATTATATTAATTAGGCTCTTGGCTGCCGTTCAAGGCCTTCACTCCTCAGCAATTCTGTGGCTGCCCCTGGCCCCCTCAAGCAGATCGAGTTTTATGTCTGAATCTGTTAATTCCAATTTCTACAGCTTGATGGCTGAGCCCGCATTCACAAATTAGATCTGTTATTAAAATGCATATCTAAAGTTAGCCATGTTATCTAAATGATTGTCCAAGAGTCACCATGTGGCGTAATTGAATGCACGGAGTCTGAGCCAGTTCTTAAACAAATTACCCTAATGTGGCTTGTAGCATCTGGCACCCATTTTTACTCTGTGACATCTGCTCAGTGTAAAATAGCTGGCGTCAGAATGTCTGGTCATATATATATATATAAAGTCACAAATATAATCAAAAGCAAATGAACTCCATGAAGGAGGTTTATTTATCGTATAGTCTCATGCAACATAAATATTTCATTAATTAGGCCTAAACAGATGCCACTTATATTTTCCTTCTTCTAAGATTATCACACCGTTGAACCATAAGTGCTGTATAAAAACATACACACGTCAACATTGCATTCTTAAACAAAAGCTTGGCACTACAGACATTTAAGAAAGACCTCTGGGAGAAATCAGCCTTCAAAGATTCACATCTATTCCATTCATGAACCTCAAGTGCCTCTCAACAACTTGTTTGTCGATTTCACATCCTTCTCTTCTCTTAGGAAACAGAGCTGGCACCAAGACCAGCTGTTGGTACATGTAGCTTGCTGTGGGATTAATTATTAACCCCTGGATTAGACTCTGTCCTGATAAGCAAAAGGCAAGTGCTGTGTATGACAACTGTGGACTTTTTTTTTTTTTTGCTTAATATGATCTCCAGATGCCTCTTGATTTGCTATATACTGTAAATGTATGCTATATGTATACATTTATTAGAGGCATATGGGAGAATCCATGCTTCACTCTAGAATGCCACAACATCTGGACCTTAATGCAACATTTGTGGCTGGCAATAGGCTATTTTTGGCCCCTCCCCTCCCTGCAGCTGTCTATGGCTCTGAAATCCCACTCTAGGGAAGCCCTGATTAGACATTCATGCTATGGCTTGCTCCAGCATCAGAGCAGATGGATGGCTTGCCCTCCCTCATTGCTTTCTCCATGTTGAGAGTTAGACTGGGATGCCATTTTTGGATTTCCTGGACTACAAGTACCATAATTCTTATTCTGGGAGTTCTAACTACCTTCCAGGAACCCGTGCCTCTTCATTCTTAATAAAAGTATTTATTTATTTCACTGACATCCCACCTGCCTCCCAGAACTGGACCCAGGTTGGCTTACAGGGCAATTTAAAACAATAGAAGATTAAAAGATATAGAATTGCAGACAAATGAGTAGCATTAAATTTAATGGTTAAATGCAATTAAACTGAAAATTAAAATATGTCAAAATCAGTTCTAAAAAGTAGAAATGAGCTAACAAAAACAGTGAATACCAAACACTGAAAAACAATTGAAAAACACTATCTAAAATCCTATCGCCTGGCTCTGTGTGCACAATGGGAATGATGTCGTCAGCAATGGCAAACTGCAGCTGATTGAAGACTTCCTTTGAAAATTTGGGGCACAGTCAACTTTGTCACATTTTGCATTGGTCATGTACATACCCAAATTCACTTTTAATCAGCTGGAATTTTCTGATCACAGCACAATCAGCTGTGGTTTGCTGATTTATGATGACATCCTTTCTCTGGCATGCATATGCACAATAGGATTTCAGCCACTGTTTCTTTTTAAAGATGAGGCTTCCATGCAGTTCAAATGCTGGAAAATCATTGTCTCCCATGTGTGGTGAGTGACTGAAATGATCATGGAGGGAGATGAAGCACATTTGGGGTGGGGGTTGTTTCTACTGGTTTTCAGAATACCTGAACAAGTGCTAGAATAATGGTCAAGGGAAAAAATCTGGGGAAATACCAAACTGCACGCTTTGCTAAGGAACTTGTGGGAAAAGGCATACTCTTCCATTTCCTTTTCCCCATAATACAGGGGGAAATAAACCAAAGATCACCAACCATGTTCAGTCAGGAGCACTGAGCAATCAATGCACCCTGCCTGGCAGACTCCAGGAGCCCCAGAATCCCTGGGCTATGCGGAGGAGTTCTTAATAGGACTGTCATTCGGATGCATTAACTCTGCACTCACTGCCAGGGTTCTCATACCAAAAAAAAAAAGCAGAAATGGGGCAAATTACTTTTCTGGACTGGAGTGCCTCTGGGCATCAAGGAATTGTAGGACAGAAAAATAAACCTGACCCGCGCCCTGTCCTTCAGCTTAAAAGTTAACCTCAGAATGATCACATCAACCAGCCAATCATCACTTATGGATCAGTGGGATCTCCTTTTACATTTCTCCTACACAAACAACTTATCTCTCCGACCCCAACTCAGTGACTGGATCTTGCTGCAACTGCCAGATACCTGAAGCAGAAGTAAACCCTTAGATGTGTAGTACAGAACGATAGGAAAACAGTCACTTGTTTGATTTGTTTTGCTGTACTTGAGGCCCCACCCTCCCCCACCTTAATAAGTGAGCTGGTTACTTAGCTTAATTTGCTTGTTGTTTGGTCTCAGGCCACAGAATACTTTTGGCTAGCCAAGATGAGAACTTTGATGAGGACTTTGAAAGAAACACGTGACAGTTCTCATGATATTTAAATGCCCTTCTGCAGTACAATTACCATCCTTCCCCCCCAACATCACATACCTGCAGACCCTTTTTCTTTTCTCTCAGTGGCCTCAGCCCTGTAAAAGCTTGCCATTTGTATACACCAGGGCATAGATTGTGCTCAGAAAGGCCCCAAGAGCCATTGGCTGGCTTCAGGAAGCAGCCTTGTGCTGTTACAGCCCAGCTATGCTCCCAGCTAATTGCAGTTCCTGAACCCTGTTCAAAAGTAAGCTCTCAGGTACACTGTGGCACACCAGTCTCATGTGAAGGCTAGTGAGCGTGGCTAATGGCTGTCAAGCTATCCCTGTCTAGGAACAGTTCCAGGGATGGAAGTGTTGCCTTTGACCCAATATGGGGGAAAAGGTTGAAACAAAAGAATGATGTGACTATGATTGTAGACATTACCTCATACATTCTTGTTTTTCAAAGACGTAGGAGGGAAAATAACATGGAAAGCATTTATCATAAATAGGTTTGAGCCCATCCATACTGAGCATTTGTTCAGATTCCCTTATATTCATGATACTAGTATGGCACCCCCCTACATAGGGAAGAAAAAAGTGTCAACAGATTAAAACCGGGGGGGGGGGAGACAAAACCACTTGCTTTTTGGGTCTTTTACACCAAGGCCAGCTAGAAGCATATTTCTGTTATCTGCTCATGCACAGTGTTGATCTCTTCTGTTCCCTGCACTCAGTGGGTGGGTGCTGCTTTATGACTTTTCCTCCTGGGCATTCTTCCACACCCCATGTATGGATAAAAGAAAGAATAGAGGGAGACCGAGAGGAGAGAATTAAGTAGGTGGGAGTAAGACAACTCAGACAGTCTTGGGACAAGTCAGGGGTACACTTAGCATAATGCCATCCCTGTATGTGTGGGAGCAAATACTGGGATGATCTGTTGACATCTGGGGGGGGGGGAATACACCAGAAGAAACCATAACCTACCACTACGTGGACAAGCCCACCAAAAGCAATAACACTGTACAAAAGCCTCCTTGCTTACCCAAGCTTTCTCCTTTTGAAGAATTATTATATACTTTGTCAACATCAAAGACGGCACAAGGTGACACCAATGGGCCTGAAGAAGGGGCTTTCACTTTGACATCTCTTTTACTGCTGAAGCTGCCGAACAGGTTCCACGTATTGTTCCTTCGTACAGAACGATCTGAAGTGGCATCAGCAGTTTTCTCCCTGTAGCTTAGGGAAGGATACAACACGTTTTTCTGATTATGCGCATGCCAGTCATCCTTGGCAGACCTCCACAAGTTATCTCTCAGGGTAAACTTTTCTAAAAGTGCTGGCACGTCTTCCGCATTGGTATAAGAAGCATGTTTAGGCTCATCAAGATGCTTGGAAATGCTGGTATGACTGGTATGCACACTATAAGCAGGAAAGGCATCCCAAGAAGATTCCTCTTTTGGATTGCTGACAAAATTAGATATATCTGAACTTCTGATTCCGTGTCTTTTTCCTGCCTGTCTCAAAACATGGAGCTCCTGAGTCTGCACATCACAATCGGCACCATTTCTACTACTTTTTACAGTGACAGAGTCTGTCGGGGTGTGAGGGAATTTGAAAAATGTGCTTTCGGAAGAAATTTTGGCATGTGTGCCGTGGCTTTTTTTCAGATTTTCAGCAGAAGAAATAAAAGGTTCCAAGATAGATTTCTTTATAGCACTAGCAATGAGCCTCAATGGCGAGGTGGGCTGGGTGGTTGAGGATTCTTTGGGACAGTGATCCACATTCTTTGGATGTTTGTGTTCAGGAAATAAAATTAGACAGTGTTTATCATCAGAGACCGTAGGAGATGAATCCCCACTTGACTGCTTTGTTATTTTCTCATATCTATTAAAATAAGCACTCGTGTGTCCTGGAATGGTTTCTCTATCTTGCTCTTCTAAGCTTCTGTCCTCTGGTTCAGCACCATTCATGGCAAGTAGTTTGGATTGCTGCTCCATTGAAAGAGTCAACTTCCTCATTATCTTGTGTTTAGCTTTGTTTAAATGACTGTTATCCCATTCTCTGGCAGACAGCAAACTAGTTGGCTCTCCTGCTTCAAGGCTTACAGAGGATGTATCTGGATCCTTTGCAAACACTTCTGAGATCGGTTGTTTGATGTTCACTATCTGGTTTCTTAAATTCTGGCCTTCTTTAGTGCTTCTGTCTTTTATTCCAAATCCAGGAGGGCAACGCAACATCCGATCACGGTGGCAAAAAGATTTGCTGTATGTCAACGGATCCCTGTCAATGTGAAGTGAATAATGAGGAATATAGACAGGGATGTCTCCAGGTAGATCTGGACCTTTCCTTTTCATATGAAATGCTGGGCGGTGGTTCTCAAAATGGCCTCTTGCAATTCCTGGGACATCACTGGGAGATATCAACTGTAAAGAATGCATAATGTGATTATTATTTTTAGAGGCAAAGGGTAGCTATTTCTCACCCACAGTTCCATTTAAAGAGCATTTCCAAATAAATAAATGATTTGAAACACCACCCCTGTGTAAGTATCCAGATGGAGAGGAACTTTGAAAACACATTCCATTAAAAATGAAGCAGTAAATAACATCAGATTAATTCATCTGAAATGCCCCAGGAGTCTTCCGAGCTATGCAAGGAAGTTAAGAGACACATGGCTAGACTAGGTGGAAAGGCATCACATGTTAAATAACTAGATGGTGGAGTTCTAGAGTCCTGGGATGAAATTAGAACTTTCAACCAACTTGGAGGAAGGCAGAAATGTCCTTCCTCTTTCTGATTTCTAGAGGAATGGGTGAATTCTGAAGTGTGAAACATTAATCACCACCATCTCCTTGCCTTCCATTTGGTTGTCACTTTCTGTTTTGCTTTTGCTTTGTGGGGACATTTCAGAACAAAATTGTGCTTTGATACAAGTTTATTGTAGGACAATCCAAAAAGGAAATGACATCGATGCACCAAGACACCTTATAAAGTGTCACTCCCCACACTTGCAAGCCCATAAAAATTACTGAATCTCCTTCTTTCATTGAGTAATAATTGGACTCTGAAATTAGAATGGAGTATTAGGGTCCAGCACTATCATTTCCCCCACCTACTGAAATACAGCCACTCCTAGATTCTACAAATCCTATAAAAGGAATTTTTCATGGAGTCTCCCACTGTTGTCCTTCCTCAGGTGGGCAAATCCCTTTTTCTTCAGGCAGTTGAGAAGCAGGTTCTTACTCTGCATGGGTGTGTCATCAAACACAGACTTGATCTCTTTTTAATTTCCTATTGAACTGCTTATTTTAATCAATCCTCTGCAAGTGTTCAACTTGTATATGTTTTCTCTGATTTATTATTAGTTGCCAAGTCCCATATTTCAGGAGAAAGGCAAGATACCCACCATGGTCATCATGCAGAAGCAGTGCATAGCCCTTCAGAGGTTATGGGTCTGCAACTCCCATCAGCCTTAACTCATATAGTCAGTGGTGAGGATGACGGGGGTTATGGTCCACTATCTCCAGGAAAGCTACACTATCCCATCCCAACATATGTCTGGCTTTTACAGAAAGAGGGGCTCCAGCAAAGGAATTCCACTGGCAGAACAGAAATACCTGTGATATTTCTGGATTCCTCTTACAGCACCCAATCTTTTTGAATATCTGCTTCAGAGGGTTAGGAGAACTTCTAGATCATCAAATCTCCAGCCGGGAGGGCAGTTAGCAAAGAAAGCCTTCCTCTGTCTTTCTGCTGGGGGAAGTCTTCTGAGCACAACTCTAGGCAAGGATTGGATCTGCCAGTGGAAAAGCTGGGTCCAGCTCCTTAGCTTTTAGTATTTTGGAGGAGCGGGTCTTATTTTACTAATGTTTGTTCTATTACAAATAGCATCTCAGCATCTTTAAAAATACATATGACCAGCACCTTTTTAAATGTTGATGAACAGAATCTGAAGAAAGGCCATCTTTCTACTGTGAGTGCCCTCACAGTAAACTAACTATCTGACAGTAAACCAAACTAACTGACATTCTTTGTTCCCAGGCAGTAAAGGACCTGCACTAAAGAGCAAGAAGAAAAGAGAAGCAGAACTGAATCCAAATCCCATTCTGTATCGCAAAGAGCTATTCAGAAGGATTTCTGATTACCTACAGTTCTGTTCAAGTACAATCCTAGCAGGGAGGGAAGTGTATGTATCCCAGCCATCTGCACCATGAGGATCCTCAACAATTCCATTGGCAGAGGGACCTGCACCAGGATGTCCACCCACATGGCCTCTTTAGCTAGCCACCAAAGGGAATTGACCATTTGGTGCTGGTTCGATGACTGGGGTGGTGACTGGGGTGGTGGGAGATATGTAGCCAAGGTCACTTGAAACTGTCTGGGGTGGACTTTGGAAGACAACCAGTAAAGATGATATGGCACAAAGCAAAAGCAAAGTGTTCTGCTGCCCCATGCCACTTCAAGTAGTCTCTGGGTAGTTTACAGTTTTAATTACAAATGCAGGCTACACATACACAGGGAAATCTATGACGGTGGGGGTACAGCATGCCCACACAGGAAAGGGAGATCTAGGACACCTGTCCTAGATCTACCCCCAGCCAATTGGTACCAGGCTGGCAATGATAACCAGTTACTAACAGGAGACAAGGAAAAGGCAGAACTACTCAACACCTTTTTTGCCTCCGTTTTCTCCAAAAAGGAAGAAAGAGATCCAATGGGACAAAGAGTAGATAAGGTAGGATGGGAATTGCAACATAGAATAGGTAGGAAGGTAGTACAGGAACATCTGGAAACATTAAATGAATTGAAGTCTCCTGGGCCAGATGAATTACACCCTTGCCTGGGCTGACAGAGGTGGTCTCGGACCTCGTGGTGAGAAACCCTGACTGTTGGTGCTGGGGGACCCCAACCTCCATGCCAAGGCCTTCTTGACAGGGGCAGCTCAGGACTTCATGGGCACCATGACAACTATGAGGCTGTCTCAGTATGTCATTGGTCTAACTCATGAGAAAGGCCAAACCCTCGACCTAGCATTCTCGACTGGCCTCGTTGTCTTCCCTTCCTCTCTCCTCCCTGAAACTGCTGAGACCAAGCATTTGAGGGGATTACCCACAATTCTGCATGAAGAAAGAGAGAACCATTGGCTCACTTGTTATCATGTGACATGACAGTGCAGTACTCGTATAGCAAAACACTGTTAATCAGAAATGTTTGCTTGTCTTGCAGAACACTTGTATAGCGAGGTACTCATAAATCAAGGTTTTACTCTATTGGTATATTGCTGTTTTAATGGTTTCATCTTTTTTGATGGCTTTTAATCTTTATGTTTTTTCATAGTTTAAATATATTGTATGCCGCCCAGAGACAATATGGTAGTGGGGTGGCTTAATTTAATAAATAAATAATAAATAAACTAAATATTTGTGGTTTTGGACTATAAATCTCTGAATTTACCGGATTGCAATCTAGATCCATAAAGTGATCCTGGCCAGGATCGTGCATGACAAAATTACCTAGTTACTGCTACAGATGGAAACACAGAACGTCGTGGGCTTAAATCCAGCTATTAGTCCTGTTTGGATGAGAGTGACTGAATGAATAAGACTTGCTAGTTGAACACTTAATGTTGATTCTTTTGACTCAATGGTTTGGAATGAACTACTGGATTTAGTCCTATAATTTTAAAATACAGTTGGGCATGTTGTGGAACTGAAACACAATAAAATAAGAAGCACATACAGCAAAGGGCTGGATCCGTCATTAAACATATTTTTATCAGCAACCAGCCATGTGTCAGAAAACTTACTTAAATAAAAAGGTTTCTGCCTGCCTTTGGAAGGATAGCAGGCCAGGTCTCTCTTCAAAGGGACTTCCATAGCATGGGAACATTTTCCTCCTTAGATGTTCCTGTCGTCTTTGTTTTTTTAGGTTATTCCAAAATCAATTACTTCTATTAACTTGACTTCCACAAAATTCCACTAACGGGAAATGGCATCATCAAGGGAACTGGACATGGGGACAAGTCCAGGATGTTTCCTGACTACCCTGATACTCTTCCACCATGACAGAATCTCACCATAGAATTGTATGAAATGACATTCCTAAGACTGAGGTAGAGCCTATGAGAGCGAAGGTACATTTCCCATTGTTTTAAATTGGCTGGTTGGTTAAATATACTGCAGTAGGGCAAAGCAAAAGAAGCGAGCTGCTCCGCATCCTTTGTTCCCTCCTACCTCCTTCTCCAAGACATCATCCACAACAGCATCACCGTGAAGGCTGGTAGAAGCGTCCCTCAAAGATGGGCTCTGCATCTTGCTGTACAATAGAGGGAAGTCTACAGAAGGAAAAGCATATCTACTCAAACAGTATCGTATAAAATTCCATTGCCTGGCCCCACTCCCACCCCACACCCATTAACAGATTTGAGAATATTGGTTGTGTTTAGACTACATTATTTCTATTACTATTTATAGGCTCTATTTATTTCAGAGAACTTGAAGAGATAATCATCACTTACTTACTTCCCACTGACTCTACACATCACTCCTGTTATGTAGGGTCAAAGTGAAAGGTCAAAATTCAGTGAAGTTTCATGTCTCCAAGAGAACCCGGATCTTCCAAAACCCAGGCCAGCAACTTACATCACACTATTGGATGGTTGTAGGATATTCTTTCCAAATAGTCCTTTGGAAGTGAGTTGGACTTTTAAAAACTCTAAACTAGATGCTACTTTTGCAAGTTGGCCATTACATTTTGATCCCCAACTGTTAACAGGCTTTATTCTCACATCCCTTGCCCCAGCAATGCTAATGGAGTTGCCTGAGAAATCTGAAACACACAGCCACCCTCTAAGAATTTTTACTGACTTTTCTGACACCTTAAGAGCCAAGCAGCAGAATTTATAAGCCCTCCTCCCACTCCACAATTTAGCCTGCCACACAATGGAATTCCAGGCTGCTGGGTTTTTGTCATTGACTGAATGGCTGTGCTCTGCTCCTGGTGGGTCCAATTAAGCTCAGCAGGGGGCAAGAGCAGCAGCTGTCAAAGATGCTTTAAACAAGAACTCAAGTGCAATAGAAGAAATGTATCTGTTCCCTGCAACACAGGAGATGCGTGTTTCCCCCTCCAAAATGGACTGGAAGAGGACATAGTAGCTTAATGTTGAATATAAATATGCCATCAGCCAACCCAACAGGAAATATTTGTACAGTTTTGTATGATTACTTTTGGATGCCTGCATTGTAGGCCATGTCCCGGATCCTGCAAACTACCTCACTCATGTAATTTTATACTACCTCCATTTTCTTCTGATGGGAAAGATCTAGGGGAGAACAGCATGCCCTTTCACCCAAGTAACAGTATAAATAACCTTAAAAGCAATGGTCTGCCAACAGGTGCGCCCGCTAAGCCCTCCACTGGTTTACCAACCCCCCCCCCCACACACACACAAATGCCAAAAGGAACATCTGGCCATCAAAATGCAAATTCTTTCTCTGGAAGCTTTGAGGGGTGCAGTTGTCCATCCTGGCATTGTTTGGGAAGAGCTGAATCTATTCTTGTAGGCCTGAAGAAAGCTTCTTAAAAACCTGAACTGAAAAACCTAAAAGAAGCTATAGAAATGAATGAACCACAGTAGGCAACTATACACCTTAAAACAGTGGTTCCCACCCTGGGGGTCGGGACCCCTTTGGGGGTTGAATGACCATCTCACAGGGTCGCCATGAGCCAGTGAGGAAAAAGGCACAAACGGCTTGGGTCTGGGGGGGGGGGAATGAGGGCGATAAGAGTGAGTTACAGCTTGATAGGCTGGAGGGGATGTCAGTCAATGACACCAGAGGCTGCGATTGGCTGAGGGTGCCTGTAGAGCAGTGGTGGCCAAACTTCAGCCTTCCAGATGTTTTGGACCACAACTCCCACAGTCCTTTGTCATTGGCAGTACAGGATTAGAATTCTGGGAGTTGTGGTCCAAAATATCTGGAGGGCCGAAGTTTGGCCACCACTGCTGTAGAGGGAAGTTCTCTATGGCACCTGTGGCAGTGGCCTGCCAAAGGGGGCTTGTGGCCTCTTCCAAGCAGGGCAAGGTGTCACCACAACATGAGGAACTGTATTAAAGGGTCGCGGCATTAGGAAGGTTGGGAACCACTGCCTTAGAGGGTTCTGGAAGACAAATTGGTCTTTTTTATAGCACTGAGGGTTGGTGAGGAGTTAGGACAGAGTTTCCCTGAAAACAGTGAAAAAACTAGCTTCTGTGTGGCCTTCCAGGTCTACAATGGTGGTGAACCTTCAGAACTCCAGATGTTTTGACCCACAACTCCCATAATTCTGAGCCAAGATTGTCAATGACAAAGGACTGTGGGAGTTGTGGTCCAAAACATCTAGAGTGCTGAAAGTTCAACATCACTGAGTGATGCTGATGTTCTCTTCAACCCTGCCAGTGGGACCCCCAACTAGTATCCAACATCAAAAATCTCAAAATCTGTTGGCTAAGACACTTGGCCTAATACTGAGTGGAAGTAACCATTTCCATGTTACTTCATTGAAACAGATCAGATCACCTCTCACAGTGATTTGTTGTTCTACATTAGAAGGAAGCAAACCCGCCCCAGTGAAAACAAGCTACATAAATTAATTGCACTATAATGTAAAAAAGTATTTTGTCTGTCCCAGATCTGCACCCAGTTCGTTGCATAAGCATTGAGAGAGGGGGGGGAGGGGGAGAGAGGGGGGAGGGGGAAATTTATCTCCACACACCTTTACATCTCTTAATGATGACTACATCTCCTGGCTATTCCCCCACCCATTTTATATACTTTTATATACTTTTTAAAAATTCCATAAAAGGTGCCTTTTTCAGGTTATCTCATTCTACCCACCAGCAACAGTAATAGCATAAGATTCTTTCCACCTGCGTTTCTTTTTTGCTACCCAGATTACCTGAGTTTCTTTTTTGCTACCCAGATTAATGTGAAAACCCAGAAGCAGAACAGAAATGTCAGGAGTCTCCGTGTGAATTCTGCATCTAAGAGGGGGTTGCGTTTCGCAGGGAGTGAATGAATTCCTTTGACAGGAGCCCTTGAACCTTTGAAGATGTGCTTCACTATGGAGCAAGAGGGACACTGCTTGACTGACTGACTGAACAGCCAATTTGAATACTAGCTGAGTATACTTGATATCGGTACTGAGAATGATGGCCGTTTCCCCACAGTTCTATGGGGGGGGGGGAAATGGGTTTAACAGCAAGAAAGCAACGAGAGAGGAGGGAACATAAGCATTTTACTGGAAAATGGGCTCTTTCAAGCAAAGGAGTCAATATTCAGCTCAAGTTCATTTCCCCCCGCCCCATAACAAGAGACAGTGTTATAATAAGTTCTATTTGTTATCAAGAGACACTGAATTTTATTCAGATATTACAACCCCAGGCTGCTTTCTGTACGAGAAAGAATCATAATCTAGTGCTTGTTGGGACACTTCCAGAGTACATTAAAATTACCTTTTTGCTGGTAGGTCTACTATGGCCTTCTTAAAATTCACTCCCTCCTTCCAATAGTCTTTTAGCTCCCTCTGGAGAAACTTCTTGAGGCACACATGGGCTATTTTTAGGGAGCGGCAGAAAAGCTTAAATGCTTAAACAAACATGTAATTAGGACTAACAAGCTTCACATTAAGCTGAGAGTAGCCTGCCACCTGCTCGGGTCTTCCTTGAAAAAGGGAGATGGTTTTGTTTTCCCTGGCCTGCTAGTTCACAGATTAAAAGTGCAGCTAGCTACAGAAAACCAGAGGTTTCTGCTCTTCAGCCAATGAATAAGAAATTTATCAGTCAGGTAGCGGTGATAAGCAAACTTCTGTTTGTAAAGGCTGCAATAATGGATTAACTGGGAAAACACACATTATAGGAGACAAAACAGTGTCTTGCTCCAGAGCTACCTACAACATCACAACAAAAACAGAGAAGGCATCAGCTTGGCTATTATTAGAAGGTGATGCCTTCTTCAAAGCCTTTTTTAAAGCTAGAGCTATGTTTCCAGTGATGCTTCAGGTCTGTATCTGGGCTGAAGAACAGAAGGCCTCAGAAGAGCCATTGAACAAATGATAGCAAGAGAATATCATCCAGTTATAAGGCCCCATGGACCACAAAGTTATCTGTGGGCAACATGGAATTTAGTTCTTGCTCATTGGAAAATCAGGGTGACGGAAAGGAGGAGAGGGGCATGGGAGGTGGTATTGAGCAGGGAGACAGCAGGCACAAAACCAGCCTTTCAATGTATTCTCGAAGGCTTTCACAGCCGGGATCTGATAGCTGTTGTGAGTTTTTTGGGCTGTTTGGCCGTGTCGTTGAGACCAGGAATTAATAAAAACTAACAGATTCAAGTGAACCAAAATGATGCCAAGTTGATTCCTCTGTATGCCTTGTATCTGTACTTTATTGTGCTTTGTAAGCTATCTGAAACTGTTTCAACTTTGCTGGAATGTTTGTGCCTTGGCAAGAGAGAAAGAAGAGCCTGTGTTATATGTTCAAGGTCATCATTTGAGGGGGGGGGCAATGCAAGGAGAATGGGATACGGATGTCTCTAAAAAAGAGTTACAGCTTGCCTAAAAATGTTGTTGATTGGGGAGGGGCATCTCATGCTTTCTGTACTTAAATGTATACCCTGCCTTTGTTAGTTGTGATTTTTTTCCTTCTGCTTCAGGAGGAAAGGTTGCCCTCCTTCCTTTATCCAGCTGAATAAAAGAATGGTGGTTTGGATATCCGCTTGTCTCAGAAGTTTTTGGCTAAGTTACTCTGATGCAAGAAAAGTTTGGGATCCCCTGATGTTTCGCCAGGCTCTGTGGCCAGAATCTTCAGAGGGCATGGAGCTCAGGGAACTAGGAGTTCTCTCTGTGCTTTAACACTTTGGCACAGAGAGAACTCCTCGTTCCCTGAGCTCCTTGCCTTCCAAAGATGCCAGCCACAGAGTCTGGCGAAACGTCAGGAGGAAAAACTTCCAGAACACGGCCAAGCAGTCAAAAAAGAAAGAAAAGAAAAAGAAAAAGGAAGGAAGGAAGGAAGGAAGGAAGGAAGGAAGGAAGGAAGGAAGGAAGGAAGGAAGAAAGAAAGAAAGAAAGAAAGAAAGAAAGAAAGAAAGAAAGAAAGAAAGAAAGAAAGAAAGGTCACAATAGCTATCAGTTATGCTTTCCTTCTCCTATGGCTTCCTTGCCGTCAGCCTCATTCATCTTAATAATAAATTAAGATAGAACTCTGATAGGTCCCTTTGTGTGCCAACAATCATTTCACCTGTCACCTAACCTGAATGTGAACTCTATACTGATACCTGAAAGTACAAACAAGGGGATTTTTATAAAATTGGTCAAGAAATATTGATTCTAAGTCTTACTTGGCTGGATTTTCTTCTTCCAGTGCTGATATTTTCTTGATGTAGAAGTGTCTCGAAGACTGTAAGCACGTTGTAGAGCTAAAGAAAAAAAAAAGACACAAAAAGGTACTGCAAAAAAATAACTCACTCTTATCTCCCTTCCTCCTCCTCCACCTCCTCCAGACCCAAGCCATTTGTGCCTTTTTCCTTCACTGGCTCATGGTGAACCCTGTGAAATTGTCGTTTGACCCCCCCCCCCCAAAGGGGTCCCGACCCCAGGTTGGGAACCACAGCTCTATCCTATGGTAAATGACACTGGCAGTGTGACAATGCAGACTTTGTTTTTGAAGGACCTACTCCTTTTCTGCCCCTATGCTGTTAGGTACAAGGCTGGATGGCCTAGAATAGAATCGCCCATTGTCATTGTTCATATCCAAGCAGTAAGCCAGAGACAAGTTGAAGATCATTAAGAACATAAGAAGATCCATGCTGGATTAGGCCAAAGGTCCATCTAGTCGAGCTTCCTGTATCTCACAGTGGCCCCACCAGATGCGTCTGGGAGCGCACGAGGCTAGATATCTGTTTCCTGATACCACTCCCCTGCATCTGGCCTTTGAAGTATCCTGGTTTTAAGCCTGGAGATTATACCACACAGTTACAGGTCAGTTCAACTGTCCTGGCTCTATCCTGTGGCACCCTAAAACTTGTCGTTTAGTGAGGTATTCTGCATTCTCTGCAAGAATGTTTAGGCCCACAGTCCAGAACTAGAGAATTGTCCAGAACTGGAGCTTTCTAGCAGAGAATTCCAAGTACCTCCTCAACAACATAGAAAAATAAGGATACCTTTGGATGAAGCCATGAGTGGTATCAAACTGTCCAGTGTAGACGCACACTTAATGCCAGCTTTGAAAATGCTTCACTTTAAAGTAGAAGAGCAGACCTTTGGCATTTATCTTTTTTCAACGCTTTGTTCCACATGGACTCATCTCAGCGGGTAGGCCGGTTGACATGTTCATTAACCACTAGAGGGCAACGTTTGCCAAGGAGTGTTCTTCCAGGAATTGACATTTTTAATTTCCTCATCATCAACGTAAAATTAACTTTCCACAGTCATAGATCATAATAGCTCCTCTGTGCACTGCCATTTTGATAGGTTTCATGGTTTCCCTTGCATGTTGGGATTTCACATTAAAAAACATTAATTAAATAAGGGAGAAAATGTAACACTCGTTGATTGTGATGAAAGATCTCACCCAGATCATTCCCATGGGTGCCCGGTGCAACAATGAGCAACAGTGAGCATAAGGAACATTTTGCAACGTGAGGGAATAATCAGAGAAACAAAACAGCTCTGGAAGGCAAACAAGGGCAAGGAAGGGAAAAGTGTATGATTTGAGGGAAGACAAAGGAAGAGTTTGGAGAAGAGTACTGGGATCGTTTGAAACAGAATCAGACATTATGTTGAACTTCCACTGAAGAGACAGTCACAGGCTTAAATCTATCTTTGGGGTGAATCTATCATTGTTGTTTCACATGGGTGCTTTTAGCTAGCCACCTCCTCAGTTTGTTGTTGTGTTTCAAAAGATCATCTTTAATAAAAGAATAACGTAATTCATACAAGATTCCTTGCCTAAGGTGTTTGGTTTATTTACAATACTGCCTTTTTATCAAGTTATTATTCCACTAATATGTCTTTGCAATACCCCGCAGGGGTAGGGAAGAGGGAAGAGTAGAGAGGAAACACATGATGCTTCTCTGAACTGAACTTCAGAATTCAGATCAAAGGTAATACTATCTATAAACCTGTGGTTGCAGAGCAAAGGGAGGTCAGGCTGCAAAAACCCAGGCATTTGGAAGGAAAACAAGGGTCTGTTATGGTAAAAAAGAATGACATCTCTTCAAAATTCTGTCAATATTATTGTGTGGAATGGCACAATTAGAATTTGTAATTTCAATAACACATGATTCTGTGAAGTTGTATTCTTGTCCTAAAATGTACTATGCAGTGTTGCTATATACTGTATTATGTTTCATCTTCTCCTGCAGGGTGGTGAAGAGTTTTGTCTCAACTTCAGCTTTTACTGTTCCTCACAAAGGTCTTTATATTTGGAATTTTAGAAGAGGCAGCCATGTTAGTCTGTATCAGTATATCAGGTAAAAGCAAAATAAATAAAAAGACAAAAATATTTTACCACCTTAATGAATAACTGGTATATTTTAATGTGATCTCTCTCTCTCTCTCTCTCTCTTGTGTGTGTGTGTGTGTGTGTGTGTGTGTGTGTGTGTGTGTGTGTTTGAGGAAACATGCTCATCTCGTTCCAGAGTGCTGAATGGTCATCTGAATAAAAAGTCTGAGTCTTTAATGTCAACATAGCAAGTGTGTGCAACATGATCTGGGAATAATTGTACAGTACCACCCCCATATCCATTGATTCACCATCTGCGTATTCAGTTATCCGCAGTTTCATAAGAACATAAGAACATAAGAAGAGCCATGCTGGATCAGGCCAAAGGCCCATCTAGTCCACCTTCCTGTATCTCACAGTGGCCCCACCAGATGCATTTGGGAGTGCATGAGACTAGATATCTGTCTCCTACCACTCCCCTGCATCTGACCCTTGAAGTACCCCAGTTTTAAGCCTGCAGATTACACATCTCCATCATGGTTTGTAACCTGTGATTAACTTCTCCTCCAGGAATCTGTCCAATCCCCTTTTAAAGGCATCCAGCCCAGATGCCATCACCACATCCTGTGGCAGGAAGTTCCACAGACTAACAACGTGCTGGATGAAAAAAAATCTTTTGTCAATTCTTACTCTCCCAGACCTCAATTTAAGTGTATGTCCCTTAGTTCTGGTATCTTGTGAGAGGGAGAAGAGCATCCGTCTATCCACTTTACTCATGCCCTGCATTATTTTGTACGTCTCAATCATATCCCCCCTCAGGTGCCTTTTTTCCAGACTAAAGAGCCCCAAATGTTTGAGCCTTTCCTCATAAGGGAGGTCCCCCTTCCCAGTAATCATTTTAGTTGCTCTCTTCTGCACCTTTTCCAGTTCCACTCTGTCTTTTTTGAGATGTGGTGACCAGAAATGTACACAATACTCCAGGTGTGGCCTCACAAAATTATGGCATTATACAAAACGATAGTAAGGTTGGCGATCAACAGGTGGTGGAGGTGTTAGGGTGGTGGGGGAAAAAGCCGCACTTCGCTGCCTGGGCAGCTGAATGGGCGGCACTTTTGCCCCCAGCACCCCACCACTCCCGTTGAGCAGATTGGCAGATCTGGCAGAGGGAGACAGTGCCTTCACTCCACCTGGTCCGCCACACTGCTGTATTTTCGGGCGGACCAGGTGGCACGAAGGTGCTCTCTCCCACCACCAGGTCTACTGACCTGCTCAGTGGGAATGGGTTAGTGCCAGGAGCGAAAGCACTAACCCACGGCACCTCATCGCTCCTGCTGGGCAGCATGGTGGACCAGGTGGTGTGGACTGTGCTGCCAAGCAGAAGTGGTAAGGTGCCTGGCACCCCACCATTCCCACTGGGCAGGTTGGTGTCCCTTCATGCTGCCCGCATTTTTTTTTGGGGGGGGGGTGTCAGGGGTGCCAAGGAATGTATGAGAATCTAACCTCAGTTAGCAGAGTTGCAGCAATGTCAAGGATTAGAGGCAAAATATGACAGACTCCGTTGCTGGTTTTCTATTGCAGTCTATTTACAAAATATATACAGGTTCCATTTGGTTTCCAGACTTGCATCCAGTAGCATAAATAATCCAGCTACTCTTCCTGATCACAGACATCACATCAGGCTTACTGGCTAAACAGCCCTGGCTAAGCTGCAAGAACATATTGCAATACACAAGGTATATGTAACATCTCCTTCCAATCAATTCTTTACTTTCACATCACATGTCACAGTGCTTCTCTCATCCACGCTTCTGAGCTACGCTCTACTGTCCTTGTACATTAGCCTTCTTCTCAAGGCCACTTTACCGAGCTTGCTTCAGTCCACAGCTGGACTCCATATCTCTAATTGCAAGTTGAAAAACTCACTCACAAGTATATTCTTGACAAGGGGTGAAAGCTTTCTACCCCAGCACCCCAGCAGCCTTTCACTGTCACCCTTCAATAAGGGTGTTTGCTCTTATCAGCAGATTTCAGTATTCATGGAGTGGCCCAGAACCAATTCCCCATTCATACGGGGGTTCTTCTGTACTGTTATTTATTATTTATGGTTATTTATGCTTATGTTGTTTTTCACCATCCAATGTGCTCCCCAGGGAACTTTGATAGATAGATAGATAGATAGATAGATAGATAGATAGATAGATAGATAGATAGATAGATAGATAGATAGATAGATAGATAGATAGATAGATAGATAGATAGATAGACCCTTTGAATTGAAAGAGAAATTGGTTCCAATATCTTTTAAATGAATGAACAAACAAACAAATTAATTAATTAATTTAAATCTTCAACCTGCCTTTATCAAAATATCCATTTTTAAAATTTGAGAGGGCAGGGCTAAACCAATATTGAGCTGTGAAAAAAATGCAAATGTTTATTCTGACTGTACTTCTTTTTAACTCCCTTGATGTCACATAGCATTTACAGCCAAGCACTGGGATGCTAAAAGGCACTTGGGAGAGCAAAGAACCCCAAAGTCTACATATATTGTTTTGAAATGAGGCCATGCTGTCTGACTCTGCTGCCCATAAATGATAAATGACATCCCATTCATAAAGATTGGTTGGATTTGTTCTTTGTTACACTTGAGGTAAAAAAAAAATAAACATGAAGATATACCACTTTATTTATTTATATATTGAAACTATTTAAATCTCATCTTGCTCCCCAAAAAGATCCAAGGCATCTCCCTTAAGCTCACTTACCATGCATGGCTTTAGATTCTTCGTTCCTCTTCCTCGAACTTGCGTTTAGCAGCAGAGGTGCTCGCGAAGAGAGGTTGGAGCTCCTGAGCTCAGGCAGTGGCCCTCTGTTCCGTTCAGCAATAGCAAAATCTCCATGAAAGTCAGGTTCGAGTTCTGAGCTAAGGAGAGGTGGGAAAATGGAGAGACCTCCTGCAGTTAGGCTTGAGCATGTCATGACATTAAACAGCTAGTCAATATTTCACCGCTATACTTGTTTCTGGTCATAGATGTCAATGAAAGTATCAGGTGGTTGCAACAGAAATATTCCCAGGAACAAAATAACCCTGATTGAAAAGCCATGCCACTTAATCCTTTTTTTTAAAAAAAAGGAATCTGGGCCGTGCCCTTATTTGGCCACAGTGACACGTGCCCTAGTTATATCTTGTTTGGATTACTTTAATGAGCTCTATGTGGGCCTGCCTTTGGAAAGTTTTTGGAAATTTTAAAGAGTCCAAAATGCTGCAGACAGATTGTAATATGGTGCTGGTTACAGGGAACATATAACCCCCACTCCCACCCTATTACAGCAGCTCCACTGGATGCTGAACCCTAACCCTAAACCTAACCCAATTCAAAGTGCTGGTTTTAATGTACAAATCCCTAAACAGCTTGGGTGGAAGCTGTCTAAAAGACCACATTTCTTTTTCTGAACATTAAGATAATCAAAGGAAGCATTTCCCCTGGTCCCATCACCCTTCACATGCAAGGTTGGTGGGGACATGGAAGAGGGTCTTCTCTCTTGCTGCTCCCAGACTTTGGAACTCCCTCCCACAGGAAGCTAGACTGGCCCCATCTCTGATGCCCTTCCATAGGTAGACAAAGACCTTTCTCTTCAGGCAGGCTTTTCTTTAACGACTGGTGGTTTGAGAGCCCATCTTCTGAGTGGGGAAAGGCACTTCTTAATGGGCTGCTCAACCACCACCACCACCCCGAGCCTTTCCTTGCTGAAAAGATGGCTGTGATCTCTGCAACAAAACAAAACAAAACAAAACAAAAAACCCCAAAAGCAGAGAGACGTCTCGGAGAGGTGGAGGGCAGTGAAAGACCTTCCAGAAAGGAAGGGAAGCAGCAGTGGGGTGTGTGTGGAGGAGAACCCAAGCTGATGGCAGTGAATGAGCTGGCAGAAAGGAAGGGAAACCTCCGTGGGGCAGGGACTCTGTTCAGCTCTTTCACTGTCATCAGTTTGGGTTCTCCGTCACAGCCCTACCCCTACCATTTCTCTTCCTTTCCAGCAGAATTTGTTCATTTTGTTAATTTTGGGTTCGAAAAGTGGGTGGTGTCTTGCACATGGCAGCATCTTATAGTTGGAAAAATACTCTTTTTATACAACACTGGTCCAGTTCCTTCATTTCTTTTTTCCTTATTCTCCCCCTCTCTCTCTTTCTTTGCTTGTTTCTCATTTTTGCCACTTCCCTGTTTAAATGACAATGAACAGCTGACTTGTCTTCTGATTCCTGTAACTTTGGATAATTCATTTCAATTGGCATTCTTGGAATCCTCTCTAAAACATCAAACCTGCTGTGCTTCAAAGGGGCTGGACAAAGGACTATTGTTCCATAAGCAATTAAATACAGGGCAGCAGGTAAGTCTTTGGTTGACTTGCAGGTCAGTGGCAATTTCTGAATGGCAGACTATTGAACTAGAGCACTAATAAGATGATCTCCTGCTCCAGCCCCAAGCTTCACCATCGGAATGAAGAAAGCTTGGGGTAACCAGGAGAGGATTTTTGGAAAGGAAGATCAGTTCTAGTGCCCAGCACAAATCCTAGAGTTCTTTAATTCTGTTGGCATCAGGGTTGCTTTTGCATAAGCAAAAACAGCCTTGAAAGCAATTTCTCCTGCATAGCCATCTGTCTATCCATCACACTCCCCTGCAACCTCAGGTTCCTGCTTGGTGGCAGGAGAGACAGCAAGCAAGAGGGGAAACAGCTCAGGGGACTGCCCTTATGAGCATGGTTTTCTAAAACAGAATTCGGGACTAAATGCCTTGTTTCTCACTCCAAGTGTCAGCTGCCAGGTCTTGGGTTTCAATACAGTGGACTCTTGTATAACAAACAGTTTGTATCATAAAATCTGTACAACATAAAAAAAAATTCCAGAGATAGGGGAAATTTGCTTAATAGAATCAATCATCTATGGGTTGAATCCGTACTACATAAAAATGGTCATGATTAGGGATTACTCTGTTTTTAATGCATTCCTATGGGAAATTTGTATAAAGGAAAATTTGCTTAACATAATTTCATTTGGAAGGAATTAATTCCTTTCTACAAGGTACCACTGTAGTTTTTTTTAAAGGCAGGTCCTCCAAGTATGACATCAGTCCACACCTGTCCTCTGCTTCTCATTGCTGTAGGCCCCATGTGAGACAACTGTTAGCTACTCTCCTTTGAAAAGCACTCCAGAATTCCTGCTCACCTCAATACTTTATGGAACATCCCTTCGTTGCATTCGAGCTTGGTTGCACTGACAATACAAAATGCTGTTGAACTGGGTTCAAAATAAGACGTCTCCATGACATTAAAAGAAGCACGGGTTATTTTGTCAGGGTCATGTATTTTCTGATTGGGAAAAAAATTACACAAAATGTACTTTTTCACCAGAGGGCAATTTCTTTTAGCACCTATGTGAAGCACCATTTATTTCAACCATTCCTGCTGATGTAAGCCCATCTAGTGTGGCAAATTGCACCTTTGGGTAACGAGCAGAGGCAGTGGGAGAGATGGCAGCAGCAACAAGGGATGCAGCTGGGGGTGGGGGAGGGAGGGAGGAGGGACAGGCTGACACAGGGAGCTTGAGAGGAAGAGGAGGATGCAGCTGGTCCTTCTCTCACTAGAACACCCCACTCTGGAAACAAGTTATTCCCCTCCTTGGAAATTAGCCTCCCTGGTCAGTTTCAGCCCCTGCCTCCCTGTTTTTGCTCTCTCTGTGTGTGCTTGCAAACTGGTGTCACACAACTGGGAGTGGACTGAAATCTGCACCGGCACAAATGCCAAACAACTACTTTAATGTAAATGGCCCCTTTGTTTACAGCTCTAAGCGGCACAGCCGTTGCTCAATTTGAGCACTGCCTTCTGTGAGAAACAAATGGGAGAAAGGAAGATGCTTCTCCTATTTGTTAACCTATTTTAAGTTTTTTGTCACAAATCAGAAACTGATAACGAGGCATGTTTCACTTTGGAAGAGAGATTGCATTCCATTTTAGGAACAGGCACACTCTCCTAGCTGCTTCTCCTATGGCGTACCATTTCCTCCCTACTTTAATATGGGGACTGAAACTTTATGGAGCCCGTCTGCATTCCTGAAAATGACATGTATAAGTTTCAGTGAGTTGACCCTAAGCACAAACCATGAGATACTCCTCTGAAAAACCCTTAGTTCTGTCTAGCCTTTATCATAACGTACACATTATAATCTATGCACAATTTTACTTTAAGCAGACTTTTTCAAGTTTCCCCCATTTGATACATGTTGTGCCCATTAAGGACACTTCTTCATATGGCACAACTGCAATTAAATTGCTGGTGGAGGGAGGGGGAATAAGCAAAACTCAAAGGGGATGAAGGCTTGTCGGTCTGTCTCATGGTGATCACTGACCTACAACATGCTTTAATGTACTAGAGATGCTCTATTATATGCACACATTTTTGTGTGTATGTGTGTGTGTGTGTGTGATTAATCAAATTCAGTCTTGATTCAATTAATCCCTCCCTCCATGTGACTCAGAGCACTGCGTGGGACTGTAAAGATTTCCTGTGGGTGAATCATATGCCTGCAAGAGGTTCACAATAGCTTTAAAAATTCAGTGCTCCTGGTTCATTCCTTCTTCTGTATTTATTTTAACAAATGGGTTTCATGGTGCCTGAATTTTCCATAAAGGCTGCTACCTCCCTCTCCCTGAGAAACAGGCTGGTTCCGTTACCAAACAAAAGGACCATCACATACCTGCTACCATCACTGGTGACCATCACTCGAACAGCCAGAAGGTTGTGTTCGGTCAACTCCTCCTCTGGGATAACTTTTACAGAGGCCCACTCAGAGGATACAGAGGAACATCTGCTTTTAAAGCTCAGATCAGGCAGATTCCTGGACTTCTTTGGGAAAGCAGGTCCAACAGTTGGACAAGTGGAGCAATCTAGAGGGGGGAAAGGTACATGTCCATGCCTCATTTTATCCTGAGTGAGAAGCATCACATCTTTTCTTTAAGGGATGCCTCAGCCGTAACAAAAGTGGAAAATACCAACAGTTTGTGTTCCTTCTTGGAAGCTATGCCTCTTTACTCTTGCCAAGGTGTTCTAGCATTTCTACAGCATTTTCAAGTGACATTTCAGTCAGAAACAAGGTCTCATGTCCACCAGGCTTAGCTTCGCTCCTCAGTGGAAATCCCATACAACATGAGAACTACATTTGTTTCATGGATGGCTCACACTCATAAGTTGCATTCTTTTTTTTCAAGTGTAGCTCTGGGGAAAGTGTGCAGACATTGCATGGAACACTTCCTGAATGCGTCAACTTGCAATACACAATTTTTCATTTGTTTACTGTCCTAGCTATCATATGGTACAGTATAAACTCTTCAGCCAATGGACTTACATAAAGAAGGGGATAATTCACTTAGATGGTTCACATTTGCATCAGTTTCACCCTAGTGAACTCAATAGGACAAAAAGCCTTTAATCCAATTATTTTGACTGGTATGACAATGAATCATATATGATTTCAGTGTATTACTTCTTTAACAGGTTCTTTTAGGCACATGTTTAATCACTCAAAAACCGTTGGGTGGTATAAAAATCTAATAAATAAATAAATACTTAAAGCAAGAAAGCACATAAATAAAGTCTCCGCATGGAATGGTGTGCATTTTCTTTTATATGTAAAAATGTGTTGCTCTTATCTGAAGAACTGTGATATTAAAAAAATTTTTGTCACCCAGTTTGAAAATTTAAACACGAAAAGGTAAAAAATGTTAGAAATATTGTTCTGTTCTTTACTTGTGAGTAAACATTTAAAGTGTTAATTCAGGAGAACATTGTCTGGAAGTTGCGTCATGGCAACTGGACTTCTTTTCTTGAGAGATTGAAATGTTTCGCTGCTCATCCAAATAGCTTCCTCAATCTGAGCTGAAGCTGTTTGGATGAACAGTGGTGCTTCAATCTCACAAGAAAAGAAGTCCAGTTGCCATGACTCAACTTCCAGATAAGCTCTCCTGGATGACTGAGAATCAAGTTTCATAACTGGAGATTTCCAGACTGAATAAAGTACCAACAAGAAGCTGGTCTGATGAAAAATGACATTAAAACACTTGCTTCCCAAGTGTTTTAATGTAGCATTGTGTTTTCACCAAATGGTGAAATAGACGCCACTGAGAGGTCATAAGTAAAGTCTGAAAGAAGATTGCCATTTAGCGTGGAGGATTAACATTCAACAAGGGCTTTGCCCGGTGGATGAAATGCAGCACCATAAGTGGTACTATTTAAGATTAACAGTATCATTAACTACAGCAATCTGCAGTTAAATCTGTTTTCAACAATCTGTTTTCCCCTCCCCCTTCCCCAGAAAGTACCCAGGTTCCTATATAACTTATTTCATCACGTAGAAGTCATGGGGAGGGGCATGGGATGTGAAGAAAGAGTTTAATTTCCCAAAATCTCTTGGCAGTATAGTCAGCCAAGTGGTGGTGAGTCCAGAAATCAAAGATTTATGCATCCCCTAATTCTGATTCTGATTCTGCATTTCTTAATAGCTTCCCCACAATGGGAGCATCAGGACCTTCAGGGAAAACTGATTCATTTATTCATCCTCACAACTAATGACATCATCAGCATTATGCAGCATAGGTTCAGGAACAGGATTTTGCTTATGTGGCTGAGAGTGGGTAGGCAGTGGGCTCTGGCACTCCCCTTTCCTCTCTTCCTCCATCATGCCTCTGAGGAAATCAGGAGCTTCCAATTCCTTTAGTTTACCCAAGTTGAACATACTAATTCCTAATTGGTAGTTGTTCTTGTGTGTGTTCGTTGTGTCGTTTCAGTCGTGACCGACCCTTCATGATCCCTTAGCTTGGTCTATTTTAAGCAAACCAGCTTCATCATTTGTTTCAAATAAATATGGTTAAAACTCACAATAACTCATCTCAAAGCCTCATAATAACTGATTCTCAACATCTAAAACAGTCCATTCCTCTAGTATTTATCTTCCTATTTCTAGTGTCATATAATAACCCACACACCTGTTAACACAAAAAAGAAAGTCCTAAAAAATAAAAACCCCAAAGGCCAAAGGAGATGAATTTAATTTCTATCCATGGACTCCCTACATGGAAGAACGAACTAAAACAATGACCACCCAAAGTCAGTATTTTGCTGTTTGCCTTCATCCAGATGACATTCCTAGGATTTTTGTAAAGAATCAGAAATGGAAGATTGTTTTAATCAGTCAAGGTCTTAGGCTCAGTGTGAGAGATGGTCCTCTCATCAGGAAACAATTGTGTTGTTCAATTTATGTTATTTATATTTGCTTTTTATTGTTCATTGTTTATGATGTCATTTGTCAGCCTGTACACCACCCAGAGTAGCAATTTTGCTAGATGGGCAGTATAAAAGATAAACAAACAAACAAACAAACAAACAAACAAACAAACAAACAAACAAACAAATAAATAAATAAATAAATAAATAAATAAATAAATAAAGGAAATGAAATCTAAGCAACCCATGCTTAGCTTTCTGGCAGAGAGCTTTGTTAAGCATGAATGGAGGACAAATCAGTACACAATGCAAGAGATCTACAGGGGTTCATGTCTCTGTGACAATTTTTTCAACAAAACATAAAAGGAGCCAAGGGGGAGGGGAGTCTAATCTGGACTAGGAAAATGCCAGTAGGGAATATTTCAAAACCCCTTCTCCACCCTGTGTTTCCCTTATACGAACCACTCTGCTCTCCCTGAATGAACAGGTGGGTAGGATACAGCAGGTTGCACTCTTTGATTTATGCACCTCATCCATATATCCTGGAGGTGGAGGTGGACTCAAGTGTTAAGGTCATCAGAAGAGGCCCTTTTCTCCATCCAGCCACCCTCACAGGTACGTCTCTTGGGAACCCATGAAAGGGCCTTCTCAGCTGCTGCACCCAGACTCTGGAACTCCCTCCCACTAGAGGCCAGGACTGCCTCATCTCTGTTTTCTAATGGAAAGAGAGACCACAGCAACCCTCATCAAATCCGAGCCACACACCTTGTAGGAATGAGCCCAAATTCGCTTTGACAAATCCTAGGATTTAGATTTGGACTACTGCAAAGCAAACAAAAATGCTGGATCCACTTCTCCTGGCTATCATCCAGATTAGACATGGGCACGACCAGAAAAAATGACGTTTCGAGTTTTCGTTTGTCGGAACGGATCTGTTTCGGGTCGTTTCCATTTGTCGTGAAATTTTTCAAACATTTGTTGTTTCGTCGTTTCGTTTGTCGTTTGTCATTTCCACCGCGATTTAGCGCGATTTGATGTCCCAATGTACTATATTTTTAAAATAAATCAACACCTCCTCCTAGTCGAACCTCCCCCTTTACCCAATATCAGAAAAAAATTCCTCAGAAACTGCCAGAGGGGGAAAAAAGAATAAACTGCTATCCCCTTCAGCAGACAAAGCTGCAGAGAATCAAAGAAATTATTTTCTAAATTCAATTCCCTCCCTGCCTGCCTAACTTAAATCTAAAGCCTCCAGCCTCCCTCCAATCAGCCAGCAGCAGCCAGCCACACAGCCCTCCACCCTCCACATCCAAGACCCAACTGCGACTTCTGGAAGGTGCCTCGGCTTTTTATGCCCTCTGGCACATCCAGAAGTGTCAGTCAAAACCTGGCCATGCCATTGGTGGAATGGTTCATAAAATTTGCACGGTCCCATCCCATGCCCAGCCCAAATGGGCAGGTCTAAAAAAATAAAAAATAAAATAAAATAAAATAAATGCTATTGCTATAAAAAAACCCACTGCTGCTACTATCAAAAATCAGGCATTTAAAATAAATAAATTTCACATGTTTCTGTGGTGATTTGGTGTGTTTTTGACCACGATTTCTAAAGAAAAATTGCGGTCACCATTTTAGATCCCCCCCACCGCATGGCATGCGAGACAGACGACGAGGATGACCCCCCCCCCAGCCTGGTGCAAGCAGCCCAGGACAGGAGAGGGGGGGAAGGCTGGGACCCCCCCCCCAGAAACCACCCCTCTGGTAGGTGTCCTCAGACAAGCATATTTCCGCCTGCTTTTTTGGCTGGGAGTTTTTTTTTTTAACTTTTTAAAACTTTTTTTCTGTGCTGCTTGGCATCGCGTAATCGCCACGATGCCATTAACGACAACGATAAACCCGACCCAATTTTTCTTTTTTCAGGTCGGGTTCGAGCTGGAGCAGCGTAATTATTGTTACCGTTTCCGTTACGTAACAGAAACGATAACCGAAAATGGAAACGACAATTTCGCCGCTCCATGCCCATGTCTAATCTAGATAATCCCCTACCCTATGACTGTTTTCTTAAAGAAAGCAGTGTTGGGAAATCCAGGCAGTGACTTTCTGCATCTTCAATTCCGTACATGTAAAAGTGCCAACAATGGAACACAGATGCTGTCTAAAAGTTGGATCACAGTTCTTGGAAGGAAGGATTTGCTCTCATGTCACTTCCTGGTGGCCCTTCCTGCCATAGATTATCCACTGGTGGTACATCAGGCATAATATAACTCTGTCCACTTGGAGTTTCATTTCCTGTTCTCTATGCTCACCAATTATTTTTAAAATGTTAAATACAAGTTTAGAAACCCATAAAATACCAGTTCCTACACTTAGTTGGAAGCTTGAAAACATTCCAAAGAGGCCATGATTTTTTAATAGAGGGAAACCCCTGTTCAT
>JAHTLZ010000016.1:61227552-61244447 GCA_023846285.1 Phrynocephalus versicolor
CTACTACTACTACTACTACTACTACTACTACTACTACTACTACTACTGAATTGCTGGTGGCCCACACAGAGGGTGTAGCCTCCTGAACTTCTTACAGTTCCATGAAACAGGCCATTTTCATCATCTATTGCTCCAATATGCTCAAACTAGATTTTGCTGTCCTTCTCAGAAAAGGTCATTTTCGTTATTGGGGAACTCATGTTCTTTCAAAGAGTGATTATTGGGACAGAAGGATAAAAAGAGAGATGAGAAGCACAGTTCCCTGAACAGCATTAGCTCCAAATATTTTCCTGCCTGAGGGAGAAGAGCTGGTGCTTCCTTCTTCACACACACACACCGCTTCCATTTTATAGAAGTGCCAATCATTGGTTAAAGAGGGTTTGAACAAAGGTGTAGTAGAAATCCACTAACAATATCCACTAAGAAGATGACGAGAGAATACGCCTTCAGCCCCATTCTTCCCATTCCTCTTGTACAAAGGCTTCCTACTGGAACCTGAAGTGAGGAGAATGGGATTTGCCGACGAGGAAGAGAGAGCCATTGATTAAAAACACAAAAGCATGGACGTGCCCTGAGCGAGGCGTGATACGCAGGCGATTACGACGGAGCTCAAACGTGACCCCGGGGTGGCAGGGAAGAGTTCTGAGCAGCTGTTCCCTTGCCTATCATTATCACAGCTCTCTCCTTGCATTCTCAAACTGCCAACCTACGTCTCTTTTGACCGGGACACAAAAGGCAGGCTTGGAAAAATCTTTCCAACTGGCCACAGAAACCTACTGCAGGGCCATCTGTGCCTTAGCAGAGCTATCATCCAGGTTGAAACCAGAACCGGGGACAATGGTTTGCCCTTAAAATGGCTCTTCCCTCCTCTGGAGACCCGTTTTTCTCCAACCACCAGTTATGATCACAAGCCGCGGCGGTGTGCTTACCCTGTCCTTCTTTTCAATGACCTCACGCAGCCTCCTTGTTACCAGTGCGGGCCAACTCAGCAGGTCACGGACAAAATGGGAAGGAAAAGCCTTGTGTCTGATGATTGGGATGTGTTCTCCCCCTCCCCACTTCCCCAAAGAGGCAGACAAGTGTTCGTTTTGTTCACTCGGCAAAAACAGGTCAAATCTGAAAGGCGGCAGAAATCAATACTCAGCAGCTAAAGTAATTTCCAAGAACAACTACAACCCAACTAAGCACCCCTGCTCACTGCAACAAAGAAGCAGAGCCACAAAGAAGGCTTGACGTAGACAAGAAATAGCCAAAGGAGCCTCTATAAGCAGCAAGATTTAAATGCAACCTGCACATTTTGATTCCATGGAAGAGAAAGGAGATTAAGCTGAAGTTTGGCTCCAGTGGTGGATGGGGAAAACTCATTCCATTCAACCCCAACATCAACCATGCCTCTGATTACCAATCCTATGTTGTAGTATCAGTCCTCTGGAATTCTGTAGGAGTAAACATTAGCAGAACACAGGACAGAGCAAAGATGGACTGCTATTGGCTCCTCAGATCTTGTTGGAGAGTGCCAGGTTATTGGCTGGCTGGCTGGTTGAACTTTTATACCACCCATCTAGCAAGTAGCTACTCTGGGCAGTGTACAGACAGAATAAATAATTCGACAAGAACAAATAGACAATTATAAACATAAAATTTGAAATGAACTTTATAATACTAAAACAGTTACTCATTAAACTAAAATTAGACAAAGAATCAAATTACTTATTACAGAAATCAAGGTGCAAGAAGGTAAATGAAGATAAAAGACCACTGAAAAAGAGAATTGATAGCTGTGGAAAGCTTGTTTGAATAGCCATGGTTTTAAATTGGCATTTAAAAATTCCTAGTGAGGGTCCCAGGCTGATCTCTGGGTGCAGCCAATTGCACAGACTGGAGGCTGCTGCTGAGAAGGCTTGGTTCCTTGTTACAGTTTTCCAAACCTCTCTCAGTGTCAGCACCCTCAGGTGCCCTGCCAGGGAAGAATGAGTAACACGGGCAGTACTCTGTGGGAGGAGCCGTTATGTCAAGTATCAAGGTCCCAAACCATTTATGTTAATGTAAAAAGCTTGAAGTCAGTGCAGAACCAAATTAGTAGCCAGCGCAGAGCAGCCAGGGTAGAGGTGATATGTTGGTAACTTGTCACCCTAGTTAGTAATGAGGAGGCTGTATTCTGCAGTAGCTAAAGTTTCCACTTTAATCTCAAGGGCAGCTCTGTGTAAAGAGTGCTGCCGTGGTGAGGGTCCCATTGTCCAGAAAGGCACATAGCTGGGTGCACAGCTGGATATGTGCAGATCGGACCATAGATGCCACCTGGGATTCTAAGGTAAGCACTGGTTCCAAAAGAATGCCCAAGCTCCGCATCTCATCCTTCCCGGGTAGAGTCACCAGCTCAAAAGAGAGGGAGCCTCCCAACCTGTAGGTGATAGCCCCCTGCCCACCAGAGGACTTATGTCTTGTCCTGGTTCAGCCTTAGCCTGTTAGGTCTCATCCATTCCAGCACGGCACCCAGACAGCGCTCCAGGATGGAATAGCATCTACTGCAGTTGGAGAAAAGCAGATGTAGAGCTGGGTGTCATCACCATATTGATGGCATCCAGCTCTGCACTCTCTGGTGACCTCCTCCCCCAGTGGTCTCATGTAGATATTAAAGAGCATGAGTGTTGATGATCGACTCCTGTGGAACCCCACAATTGAGGGACCAAGGGGTGGAGGTCATCTCCCCCAGATGTGCTTTCTGTACTCCCCCAAGAAGAAGTGGAACCACGCCAGAATAGAGCCTCTGATCCAGAACTCGGAGAGCCTCCACAGGAGGATACAGTGGATGAGAGTGTCAAAGGTTGCTGAGATATGGAGGAGGGCCGACAAGATCAACTTGCCTGGGCCAGCCTCCCTCAAGATGTCATCATGTGGGGTGACCAATGCTGTTTCCATACTATGGCATCGTCTGAATCTAGACTGTAATAAATTGAGAGCCACCACCTTCCCCGATACCTTTCCTAAGAATAGAATGTTGGTGACAGGTCTATAGTTTTCCATTTGATCCACTGCCAAACCTTTCTGAATGGGCCTAATGAGTGGCTCCTTAAAGGCAGGGTTAACATCACAGTGGCCCATTCAGTTGTGATGGGCCTGGCTGCTTTTATGAGCCAGGCCAGTCAAGGATCAAAGGAGGAGGTAGTGGCCTGACAGTGATCAAGGACCCTGTCCACTTGTATTGAAACTAGCCTGACAAGGTAATGTACTGGACATCTCGCTTTGATGTACTGACAATAAATGGGAGTCAAGTTCCTGGTGGATGGCCTCCAATTTTGATTTTAAAAAATGCTGCAAATTGGTTCCTGGAAGTACTAGAGAGATGCCTATTACTGTGGCCAGGGCAAGGGTTAAGGATGCTGGGAGCTGTTCCGATGAGCAACATCTGGAGGTTGCTCATCTCAAGGATAGATAGATTGGTACCTGAAAATATACTGGAATGGTGCCTCTTAAAGGACACCGTTTTTCAATAATTACACTTAATTTGTTGACATCAGTAGGGAATTTAGGTATACCTATGTACAATCCTTTTATGGAAACACCATAATTATTCCATTGTGGAATGACCTTCTGGATAAGACACAGAGTTTGGACTGCCACAACTCAAAAGGTTTGCTGTAGAAGGCAATGGGAATATTCCTAGAACTCAATCAATCAATAATCAATTTCCCCACTAGGAAAGGCTATGGCCTGTGGAACCTTTTCGTTTAGAAAGAAGGCATGCAAGGGATGTTGGAGGTAAAGTGATACACATTGTGAACAGGGAGATATTTCCCCAGTAATACTGAAACCTGAGGTCATCCAATTAATCTGGGTGATGGAGCATTGAGGACAGACTCTACACAGTGCCGAGTCTAACAATGGAATCGGGTACTAACAAGATGCATTGACAACAAGCAATTTAAATGGCTTGAAAGGGGGTTGGGGTAAATCCAGATCTGCTGGTCATTGCAACTCTGTTCAGAGATTTAGGCATTACACCTCTGAAGGGACTCTGCTGTTGCCCTCGTGCCCTCCTTACAAAGTTCCCAGAGGCATACATTTGCCCACTAGAGGAAGCAACATGATCACTTTTGGACTCTACGCCTGTGTTCTTGGTTTGGATCAATCTCAAAGGCTAAATTAAACCAGCTTGAGCCAGACTGGTTTGGATTAAAGTGAAATGACCAGAAACACTTATGCAACAAAGCCAAGCCAATTTGCAAATCAGCTTGTATCTGCCAGATCACTTCGTCTCACTTTTTATTTTAAGCAAATTTTTTAAAGACCCTTGGCATACAAACATATGATTTTAACTGCCTGAAATTTGGCAAGATTGCCCCCCCTCCAATTTTCTAGGATGAATTGTATCTCTAAATGTCATGTGAAAAACCAGAATTTAATATCCATATCAGTTTTCCAGTGCAAACCAATGGGAGCCTTACTGATATGTTTGGATCTCGGATATAAATAGCATCAGATGGAGAGACAACTCACTCTGGACCAAGCCAGGATACATTCCAAAGCCCTGAACTGACCTGCTGATCAGTTTGATGGACTCATGCCCAGGCCTAGTAGGCACAGATCCAGCTTACTCTTATGATACCCAGAGCAATGGAGCAGTGTTTCTTTTTATCCAAATCTTTGATTACTGGAAGTTTTCAGGGCACAAGGATTTTTTCATTTGCACAGATTAATGCAATTGAGATCAGGAGCTCTTTTTTTGTTTCATTTGAATATATATATATATATATATTTCCAGCAGGTCCTATCAAATACAGGGGTGAGCAGATGCACAGAATGTCTAAATTAAACATTTCTGGGGTCTATTAGAAAAAACGTACACCATAAAAACGCTGTTCTGAAAAACCAGGAGATTGCAAAGAAGCTATCATTTGGCAGAATCATCTTATTGCTCTTTAAGAAAGCAAGAGAAGGTGGGAGCCAAGCCTGGGAGTGAAGACATGGATTACCAAGTAAGAGGATGACACCTGTCAAAAATCCCTCCTGCTATTTGCATGCTGCCAGCCAAGGGAATCCTTTTAAGCCAACATCAGCTGTGCTGGTTAAACCTGCCCTTATTGTTTCTGAAGCACTGCAAGCAACAATGTAAACAACAGGAGGAGACAAAGAAAGAATTTGTCCCACATGTAATCCATTGGGATAGGGATATCACCTGGAACTTAAATTCACACACATATACAGGTACCATAAGATGGTTAACAAAACTGATCTATGCTGCATCAAATTGGCAGATTGAAGACAAGACAGCAACCTGCTGTGAGGCTTAACGGGGTGGGGGTGGGGGTGGGGTTGGCCTAGCCTGTCGCAACCCTTTGTATCTGTTTGTTCACTCCGTGTCATTAATTCAGCATAATGAGGCACCGTCAGCCACAACAACCAGCAGAAAAGGGCCAAAGTATAGCAAACCACAGCTCTGAAAATTGAAACACGGTCTTTTCAAGAGGCAAAGGGTGTTTGTTTTTCCTATCAATAGGCTTGGATTGTTCTGCAAGTTACACATTAACTTGCTTTTGTTTGATATTTCATCACCAAAAGGTAAACAATGGGCCTTATTTCCAAGCTTCTTGTGCAGACGCCACAGTTTTTAAATGACTGCACTGTGCAAGGATCACAGTGCAGGACCTTTTGATTGTGAAACTAGCAGCTCATACGGTTTGGCTCCTAGACATCAGGACCTAGACGTGCGCCCTGTGGGACCATGGTTAAACTGCCGTCAAGCCTCTGCTCATGACATGAGTTCAATCCTGATAGATTCAGGTAGCTAGATGGTTGACTTAGACGAGTGATGGCGAACCTTTTCGAGACCAAGTGCCCAAACTGTGATTCAAAACCCACTAATTTTTCGCAAAGTGCCAATAGAGCAATTTAACCTGAATACAGGTGGCTGTGAAGGGGCAATGCCGGATGCTCACAGAAAGGGCTCCGAGTGCCACCTTTGGCACCCGTGCCATAGGTTCGCCAACACTGACTTAGACCTACATACTTCCTAGACCGGTAACATGAGTATCCAGCTTGCTGGGATGGGGGTAGTTTTTCTTCCATACTTATGTTACATACTGCCCAGAGAGTGCTCCAGCACTATGGATGTCTAGAGCCCTAAACATGTGTTCATCAGAGGCATAGGTAGGGCTTCCAGAGCCCGGGACAACAGTCAGTTTTTGCGCGCCCCATCATTGCAAAATATAATCTGGATAGCGGTTGGGGGGGCAGTGGCAGGAGAGTTGGTAGGCAATTTGGCGCCCCCTAATTCCTGTGCCTGGGGCACTGCACCCCCTTGCCTTCCTCACGCTACGCCCCTGGTGTTCATGTATTCTTTAAGCTCTCATGAAAAGTGGATGGATTAGGAGAAAGGTGAATATATCAACTTCACCCTTACCTGGATGAGCAGAGCCTGGCAACAGTCACATATGTACTGGTAACAAACAGATTGGACTGTTGTAATGCACTCTACATGGAGCAGCCTTTGAAAATGATCTGGCAATTGCAAATGGTACAGAACTGGGTCATGTGGCTGGTGAGTGGCGCTGTCATGCAGACTCATATCATGCCAGTTCTGAAAAGTTTATAGTGGCCCTAAATTTACACTGGTTATCTAAAGGACCACCTTCTTCCATATGAGCTTGCCCGTACTCTAAGATCAGACCAGGAGACCCTGCTGAAGGTGCCATCCCTCAAAGAGATGAGGAGGGTGGCATGTCGAAAAAGGGCCTTCTCTGCAATTGCCTCCCCCCAAACTTTGAAATGCCCTCCCAATGGAGATTCGCCTAGTATCAATGCTTTTGGCTTTTCGGCATCAGGCAAAGATCTTCCTCTTCAGCCAGCATTTTAACTGCCCAGTCCCTTCTGGGAAAATCAGCGCAGTATAAAAATGCAATAAATAAATAAATAAATAATAAAGTGGACCCTCAAATCACAAATGGTTTGTATTACATAAAATCTTTACAACATTAAAAATTTTTTGAAGATAGGGGAAATTTGCTTAACAGAATCGTCTATGGGGTGAATCCATACAACATAAAAATGGTCACAATTATGGATTACTCTGTTTTCAATGCATTCCTATGAGAAATTTGTATAAAGGAAAATTTGCTTAACATAATTTCATTTGGAATGAATTAATTCCTTTATACAAGGTACCATTGGTAAATAAATAAATAAATAAATAAATAAATAAATAAATAAATAAATACCACAAGCAACCTTTTAGCTGGATTTATAAGCTGTAGGGTTTTATTATTCGTATATTGCTGTTTTAATGGCTTCATCCTTTTGATGGCTTTTAATGCTTATGTTGTTTCATAGTTTAAGTATATTGTTATATGCAGCCCAGAGACCATGAGGTAGTGGAGCAGCTTTTTTTTTTTTAAGAATAAAAATAAAATACATAGTACACACACATAACTTTTTTGGCCTAATTATCAATACATTTTTAAACTGTTGTGTTCTTTTCTCCCTCACAAAAAGTTCCTCCATTTTGTGGTGGCAGTTAGATCTTTCTTCAGTGCTAGCCATTGGACAGTGTCCTGTACTGCCCCTGAAGGGCAAGATAGGTTAAGAGGATGCAGTATACCCTGCATTCTTCTCCAGTTGGACAGGAAGAAGAAATCAGCTTGGACACAAGCTGAAAAGCACACTCTCTAGCACAGTGTCGATGAATCTATGGCACGGGTGTCAAAGGTGGCACACAGAGCCCTTTCTGTGGGCACCTGACATTGCCCCCTCACAGCCATGGCACTTCCCTCTCTGCTCAGAGGGCACCACTGTGCAGAGAGCCAGGGGAAGGGAAGGCAGCAGTTTGTGGACTCATTTGTAGCCCCATTTGTAGCCCCAGTTTACTTTCCAAGTCACTCTGGGCATCCCAAAAGTGGTGTGGCTGGAGAGTAAACTGGGGCTACGAAGGAGCCCACACACCACTGCCGCCCCCTTGCCCGGCTCTCCTCATGAAGCCATTTTGGTGGTCTCAAAAACGGCTCTGTGAAAAAAGCCAGGCAAAGGGGAGTGAATGGCTTGTGTGCTCCTTCATAGGCCCAGTTTACTCTCCAGACACGCTGCTATGGGCATCCCATCCACTTCTCTGCCTAGGGTGAGGGTGCGGGAAATTCAAAAGCCTGCTCTTCAGTCCTCGCTTTCCCGAAGTGTAGGACACCATTCTACCCTTTAGGAAATTGAGGATCGAAGAGCAAGTTTTTGAATTTCCCGCAGCCACAGACAAGATGCTGTGACTGTGGGAAATTCAAAAGCCTGCTCTTTGTTCCTCGCTTTCCCAGAGGGAAAAGCATTTCTAACCTCGGGTACCACTGTGTTCAGGTTAAATTGCTGTATTGGCACTTTGCAAAAAAAAAAAAAAAGTGGGTTTTGAATCGCATTTTGGGCACTTGGTCTCTAAAAGTTTCGCCATCGCAGCTCTACCACCATTGCCTCAGGTGACGGTCTCACTCTGCATAATGGTAGAGCCAGCCCTGACCTTTAAAACATGCGTTTTGTACACATTTCCACATTCAGAAAAGTGCACCTTTCAAAATATGAATTTGTCAGTTCATATATTGGGTTAAAAGGGTGAACTGGGGGAACTTCCATACGGCATGGTACAAATTTCCTTTGGTTGTTTTTTAGCAGTAGGGGAATGAAGTGCATACAAACAGGATCTGTAGATTGATGGGTGTTAAAAGTCCAGAGGTGGCTTGCAAGAAAATGAAAGTGCTCCCCAAATGGTATTAAAGCCCATTAAGCTCACGGGTGCAGAGGTGCAGTGCCTCACCTGACATCTACGTGGCACCTGCAAATGGAAACCTGTGCAGGTGCAGCCGGGGATCCAGTGGGGAGGAAGATATTATGCAACGGTGTGACAGAAACCTAACTGGAATCAGGGAAATCTTTGATGGGAAAGAAAAGCCATGTGGTGGGGTTGACGGAAGCCTGTGATGCAGATACATCACACTTCCTGCCTTGTTCCCAGCTGTCTGCTCTTCAGGACTTCCTGTGTGCGAAAGAAAGGCTTCCTTCCTGCCTGCCTCTTTCTATGAGTCATTCGTTAGCCACATCCCGTCTCCACTAATTGACACTGAGGAAGGAAGCAATCTTCATTTAGTCATGATGTGGATATAGCCAGATCCTTTCCCTTGTGTGTGTGGGTGGGGGGGGGAACACATTTTAAACATTTGAAAGTCACCAGTGCTGAGATGAATCTGTGTAAATGCTGCACTAGAATGTCTTTATTGTTTGGTGGTAATTTGTAGCCTCCAAGATGCCAGAAGATGTCCAATTCTCCCCCGCCCCCAATCTTATTCCCAAACCTTTAAAGGGGGAATTGACCTCAACTTCCATGTATTGTATAATTAGGGAATGGCGGTGGGGGGAATGTCTTCACTCCTGCATTAAAATTCATCCAATGTAAGTTTTTTGACCCAATATATTAAGTGAAACTCATTTATTCTTGAAGACTTGAACTACCGTAGTCTGAATTTATGCTCCCATCCCCCATAGATCTAGTAGAATAGGTACACACACACGTCTCAGTAATCATAACAATAAAAATGCACTGGATTAGGAAAATTGATTGTAAGGATTATATTAAGCAAAATTGCATGCCAAAATATGCATTTGGACAAATGTGCCCCTAATATATACACGATATATCTAGTATCTAGTTTTATAGCTGTAGGTATGTATCGAATGCTCAGGAGGAACTGATTAGAAAAAAATGTTATTGTTTGGGGGTAAAGTGAATTTAAGACTGGAAAAAGGGGAAATTAAAAGGAAATGCAAATTGGCATTTTCATCCTACAAGCAGCCCTTTTCACTTCTTTCTCTGTCTCTTTCCTGTAAAAATACACGAATAAACTTTTGTGGTAGGAAAGAAAGAAAAACTGTTCAACTTATTTATTTATTTATTTATTTATTTATTTATTTATTTATTTTTGCATTTTTAGACCATTTGGACTTTCTATCAGGAACTCTGGGTGGTTAACAAAGGCCAAATAAACAAGTAGGCAGAAATTAAAACCAAAATCAAAATATAAAGAAAAACAGTAAAACACCGTAACAGTAGCAATGCAAAAACAAGACAAGGCCCAGCAAGAGCCAGAAAGGCAAACAAAACAACAAAGAATCAGAGGAACAACAACAATAAGCAACTACCAATCACTGAATGCATCTTTAAACAGCCAGGTTTTCAGAGCTTTTTAAAAAGATGGTTAAGAACTCCGCTTGGTGAATCCCTTTTGGCAGTTTATTCTACATAGCCAGGCTGGCCGATTACGAGTGGAAAACTTATGGGCTTCCCTGGGGGTGGCCAACCGTAACAAGAGTGCCAACTAAACATGGGCACGACTTAGCGAAATTCTCGTTTCCGTTTCCGTTCCTCGTTTCCGTTACGGAACGGAAAAGGAAATGACAATTACTCCGCCAGAACTCGAACTCGAACCGATAAAAGAAAAATTGGGTCTGATTTGTCGTTGTCGTTCCTGGCATCGCGGTGATCGCGCGATGCCAAGCGGCACAGAAAAAAAGTTTTAAAAATAAAAAAAAAAACACCCCGATTCCCGGCCAAAAAAGCAGGCGAAAATATGCCTGCCTGAGTGAGGGCACCTACCCGAGGGGTGGTTTTGGGGGAGGGGGTCCCGGCCTTCCCCCCTCTCCTGTCCTGGGCTGCTCAGGGCATCCTCGTCGTCTCGCCAGCTCGCCATGCCATGCAGTGCGGGCGGGGGATCCAAAATAGGGCGACCGCAATATTTATTTTGAAATCGTCGTGGTCCAAAAACACACCAAAGCACCACAGAAACATGCGAAAATTGCTATTTTAAAACTGCCAGAATTTTTACAGTAGCACTGCAGTGGGTTTTTCTTGCAACAAAATGTCTCCTCTCCATTGATTTTATTTTATTTTATTTTATTCATTTTTTTTACACCTGCGCAATGATGGGCTGGCCATGGGAGGGACCATGCAAATTTTTGGAGCCATTCCACCAATCGCATGGCCACTTGGCCAGGTTTTGACTGAGACTTCTGGGATGTGCCAGTTGGGCATAAAAAGCCCACTAACCCTAGCCCTAGCCCTAACCCTAAGCCTAACCCTAACCCATACGCCAGTACACTGTCCTTCTTAGTGGGTCAGAGAGGCACCCAGAGGTGCACCCCAGTAACTCAACTTAACCTTACCTGTAACCCTAAGCCTAGCCCTTGTGCTAACCCTAATCCTAAGCCAGATCTGTGTACTTGCATTGCACTACACACGCAAGTATGCTTCCCTTCTTAGTGAGCCACAGAGCGCCCAGACTGAGGGAGCCTTCCCCCAGTGTGCACTGTGACACTGCACTATACCAGCAGTGGGCCTGTGGTCAAAGAGGCACCCAAAAGAGAGGTGCCTCTGCCACTGCAAGGCTGTGAGTCGAGAGGCACCCAAAAGAGAGGTGCCTCTGCCACTCAACTTGGTATGCATATCCAATTGGCTATGCATGCCATTTTGTAGCGGGCCAGAGGAGGCACCCACCCAGAGAGGTGCCTCCAGGAGTCCGCTTTCCCTTCATAGCGGGCCAGAGGAGGCACCCACCCTACCCAGAGAGGTGCCTCCAGGAGCCCACTACCCCCCCCAAACCAGTACTAACGACAGACAAAAAAAGAAAAACGAAACAACAAATTTTTGAAAACTTTCGCGAAAAACAGAAACGAGCCGAAACGGACTGGCTCCGACACATGACAACTCGAAAACGTCGTTTTTCCTGGTCGTGCCCATCTCTAGTGCCAACGACACTCTGGTGGGCCAGGCCATCTGTGATCTTTTGGGAGATCCGCTCTGCCAGATGCTGAGGCCTCAAGCCATGGAGGGTTTTGTAAACCAAAACCAATACCTTGAACCTTTTTCGGAAGCCAGAATTGGGATGATGCAATGCCTGCTTTGGGGCCTACTGTTCCCCAGGCAGGTCTCTTCAGAAAAGAAGCAGTGTCATTCCACCATCATTTGGAGACTGAGGATAGCAGCTGCTTAAAGAAATACTGCTCACCTAAAGGGCAGCAGAGGAAGAGGAGGGAGTGGAGAGTGATGTACCCAGCAGTAATGGGCTGCTGAATCTCCAATGTTCTCCCTAAAACTACAGACATAGTGTTTTCCTGCTTAACTTCTGAGCTTCAGCAAAACTTAAGCTCTCTAGTATTCTGAAATATCAGATAAGTCTATAAACCTCGCTCTCTTAAAATCAAGTAATGAGGCTGACATAGCTGACATGAGGCATTAGGATTAGGTTCCTTAACCTTTAGGTCAAAGCACAACACATAAAGACACCCTTTAGATACATGCTTGTGGGAATTCCCACACTGTGCAGATGTGTGTTTTTAAATGGTAACTTCCAGGCTTCTCCATGCTGCCTGAGGAATTTTGGAAGCTGGCACATTTATATTTCATTGGTTGGCATGCTTATATTTCACTTATAGTTAGGGAATATTTTTATATTCCCTAAAATCAGCCCTAGTATTCAAGAGAGACCCATTAGGCAGAATGAGACAACTGTCAGTGCTGCTTCAGCTTACCTGCTAAACTCACTGCTGGCTCATGCCCTCTCTAAGAAAACAGAGCTGTGTGTGCCACACACCTGGCTGGCCCCCTCTAACCTGGCCAGCTGCCCTCAGGTATGGTCAGACAACGTTATGCTGCTTCCCAGTACAGGAGTCAGTTTTGTGTGGCATTCCAGTAATCTATTTTATACAGAAGGAGGAAGAGTAAATGCCACCTTTTTAGCCTCAGGTGAAAAATAATTTGGGCCTTCCCTAGTATACAATGTCATTGTTAGTGCATTATGAGTGGGGCCAAGAGCCATTTTTCAGACTTTCTGCCAGACTTGCTCTCCTTGGTTGCACCCTCATGGAAGAAGCTTGCTTGCTTGCTTATTTATTTATTTATTTATTTTTCTATACCACTCCCTTAGTGCAAACTGCACTACATTTTCAGTTATGGATTTTATTCTAACTTTTGCTACACTCGTGGAATGTTTTTATTAACTAAAAATAATGAGCTCATTTCAACAAACATTTCTCCTGAAATTGCCTCCTTGGCAGTAGAATTGTTTTAAATTATTGAAGAAAATGGCGGACTGAAGGCGGGGGTGCTGACGTGGGGTAAATATTTTTCTTCTACAGAAAACAAAAGGGCTTTCTGAGCAATATTGTATACACACACACACACACACACACACACACACACACACACAGGGCCGAGAAGCTGCAAAAATGCCTTGATGTGCTGTATGTGACCTGTCAAGTCGCCTGTGGCCTTTCTCCTGACACAGGATGAAGAACCTGTGGAAGCCCACATGTTTGAGACCATAGTCCTAACTTGCCCATTATTAATACTGCTTGTGGGATATCCAAGCCTGACACCAGAGTAACACTGCAGAGCAGGAAAACCTTTGGTTCTCATGGAGCAGAAAAAGCACAGACCACTTCAACTCTAGTTGCTAGGTTTCTGTAAACATTTCAGCCCCGCCAACTCAAACAAAAGACTGGATCCTGCAAACAGCCGAATCGTTGTGTTAAATGGTTATCTATACTTTCACAGCAACAAAAATAAATCAAATTAGTTATTAATCTGGACAACAGCCATTCCCTCTTGTTGAAAGGAAGGGATCTTTGAAAGGAAAACAAGGGCTTTGATCAAAGGGAAAGTTTTCAAAATAACCTCAGGGATGTTTTTCTTTTCTGCACAAGGGAGACTGGAAAGATATCCCTTCAGCTAGATACTCACATACAGGACCTCATATAGACTGTCCCATCAGTGCACACAGTAAATACTAGGGAGAGGCCTAGCAGAAGAGATGCCTACAGATTAGGAGGAATGTTGTTAATGTACAAAACTCTTTCCCACCCTAAGAGCTTCCCACCCCCAACTTTATTATCTTGTGGTGGGCCACATAGTCATTGCCTCCATTCATGGGGATGTGGGCAAAGGACAATATATCACCAAAAGGACAAGACAAACATAATATATGCATCTAGTAGTTTGTGTTCATAGATATGCATTTGGAAATAGTTACGACAATTTAGGCAGAAACGCCAGACTTCTCACCATAACGTAGAACACTCAATCAAGTGTGGCTGTTCTATCTCTTATCAACATGAGATTCGTTCACTGGCAGCTTCAGGGTTCCCTTACTACAGGGGCTCACCCCAGTCAGCCAGACTGGGGTGGGGTACAGAGATCACATTACACCCCTATTAAAACAACTCCACTGGCTGCCAATCAGCTATCTGGCACAATTCAAGGTGCTGACTTTGACCTACAAAGCACTATATCACCTGGATCCTAACTACCTCAAAGATCGGATCTCACAGTATGAACTGACTCAGGTGTTATCAGGAGAGGCCCTTGTCTCAATTCCGCTACCCTCACAGGTACATCTCTTGGGAATCTATGAAAGGGTCTTTGCGACTGCTGCACCCAGACTCTAGAACTCTCTCCCTCTAGAGGCCAGGACTGCCTCATCTCTGTTGTCCTTCCGGAAACAGGCAAAGACTTTTCTCTTCAGGCAAGCTTTCCCTGAATGATGGACTACCATGTGTATTTTATATGAATATATGGGTTCACAGACACTTTGTGTTTATGACTACTTATAACCATGTTGCTTTAATTTAATGTTGTCTATTAATGCTGTAAGATGTTCCTCAATTCTTTGTTCTCAAATACTTGAACATGTCTTAATTGTACAGGACTGTATATTATCCCTCATTACTGTAAGCCGCCTTGGGCCCTTTTCCAAGGAGAAAGGCAGGGTAAAAATACTCTAAAATAAATAAATGAAATAAATAAATGGAGCTTGTACTGATGTTTGAAACAGAATCTTCATTAGCAGCCCTCAAAATGGAGGACTCTCCTTCATAATGTAAGAAACATGGCCACCCTAAGGGAGAACAAACGGGCAGGGCCTTAAGATGGAGGGAAGTAAAAAATCACAAGGCTCTTTGTTTTCCTTGTTCTTCAAACTAAAAGAACTCTGTGAGACTGTCGGATGGGCACGAGGCCACATCTTGTGCCAGATATGTTGTTTAATTCACCCTGGAGGACGCAGGCATGTTGTGAACTTAGAAGGCGTTAATCCTCCAGCAGAGCGTCCTGCGCTGAAGCTGGTGCTTCAACGGGGTCAGGCCATTTGCCAGTTTGCCAGATGGTGTCTCTTAAAGAGAGCGGCAGCCAATGTGAGCATCAGAGAATCCAGGCATACCAACTTGCTTGCTGCCTCCGAAACTCACATAGATTAGTAGCCTCATGGTGCAGTGGTTCAGTCAAAACTGTGCTCATGAAACAGGGTTCAATCCCAGGGAGCCGGCCCAAGGTTCACTCAGCCTTCTATCCTTCTGAGGTAGCTAAAATGAGTACCAAGCTTGCTTGGGGGGGGGGGGGGTGGGCAATGTGAAACCTGTGTAATTACTTCTTGTAAACTGCCCAGAGAGTGCTTTAAGCACACTATGGGGTGGTATATAAGTAGCACATTTAAAAACAATAATAAAAAAGCTCGTATGTCAGAAAGGATAGTCAAGTCCTTATATGCCTTCAGCCACTTGCTGTCAATTAAGCTGCAGCTACAGCAAAGGTTTGAACAATGTTCTCACGCTCTAAACCCCCACACACCCCCAGCCCCATCTAGTACAGTAGCGGTAGAGAGGCTGCTGGTGAAAAGAAGTACTATATATTAATGGCAAGTATACACTAGGTGTTGTTTTTGGGATCTCTATTCCAGGCATGATACCATAGTCTTTCGAGACTGAAGGATGCCGTGGTGACATTCCATTAGTGTTCCAGGTCTGGTTGGATCAGTATGAAGACTGTCTTTTGTTTAGTAGTTATATACCAGTATGACCAATGCTGTTTTGCCAGTTCATTTGCCCTGCTGCTTTTGTGGCAATTTGAAAAAGGGTATTTTCAAACACGTTTTTAAAAATTCACTACCTTACGTATTTGGCAACAGCATAGTCTGAAAAGAAGGGCACCCTTAGCAAAATCACTAAGTCCTTTTATGGCCAAACTAGATAACGGAAATTCTACTGCATTTTTCTGTGTAAAAGGATTTGTTGTTAAGGATAACATATTTTCATTTCCTGGGCTGCTTGTCACTGGTCTGGGTGGTCAGTCAATCAATTGGGCAACGAGGGAGATCAAGGCATCGGGCATGGGACAGTATCACTTGTGGGAGTACCCTTACTCACATGCATCCAGTGATGACTGATGGAACAAAAACAAGAGATCAGTGTTTAGGTCCACCGTCCAATCCTTATACCCATGCCCACCAACCTGTTGTGGGATGGTGTGGCATTTACCTGTATGATGCATAATGCATGAGAGAGGTCTGTACCGATTGGTGGGTTGGTAGACCAATGAGAGAGTCTGGGGAGTGGCCTGAGAGGATTTAAGGGACTGTGCAGCACTGTTTTAGCTAGATAGGGACCTACACTTTCAGAAGAGAGAATCAGATAGGGTCTGGCACCACCTGAGAAAGACAGGGATAAATAAGAGATAGCAGTAGCTGATAGCATTTTAGAGTGTCTGTGAGGAAAACTAAGTGTCTAGAGTTTGGGAACTTAGGAACAGGGTGTGCATTATTCATTTTTATTAGGAATCAAATTTAAGTGAGTTAGAGCAATATTCTTTGTTTATACTTCAACATGCTACCATTGATGATTTTGATTCTGTTTTGTAATCAATAAACTTAAAAAAGGTCTGAAGGCTTTAATTTACTAGCTAAACTAGTTGGTGGCAGAGACAGAGGAAAATCAAAAGTGGTGTCTGTCAATAGACCGTGAAAGGGCTGGGGGGGGGGGGAGCACATGAATGCTACAGAGGGGATGAGAGAGAGAGAGACAGACAGACAGACAGACAGACAGACAGACAG
>JAHTLZ010000016.1:61244457-61285297 GCA_023846285.1 Phrynocephalus versicolor
ATGAGAGAGAGAGAGAGAGAGAGAGAGAGAGAGAGAGAGAGAGAGAGAGAGAGAGAGAGAGAGAGAGAGACAGACAGACAGACAGACAGACAGACAGACAGACAAAAGGCAGGAAATTATTTGAAACAACTTCCTTCCATGAGGATCAAGATCTGGAGCAGACACATTAAGATAAAAAGAATTTTAAAAAACATTTAGGAAAGCCTGGGTGGAGGTGTCATTAATTCCCCCGCTTCCTGTGTTGTATAAATGATGTGTTGCTGAAGACCAAGGACGAGATCATCAACCCTACTGTAAGTCAATTACTATGTATGGATGTGAAGTGAAGAAAGCCAAGAGGATTGACTCATTTGAAATGGAAGATAGCTTTTTCTGGACTGCCAGAAAAAACAAACAAGTGGCTCCCAGATAAAATCGAACCCCCCTCTAGAGCAGGCATGTCAAACTTTGGCCCTCCTGATTGTTTTGGACCGCAACTCCCAGAATTCGAAGCTTAGATTGCCAATGACAAAAGGACTGTGGGAGTTGTGGTCCAAAACATCTGGGGGGCCAAAGTTCGGACATGCCTGCTCTAGAGGCACAAACGATGGCACTCAGGCTGTTGTCTTTAGGGCACTTCATGAGAAGAAAAGAGTCCCTGGAATAGACATTAATGCTAGAAAAGGTTGAAGGCAGTAAGAGATGAGGTAGATCAAATGTGAGATGCATTTATTCCATAAAGGAACCCAGAGGCTTGAGCTTGCAATAGTTTAGCAGGGCGGTTAATGAGAAGAGGTCATTCATTCTTAGGGCCATCATAGGGTAGAGGAAACCTGATGGCCCACAACAATAACAAACCTTGTAAATTGCCTCCACTTGATTTCCAGGAGACTCAAGATGGGCTACTGGAACCTTACATTCTAAGGTAGTTCTAATACAAGAAAGGAATCTGCTTACTTGATTTCAATTGATTTCAGTTCCAAAAAGAGCACTTGTGTTTTGCAACTTTCTCCAGAGGAGAATGTAACAAGTTAGTGATGAAAGAATACTTTGAAACCATGCATCTCAGTCAAAACCTACTGAAACTGTCTGGTAGGAATTTGCTAGAGGCAGCACTCACAGGCTGTTGACTTATCTAAAACCTCAAACGCTGTAAACTTTGGGCACAACACTGTAAAAGTACTGTATATCATACAATTAAACTTCAGAAGGAGAATAGTAGGAAGTCATCACTTCCAAACAGTGGCAAAATAGCCTACATTTGTTCAATAGCTTTTAAAAAGCTGGGCTGAATACTGCTTTATTCGAAGATAATCAATAGATAGATTGGAGTGATTGAAGTTAGTCTAGATCATGAAGATAGCTTTCAGTGTAACCTAATAACTGAGGAGTTGTGATGTTCAGGCCCATTTGTTGGCAAGGAACAAACAAACAAAAAATTAATCACTGATTGACTATGGACACTGGTCAAATAGGTCATGATTTGGATTGCTTATTGTGCTGTTTGGTTTGGTTTGGTTTGGTTTGCCTCCACATATTTTGGCTAACAATTACCCATCCTGCTTCCTGTTGAGAGCTGTCCCACTCCAGTTTGGCACAGCAATAGGGTTATAGATTTTCTGGCATGATTCAGACCACTCCTAATTAGCCTGTTCTCTTCTATGAATTTGGATCACACTGCAGCTAAGTTTTGATCTGACTTAACTGGCACTGTTAGTCTGTACCAAATTAGACCTGTGAGCAGTGTCATCTGAGGTGACAGCCTTTCTCATGGGCTGTAGCATTAAAAGGGATGATGGAGACCCCTCTTTCTCAGTTTCCAGCTACTCTACCATTTGTAATTAAAATTTATAAAAATATATTTTCCAACCAATGCACTGCTATTTTGGATAAACAAGGTCCACTGACAGTATTATGTGAATCATGCTAGGTAAATACATTTCTGTTGCACTATGTCACTTACATTATTTAACAAAAAGAAAATTTGCCATGGCTCTTTGAATGACAGCTTTGGAAAAGGCAGGGAAGAGGAGTGTCATTAAGGAAAAGGGGGACAAATGGGGTTATCCAAAGTCCTGTAGGAACCCTTCTCATGGGGAGAAATAACATCACTCTGAATGGAAGGATTGCTGAAGTGAGAGATAAAATAGATCATACTCAAAAACCTTTGAAACATGAACCATACTGTTCCACCCCCTGCATCTGAACATACTTTAGTAAGTGTCAATTAATTCAAATGAGAACACTGTTAGCTGCAGTGAGATCCAAAATCAACACTACACCCCACCTCTCAACAATCACACAAGGCTAACATACCAACATCTCTAGTTAGGGCCTACATAGCAGTCTTTGAGACTGAGATACTTAATGCATTTAGGATCTCAGCAAGGTACTCACTTTAGCAAGTGTTATGAACTCCACAAATAGTGAAATTCCTTTACAGTGTTTCACAGTCCTTATAGTAGAGTAACACAAACTTTACTTTAGCCTTTTAACTTGATACTTGAAGGGGCTTTTACTGAAAACAAAACTCTTTCCCTCACATACAGTCACGTGGAATTAGAATGCTGAACACCAATAACCTAAGTGTAATCCATGAGGGAGTGCAAAATTGCACTATACTTAAATTGCCTTATGGGGGAGGAGTACACTTTGCAAGCTTTTCATATGAAGAAAACCAAGCCCTACAGAAGGTGATGCATATGTAAAAGAAAGTTTATGTTTAGTGTCACTTCAGAATGAAAACATGTATTGCTTTCGATTAGTATTCTGTGTTGAGAGGCAGTGGTGTTTATTTTTGATATGCTCTTATTATGCCTTGCAAACCATTACAACTTCCTTGGCAGTTGCACGCTGCCAAAGGACAGGCCTGAATTAAGCTAATATAAACATGATATTGAAGCACTTCGTGGCACTACCCCAATAAGGCTGGTTTCTCTGTTGAAAGTGTGAGCAGCAGGTTTATTCTTAGAGGGAGGAGGAGTACCTCTAAGATGGCTAAGTGCATTTCCAGTTAACTGAGAAGGGGAAATGGCTGCTTGTTCATGTAAGCAAAGGTTAAGCGTAGGAATTAAATGGGCTCTCCTCAGACAAGGAGAGGAAGGAGAGTACAGTTGTGGAAAGAAAACAAGTACAGGTATGTGCAAGAGCTATCTTTGTCTCTACAGAGGAAAAAGGTAGAGAGACTAACAGCTACAGCCTAAGAAAGTCATCTAGACTTTCCACAACTTCATCTTGCTTTAGGAGAGCTAATTCTAAGAAATGGGTTGGAAAGAAACATATGCAAACCTCAGTGCCCATCAGTTTGTTGGGGTAGAGACTGAAAACAGCTAGATCCTTGCTAGTGGGAGGTGCTGGACAGTGGACAAAATGGATGGGACTGATAATTGCTGCCCGGTAGTCACTGTTTTAAATCATATTATATTAGAGATGGCACGAAATGAAAATATAGTGATTCATTTCATTTCTCCTTTCATTTCATATTGTTTCATTACTAACAACTTTTTAAAAGATTTTCTGGAACAAAATGAAACGATTTGTTACTCTGTATCGGTGTTGGCAGACTATGGCATGTTTGCCAAAGGTGGCACGCAGGTGGGCACACAATTATCACCCCCTCACTAGCACGGCACTTGCCCCTCCTCTTGGAGCACACTACTGTTATCCGTGCAGAGAGCCAGGCAAAGGGGAGGCAGTGGCTTGTGCGCTCGTTCATAGCCCCAGTTTACTCTCCAGCCATGCCTCTGTGGGCATCCCAAAAGTAGTGCAGCTGGAAAGTAAACTGGGGCTACAAAGGAACTGACAAACCACTTCCTCCCCTTCACCCTGCTTTCTGCGTGGAGCCATTTTGGCTGTCTCAAAATGGCTCTGGAAGAGAGCCAAGCGAAGGGGAGGAAACTGTTTCCTGAAGGGTAGCACCCAAAACATTTGTAACATAGGCGCTGAGTGATTAAACTCCAAAGTGGGTCCTTCCAGGAGAATATCATTTGTAATTGACTCAGGAAGCACTTAATTGCTCCCCCGTGGGGGGAGCAATTAAGAGCTTCCCTTAATAATTCTCCTGGGGGACCCCCTTTGGAGTTTAATAACTCAGCCCTCTGAACCCCAAACCTGTCCAAAGTTGGGGAGCTTAAAGGAAAGAGTCCAAAGACACTACCCACCAAATATGGTTCCTCTAGGATAAATCATTTTGTTTCTAGAGGAAAAAATGGCATTTTGTTTAATTTCATAATGAATTATCCTACCATTTCGTTTTGTAAAAAAATGATTTGATATGTAACGAAACGATGAAACAGCATTTTATTTTTCATTTCATGCCCATCTCTAATAATAATCTAACAAGGTTGAGCTTGGAAAGAATCTGAGTGTTGAACTAGTGATAAGTCTTTCACCCTTCTCTCCCTATAAATCCGTGGCTGGGCAGGGGAAGGGGCTGAAGGAACAAGACGAATGTTTGAGAAAATCCTCTCTTGTTCGTTTTGAAGAAGAAATGGTGGGTGATCTTGCTGATCATTCAATCATGAGGATAATGAAAAGACGGAAGGCAATAGCAGACCATGGAATATCCTTTTTCTGTGCCTCTAGAATTGGCCAGAGGGCTCACATTAGGCCATAGAGAAGTCATAAAGGATGTTTTCCCCTTGCCTCAACTACCAATTGGCCCAATGGCTAGTACTTTCTCTATATAAACTATGCAGCTTAAATACCACTAACCCATATGCTTAAAGCACTGTCTGGGTAGTTTACAATTTAATTATACAAATTAAACACACACACCCATAGCAGTACTCATTTGACCATCTTTGGAAGGATGAGTCAACCCTGAATCTGTTGAGATTGAACTCAGGTCTTGGCTCTACTCCTACGGTCTAATCACTGAATTACCCTGCCAAGTACCTGAGGTGTGACACAGAGTGATCCTGTGGTTGCTTCTATTTTTCTACAAAGTTACAAAACATCTCCTAGAAACATTCTGAGTATGAAAAAGCAAAATGAGTGTCCTTTTTTGACCTGAGAAACCTCACTGGTGGTGTTCAGGGAACCTTCTGTGACTGAGATCTCCCTTTGCCCTTGACCCTTCATCTACTTACCATCTGCATATGAATAAAATAAATATAGAAATGATCAAACAAAAATTGACTTAACCAGCACTGGGTTTTGGCAAAGGCATGTTTTCAGCCAGCCAGACCGCCACTCCCTATCGATTCATCATGAGCACTGCCAATAATGAGAAATGACGAAAGCCGCAGCAGCCCAACATGTCTGGAGAGACAGACATTTCCCACTCTTGCTTTCAGCAAACACATATTGGCTTCATCCTTATACATTCCATTCTCTCAGACTCTCCATCCGCAAGGAGTCTCTCTCTCTCTCTCTCTTGTCTGTCTGTCATTCTCTCTCTCAATCTCTCTCTCTCTCTCTTTCATTCTCTCTCTCAGCTCATCCCTGGTGTTTTTAACTAAGGGAAAGTATTAATCATCTACCTCAGTCTCCATGGCCGGTTCTAAAAATCAAGCACTCGTCCATAACAGGAGACTGTAACTGACCTTTTATCAAATTAAAATGGCATATACCTTAATTTTAGCCTGGTGCACATATTTATTTTAAAAAATGAAGCAGTAAAGATCTTGTCAAGCACAGTGTTTGTCCACCACCAAGGAGAAAGGCAAAGTGGATGATCTCTCTGGATGTCTTTTTTGTTCACACAACAGAAGGAGCCAGGGAGTTCCCTGGCTCCTTCTGTCCCAAAGTGGGACAGAAAAGGAACTTTCTCTTCCAGGGTCCTCCCCCCTCCCCAGTAGCTTGGCTGACCAAAACCTGTTAGCAATCCTAGACTCTACTGAACCCACACTGGCATAAGGAATGATCCAATCACATTGTGAGGAAAGGATGCGGGCCTGTGGAACAGCAGGATTGATTTCTCTAAAACTAGTGCGATGGGAAGCATCCTATGGCCCATTGCAAGTGTCATTCTAAAATGTTACCATTCCATCCACCTTTCAAGTGCCTTCGGGCTACATCAGTAGTGGCCAAACTTCGGCCCTCCAGATGTTTTGGACCACAACTCCCAGAATTCCAGGTCTGTATTGCCAGTGACAAAGGACTGTGGGAGTTGTGGTCCAAAACATCTGGAGGGCTGAAGTTTGGCCTCCACTGGGCTACATGATAAGAAAGTCAACACTGAGCATAGTTATCACTGCATAAGGATCTGAACGACAGTCAAGTCTGCTTGAAACTATGACTCTACACAACATGTGTGGTTTAAAAGGAAGAGAAGATACAGAAAGTTTTATGTAGAACTACATTTATTTGTTTACAGCCAAACTAGAAAGTTAAACATCCACTGTGTGCAAAAATCAAATGTCCATTTGATGGGCTTAAATACAGTAAATGTATTATTATTATTATTTAAAAAAGACCAGTCTAATGAAATGCTCGAAAAAGTTCCAGAGGCCAAATAAAATTTAAAAAAAAATGAAATACTTAGGAGAAGAGGGACAGAATCCTCATGGACATTGTTTAAAGAGATGAAGGATCTGCAACAGAAATGAATAAAGTATAGCAACGTACTGAGAGACAGATTGTTTTTCAGATGCCACTCAGAGCTGAAACATGCAGAAAGCTTAGGTTGATCACAGCAAAAAAATAGAGGGGCACTGTTATGGAACACCTGAACACCTTCCTAGCTCTTCTTGCTGATTGCGGAGGAGTTGGAAAATGCATTGGAGGATAGTTGCATCAAGTTTTTCTTAAATTAGATTTTCAGTGCTCTGACACTGATAACATAAGTTATAAGCAAAATATACAAAAATCCTATGCAGGTGCAAATGATACTGGAGATTTGTACTTTTCTTTTCTTTTTACAAAATGGGTTGTCTCTCCTTTAACCCTTAGCTAGCCCTAATGTTTTCCTAACCCTGTTCCTGCAGTATCTATGTGACTATTCTCTCGCCAGAAAAAAAAATCTATAAATTATCCATGTAGAAAAGGGATGGGGAGAGGAACCCTCACTCTGTCATACTGCTGCTGAGTCAGTCTGATGTTGGGCTTAGGTCACAGTCTCTCAAAAATTATAGAACTACATGGAACCCAGGAAGTGGTTAAGTCCATTGCTCATCACCAGTGGAGTCACTGGCATTGTCCAACAGATGCTCATTATAAAAGCAGGAAACACATTGCAATTCAGGATATTTCAGGGGGCACTAAGCTAAATGTTTTGAGAGGAACATCAAAGTTGTTGCAGGGAGGGGGGCAACTTGTGTGTGACAGCCATGCAACTGAAGTGTATACATGCCATGCAATAATCAAATGCTGTTGGAATGGCAAGACAACAGTTTGTTCATGTGATGCAATGGGCTGTGCTCTGCAAAAGTGTATTTCACAATGAAACTGTTAGTCTTTAGGGCACAAAAGAGGTTTTGTTTTTAAAAGCAACAGATTCAGCAGAACTACACTTTAAAAAGATGCATGCATTGGAAGTGAATGGTGCTTCTCTGGCAGGAGTTTGATTGCCAACAATCTTGGATCTCATTGCTTTGGACCTACACAGCATTTCACAGAATTGGATTTAAAGTTGCCAGTGAATCAGCCTTTGCTTTAAGCCAGTGGTTCTCAACCTGTGGGTCCCCAGATGTTACTGGACTACAATTCCCAGCAGCCTCCACCACTTGCTGTGGTGGAAGGGGTTTCTGGGAGTTGCAGTCCAGAAACATCTGGGGACCCACAGGTTGAGAACTACTGCTTTAAACTAAATGGTGAGATCATGAAAGATGCAGAGTTTCTTCTGTTCCTTGTCATATACCCTAAGGGCCTTTTAAACACCCAGAACCTGTAACAGCCAATATTATCTAGTCTTAACTTGTCAGGATAAGTCTCTAGAATGTTTAAATCATGGCTGGCACATATGCTATGTTTGTTTCTGCATAATCACTCCCGATCAAATAAGGGGTCAACAGAAATGGCCACTCTCAACAACATATGTGCTCTCCAAAAGCTGAGACATCATAACCCCCTCACAATCTGCCATATGGAAATTGCTACATTGGTATTTGAGACTAATGCATTACAAAACCACAATATTCTAGATCACAAGGTGTCTCAAACCTCCCCAAAATTGGAAATCAAATACTCACATTTAAAGATTTCACTTTGAAATACTGAGTACTATACTCTGAAAAGTTCTGTAAACTGACAATCTATTGTAAGTATATATGCACTTCTAAATGCTTCTAAATCAGTTTTGCCTCCTAACACCGGGGGTTCCATGCCACCCTAATGAATAAAACCAAACCCTAACTTGAACTAGGCACACTTAATCTTTTAACTGTTCCAGAAATAAGGTGGAAGGAAATAACACCTGTTTATTATTCTATTTAACTCACTTGTTGAATCTTACAGGATGCGCATGGAAAACCACCTTGGCAGGGGTTGGAGAGAAGCCCTATGCTTTGAATGGTGGACTACAAAACAGGTGAAGTGATCATGCAGAGCGGTGTAACTCTGTCACCACAAATGCCATACGCATGCAGGGTTCCAAACGGTCTTACAGCACTGCTAGAGAGTATTAGGGATTAGCCACACAAGTTGGAAAATGGCAAGACACAGAACAATAATCTTACAGCAGAAACTGTTCAGCCAATGAAAGGGTGTAGCACTGGAATGTTGAAATGAACTAAAGACCAGAAGAGATTGGAAAAAAGAAGACAATCAAAATAAGCTAACAACAAGCCTTTGATTACAGAAGGAAAAGAACACTAGAAAAAGATGATATTGCAAAGCAGAGGAAAGTATGACCCATTGAAATTCTTATCCTTCCTTCTGATAAACCAAAAGGAGCATTCAAAAAACATGTCACCTAAAATTCAAGTATCCAAGTTACAGAAGACCATCTGTTATTGAACAAAGATATAGATGTGAATAATCGTCCTGGCACCAGATTCTGTCAAGTAAACAATACCCCATTTGCCTGAGAACGATTTTGGACATGAGCTGGCCACACAAATGGAATCCCATCTTTTGTTTTCCAAGCATATTTTGAAAGCTTTGTTTCTATCAATTCTCCATTTAATGTGCAAACCACCAAGAAGGACCAAAATGATTTTTTAAAAACCCATACATTTTTGGTGGACATTTGTTTGCAGATATACTGTAATGTCAAATACTGCTCAAAAAACCCTGTGGCTTCCAGGACTGGTTAAAATACAATTCTGAAATGACCCTATAATTCTGATTATCTAGTTTTCAACCCTGGCTTCCCTGCCCTCAGAATTTGAAATAAAATTGTACTGTATGTAACCCAATGTGGGTTACCTTCCAAATACTGTACATTGATTACAGTGGTATCTCTACTTACAAGTGGCTCAAGTTAAGAGTGAAAAACCATTGGCATTTTAACTACTGCCTTACAAATTTTAGATGCAGTCTGCTTTACTTAAAATCTGTTTTCTTTAACTAGAAAGCCTTGCATGAACAGAAGACAAGAGGCCTTAAGATTAAGGGTGGATCTAAGTTTTTATCAACTGGATCAATATAACTTACAAGGTTGACTGTCTCCCCTTATAAACATTGCATATAGGATGGTATCACATTATATCAAAACAATCTATTTGGTTTCATACGATTATTTTTTACACAGGTACAAACCATTTATTGATGCTTTAATAATCAGTTGATGAACATGCACAAGCTTTGAGTATGAAATAAAAACAAATAAAATATGAATCAGACTCAGTACTTTGGGAGCAATGCCTAGGTATTTATCTTTCTTTTAAAATTAATTTTATACTATGTGACTACTCTGACATCTGAGATACGATGAAAACAGGAAGTGCCAGACACCACTCATGCCTCCTGCTCTTTCTGCAACTTTAGGTTGTGACACAAACGTCTGGGTGCACAGTGGCCACTTGACGTTTTATTTCCCTGAGAGTTTGCTGTGACAAGTGGATCTATAAGAATAGCTGGCCAAATGCAGAAAGCCAACACATGGCGACTGTGTGACATAATGAGTTAGCCCATACAAACATTTACCTCATAGCTAAAAGAAAACAATGATATTAACCAGCTTTCACATCCCTATCAATCTTGTAACAATTATTATATGTAAACAAATCCTTAAATGTGTAAGGATCAATGGCTGAAATCGTCCACTGCAATCCTGTTAATTCTTTCCATACTTACCAACTTAAATAGAGTTTAATTTCAAGTGTGCTTAATATTAAATCTTAAGAGTTCAACTGAAACAAATGGTACTCCCCCACCACACACACACAAAAGAGCACCTAGGACTGAGGGCCAAGATGGAATGATCTGTCACTCTTAAAAATCATCCACTATGCCTGTTAACTTTTTGGAGGAAAAATTGCAATATGGTCATGAAACTGCAAACAATATATGTTTCTACATAAGTACTGTATATGATCAGGAGAATTATGAAGGTTCATGTGTTCTGTCTAAGGGCAATCAAACACTCCTAATGGCAATTAAAACACAATACTGGCAAATGAAAATCCCAAGAAACATTTCATGCACTTAAAAGCAAGTCCCAACAGTCCCAACTTCTTGTCACTGAAAGGCAAAATGGCTTCTATTGGCTTCTGTTTTGGAAATGTAATAGCTGTGATCCTCAGGACCTTTTTAGATGTGTGTGTGTGTGCGCAGGGTCTCACAATCAAGTAGCAGAAATATAACAAGAGCTATTCTCTCTACAGCATCAAACTACTTTTGGAAGTTCTTTTTTTTAATTTAAAGATTTTATTAATTTTAATGGGAAAAGGGAAAGGGAAAAAGAAAAAAAACCACAAACTACTTTTGGGAGTTCTAAAAAGAAAGCCCACAATTCCTTCTCAAAGTGGTGTGCAAAGGCATGATTGTGCTACCTTCCAGCAATGAGTAAGGGATGCAGTTGGTACTACTTTCTGTGTGTCCCATTTCTTGAAAATGTTTTAAAGCAAGACCGCAGCACAGTGGATACACACCGAAGTGGAGGAAGTAGGCTGCTCTGGGTTGGGCGAGACCATCAATCTCTACATCTCCAACCTGCCTGTACCTACAGCAAGCTCTTTATGGATTCAGACAGGAGTTGCTTCTTCCTCTTTATGTGGAGATAAAGGGAGTCTGTGTTCTTTACCTTATCTCTCTAAGGTGAAATTCTGTTTCCAAAATAGCTCAAAAGTGAAATCTGGCCTAGAGATAGAAAACTAAAATGAACCGTTTCTGGACCATGAAAGTATCTAACTTGTCTTCTGCTAAGAAATGGCCATGTACAGCCCCCTGCAAATCTTCAGCAGACATTAGCAAAGCCTGTACTTTAGATTACAGCAAAGCCTGCACTTTAAATTACCCCTATAGTTGTTAAAATGACTTATAAAATTGTGTACATAATATTTTACGTTACAGAAATAATCCTGAATGAGTGTCTATTACCCCTCAGATCACCATCTTAATGTCTAGGAGACTTGGTCGTGCCTGAAAAGAAATCCCACAAAGGAACTGCTGACTGGATTCTAGAATCTTGCTTTAAATTGATGTTGGAGATGAATAATTTCAACACACTTAAAAATGTCAGGGGGATTATCTAAGTGAAGGCTTTTACATTTTAACATGGAAGTTGGCCTCATCAATATTGGAAATAAGTCATGTCTCATGATATGACTGACTGAATTGTCTCATTGCTTGGAAAATAAATACTGCATAGGCTAAACACTGTATTTTTACTTCAAACCAACTGATAAGTCCATGAGTTGCTCTTTGAATTTATTTACGTGTTACAGAAAATGCTCAATATTTTGAAACAGATTTACCAAACAGAAGTCAATAAAAATTACAGTCTAGCATTACTTTTAAAAAACCCAAAGCAAAATGAACAGACTTTGTAGCCCCACAGCAAAGATAAAGCAAGATGAAAGAAAGGAGGGTGAAGTATGTGCCATATTCAGTTTTCAAACAAAAAACCATAGCATTTTCTGTTGCTCTAGAAATGTATGAAAGAACTTTCTTTCACAGTCTTTAAAATAAGAATAATAAAATGTAAACCCAAAGGAATATATTATCATAACTAGAAATTGATCCAAATTTCTAAAAATAAATCTACAAAAAAGATCCTTCATGTAATAACCTCTAAGGTCTGGAAATGCACCTGGACACTGATCTTCATGATCCAATACAAAAAAAAAAAAAAAACTGAAATGTTCTCAGAATTGCACCATGATTATGAAATGAAACTTTTGGCTCATATAAAGTACATACTGAATTGAAATGTCTGTTTCTGTGTGCATGTGTGTTATCGGAAGGCTGTTTGTTTTGGAAATCTGAAAGGCACAAAAAGTTTAAGAAGAACTTTAGACCCTGAAGAACTTCTTCACCAGTTCAAGCACGTTCTCACATGACAGCTCCACCTCCCGGTAAATATGGGCAAGTAACTCTTGAAGCGCAAAAAGGAATGGCATACTGAAGCTTAGGAGTTCATACAAGTAGGTATAGTTGTATGCATTGTCCCTGAAATGAAGTCTGGTAGTGTGCAGGAACCCATGCATCCAGTTAGAGAGCCGTCTTGGAAGGTCAAGCAGATCCCTTGTCACCTTAAGAGGCCAGCTTAGAGTTGTCTTAAAGAATGAAGGCAGGATACCTGGGGACTGATCCTCTGAGCTGCTACTGAGAGCAGAAGCGCTTTCTAGGGTGGTATCGGCAGACATGGGTTCTTCTTGTGTCCACGGTTCTGCTTCCTCCTTGAAAAGAGACACAGCTTAACATTGCACCCCAATCACCATTGTCTTAAGTCAACGATCATAAACAAACAGAAGGTTAGAAAAGAGATTAATCATACTCTGTCTTGGATGCTTCCTGACTGGTCATCAACCCCCTTCCCTGCTAAGAAAAACTTTCAGCAAGTGGGAGTGGCATGTATAATGCCCCCCACCTAAAAAAATAGCATTGGGCTGCATGAGAACTAAAGCAGATTTCAAGACCAGTTCTCGTTCTAGCCCATACTGTCTTTTCATAAAGAAAGCAAACCAGCTCTGGATGCTGCATGGAAGAAAGGAAAAATGTGCGAGTAAGCAAAAGTGTGCCCTCCCATCTTCGTATTATCAAAGCTACTCTTCCCTGTCCTTCCTCTGGCTAATTCATGCTTTGCCAGTCTCAACAGCATCAGGACTTGCCATAGTGTAGGGGGGCAGCAAAGAGTCCTATGGCTCTTTTAAGACTACTACATTCACTGTGCCATATGGATTCTTGTCTTATCTATTGCTTTTAGAGATCTTACCTAGTGCAGGATATTTGTTATCACAGAATCACAAAGCAAGAAGGGGTCACAAGGGTCATCAAGCCCAACCCCTGTAGAAACTAAATCCACAGCTAAAGCATTGCTGATAGACAGCCATGGAACCTTTGTTTCAACAGAAGGAAAGTCCAACATTTTCTGCTGTAGTCCATTCCACTGTCTTAATGTGAAGAAATTATTATCGATGTTTGGACAAAATCTCTTTTCCTGTAATTTGAAACCATTCATCTGGGTCCTAACTTCTGCAGCTACAGAAAATAAGATTGCCCCATCGTCTATACACCAGTCCTTCAGATATTTGAAGATGGCTATCACCATTACTACTGAGTCTTCTTCAGGCTAAACATGCCTTTAAGCATTCCTTATGAACAATAATGTGACTGACAATTGTCAGTAATGAAATTGTCCTGTGTTTAAATTCTTTCTGCACTCAGCATGTCACATGCTGTGTATATGCCTGGAGCAATACAACACTACCCCAAACATCAGAACAAATGAGCGGTAATCCAGAGGTTCACACTATAGTATGTCTGTCAGCCTCAAAGGTGCCGCTTTACCTATACCTAGTGATTTTAAGAATGGCAGCTAAGCAAACCGTCATACACTGCATCCTGCAAATAAAACTTTCTTTCCAAAAGGTCTATTAGAGGTATGAGGCCAAGATATACCTATTGGAGGTACCAGGCCAAGATAGTATAGTGCTGATATTCAGAAAGATTAGAAGATAACATCAATTTTGAACTCTGGTTCTAAATAGGGCATGACTTTAATAGATTCTCATTTCCCTTAGGCTGGACTAATACGGGGATGATTATATCACTTAAACTATATCAAGAGCCAATATGAAACTCACACCATTCCCAATGATATAAATATTTCCACACGATTTTCCTATCAATTGGCAGTTTATTGAATTCCATTAGAAATATACCTACTTGTTCACGAGTCTTTGGCATGGTTCTCCTCTTTCGGTGTGTGGGCTTTGTTTTACACTGTGCAAAATGAAGCTTGCAGTAAAATTTACCTGGAAGACAATGGCAGTGACATTATTTGCTTTCCCCCAACAAATGGAATAAATACAGAATGGCAAAATCCAACAAAAGCCTTTAACAAAGCACATCTGTTTTGAAAGAACTGGTTCACACGCTATGCAGGAGACTGTACTAATATTTACTTTTATTCGATATTAGCACCACCAAGCCTCATTGTAACTGTCCTGGGTAAACATGTCTTGGCAAAGGCATCAAAAATCTTATTATTTTGGAGTGGCATGTTTCCATTAAGTTTCAAAAAAGAAAACAAAAACCAACCCTGCTATAAGGACAAAATATAAACATTACACTTCTTGTGGCAATTACAAGACCTTGTCTTAGTTAGTTGTTTGGTTAACTTTCATTTCCGTGCTATCATGGCAGCTTGCCTTAAAAGTACAAGTAAAAGCAAGTAAAAATAAGGTTACGTTACAGGATTAAAAAGCAATTAAATATGTATGTATGTGTGTGTGCAATCCTAGATAGCATCCTAAAGAGCAGAGACATCACTTTGCCAACTAAGGTCAGGATAGTCGAGTCTTGAGAGTCCCCTGGACTGCAAGGAGATCAAACCTATCCATCCTGAAAGAAATCAAACCCGAATATTCACTGGAAGGACAGATTTTGAAGCTGAGGCTCCAGTATGTTGGCCACCTCATGAGGAAAGAGGACTCCTTGGAAAAGTCCCTGATGTTGGGAAAGATTGAAGGCAAAAGGAAAAGAGGACGGCAGAGAATGAGATGGTTGGACGGTGTCATCGATGCAACCAATATGGATTTGACAAAACTCCGGGAGGCAGTGGAGGATAGGAAGGCCTGGCGAGCTCCGGTCCATGGGGTCACGAAGAGTCGGACACGACTGAATGACATGTGTGCAATTTATATGCTCCCTTTCTCCCCCCAGAGAACCCAAAGTGGCTTATGCCCAATTAAAACTTTATAGTAATCATTGCAAAAAACACCTTAGGAAACTACTAAAAACAACTAAATTTCTAGCAATATCAAAAATTTCTAAAACATCTAAATTCAATACATGCCACATCCCTAAAACTCCAACTTTTTGCTTAAAAGTCTGCCTGAAAAGGAAGGGCTTTGCACAACAAGGGATTCAGCCCTTCAGATAGTGTGTGGGCCAAGCTGTATAGGGTTTCATAGGTCATAGCTAACACTTTGAATTAGGAGCAAAACCAGGCCGACAGCTAGTAAATCTGTTGTAGTACAGGAGTTACTCTATGTCAGGGCTGTTCAACTTTGAACAGGCCAAGGTCTACTTTTTCCAGTCCAAAGTGCCTGAGGGCTACTACACTAAAACCTCTACTTACGAATTTTATTTGTTCCGAGCACGTGCTAATAACTAAAAACATTTTCTAAGTAGAGCAGTGGTTTCCCATAGGAATACATTGAAAACCAATTAATCTGTTCTGGAGGGAACAGATTTCAATGTGCCATGGACGCTGAACTGCCCCGCTCAGCTGAAACGGGCTGGCAGACCCAGAACTTTGCTGGGGCAGTGGTGGTCCTTGGTATGGGGGAGGGAGGGGTGGAGAACTTATCCCCTCACTTTTTTTATTGATGGCTGGCGGGCTACTTTTGAACCCTTCACGGGCTATCAGTAGCCCGCGGTCTACCTGTTGGGCAGGCCTGCTCTATGTGCTCCCTGTAATAATATACAATAATACTGAATCAACTACTGTTCTAAAAAGACTTACACACACATGCTTGAAGAAGCAATAAAAACATGCAGGCCTTTGTGATTATAACTGTCCAATTTAGTTAATAAAACTGTGCTTTCCCTGCTGGCAGAAAGACAACAGAGGAGGGGACCAGTCTGACCCCCTATGGGAGTGGACACCAAAAAGACAATTTCCATGTACAACCTGGCAGTTAAATTTTAGTTCAACAGAAGTACACTTTTCTGATGTTCCAGAACATTTGCCACCTGGAGTGTTTGCACCTGACAGATGGGCCTATCTTGACAGCTATTACTATTTGATTTATGCCAGTATCAGCATAGAAGAAAAGCAAGTATGTCTGATCCATTTTACTCAAGCAACAGCAGAAGAAAACACTTCCAGTTTCGACATCCCTAAGACTGCCTCAGTTTGGTTGCTACTTCATAATAGTACACAGGGAGTCCCGTGCATGGATCTGGCCCTGCTACTGCTCACAGACACCCAGGGTGCTCTTTTACAAGTTTGTTTCAACATTCCTGGACCCATCTTTATCATGCACTAGAACCTAAGCAACCAGTGTGAGTGTTTATTATTTAAAAACTGCCACTAGGAAATAAGGAGATGTGTGTTGTACAATACAATAGGTTTCTAATTTTATGGGAAACAATTCTATTAATAGTAGTAAAAGGGATAATCTACAGATATATTAAAAAGGCTGCATGGACCATTTTGTCAAATTCCAATCCTGTCTCTCATGACCTACTCACTTAGTGACACATTATTCATCACCTCTATTTATCTCACTTAGTGATACATTATTCATCATTAATCTCATCTACTATTGCTCATATCTTCCCTTTCCCATATTTGGCCCTAACCCAAGCCTGATCCTAATGATCCTCAAAATCCTACCTCTAGCTTAACTATAGTTCATAATTAGAGATGGGCATGAAATGAAAATATAGTGTTTAATTTTGTTTCTTTAGTAGTTTCATTTTGTTTCGTTAGTAACATCCACCCCCCGAAAGGAAACAAAACAAAACGATTCGGAACTCTATGAGGAGGAGCTCCTTGGACTCTTCCCTGGAAGCTCCCCATTTGGAGCAGCAGTTTGCGTTCTGGATGGTAAGGGGAAAGGTGATGGGCTGCAGCGAGATCGCCACTGCCACCCAGCTGGTTTTAACAGCTTGGACCGTGGGGAGGGAGTGCGGCTTTACTCCAGCAGGTGGATCTCGCTTCAGGCAATGGTGTCGGCGGTGGTGAGGGCTTTATTCCAGCTGAGAGATCTCACTGCAGTCCACTGACTTCACCACTCACCCACTCAGAACCCTGCTCTGTTGGGGCAGCTGGAATCCTGGTGCCCTGACACAGCAGGGGAATCCCGTCTGCCTCGACACAGCAGGGGTCTGAAAGGGTGACCTGCAAAGTCAATGCTCACCCTCTCAGCCCCCTGCTATTTCAGGTAAGCCCGGATCCTGGCTGCCCAAACACAGCAGGGGAATCCTGGCTCTGTCAGTAAGAATAAGCTTTTATAAGACCCGTGCATGCCGAGTCAGGATCTCCCTGCTGTGTCATGGCAGCTGGGATCGCGGTTTCCTCGACACAGCAGGGGCTGATCTGGTGAGCACTGACTTCACCAGTTGCCCTCTAAGCCCCCTGCTGTGTTGGGGAAGCCACTGCCCCCTCCCCATAGCCGAGTGGCAGTCAGCAGCTTCTCTCCATCCACTGGGTCTCACTTTAGGCCACTGGGTACAGTGAGACCCGTGGCTGCAGTAAAGCCTCACCACCACTACCACCATTGCCTGAAGTGAGATCTGTCAGTTGGAGTAAAGCCGCGCGCTTCCTTCCCATAGCCTGAGCTGTCAAAAATAGCTGGGTGGTGGTGGCAATCTTTTTGTAGCCCACCACCTTTTATCTTACCATCCAAGACACAAACCCCAAACTGCTCCAAATTTGGGGAGCTTCCAGGGAAGAGTCCAAGGAAGCTCCTCCAGTTCGGTTTTCAAATTGAAAAAAAGTGGTTTGGCCTGACACGGTTTCTTTTATTTCGTTTCCTAATGAAAAAATTCATTACATAATGCGATGATGAAACAGCGTGCCATTTTTGTTTTGTGCCCATCTCTATTCATAACCCTATGTCATGTTGCGTTATATTATTTTTAGTGACCTATATCATGGGGCTCTCAAGCCAAGTGAGGTATTTAGGGAGTGGTTTTACTACTGACAGCCCCCAGTGAGCTTCCATAGCTGAGCAGGGATTCAAACCTAGGCCTCTGGAGTTCCAGTCTGACACTCTTTCCACTACACCACAATGGGTATCTGGATAGCTTGGGGACTTAGGTATGTGGCTATGAAGTCAGAGATTGGAAGTTCAATGCTACAATGTGCTTCCTGTTGAGAAAAGCCAGGCTGTGCAGCCTTGGGCAAGCTCCTGCAGTTCCAGGGCACCACCAGTAACAGGTAATGGTAAACCATTCTCTACCTAGAGAAATCTGGAATGGGTTGCCATTAGTCAGAATTAACTTGACTACATACAATTATCATTCATAACCCTAGCTTGTAGGTAAAATCCACAGCCCTAACTATCCTTCCCAGTTCCAACTATCTGATATCCTAAACACTTACTCACTTTAATACCAATAAAGGTCTCTTGACTTGACTTGACACTTACTCACTCTTGTTATACCCTTTATCTGTTCCCACTTAGGCTGAGGGAAGCAGCCAATCACAACCGCGTTCTGTAGAGGCACATTCTTTTTCTCTCCCTGTCTCTGCTGTCACTCACACAGCAGTCTTCTGTCAACCAAACCATTCATTTCATCATGCAACTGGCTACTTTGCCACTGCATATTTTGTGGGGTCAAGTCATAGATTAATGGGGTTTTCAAGGCAAGTAGGTTGACTGGGGTTACTTCCCCCAGCCCCTGGTGAGTCCCTATGGCTGAGCAAGGATTCAGCTACAGAAGAAATGTTCATGAACAAAAGCAAACCAAGAGGAGGGGAGTGACATGGACACACACCAATGAAACACCCCATTTCTTCATTACCTTCTTCTGCATCAAAGGCATACATTGCTAGACGGAGAGTTGTAGCGCATATGGCACATTTAAAGCATTCCCGGTGGAAAAAGTGGCCTTCTGCACTGAGACGCTCCATGACATACACCCTTTTCTCGCAGAAACAGCAGATGTCACTCCCACCTATCGACTGTGGGAATTCTTTCCTGAGAGAACCCTGTTAATGAAATGAAGACATAGCTGTCACATTTTCACACAACAGTATGTTCACCACAGCTGGACTAAATCCCTCATTCATCCAGTAAAGAGAAATACTGACAAGACAGACATAGCATTGGCTGTTCTGTGCTAGTGTAAAGTCAAGGGCTATCCTGAGCATCAGATCTCATGGCTAGATGTACCACCACGAACAGAATGGTCCGTTGCTGCCTTCCCATTTAGCACAGACAGAAAACATGCAGTTACATCAGTACCAGATGGTTGGTTTATAGTGGTTTGACAGCGAACAGGTTGTACAGGCCTTTTACGTTACTAGATTTTATGTGTAGATTCCAAATTTTAAGTCACATTCATTTACTAGCCTTGGCCAAAATCAGGGGTGGGCAAGCTGTAGCCCTCTAGATGGTGAGGGACTGCAATATCCATCAGCCTTAGCTAGCATTTCTAACGGTACTCTTGTACTGGGAACTGCATATGAACCCCATCTGTTGGACTAGTATCAGCCTGTTAATGGACAAAAGAGTTGCACATGCTGGGCACATGCTTATAACACATGCAGTATATGGATGTATCTGAAGGTGAGAACAACAAACCACCAAACTATTATTTTTGTCATGTGAGGCATGTTGTGGTGCTATTGACAGGAAGAGAATGAAATAATGTGACAGCGAACCAAAATCCTGCAAGTAACACAAATTACAACACACTGCACAAAACAACAATAGCTACTACTTTGATGCAACGAGGCTAAAGCCCCAGAAGTATGAGGAGAGGGCTGTCTGCACGTTCAATAATCATCCATGACATGTTGTTTGTGCTTTGCTTCTCGGAGGGATGACACACTGGCTTTGTGCAGATTCAGTGTTGTAGGCCAACTATAGAAGCCTTGGCAGGAAGAAAAATTAGCATTTTGCCCTCCTTTTGCTTGGAAGCAAGGAAGGTTGCAGGGCTTGAAAAAGTCCTTGCCAAGTGTCTCATCAAGCAAAGCCAGCTTACATCAGCGAGAACCAACTGTTTGAAGTGAACTTTCCTTACATCTCTATTTTGGGATGAGTGCTGCCATAGCAAACACAACAGGATCTATTAGATTGCTTCTGGAGAACTCTATAGTACAATGGGGCCACTTTTATTAATTCACTCCAAACACTTTAATGCCTTCCCTAGAAAGCAGATTAAAATTGCTTCTGCATCTCAAGGGCAAGAATAACATAATGGGCTAGCCCAGTGGTTCTCAACCTGTGGATCCCCAGATGTTCCTGGACTGCAACTCCCAGAAATCCCTTCCAGCACAGCAAGAGGTGGGGGCTTCTGGGAGGTGTAGTCCAAGAACATCTGGGGACCCACAGGTTGAGAACCACTGGGCTAGCCCATTATGTTATTCTTGCCGTTGAGATGCAGAAGCAATTTTAATCTGCTTTCTAGAGAAGGCATTAAAGTGTTTGGAGTGAATTAATAAAAGTGGCCCCATTCAGAATGACCAATAAGGTTTACTTTTGTGCAAATAGAGTAGCACCTGTGATTTATGATAGAAAAATGTAAATAAATAGAAAATATAGGTGGAGGAAAGGTGACTCCAAGACACAGACAAATAACAAATAATAACTACAATGACAAGGTGCTGTTTATTCTATGACTGAAATGATTCAATAAAAGCTGTTTTGGAAATTGAGTAGAGATTCTATTTTAGTTTTGCTTGCAACAGCCCCCAACTCCCATCAATACCCAGGTCAGCTTCCCTTTCCTAAAGCAAACTAGGCTGAAGCCTGTCCTGTCCTGGGCCACGAAGGCTTCCACACTATTTATTTATTTATTTATTTATTTATTGGATTCATACCCCGCCCATCTTCCCAAGGGAACTCTGGGTGGCTTACAAAGGCTGATCAAATCAGCAGAAAATCATAAACAAAAGCCTTTCTCCAGACAAGCACAGTTTAGGTTTGGATCAGGAAGATAGAACTCCCAGAATCCAGAGTTCTGCGCTTTGGAGTCGACAAAAGAAGAATGATACATCACTAACAGGGTGGCCAATACTCCATCACCAAGGAGGACGGATGCCATCAAAAAGGAAGCCAAAGAGGACAAAACAAAAACAGAAAGGAGGACATTATTCACAGAAAAGGAGAGTTTCTTGAATTAAATTTGCATCTCCTATTTTAAACATGTATGTACAAATATCGTACAAATTAGATATTATTACTACACTTTAGGTAGAAATACACTGGTGCTGAACATACTGTACAAGACTAGGTAACCACCACGGGCCACAGCATAGAGGTAAAAGTGAGATATAAATCAAATAAATAAATGTTTAATAACTCTTGAAACACCAGTTTCCTGTATATTCTACAGGGTACTAAAATGAGCTTAAATAAAAAGAAAATAAACAGAGGTTGCTTTAGTTGTGTTGAAATTTTGTGCTGGGCAAAAATTAGATATTTCAAAGGAATGGACTGAACATTGATTTCAGAATATCTGTTCACAGAACCTATTTCACACCTGAAGTTGTCACAGAACTTATATGCCATGTCATATCCTTCCTGCCATTCATCCGTAGTTATATCAGTGTGTGCCCTTTGTGTATTTTCTTACAAAGCAGCTCCTCCTCCAGATCCATTAAACTTAAAAAATGAAAGAGGGCTGATGAGATGCATTTAACCAATCAAAACCTTCCCTGCTTAGCCAGGGGAGAAGGGAGAAGGATCACCAAAAGGAGGGCACCTCACCAAACAAGGAGAGTTGCAACAGCCCCCAACCCCAACTTAAAGGAGGACGTATGGCCCTCCTAATCCATCATGGCTGCCAACAGACAGACAATGAAGGATATAATGGAAGTGGACTCAGACATCCAACTTATTGAGAGATGTAAAAAGATTCAAAAATTAATGGACCATGAAATACCAAGTATATAAAATGAGGAGATGTTGGATAACGGGGGATTTTTTTTAATTACACACTGGCAAATTTGTAATTTTAATATAATTCTACAATAGAGTGGACCCTCGTATAACAAATGGTTTGTATAACATAAAATCTGTACAACAGATTCCGGAGATAGGGGAAATTTGCTTAACAGAATCGCCTATGGGGAGAATTTGTATAACATAAAAATGGTCGCAATTAGGGATTACTCTGTTTTCAATGCATTCCTATGGGAAATTTGAATAAAGGAAAATTTGCTTTACAGATTTTCATTTGGAACAAATTAATTCCTTTATACAAGGTACCATTTTTACATCATAAGAATGGGTCTTCTCTTGCCCTTCTTTCTAAAACCAATGCAAAACAAATAACAGCCTTTCTCACTGTGTTGGCCACACTTGTGCAGGTCTCGTGGATACCTGAGAGCTCTGAGCAGAAGAAGGAAAAGCTTGAGAGGCAGAAGAAGGAGCAGGGAAAGAAGCCGCCACAGGCCCTCCATCCTCTGAGGTGTTCTGAAGTCAATACAATATTAACAAAATCAATCATGAATCTACCCCAACAGAATGTTTTCATTAATTTGTACAATTCTATTACGGAGTGCTGCCTAGATGCCCTAAGCACATCCAATCTCGCCTGGTTTCAGAAGCTAAGCAGGGTCAGCCCTGGTTAGTACTTGGATGGGAGACCACCAGGGAATACCAGGTGCTGTAGGCACCTGGAGTAGGAACTGTCAAAACCACTCCAGCATTCTTGCCAAGAAAACTCCATGGACATGGAGTCACAAAGAGTCAGTCATGACTGTAGCGAAACAACACATTAAGGAGTAAGCTGCAACTGTAAAATGCATGTGTAGCATGAGCTTACTAGCCATAATGAAGCTCTTGATAGGTGCACATGGGCCGAACAGACCCCCCCCCCCAAAGCCCTAGCCCTATCTGCACAAGCGTTGACTAGAAGCAAAGTTTTAAAAGCACATTCACCCAATCACATTGAGAAGTCACTCTCTATCAGTGATTCTTCATCTTGTGTCCCCAGTGGTGGTCCTCAGCTCCCAGAAATATTGGCCAGTGCAGCAACTGGTGAAGGCTTCTGAAAGATTTAGTCCCTGGAAATCTGAGGCTGAGAACCACTGTTCTAGATCATTAAGTGTCTAGAACCTACATTTAACAGAAGTCTATGATGGATGCATATCCAAAGCAACAAATAACAGGAACAAAATGTGCTTCTGTAATGTTATACAAACTTGATGTGGTACAGTGTAAAAAATATTGAAAGCTTTAATAGATAAGTATTGGGAACATTGCGGTTATAGTTTAACAATCCCACCCCAAATTTGAATTCGTAAGCCTTACCGGTTGCCAGGACAGAGGCAATGGACTGGGCCTGTGATCGTTCATGTACAGATTGACAAGAACTTGAGCCACGGCACCTATGGAACGTGACACCTTCCCTACCGTCATCTATCTCCAGCAAAGAAGAAAAAAGGGAGGACAGAAAAGGTGGGAAATGGAGAGCTTTTAACTCTGAAGTACGATTTAAGCAAAATGAAACAAGAAGAGACAGCGGATTGTAGCATGCTGCATAACAAAGCAGTGATAAGGAAACCTGAAGTCAGAAAGACACAAAAAGCAACAAGGCACATTTTGGGCTATTTCATGCAGTACGAAACACGAAAGCTCCTATCAACAACCCTGTGCTTTAGAAATACTGTATTTGGAAACAAATGTTTCTTATTGTGAATGTATAGAAATGTATCTTAGAAGGTAGGCCAAATCACAGAATGGCCAGTCCCCTTAGACAAATGAAGGTTTTCCATATTTACAATTCCCACCAACCTAATCACCAGATCAGTGTCCATGCTTGCTGAGAATGGTGGGAGTTGTAACCCAACATACCTCTGAGGGTGGCAGATTTAGGGAAATCAGTTTGTGTAGTTGTTTGCTATTGCATACTTAAATTTTGTTCAGCAGAAGAGATTGGGAAATTGTTCCATTTTGAACAAGAAAGTGCATGCACGTGCAGATTTGCACATGCATGTATATCAGCTATTCCTGACATATATTGTCAGTGTCAAGAAGCCATGACTGTCCAAAATTCTGCTTTAAACAGATTAAGTAGGACTTTTAATGCAACCAAATATCAACACACACACAACTCTTCTCATATGTCACAGATTTCTTTCACTTCCCCCTCTTCCTGCATTTCCATCATAACCTATTCTGAAAACAAGATGGCTTAATTGTATCTTGGTCTTTATGAATAGATATACTTATGAATAAAGATCACTGTTCCACAAAAAGACAATATTATTGTTTGTCTTCTTGAATGATAATTAAATTTACCAACTTTACTATACAGGGTATAGCCTGTCTAATCATTGTTTCTACTGGAGCAAAACATTTTTTCCAGTTTTTAGAAATGAAGTTCTCATTGTATAAAATTCAGATTCCATTTTCTTTTTATATATAGCTATACAATGACATTCTTATTGTCTGTATTCATTTTTAAGTCCCACCTGCTTTGGTTTTTTAAATACTTTATTCATAATCTGAAGCCTGGCGAAATTATGATGATCAATTCAGGTTTGTCCCAAAAATACAAGTACTTTTTGATATATTGCTAAATAACGACTGTAAGCACAATACTACTTTTCCAGAGTTGCCTTTTCCAAAATAGCCTTTATTTTTATTTTTAAACCATGACACCATGACTATCATTATGATAATTATAAGCCCTATGTCAAGGTCTCAGACAGACATTGCTTAGGCTTCTCAGAAGCAAGTAAGGCTTTGAGTAACTTTACATAAGTTTCCATAATGCAAATGTTTAAAAGAGAAGATCACAATATCATATTGAATGAGGAAGAGTACAAGAAACATAATCCACAGCAAACTCTTCTGCTAAATATGTTTAAGCAAATCTTCAGAAAACATGCATGACTAAACTAAAGATGGGCCGTACAAGCTGATTTTTTATCCTTTGAAGTTCAAATCATGGTTACACCCAAACAATCAATGTCAACTTTTCATTAATCATGATGGCAGGTAGTAGAGCAGCATACCAATGCTTATTAGAAGAGTGGGCATAATTAGCTTTGATTTTCAAAAAGCACAGCCAGATTAAGAGTGCAAGTCAATAAAACTGGAACTAGTGCCAGTCTTTTTTTCCCCTTGAAAAGAATTTTACCTGGCTCTCTACTGAGTAATTTGAATAGAACAGAACCTTGAATTTTACATTTTCAATTAGGAAGGAGGATGACAGTGAAATATTAATAGCATAAAGTCTGTAGCTTCACCTAGTTTTACTCAAGATGCAACTGTTTCATTAAACTACAGAGTGTGAGCTTAGGCATCTCACAGCAGGTTGCATGGTTGTGTTTTTAAAAGAAAATTACATACTGGGAGAGAATGGCAAAGGAAATATATGTCCATATGTAATCTGAAGTAGTATAGCTCAGAAACAACAGGCTTGTCTCCAAATATGCTACTGATAAACACTGATTTTGGATTTTTATGTCTAGAGCAGCAGAGAGCAGCAGAGACCTCTTGGTAGTGGAGTGGCTAAAAAATCTTGTCAACAAATAAATAAATAAATAATCCTTACAATTGACAAAATGGGCCATAGAACCAAATGGCAGCAAATTAATAAGCAGGTTTTCTATCAACATATTCATGTAAGCTTAGGTTTCAGCACTGTATTGAACACAAACATTAACATTTGAGCATTTCTCTAATGGGGGAAATGAGGGAAGAAATAAAATAAGTTCTCAACTTGCAAAAAAAGAGAGGTAATGATACAGACTAGTACAACTGTCAATTACCTTGAGGTGAACAATTTAACATCAAGAGTGCAGCCATTTCTTTTTGAAAAAAGGAAGCTAGCTATAAATTCGCAGGACCCCGAAGAGGCAAAAGAAGAAATCAAACAAACATGAGCATTGAAATGTCAAGCACTGCTATACTGGCTTTTCATGTGATGGGAAAAGGACAGATATGGAAAAAATGGGATTGGGCAGAAGACCCTTTGAATGTCTTATTTCTGTAATACTGTACATTACTTGACATTAATAAAATATTGCAGAATCTTAAGAAAGTTAGATGCTGGGCACTGCATAATATTTTCAGAGATCAGTGGAGGAGCATAGTGCTCTGTGGGGTTGTTCCATGCAACTCCTTGATCTTCCAGACATAAGTAACTAAATAAAAAGGTCTTAAAACCTATTCACAAAATACAGCTGATTTTGGTGACAAATTTAGATTGCTTTACCTCTTTGTAGTCAACTAACAAAGTCAAAATGCAGACAAACTAATCACTTAATCTCTCGGTTCAGTTGGAAGCTCTTACACAGTGAAGCACAAATGGTTTGAGCTTGGGGTAAACAAGACCCATATTTGAAATCTGAAATGTCCCCCTCCCCCTCCATTTTGATTCAAATGGCCACTGGCTCAGTTCTTTTTACTCTATGGCTCTCCTGGGTTCTGTTTTTTCTATATATTGACTCTGGTACAAAAGAGTAGCTTGTGCTATGCAGTGTACACATGAAAGGCTGAGAATGCATGTTGATGTGGCGTTTTTTTTCTGGAATATAGATCTCATCTCTGTCTACAGCAAGAAGCAACTCTTACATTTCTGAAAACTAGCTTTGATGTAGGCTCCTCATTCCATGTCATTACTAGGATGTGGACATTTTGCATGTAAAGGTTTCACAAAAGCATACTTGGGTAGGGAAACATAGGAGCTAAACTCATCGAGTCCATGCCCTGGTCTCTGCATTTAAGAGTCTGGTATATATATCCTCATATGCACTAACACCAGAGTGTCAAAATATTATTTTTGTGGAACAACTCTCACACGCTCCAATTGGCGTGCTCCTATGCTAGAGTCCATATCTGTCCTGAAGTCTGAATGTGTTGTATGCTCAGGTTTGGAAGCACTGGCTGAAATCCTGTTGAACTGCTATGCAAACCACATATGTTCAGAGGCCAACTGCCTCAAGTTAAGAAATCTCTGTAGATATTATGTATTGGATAATGTCTATGGAGATTTCTTACCCCGAGGCAATTCGGCCCCAAAGTTGCACCTTTTACAAATCAATGCAACAGGATTTTAGCCATTACTTCTTTGGATGGTAACTCACACCTGAGCAAGCACAACCACAGTCATACTAGCAGGAGTGTTCTATGAGCTGTAGTTTGAAATGTTGAGGTTTCTGATACTTTTGTCTGTATAACACTTCACCACTTAGTTCCATAGTCAACATCCAACGATCTTTCTTCCTCCAGATCTTTAATGTAGTAAGAAAAGTTACTAGGTTTATAATCTAATTTTCTTAAAAGTATTCAATAAATAGCTAACACATGATGATGATGGACAATAGTTCACACTAATGGGACAGTTAAAAAAACACCCAACAAAAAATGGATTCTGAAGGCAGACATAAAAGGTGTGGCCATAATTCTCTTTACCTCATGGATTTCACCCATCTGTTTTATATTTGCTGCCAACACCCAAACTGACAAAATCATCCCTCACGCTAGTGAATGGCAGTGCAACACAACTATCCTCTGAGCGAAGCTAAAACTTAAGAATCCAAGCCAGTTGCCTGCTGATTTGTTGGGTTAGTGGATGATATGAAGCACGCATGGAGGCCTGTTAAGGAGGAATACCTGTTTAGAATGAACAGCAGGGGAGGCAGAGTCAATAGATGAAGAGGAAGCAGCTGAGTCATGAGATGGAGGGCAAGAGGGAGGTGGGAGCTGAGAGTGGGTCAGGCCTTTAGTAGGAAGTTTATTCTGTACAGGGCAGAAAGAGGAGAATTACCTGAGATGATGTTCATATTAATGAGTGTTAAAATAATGGCACATCACCACCGTGCACTATATTTTAGGGGAAAGACCTCAGCCACAATCTAATACAAAGTGAATTGCTTTCAGTGGGGTTTCAGTGGGCATCGCTTGGTATCAGAACGTGTCCTAACTTCCCATTGGCTCCTCACTGTTCCACTTCAGCTTAAGGAAATGAAACAAACATGTATCGGTTGCAAAGCTGTACTTTTCTATTTGAGAGATGAAACGAAACAGCACTCCCCTGGTCCCCACCCACCCTTTAATTCCTCTCTGTCTGCAAAGCAAACACAGCATTCACCTTCGGGAGGTCGACATAACCAAACATTGAGGCGAGATGAGCTGCTTTATCCTTAATGTTCTTTTTATGAAATTCTCTATTTGCTATGGACTGAGCTCTCCTCTGCAGAAACAAGGAAGAGAAAGGAAACAGAAAAAGGAGTTAGGTTATTGAGAAAAGAAAGGAACAGTACAGGTCAGAAATACAGCTAGTTGGAAGGGAAGCATTATTAGAAGCAGAAGGAAAATACAAGAGAAAGCACGGGCGGTGAGAAATAAAGAGGCGTAATATGTGTCTGCTCATGCTTCAGTATTTTGTATATGTCAACCCACGTGTCATGTTTAAAAAGATGTCGCAGCAGGTTCTTAACCCCTACTGTTTCAAAATATGTCTCTCACATTCAGATTATATGATCTATTGGGCTCAACACAACTAATATGTTGCTTTTAAAGTGTAAATTTGGCTTTCAGCCTCGCACTAGTCTTAGCCTTGTCCCTCCGTCACCTTCCACAACAAGTGTTTTGTTCAAAGGACCCACGCTTCTCAACATTTACAACATGCTGGAAGGAAATGTACATAGATTGTCCTTTGTTCCTCTCCCAAATTTTTATTTATTTAAAAGGGGAAAGAGTGGCAAATCTCTTTTGCTGATGGATAGGATGTGTTCTTGACTTGAATCATGAGTGAACCCCAGTTTTCTACAGATCAATGGTGCAGACTGGAAATAAAAAACCCACACCTGTGAGTCCATTCGTTCTTGCAAAAGAACAAAAAGAAGCCAGGATGGGAAGCGAGTTGAGGAAGGAAACAGAGGAAGAGCTTGGTATCACCTGATTTATTTTCTCTTCCACGTGCTGAAGGCGTTGAAGGACACCCGACAGGGCAAAGGCAGCAGGGCAGGAGGACGCAAGGGTTTCAGAAAGGTCAGACATCAGCTCAGTTCTCTCTGTACAGCTCAAATGCCTGGCCACGGGAGGCAGAGTCTGCATGGGCTCCGTGGCTGGCCGCTCAACCCTAGCTATGGCCTGAAACTGTGAAACATTTAAAATGAAGAGAAGAAAAAAAGCAGTTCTGTTTGTCCATCAAAGTAGAAGCTGTACCACTGCTGGTACGCACATGCTGGAATCAGAATGCAACATGCACCCCATGCACAGGGGCACTCTTTCCCACAGGGTTTATTTCAATTTTCAGGCTATAAGGTCAGAGAGCACAGAACTCATGCAGTGGGACGTAGCTTATAGAATCAGAACACTCCATGCAACTCTCTGCAGCTTAGGAGCTCAAGGGCCTTTTGAGTTAGACACATTTTAATTTTTGCTTAGTTCAGAGCAAGTTAAGAATAACTATGTTCCCAATCCTACCATAGCTACTAATTTAATTAGTAGTTAATTAAGTAACTAATTTAATTAAAACTTCTGAGGAGGTTTTCTGGTTTCCCCCAGCTTCACTTCAACTTGCACTGCAGAGAAACTCTAAGCAGCTTTTACGCAGGGATCCTGCAAGGACCACTGAAATCATGTTTGTAAAATAATGTAAACATACAGAGTAGTATGTAAAAAAAACAATATTGTGATGAGCAGCAGCCTGGGGAATAATCAGTCACCCTACGTGAAGAGAACATAAAGTCAGGGTCTGTAATCATTACCATAGTAAAAACTGCAGAGAATATTACTCCAGTTATAATTTGCAACAAGACATTCATGGAGTACTTTTAATACAAAGTTTCCTCTGTTTCAGCTATAAACCAGAGAATAAAGAACACTAACTTACTGGACATAAATTTAATTATCTGCATGTCCACAATCAATAAGACTGAAACAGAGGTAGGGAGTAGGGTTCATATATTCAAAACTAATTATCATACCCAAGAATTTATGTAGGTTTGAGGAAATCAGCCTCCCCTCCTTGTGTAAAAGTGGCAAGATTTGTCAATCCAGATCCATTCCCTTAGTAAACTAGCCTGGTTTGTGTGGCATATATGCCAATGGCAACAGCATAATTCAGAAGTATCAGGTTAAAATATATAGGAGACTTTCACACACTTTTGGTAATGTTGCATAATGCTGGATAACTAAGTTTGTTAATACATATTTGCCAATGATATGTCTGTGAAGATTCTCAGTCGTCCAGGTGAGGTTATCTGGAAGTAAAGTCATGGCAACTGGAGTCCTTTTCTTAAGAAATCAAAATGTTTCGCTACTCATCCAAGCAGCTTCATCAGTCTGAGGAAAGTTAGTGGCAAGGGCTCCAATTTATAGTTCACCTTGACTTCACATCATTCTAGTCTGAATAGGCTCGTTAGGTGGACAGTGGCCTGAATAGGCTCGTTAGGTAGTCAATGGCCTGGGGTGTGTGAAATTCCCACCTATGCAATCCTCCCCAACACCTATTAAGTGCCAGTTGTTAGCAATTGCCTTGCTGGTGGAGGTGTGAAGTGCTTCTGATTTGTCTGGGGATTGATGGAAGGGCAGTTTTAATCAACTCCTCTTTTGAGAGAGGAGTTTTCAGTACACAAATGAACGGCTTCCCTAACCCCTCTCTCAAGCCACTTATCTTCTCAGTCTAATATGTGTACATCCTCATCTTTGAATGAGTGCCCTGTGTCCTTTAAATGGAAGTGTACTGCTGATTCTGGTCCTGAGCTGCTGCCCCTCCTGTCCATCCTCCTGTTTGACAAACACCACATCCCTGTTTACTTCAAACCCACAAACTCACTAAGGCAGGCTCGTCCACCCAAAGGACCTGACACCAAAACACAAGAGGGGCAATATAGTATATGTAGTCCAGTGCAGTGAGGAATATGCAGACCTCTACACTGGAGAAACTTAACACCCAAAAACGGAGGGTGGTGGTGGCTGTTTCGATCTCGCAAGAAAAGAAGTCCAGTTGCCATGACTCAACTTCCAGATTCCCAATGGTATGTATGCTCTAGAGCTTTTACTGGTTTCAGTAATCTAACCATCAGAAAGACAATGTCTACCAGATCAATGTCTCCCATTTCCTAAATCTCTGCTTTGCTGGGAGCTATGGTAGTTTCTGTAGAACAAATCTTTTGTCTTTGCCCTGAAGGGCTTTTAGCACAGTGAAAGAGATAAAAAGAGAACCCGAGCTCCTTCCAATGTTTTTACACTACAATGATCTTCATGCTGGCTGGGATTGATGGTCATAAAATCTAACAACCTCTGGAGCACCACAGGTTCTTCTGCTCTGATTAAAAGTACAACAATGCATGCAGTAGTTGAGAAATGACTTGACTCTGTGGAACTGTCAAACCACCTATCACGACTAAAAGGATTATGTCAACAAGGCCCTGACCTTTCATTAAAATCCAAAAATAGCAGCAGCACAACCTGAATAGGAAGCCAAGCATCATGAGTCTCAATGTACTGTGTTTCTCTCTCTCTCTCTCTCTCTTTTAACAATGACCATCTTCATTTTTAAAGGCAACCAGGCACCATCTACCATGCTCTGCAGCGCCATGGTTAGAAAGCAAAGACAGTAAAACAGGCTGATGTCCGGGATGAATGCCTACCTGACGTTTTGGAGGAGGGGCTGGGTTACAGGGTGCCTCCAGGGGTTTAGCAAAGCGAGGATTGACAGGAGATTCAGAAGGAAGGTGCAAAGCTGGCTTAGCTATTGGCTCCTTGAATGGAGAAAGGAGAATCGTCCAAGGAAAGAAAGGAACATTTTATGAAGTGCAAGAGCAGGACTGAAAGCCGTTATAGGTCAGAAGGAAGGAGAAAATACTAGAGCTCAACAGCACATTCACAAAACCAACAAGAGGTAGCTGGATTTTCCCCCACCCCCACTCCCCCCAAAAGTACCACAGCTTAGGTTTGTCCTATAGATTTGGAAGAATATTTAAAATGTGCAAATTCACAAGCCATTGTTTTGTTGCCAAATGCTAACGCTAAAGCCGTACTCCCTGGAACAAAGAAACCCAACCCTCAGATCAATACCCCCAAACTCATTCAAAACATGGGCATATGGATGCATCCTCCTTATATCTTAACCTCTATCCTGAAAATGTTAAGAGGTGAACTCTTATTCTTTAGTTTCCGGATGAGAGCAGATTGGCATATCTAACAATAAGCTCATCAGACGTAACAGATTTCCTTCTTTCACACATGAATCCATGGGTCTGGTCTAGTAAAGATTATGCAAGGTGGTCAGAGTCATCTTACAATAATTACAGATTACCCAGTTATAGTTGGGAGAAAGGTGATGCCATCTTAATTAATGCACTTTTTTTACAAATAGTTCAAGCGGCGGCAGTAGAGGGGACAGAGCAGAACTGGAAACTGCAATTGCATCTCAAGCTAAGTTTCCATAGGAGTGAAGATGAGTTTGATTATTCTTTGCCATATATGTCCATGAGTGAGATTTATGGACATAGGCTCTCATATTCTTCATTTCAAAAACAAAAACCTGTTTTCTTGCTGCTGCTGGATCTCACTCATGGATCCTGCCAAAGAGGTATACTTTTTTCTGTTTTGCAATTTTGATATATTTTTCCACATGTACTCCTGCAGAGCAATCAATCTAAAAAAATTTGTGAGAAAAATACTGTATATGACATTGCAACTAACCCAAAACAGGGGAAAACATTTTGATTTTTAAAAATACAATAAATATATGCAATTGGCCCTTCACTGACCTGTTCTACTGCAAAATCCAAGTACTGTACAACGTAAATTGTCTTAACATCAAATTACTAGACTCTGGTTGGAATCCCTTTGCTGAGTCAAAAGGATTCCAAAGTGGGCAACCCAGTGTGGCACACTGCTGCTAACTAATGATGTGCAGACTATATTACTAGGTGTGTACCTGTTGCATGTGCCTTGTAACATAACCAGTGCCTTATTAATTAGTGGCAATTTGCCAGTTATCAATCATCAACCCCTTTCAGGTAGATGAAATTTCCCTTTAAATTTTAACAATATGGAAGGAAAGGCAGCTTAAGAATGTTACACTCAGCAGCTGAAGTAGGATCACTTACATTTCAGCCCAGGAAGAATCGCGAATTTGTATTTTATATAAGAATCAGAAAGAAAATGCAAGCTTTTCATGTTTTCTGCCCTTTCAAAGCTTCTCTCTCTCCCTTTCTCTCTCTTCCTGCAGTGAATTTTTCCAGCACTCCACGGTTCAATGAAACTTGCAGCTCTAGCTGAACCTTCACTAAAATTGCTGCTTGGAAGAAGATGAGAAAGAAAGAAAGTGTTCTGCTTATATACCACCCCACACCACTTCAAGTAGTCTCTGGGTGGTTTAGAGTTTAATTACAGTATGCAGGCTATACACTGCACCCCCCCCACCCCACAGCAAGATGGGTACTCATTTTACCAACCTCAGAAGGATGGAAGGCTGAGTCAACCATGAGCCTGCTACCTGGGATTGAACCCCTGGTCGTGAACACAGTTTTAGCTGCAGTACAGGCATTTAACCACTGCGCCACAGGGTTTTAGGAATATGTATATATATGCCATTGACTAAGTACTTGTAGAAACCCTACTAGCAGTTTCATTTGCAACCATTCAGACTTTGCCTTCGAACCAACGCAGTGAGTTATCCCTTAGAAATATCTTCTTTCCCCAACATTAATTTTGTCTTTTTTTTTACCCACCTGCCTTCGTAGTGAGCCAGTGGGTGCATTTTCTTCAAACTTCGCTAAAAGTTGGGTAGCCATAGATTTCACTTTATTTCGATTAACTGCTTCTTTCACTTCAGCTTGGTTGCCAGAAGTTGTTCTCCGATCCAAGGAACCTGAAAACTGCAGCAAACAAAAACAAATGATTGCAGTTGACATTTTGTAACACAGGGACAGATACAATGTTTTGATATTCAATGGCACTTCCTATTCTGGTTATCCTTAAAAAAACTAGAAGAAGTTGGCTTTTCTGAGGCAGAAAATGGATTGTTCTTATATTCTTAAGGAATCACTCTTTATTCCCACTTCTTAGAGGCATTTTACATTTACCATGTATTCAGAAGTGTTCTTTCAAATGGCAAAAGACATCTGTTGTCACAACACAGTATTTTTCTTCAAAATATTTTGTATTTAACCTGTCTAGTTTTTGATTGGTTATTGGAATGTAAATACAGTGGTACCTAATAAGACAAATCCAATTTGTTCTATGGGGCAATTCATGTTGCAAAAAAATTGTCTTGCAAAACACGGTTTCCCATAGGGTTGCATTAAAAACTAATTAATCCAGAGGGAACCCCCTTAATCACCAGACAGCAGAAGGCTATTCACCCTGCATCTTACAGATAGCTGATTTTTTCAGCTCCAAGCTGTGTGTTGCGGCTGTGCGGGAGCAGCTTTCCGCTACCAGTGAAGCCAGCAAAGGGGGAAAGCTTTTCCTCTTCTTTGCTGGTTTTGGGCAGGGGAAAAGCTTCCCTGGCAAACAGCCCAGGCTGGGCGAGGATCACTGAGTCCCCACTTCGCCCACCAAATTGGTGGGCAAAGCAGCCCTGCTGCCACTGTTTCCCTCAGCTCACCTCCATTGCTGGGGCTGTTTGTGAGGGAAACGATGACAGATCACTGCCACTGTCGCTTACCTCGTAAACAGCCCAGGCTGGGCGAGGATCACTGGGTCCCTGCTTCGCCCACCAAATTGGCTTAGACTGTAAGTTTGATTGCTAAGCCAGACTTCTCAGAGGAAATCGGGAAAAGAGGTTAATGGAAGGGAATGCACTCTTTAACCCACTCTCATCCAGAGGGGAAATAACCCAACTGAAGTTCTGCCTAAAGGCTGCAACCAACAGGGGGTTGACCAAGGTTTGTTTCAATGCATTTTCTTTGTATTGTCCCAAAATATTTGTGAAGAACATTGTTTTTACAGAATTGATCACTTAAAAGCCTAACTGAGGAAGCTTGATTTCACATTTGCTGTAGGAAAAAAATGTTTTAGGCCACAAGCAATTGCAATTACTAACCTCTTCAAAATTAATGAGACTCTTCCGTCGCCTTTTACTAGTTTCATTTTCTTCTACCTGAAAATAAAGAGAAACACATGGTTCACAACTGCATATACGTCCAGAATCTATCACTATATCCTCATAGGGGCTGTTGAAATAAAACTAATCAGCTAAAATCAAGACTCCACAGCTAAATTTTCCGGTCCATTACCAAATGAGCAGAGGGATGACAGAGGGCACGCAAGGTGAGGGAGCAGTCTTTATCCATCGCTAACTAAGCTTGTAAATGTTTCCGCTGATAAAGCTCTCCAGAACTGATTCTAGGCCAAAAAAACACTTGCAGTCAGTTTCCTCCATTCCATCGACATCCCCTCTCAGCATTTTTTAAATCCAGGGATGAGACCAGAGGATAAAAGAGCTACGCCTCTTTATCCCATCTGTCTCACTCGCATATAATGGCCAAAATCCTGTTAGTTATGCCCATGGACTCAATGATTTTTGTTTGGCTCAAGGCTATATAAATGGGTTACAGTGTGTGTTAAAGAAAACCCATTGAAAAGAATAGAGTTTGTTAGCTACTAGTAATAGAAATCCATTTTTTAATAGGTCTCACTGGAGACTCATATTTGACTTAACCCATAGATATTTTTTTCTTTTAAAAACTATTAAAAACAGAGCTATAACTAGGGCAGGGCAACTAGGGGCTTTGCACCAAAATCTAGAACATGACAAACTTCGAAGTTGAGTTGAAGTATCAAGAAAATAATCAGCAACATTTCCCCAGCAGGGCTTCAACTAAGGACGAGCAATTATAAAGTCAGTTGGACATTGAGAATATGCAGAACAATACTTTCTGGCCTTATGCATCTTCCTTTTCTTCAAAAGTCTAAATGCCCTCTTTCTTTCTGGTCAGGGGACAACACATTCCCCCCCTCAGGAAATCTTACTCAAGAGTTAAGAGTGGAACGAGTGAGACAAGACACTAGAGATGGGCACAAACTGAAAAATGGTGTTTCGTTTCATTTCATTAAGGAGTTCATTTTGTTTCTTTTTGTTTTTCGTGAGTTTTCACAAAAATTGGTTCGTTTTTTCGTTATTTGTTTTTATCTACTTTTTCCCCAGCGCCCACTACGCGGCCCCTGGGGTCCGGTCGGAGCTGGGGGTGCTTACGAACAGGCGTGGGAGGAATAAAGAGGGGGAGCAGCGTAGGAGACATCTCCACCCCCCAACTAACGAAATGAACCTTACCAAACGAATTTTTCTCGGTTCATTTCGTTTCGTGTTAAATTTGCCCCTAGGGTCGTTACTCATTTCGTTACGTAACAAAATGAATAATGAAATAAAAAAGTCATTTCATGCCCATCTCTAGAAGACACCATTGCCTCAGCTGCCCAAGTGGCTAGTTACAGGCCGGGAAAATAATACTTGCAAACAACTCAGCATTCTGAAGTTTCAAAACATCAGAAGGTCCTCCTGCCATGAAAGTACTAAAGTCCATAGATAAAGTCCAAACAAGCATAACATTATAATATTCCAAGCCATTTTTACTCCTCCTGGACAGTGTCAGACCCGCCTGTATCTTCTCTGTAAACTTTCAAGATCAATCATCTGCTGCAGTCATGTAGGCTACAGTGCCAACGTTATGGAAAGAAAGCAAGATCAAAGAAACATAGGCTTCCTTTTATTTTTTCATTGTGTATAATAAATTGCCAAGGAAGGAACAGGCATTATCCCAGCCCTAACTTTTGGGCCAGTCCCAAAAGAAACAGATGACTAAATGTTAAAATACTAGGCCTTCCAAGTACCGGCTCTTGGTAACATAGCATGATATCCTACGTAAGCCTTAGTCTGCCCGAGAAGACTAAACACTGTAGTGGCACAATCCGTTCTACTGGAGGTCATGTGTTCCTCTTCATAGGATAATAGGATGTTGCTTTCCAAGATCTTAAACAGGAATTGTGTGCGATTTATTTTATTTTCCACCTAGAGAGATGCCAGCCACTTGGCCCTTTTGCTTAACTGTTTATCAACTGAAGTGCACCTTTCATTGTTTATAAATGCTGCACCCTCCCCAAGCCACTTAATATATGTGGTAAATCTTTAATCCTCCTGATTACGACAGACAGAAAACAACAGGTAGGATTCTGTACAGACTAAGGCACACTACTTGTTCACAGATAAATAACTAAAAAACACATTGATTTAAATACTATTGTGCAGTTCTGCATATGCTAGAATAATCATGTTTTCACTAGGAGCAAGCAGCTGGTGATTAATCAATTCCTTTGGTGGTTTTGGGGTGCATGTTGTACACAATCTAGTGAAGGCACCACAACATTGCCAAAGGAAGCCTTATGAGTCATCATGCAAATTCCAGCAAATGTCAGATCGTTCTACGTTCTTATAGGTACAAAATGCTCAGCAGTGTTTTGCCACTCTCTTCTTAGGCAGGGGCCCTGGGGCTCTGCAGTTCTCTCAAGGCTACAGAGGCTGACCCGTCTCTCAGGAAGCACAGCAGGGAATCCAACTCCCAGCCTTGGGCTCCACAGTCAGGTACAGTGGTACCCCAGTTTACAGAGGCTTCAGTTAACATAATTTTCGGCTGATGAAAGGAAGTAATTGGAAGTGGATGCCCCTGTTTAGGAATTTCTTTTTGGCAATATGAAGCACTGTCCCTGGGCATGCTGTGCATGGCATTTCCGGAAATTCCTAAACTGGGGCAGCCATTTCCAATGTTTTCCTTTCATATGCAGTGTTTCCAGGTTGGGGACGTGTCTTGCATCATGGGGAGGGGGTGTGCGCCACTGCCACCACTTACATCGGGGAGAAGCTGTCAAGTCCATACTTGTGGACACATAACCCTCCCTGGCACTGCACACAAACACATGGAGTGAAATGGGTTAGCTGCTCCAGGAGCCGGCTGGGTGGCCAGAAGCTGCTGCTCAAGAAAAATAGTAGCAGGTGGGGCATTGTCTCATATTACCTAGTTTTATAACCAGTAATTTTCTTTTGAACTGTACTATACTATGCTTGCTGTCCTGAATGTAGAAGATAAAAGCATTACTTGGCTTACCTTAATGCCACTGAGGTCCAAAGAGGTCCATGTTAAAAGTTAAGGTATTCATTTTCTTTGATTTCTTTCTAAATAAATATGTATTGATGCAAAGTTGTCCTGCAACTTGTGGACGTTGTTTTGCCCCTGCAATTATGTGTCGATCCAACCTTTCCTTTATGAACCCTCATGATTCTACAACCTTACACTGTCCTGAAGTACCTCTCAACCCTTTTATTGAATGTTGGTTCCTAAACATGACTAGAATATGTTCTTGGATTACGTTTCCCAGAAACCCTGGTCATTGGCTGTGCTAGATGGAGTAAGAAGAGGAAGTGGTGTGGGTGTCTCAGAGACTGAACAAACCCCTTAGATTGCAGTGTTTCATCTAGGACTTTGTCTAATGTAACCTTCTGTATACAGCAATACCATGGCTTATGAGCATAATCCATTGTGGAAACATGCTTGTAAACCAAAGTACTTATTCAATAAAAATATAGAGGGGGGAAACCCTAACTTGCACTCTCCTTTGGAAACCTTTGTGGCTGGTAGGAGGGAAACCTCCTGTCCCCTCTCCAAAAGCCTCTGCTTTTGAGGCTTGCCTGAGATGGAACATTCCAGACAATCCCCCACAATTCAGCAGGGAGAGGGTGGGAGGGTGGGAGCACCATCATTGGCTCACTTGTCATCATGTGAACTGCTCCAGTGCTCATATTGCAAGATATTGCTTGTTGAGCAAGGCAAAATCGACCAGAAATGTTTACTTATCTTGCAAATCACTCATAGACCAAGGTACTCATAGACCAAGATATTACTGTGTACATTTAATTCTGTCCAACAGTTACAATATAGAAATGCTATGTGGTTTCCATTTTTTTTGTCTGTTTAAGACCAAAAAAAACTTTCTTAAGATGAAGACGAAAGGAAGTTCAAGTTGCTTTTAATAATAATAATAATAATAATAATAATAATAATAATAATAATAATTTATTGTCATTGTGTGTGTATACACAGTATACACATACAATGAAATTCAGACACCCAGAGACCAGATTCAACACACACACACACACACAAATCTCCAAACACTCTCACACACATTAAAAAAAACCCCTTCAACACACGCACATAAAAATCCCTGAACACTCCCCCACCCCCTAAAAACACAAGGATCTACACAACAGGCTAGGTAATCCTGTCCAAGTGCTCACTTTTCTGACCAACCTCACTGTACACCGCTTATATAAATTACCCAGCCTAGAAACAACTGAATGTTGATATTGTCGTTACAAACCAAAGCGATACAAGTGACGCCTTCAAGCATACCACTGGCTCTTTTTAAGAAAGATTACTTAAGACTGGGTGCATGGATGTTTTCTGGGAAATTTGATTTTCATCAGTTGGGCTTCTGTGGAGTCAACGTGCCAGCTCTGTTGTGTTTGCGAGGCCGAGTGAAGAAGTGCTGCTTCCTAAAAAGGGCATGAGGTTACTGGCTGGTAGCTGAGCGTTCTGATGATTTGAGCGTGTTATTTATAGATCTGGAAACATACAAATGATCTTATACTTTGTGTTAGGAAGAGTTCCTCTAAGCTTTAATTATGCAGTGATGCAACTTTAAAATCATCTAATTTCTCCCTCATTTCCAGCCTTTTCCTGCTGTATCGAGGTAACTCTTCAAACGATACAAAATGAATATGCTTTTAACCTACCCTGTGCCAATATAGATTTTTAAGTCACTCTGAAACAAAGAACTGGTTTCCAACCGAGTCGTAAGAACAGAACAGAACCACCACAGCACTAGCAACAGAAATGGAAACACAGCAATGCGGGTGCAAAGAAAAAACCATATACTGTAGCTGAATCCCATTGTCTTGTTCTACTGAGGGGAACAGTTTCCCTCAGCAGAATAGCGAAGGAGGGAAAAATTTCTCTTGCAGCTCCTCAAATCTGCTTCAGAGAACTAAGAAAGAAACGTTTTGGAAGAGATTTTGGGCAGCACAGAGGAGTGTAGGTAGGACAGACAAAACCCATGCAGGCTATGCTGACCACGGCTGATAGAATTTTGAGTTGCTGGCTATGAAATTAATGAAGTTAGATATCTCCACACAGAACTAGTTGCAGAGCACTCACCTTTGCATCAGGCAAAGGACTGCTTTTGAGAACAAACACATGCCTGTCACAGAGCCTAAATGATACCTTAGGAATTCAGTGTTCTCATTTCTGCTTTGTACAACATTTCACTACTGTAATCCTCTACAGCGGGGAATAGTGGAAGAAAAACACGGCAAACATCCACAGGCAATAGTTGAGATGGTGGATTGTTTTTTTAGTTTGTCAGAGCAAGTATGTATCATGGCAAAACAAGTTTTACATACAGTAGGACCCCGGTATTTGCTGGGGATTGGTTCCAGGCCTTCCCATGGAAAATGAAAATAATGGATAAGAGAGAACGCCAATGCCCCAACTGCTGTTTGTGACAGTAGCTTGCTTTGTGGCTGCTGAATTTTTACCTCTATCAACCATGGATAACTGAATCAGTGGATATGGGTGGCCTACTGTGTGTCTGTCTGTCTATCTATCTACACACACACACACACACACACACACACACACACACACACACACACA
>JAHTLZ010000016.1:61285307-61295752 GCA_023846285.1 Phrynocephalus versicolor
CACACACACACACACACACACACACACACACACACACACACACACACTCCACAGGTGCTGACTGATCAATAGAGTATCATCTGGCTTCTCCAAACAATTACAGTGGTACCTTGTATAACGTAATTAATTCGTTCCGAATCAAATTACTTTATACAAGTTTTCCGTTATACAAATTGTAATTTCCCATAGGAATGCATTGAAACTGGATTTAATCCGTTTCAATGCATTCCTATGGGGGTTTTTTTGGGCGACGGGGGGTGGTTTTTTGGGGCGACGGGGGGCGGTGGACCCCCGTGCAGGTCCCAGGTAAGGGTGCCCCTCCTTGGCTCACCCCCCCTCCATGTCTGCCGTCCCTCCTCTCCCCTCCCTCCTTCCCTCTTTCCCCGGGCAGCCACAGGTGGTCGGGCGGAGGTGGCCGTGGCGGTGGGGGGAAGGAGTGGGGTGCCCTGCTTGGCCTGGGGCAGGGGGGGCTTGGGGGACCGCACTGGGAATTCCCCCCTCACCTCTTGCCAGAGCCCCAGAGGCGCAGACGGCGGGGCTGTGGCCGAGGCGGAAGGACAGCCGCTTCAGCTCCGAGGAGGAGGAGGAGGAGGAGGACAGAGGGAGGCCAGTCGCCCTGCTGCTCTGGTCGTCGCTCTCGCCCCGCGCGGAAGAGCCCAGCCCGGGCGAACGGATTCGGGTGAGCGTCTGCTGCTGCCCCCACGGACCACTTGCCGGCGCTCCCGCCCTCTCCAACCCCCCCTCCTGCTGGCGGTGGCGCCCGGGAAGTGGTCCGTGTGGCGGCGGCTGCACCCCACCCCCTCTGGCTACATACGCGCGCACACGCACACAGACATGCACACACACACGCTCGCTCCCTTACACACCCCTAAGGAGTCTGCCTTCGGCGGCAGCAGCAGCAGCCACTCACCCGAATCCGTTCGCCCGGGCTGGGCTCTTCCGGGCCAGGTGGGGGCGGCTGGGGCTGCCGCTGTTCTCCCTGCTGCCCAGGCTGCAGCCTGTGGTGTGGGCAAGGCCCCGGGAAAGGGGACGCACGAGGGCCGGCAGCGGCGGCTTCCGACGGGGCAATCCGGCCACCCAGGGGCTCCCCCTCGCCGTCAACAGCAAGCGAAGCCCAGCAGCGGCGCCGGGAAAGGGAGCGGAGGGAGAGCCCGCCATCCTCCACCCCCACCCCGTCAGAAGCAGCTCCGTCTGCCCCCTTGTTTCTCTCTCTCTCCCTCCCCTGCCCACCCTCCCCCGTGTCCTCTTCCCCACCAGAGGGTTTGTTTAGCGAAAAATCCCTTAAAAAAATCCGCCCCCCTCCTCTTCCCGAGCGCCGCAGGTGGTGGGCGGGGGAGGAGGGGGGCGGATTTTTTTTTCGTTGTACGGATTTTTCGCTATACAAACCTTCCGTTATACGAGGTACCACTGTACATCCCTTCCCCACAACCAAAGTGACAACTCACCACTTGTGAGGTTCTTTAGGAATTATAACATTTCAAGGCAATGCTTTGTGATATGAAACCAATGCCTCATCTTGATCACCACTCTCATCTCTAGTCACAAAGACCATGGAAATTCACGAACAAAGCCTGAAGGAGATAGCTATTCCCTATGATCATCATCTGACTCTTATAAAATATACTGTACTTTGTTTCTGACTAAGAATTTTTATTTGAAAACCAGAGATACTCCTTATCAATATTATCTTTTAAATGTTATTTTGTTTAATTCTCAGTGGATTTCAAACAGTAGTTTAAATTGTAAACTGCATATATATATGACAACTTTGTTTTAAACTTTCTAAAAAATAAGAAACTTACTTTAGGCACTCTCTTCCTTGGAAATGTTAAATTGATGTAGTTATTAAAGATGAAGTTGGTTGATTTAGCAGAGCAATTGTCATTTCTTTCTCCATTTTGCTTCTCCACAGTACCTGCTCAAATATTAAAATGAATAAATGAAATTAAGGAAGTTTACTAAAAATATCTGCTAGGCTACAGACATACTCCTTATGTAACTAGACTGGCATCTGCACCCACAAGGCAAAATACCAACATATTTAAAACTTGAACTAAATACTTCACTGTTTGAGCACTGCATTTTATTTACATCTACTAAGAAGTATTAGCAAGTCACCCATAAAACTGCAGATAGATGCTGAGAAGGCCATCAGAAATTACCCCATTGTCAACCCTGACTAATTACATAGCAAAAATGCAATGTTGTGTTCCATTATTGGAATTGCAAATATCAGCACTTTGAAATCGTCCCTTTATTCCATTTTGGACCAGGAAGCTCCTATCTTAAATTCATCTACTTTGCATCTATATTTACCGTGCTTTTAATTTTGTTGTTCTTATACGGCGATCCTAATAGAGTTTTTCACGATAAGTGAGGCATTTATGGAGTGCTTTTACCAGTACCGCTACTCCAGTGACTTTCCATGTCTGAGCAAGGAATTGAACCCAGGTCTCCAGAGTCCTAGTCTACCACTCTGTCCACTACATCACACTGGGTATCTCAATTCTAGCCATGGTAATATGGAGCAAGGGCTCCAACATCCTGAGGCCTGTGTGCAAGACCAGAACTGCTCTGGGACATACAGGAAGTGCTCCATGATCCCAGCACGTCATAGTCTCACTGTTTCTGTGGAGAAGATGCAGTCATGCATAGAGACCACAAGACAGGAGTGAACAAGTGTGGAACCAACAACTTTCTCTGAAATCCTATAACAGCAGTTTCCACTCTTTGGGGCATTTTGGAACTCCTTTTTATTTAGGAAACCTTACACTTTTCCTTTGCTGTCATCTTACATATTCAACAACAAAAATCATCTATAATTTAAAATTAGACATAAACAGAAACACTTCAAAAATAAATTTAAAATAAATATGTGGATATTTTCTTGCTGCATAAAGATGATGAAAATGTATTGATCTATCCCGGAAGTTGATTTAAACTGGTGAAATATTATTTTTCTATTTATGAAAATCTCAGTCTCTTGCTCGCTGGAAATTTCTCCATGACCTTCTGCAGAGAATCACCCCCCACAATTCAGGAACCAATCCACAACAGTGACATACTAAATAAGGAGAAATAATACTATGTTATCCTCTTGTCCAAAATAATTTAACGAAACACAGTCTAGGATAACTACAATACATCACTAAAAAGACTTTCACACGACCACTAAAATTCACTGCAAAGTGCTCGTAGATGCGGAGCATAAAATTGTTTTCCCACGGAGAGCAAACTTTTAAAAAAATTAAGTGTGACCACACCCACTTAAGCATGATCCAGCGCATTTTACAAGTACCTGGTCTCGAGGTGTAAAATCCTTGTCGCTGTTCTGACATGGATTTTAAACTGTTAGTCAAGTCCGTGGGAACACAGAAAATCTGCACCAAAACCTTTTCACCCTCATCATGGTGTCTTTGCGGTTCTGTTGTGGGATCAGAACAGTTGCCGATTTTCAAAACGTGACCATGGGATCACCCAAACCATGACATCAACCATGTGACCATTCTGGGGGGTGATCCAGAACAAAGTTTGCTGCAGATTTTAGTGGTCGTGTGAAAGCAGCCTAAGGAACAATTAAACATTCCAGAGCACTTGTAATGAAGCTGGAAGACAAACATTGGCTCAGCTTCAGAGTCTGTCGTACAGGCTGTAAAACAACCAAAGCCAAACCTCTAAGCATAAGGAAAGTCCAGACCAACTCACCCACTGCTCTCAGAGGTGTTCCTCTAAATAGCTCGTAGAATTTGGAGAGGTACATGACCATACTGAGTTTATCAGGCTCACTCCCGGACACCATCTCTTTTCCAGTAGTGACAGGAGGAATTCCAAACTCTTGTTCAGCAACATCAAATGCCAACTGGTTATTTCTGGCAGCATCTTCTTCATTCAGTGAGTTAAAGTCGCTTGGGATTTTGTAAGAAAAAAGGACCTATAGTGAATATTCTTTACACATTTAGGGAACTTTTTGCCTCCTCAGTGAATTACCCCATTTCAGAAATATTTTTTTAAGAAGTCTTTGGGAAAGAAGGCTGAACTGAAAGCAGTCTGAAGGCATGATCGTGAAGAAGGGGACATCTCCACATGAAGCCTTTCCATGTGAGTGTGCGCCCAGAATTTTGAAGGTCCTCAATCACATGGCCTTCTCTTCATAAGCACAGAATTTCAGCAAAAAAGAGAAAGGCGCTCCCTCTCCTCACAGTCTGAGATCTGCCCTTTCACACATACATTGTGGGAAAAAAGTAGACCTAGACTGCTCACTGCTGGCTGTTAAGGATGAGAAGTTGGATTGGCCTAGTAAAGTTTTACACCATAAGGATGTATGTATATTTTTACAATGAAATAAAAACTAATGTAACTAGGTGGGAGGAAATTAAAGGGGAATTGAAGACAAATGAAATTAAAGACTAACATATAGGATACTGTATATAGTTCCCTAGGTAGAGCTTTTTTTAAAAAAAAACAACTTCAAAAATTCAGAATACTCTGGTTCCTGTGTTAGGACCACTTAGAAACAGAAACAAAGTTTTGAATAGAAACATGAAAAGACTTTTATTAGGATTACAAAATCTGAGGAGAGATAAACTGGAAGCCCATCAAAATATTATGTCCAGAAGAAATTCTAACTGGTTCCTATACTCTGAATGAGACAATATTCTTTTAGAGCTACAAAAACAATGGATGTAGCAGGAACAATACTTGCAGTTTCACTTATTCATTGCCTGAAAATATTAAATTAAAAAACAGAAATTTCCAAGTGAGGAACCAGTCACTGGGCAATCTATACTGCTTTTGGGGGGGGGGGGCAGGGTGGGGGGGGGGAAAACAACTTGGAACTGATCTCCCATGGATACTGTATGACATTAAATATCTGTATTTAAGCCAGCAAGAATGCAAAAGGTATCAATGGGCGCCGTGAATTGCCACCAGTTAGCTTGCTGCCACTTAGCCATGAATGGAACAGCCATGAATGGAACTGGCATGCCGCAAGGATAAGTTGCGCCTTCCACAGTCCCTGCCAGCCTTTTAAAAAGCCTTGACGACCTGGCTTTTTCGCGAGGCATTTGGCGACCATTAATCTTTTTTTTTTTGCCCCACCTTCTTGCCAGTGAATCTTTTGTACTTTTACCATGATGCTTGCATTATGATTTTTTTCCACATTTATTATTATTGCTTTCTTCTTTTTTACTTCGTTTGTTATTACTGTTATTGTTATTGTTGCAAACCGCCCAGAGTTCCTTAGGAAGATGGGCGGTATATAAGTATTAAAATAAGTAAGTAAGTAAATAAGTAAATAAGTAAGTAAGTAAGTAAGTAAGTAAGTAAGTAAGTAAGTAAATAAATAAATAAATAAATAAATAAAAGAGGCAACCTGGTAACAAGTGGCCATTTGCTGCCACAAGTCACGTCATTCCACCAGGACATGAAATGAAAATCCCAGGAAAAGAAAACAATTACAATGGCTACAATCAACATTCACCTTTGGATAGCACAGAGTGGGAAAAACGCACAACATCGTTTTCTGTACGACCAAAAGAAAAATAAGTGCAGCTCGAAACAGAGTTTATATACTTAACATGCCAGCCAGTACTATCAAACTCATCATCCAAGACAAATTCTAGAATTAGTATGTATTTATACTGAGATGTTTTAAGTTAGTCTCGATGCTTTTGGTGCAAAAGTAATAAAGCAGTAAAAATATACTCTCAGCCAAATACACATACATCCTCTCCCGATGTATGTTTTCTTTGCAGCAATCTCTTCTTTTAAAACACAAAAAGTACCAAGATTCTTACTGAAGCAAGCAAAAAAATAATATAATTAACCTCTAGCTAGTTATTTTGAATGCTATACCTTAAAGTTTTAGAACTGGGTCAAGAACATCTGGAGGGGGAGCTGAGCAAAGACATGCATACAGTTGCAAAAACAGTTGTTAAAAGGGGAAAACCAACTCTGTAGCCTCTACTTTTACAAGGAGGCTGGCACACCCTGTAATTACCAACCGCTACACAGACATAAAAAAAACTTACATGAGGTCAGGTCTGAAGTGATGTATAATTGCGCATAAAGCAAGCCCACTCTTCCATGAAGTAGTGAGATCCGTCACGGAAATATTCCTGTAACCTTCTGTCTGTTTTTGGCACCAGGTTAAAAGTTTGTTTGGCCTTATATCTGATTCTGAAACAAGAGAGTCATTTGGGTTATATTGATTTGTTCCAAGTGGCAAGCTCTTTGGTTGTAAATAGGGAAAGACAAGTTGATAACAAAAGATTCATTTCGGACCTTGTCTTGAAAGACCAACTGATCTTCTAATGGAGGTTGCTCTTTCTAGGAGGCAAGGCTGCAACTCATTTGTGATGTACAAGTGCTTCACCTAAGGGAAAACAACAAGAGCCCCTTATAGTAAGCATCAACGGAGACCAACATGTTTCTTAAAAAAAAAAAACAACTGGGGAAAGTTACTTTTTGGACTACAGTGCCCAGAATACTCCAGACAATGTTCTAGGAATGGCAATCTAGAGAAGCAATTTTTCCAAGATTTGTTTTTCATTAACAAACCAACACTTTCCAACACATTTACAACAGGAATGCCATGCCAATGCTAGCGTAAGAGCTAACAGGTGGGTTTAAACTTTACCACACTTCTGATTCCAATACAAGGAAACCAGGTAAGACTGGCTGTTTGTTCATTAAAAGTTTCAATGTATCCAAAGCCATATTTATCATTTATTATTTAGTAATTTATTCATTTTTATACCCCCCCTCCCGTCTTCCCAAAGGAACTCCGGGAGGTGAACAGAGAGGGCAAAACAGACCCAAAGGCAAAATACAGCAATCGAAGGAAAAAACAAAACAAAAATAAGGAATAAAATATGGTAAAAATAAAACAACTCAACAAAGGAGTCAAAAAACAACAGCAAGATGGCGCAAAAAACCCCAAAAACCTAAACCAGGTCGCCAAATGCCTCCCTAGAAAGCAAGGTTTTTAATGCTTTTTTGAAGACGGGCAGGGACTGTGCAAGGCGCAACTCACTCGGGAGATGGTTCCAAAGTGAGGGGCCAGCCACCGAGAAGGCGTAGTTACGGGTGACAGATCTCCACGCCTCCCTTCAGGTCCCAAGCCGTGGAGGGTTTTGTAAATCAAAACCAAGACCTTGAACCTTGCATTAGTGTATGCAAGGCTTCATTTCCTCTTGTGCAGAAGCCCATCATTTCTACAGCATTCTTCAGCACACCTTCTAGCTTACAGCCCTGTTTCAGCTCACCTGGTGTGGACGAACACAGCTTGAGTTCAAGTTTGGATAGCGAGTGGCAGGGTCAATGGTGTACAGGTCAAAGTTCTTAGCTATATTTTCAGGGGTTGTCTGGGGCAACAGTCGATAAATACTTTCTCTGGAAGAAAGAGTTGTATATTTTTTAGATGTATACATTTGACTTTTCTAATACAAAGACTGAAGAAGTTCCTTTCAGGAATGGCACAATGTAGAATCTGTTTGATGGATCCTGGGAACAAAAGTCTCAAAAGTCAATTTTCCATGGTCTGTTGTCACCTTACATGCTCCTCCTGCCTCTGATTAGAACTCTGGGACCTGGAAACAGTCTGTCTAAGCAAAATAAGCAATAAGGGTGGGACGAGTAGAGAGATAGACACAAGTATGCTTTCCTGAGGCACAAAAATAACTAGGAAGAAATGAAATTACATCATCCAAAATCATCTGGCTTTGATTTTTTTTCTTCTCACACAGAACAACTCCTTTAACCACAAAACAGCATTGGAGACAGAGTCACCCAACCATTATTAGTCAGCCAGACTTCCATTTGCGACTGGACTGGGCTGTCTGACATCCACAGACATGCTTTTTCAGCCCTTATATGACCCCGAGACCGGCTCTTGACTTCATCACTACCACAAACAATGCCATCCCCAAATAAATCCTCAGCTGCTCTTTCCCCCCTGCCACAGAATAGCCTGCAGACAAAATCATGGAGTGGCAAGAAGGAGAAGAAAGTGTGGATGTGGCAAAACCCAGAGGCGGGATAGTTACATAAAGGAAGAAGACTACATTAGTTAAAACAAGCTGAGATATAGCGAAGAAAGGATAAAGTAGTGGAGCTACTGGGCATTTATACACCAACCCAAGATAAGATATGATCCTAGTGGCTGCTCTAGAAATTGCATAACACTGACAGTCAAGCTTCCAAGCATATAGACTTGAAAAAGATGCATGCATAATGAAAAAATACTGAGAATATTAAAGGCATAATGCGCTTGTGTTTAATCTAATGTTATGTGAGTGGAGTTTCCCACATCCAACAATATTTTCTATTTCTCCTGTACCTCATTTGGTTCCTTTTAGAGGACCAATGCCATCAGCAAGAGAAGCTAATCGGATTTTGTTACTACAATAAGCAAACAGTGTGCAAGGAGCCAGTTTCCCCATTCCATGTTAAAGCATCATGTCTTCAGTTCAATGTGTTCCAAACACATGCAATCGTTCTGCGTGTATATATTTGTTTTGGAGCATTTTTATTTTTAGATACATACTCTACCTCCTGACAGTCATGAAAAGGCATGGGACTATATTTTAAAAACCCTGCAGACAAATAAAGCATTCAAAAACTTTATCCCACACAGTTCCATTCCCTGGAGAGAGCTTTGTGAATAAACTTTCTCAGCATGGGTGTCCATCTTCAACCAACAAATGTGACAGTTCCGGAGAAAAATATGACCTCAGGTGTGTGACATAAGCAGAGCCCAGGGTCCCATTCAAATGTCTGAATAGGGCTGATGCTGTGGCGTGTTATGTTTTGCCACCAAGAGCAAACAGCCACATATATGATGGATGGGGAGAAAGAGACAAGATAGCCCTACCTTTCTGCAAGAATATCAAGTGGAGGCTTTCCTTGTGCCCAGCTCTTCACCATCCATGCTGTGTCAAATGCCGCTAGGAACCCTCTTGCACAACCGGTGCCCATGGGCCAGAATGGCTGCAAAGTAATATTTATGTGTTAGATATTTATTTACTTATTGGATTTTTATACCGTCCATCTGACAGCGATGGGCGGGATAAAACCACTGTGGGCAGGGAACAACAATTAGTGAATACAATACAGTGCAAAATAAACACAAATAATTCATACAAAAAATAAAAGCATAAAGTACAGTAAAATAATAAAATTAATATTAATATTAATATTAATATTAATATTAATATTAAAATGACATAAAATAGCATATATGTTATTGGCAGGCATATCAGTTAAATCATGTTTTAATGGGTGATCACTGGATTTATATTTATATTTATATTTATATTGGTTCAGTGGACTAAGGCTTCCAAAAACTGTTAGCTGCAAAGTCGGCAGCTCAGTGGTTCAAATCCCAGGTGCCACACAGCGGAGCGAGCTCTCACTGATAACCCCAGCTCCTGCCAACCTAGCAGTTTGAAAGTGTCTAAATGCAAGTAGATAATTAGGTACCACCATGAAAAGCTAGAAGGTAAAACAGTGTCTCATTGCAGCCATGCTGGCCACGTGGCCATGGACGTGCACAACACTGGCTCTTCGGTTTGAATATGGGGATGAGCACCGCCCCTAGTGTTGAACACGACTAAGCACGCATGTGTGGTGGGAGCCTTTACCTTTTAACTTATATTTGAGAGAATGCCTGCTTGAATAACCAAGTTTTTAATAGTTTTTTTTTAAAAAAAGACAGCCAAACTGACTTAATTAGTCCTCTCTCATTATCACAATCTCTTACTTTTTACTTTCTTCAAATAAGAAGAAAGCATGTAACTTGGTCGCACATTACAACCAACAGCTCATTTATTAGATCAATCCCAAGGCAATGACTGAGGAAGCAACCACTCAGAACTATGTCCAGCAGCATGTGAACATGCTCCTACTCGGAGAGGTGGGATTGATTGACAGCACTAAAGATCTGGCACTTTTTTCACTGGTGGAGCAACTATACGTAATAAAGCACAAAAGAAATGAACCACTACTACAACCCTCTACTTCGTTGTTTCATTCAGGCTAGCTGGAATGGGTACACAATTCATAAAATCATCTCCTCTTGAACAGACTGAATATTTAGCACTTCACAATATTTGCAATTAGCAAAACCCTTTCCTGTAATTGAGACCAAGTAATTTTCAGCCGATAGGCTAAATTAATCCAGTATACTTGACCCCGACCTTAAATTTCCAGTTTTAAATTAAGACAGAAAATTGACAGCTCTCGTGTACCATCACAAATAGTTTAATACACAACAGCTAAAAACTCAGAAGTATTTCTTGCTATCAAACAGTGATTGGATCCCCAGATGTTCTTGGGAGTGCAGCTCCCAGAACACACTCACAGACAGACAGACAGACAGACAGACAGACAGACAGACAGACACACACACACACACACACACACACACACACACACACACACACACA
>JAHTLZ010000016.1:61295762-61307218 GCA_023846285.1 Phrynocephalus versicolor
ACACACACACACACACACACACACACACACACACACACACACACACACATTACCTCTAAGAGACTATCTCCAACCAGAGCTACCAACAGTTGATGTCTGTGCCTCTCTCGTATTAACGCAGCATTTTCAGAAGCATACATGGAAGTGAAATCAAACATGGCCACATCTGGAAGCCCATAGTGATTAATTGCAAAATCCAAGGCTGGCAACTGGTAATCAGTGGCAAAGTCAGCAGCCTCTCTTGCATAGGAGAGCAGGTTGTCTTGGTCTACGTTTTCTGAGCAAAGCAGCATCTCAGTGTCAATATAATCCTAAATGGAAAGACATATCTGCACCATTAGGTGTTTAGAGCCTTCCAATACAGCCACATAAAATTGTCTATCTCATTGCACATGAAAAAAAATGGCCAAGATAATATTTATCTTGAATTTTACTAGTTTTTTAAATCAAGAAAACAACTTATCTCATGTTACATTTAGATTTAGAGATAGTCAGTCCATAAGCTGAAAATTAAATGACAATTTGTTTACTTTCTTTTCAAACCAGAACTTTAAAAAATACAGCCTACAAATTCTTTGAAATAAGAGATAAAGTAGTCAACATTATCCAATGGAAGTATAAATGATATTCTGAGGAATTCAGTTTCACTGTTTTTTCCTCTTCTTTCTCTGTCACAAAACTCTTGAAGGACTTCCCTGCTTTTTAGTTCAAAACATGGAAACACAGAGACATATACTTAGAAAGCACCTGTGATGTAACATATAACATTAATGTATATGTCTATGCAGGAATGTAACCATTCTACTCTGATAAGGTACTTTCTTGGCCTGGGAATGATCCAAACATCTGCGCAGTCCTGCTGTACCACTCTCTATGCCAGTCTGCCTTGCAACCAACATTTTATTTCTATGGAACGAACATGATCTGTAGATCCTGATACCACCTTTCCAGTAAATGTACACAGCCCGATTCCAAACTTGAACCAATTTATGAAGGCAGGAGATGCTTACATCTGCATCGTTGTTTTCAAATTCAGACATTTACATCCCAAAAGGGGAATCGAGGTTCAAGAAAGAAGAAGAAGATTGTATTGTCACCCATGGAGGGTATCTTTTCAAACCAAGCGAAGAAAGGGTGATTTTTTTTTAAATTAAAAACCAGACAGAAAAGTTTAAAAATTCTCCAGATATGTGCATCAGTCTCTGTCTGGACTGTGCCCTGCATGCTTACTCCTGAGTAGAAAACAGAGTAGTCTTCAGATAAATCACCAATGAAATCCGGCAGTGTAAGTTGCACTACATAAAACCTATGATGTTATCAACGGCAGCATGGTTTAAGAATTTGCTGATTAAAGCCCTAGTAGATATGCTATTGCCAAGAAAAATACACATACTGTATCTGCGAATGATTTTCCAGTGGAGGCAATTTCTGGAAATTAAAGATTCTGCCCCCCTCAATACCTTGGCTTCCCTATTGCATCCTTGTTACATAAGGAACGCCAGGGAGCCTTGGGCCCTGGGTGAGAGACTGTGATTATTTTAATCCCTGAAAACCCAGCCACAGCTGATATCATTAGCTTTACAGATCATTAGTTACACTGCTGGATTTCAGCCAGTCTATCTTTAAGGTACTGCAGTGGTCCCCAACCCCCGGGCCGCGGACCGGTGCCGGTCCGTGGACTGGTCGGAACCGGGCCGCCTGGGGAGGCCGGGGAGGCTCCTCCCCTTTTCCTCCGCCGCCCTCCTCCTCCTCCTCTTCTCTCCCGCCGCCGGCCGGTGGAGGAAGGCTAGAGGAGCGCAGGAGGAGCCGCTGCCGCCGCCTTTGCCTTTGCCTTCCTCCTCTGCCCGCCGGCGGTGGCGGCGCATCCTCCTCCTCCTCCGCCCTCTTCCTCCTCGCCCTCCACTAGCAGCAGAAGCAGCAGCAGGAACCCCGTTTGTTTGGCCCGCTTGCCCTGGGGGCCGGGCGCGCGGGGGCCGGCGGGGAGGAGGGGGTGCGCGCGGTAGGCGCTGGCGAGCCCCCCCCACGCGCACGCACCGCCGCCGCAGCGTGGGGGGCCCCCTCAGTCGGAAGAGGGGGGTGCCCCCTCCTCCTCCTCCTCCCCCGGGGCGCGTGCCCTTTGGCCCCTCCCTGCGGCCGCGCTCCAGGGCGGAGCCCCCCCCTGCCGCCGGACCGCGCCTGTGTTGGGGGCGGGCGGGGGGGCGTCGCGTGCCGGCCCGGGTGTTTTCGCCGCCGCGACCCCCCCCCGCGGTCACCCCCGCCCTGCCCCACGACCTCCCGCCGCAATCGCCCCCGCTGCTGCTGCTGCTCCTCCGGCGGCGGCGGCGGCAGGAGGAGGAGGAGGAGGCGCTACCGCCAGTCCCCAGCGGCCGCCTCCCCGGGAGAGTTTCACACCTGGCCGGAGCTCGGGCTCCCTGCCCAGCAGCAGGTGAGAGAGGCGGCGGGAGGCGGTCGGACTCCCCTTCTCGGCCCGGAGACCTGGCGGGAGGGGGGGCAAGTCTTGGTGGCGGCTCTGTCTGTGTGTGTGTGTGTGTGTGTGTGTGTGTGTGTGCGCGCGCACACACACACACACGCCGCGCACACGCGCCGGGAATGTCGGGTGAAGAGAAGCAGTGGAGCTTCTGCTGAGCGCTCACCGCCTGTCCTTCCAGGCTTAGGCACGGAGGGTCTGGTGGTTCTGAGTGGTGTTTCTTTCACACATAGAGATTCCTTCTCTCCAACAAATCCTCCGTGCCTAAAGCCTGGGAAGAGTGGGGTTTGTTTAACACAAGAAGGACAGACAAACGGTGAGCGCCCAGCAACAGCTCCGCTGCTTCTCTCCACCCGTCATTCCCGGTTCCCTAGACTTGACGGGCAAACACACACCCTCCCGGAGACCTGGCGGGAGGGGGGGCAAGTCTTGGTGGCGGCTCTGTGTGTGTGTGTGTGTGTGAGCGCGCGCGCGCGTGCGCGCACGCGCCACCCCCCCACTGACCTCCCTCCCCTCCCCCTCCCGCTCGCCCGCCCAAAGGCCGCTGCCGACGGCGGCGGCAGCGGCGGCCGAACCCGAGCGGCTGCCGTGGACGCCGCGGCCGCCGAGAGGAGGAGGAGGCGGAGCCCGCCTGCCCAGGAGCCCCGGGCTCCCCCCCACCCCACCCGTGCGCGCGGGGGGGAGCGGCAAGGCACACACTCCAAGTCCCCCGCACCCCCTCCTCCCCCCCATCCCCCGCCGCCGGGCCACGGAAAAATCATCAAATATTTTCCGGTCCGTGGGGTCAAAAAGGTTGGGGAGCACTGAGGTACTGTACAGCTTGATACTTAAACTGCAATTACTTTGCAACATGCATATGGGAATCTATGGTTCAAGAATTTCTCACGGATCAGAAATCAGCATCTAAATAACTTATACAGAAGAAAGCCATATCCTGCATTTGAATACATACATTAATAATGACTCCCTTGTCCAGAAGGCTCTGTTTTTTTGCAGTCATCACAAAATAGTGAGTGCTATCTTTATAGTAAACAATATTCTCCAGGTCAATTCCTAGGGAGGGGAAAGTAAATGTTGTTATAAAAACTGAGAAGCAAGGACAAGGGAATGAAGGAAAACATGATTGTATACCTTAAACCTCGTGAATTTCTTCCTTAAGTGTAGAATTAAGATTCAGTCAGTTTGGCATAAACTTATTTCTTGACTGAAGGTGCACTGTCAAATTGTGACACCATGTTAATTTCAAAGTATATTGTGAATGAAATTGATTTCTAGTGGCGTTAAAATAGTAGCTTTCTAAAGCCACCAAAATAATGTTTCCCACACAGAACTTTCACATTAGAATTTGTTCCTATCCAAAATATTCCAAAAGTTTAAATTTTAAAGCCTAACAAATTGTGAAACCATTGTCTGAAGTGCATTTATAAATTATAGATTAGACTAATTCCAATTTCCTTTCAAGTTCAATGCAATTCAGATATTTATGTTATAATACATTTTAGTAAGTCCTACAAACTTGTCGTTCCACTAACAGAATAGAGATAAGTGGCCCATTCATTTTCAGCCCATTGTGTGTGTGTTGTGTCGTTATAGTCGGCGTGACTGGCTCTTCATGACTCCATGTCCATGGAGTTTTCTTGGCAGGAATACTGGAGTGGTTTACCAGTTCCTACTCAGCCCATTACTCCAGCACAAAATCTTCTCTAGCAGATTAAGGGAGTCTCTGGAAGAATTTGATTTGTGGTGGATGAGTGGGTTGCATGGTGTACTAGGCAGGGAAGTTACACTGCATGAGAGGTAATACGCAAGCATTAAGATTTGCTATCTAGTCTCCATTCTTCTCAGAACTGATGCAGTTCCAGCACCATCAGATCAGAATAGATTTTAGCATGGGTCTGGCAACCAAACCAGCTCTCTTCTGGCTTGGATGCCAGGAGTGCTAAACAGGGGTTGGAAGGGTTTGCAGATCATAGCATCATCATCGATCCATGTGTGTTGAACTCAAACAGCATGAGGCTGGACACAGTCGCAGCACTTCTGCAATTATGAAGGCTTTTCAAGGTTGGCTGTCTGCAAAGCCACCAGATGTGGGTGAATGTTCAGAAGGTAGAACTGCCATGTATCTCCACCCTTCTAGCATCCCATTTGGGCACCTGCACATGGAGAGGAAACGACACCCGGAAAAAAAAAACACCAAGTTACCTGCAGGGGATATAAAAAATTTACACACCCCTGTTTAAATGTCAAGTGTCTGTGGTGTAAATAAATGAGACAAAGTTTATCTATTTGTACAGTTCATAGGTCTCATTAAACATGGGAAAAGTTCTGAAATGACTTATCTTTGGCTCATTTATTTACATCAAAGACACTTGACAGGGGTGTGTAAACTTTTTATATCCACTGTACCTGTAACTGTGGTTCTTAAAGTGGTCATTCTGTGAATTCACACACATGGGGTTTCCTTTACGCAGGCACAGAGGAAAACCTAATGCGTGTATGTTATCACAGAATACAACAAAGAAGATCTAAAGCTAGTGAGCAGCCAAGAATAGCATGTTGGTGATAAAACAGTAAAAGCAGAATGCACTATAAACTAGAAAACTATGGCCAAAGATTATACCTGCACATGAGCATGTACATACACAGAAAAGCACACGAAACCATCCCCCATCTTCTGATTTTCAAGTACTGGTTGGAACAGCAACTCTCTAATTGAGAATATCTAGCTATATCTAACATAATTATAAACAGTCTTGAAAGCTAACAACATTGAAAATGTTTTTAAAAAACTGTAAAAAGAGATGCCAAAACACATTGAAAGCAATAAGGCACAGCAACCCTTCAAAAAATCCCTGCTCCGTCAATGCCTGTGTTAAAAGCTGAATGTACCGTAAATAGAGGCATCTGCTTCCACCAATGAAAGGAAAAGAGTCAAACACACTTCATTTTCTTAACTGAGATATATACCTGCTGAAAAAAGTGAGACCAACTCACTTGCTCTCTTACCCAGGCTTGCAGAATTAAAAAAGTAACCCACCTGTTTCTTCTTTCAGATCTTGGAAGAATTTTTGGTTGAAGATGAAAGCAACACCGCTGATCTCCTCCACCTTAGCTTCTGCTGTTGTATTTCTGTTTATAAAGTTAGCAGTGATAGCGATAGCCAGCTTTCCACGGAATTCCTTCCTCTTAAAGCCTTATGAGGAAAATCAACCAATATTTGTTTCTTAGTTTGATCTAACTTAAAACCTCTTCAGAAATTCTAAGATTCCTGTGGCAGGGAGTTCCAGAGTCTGGGAGCAGTAACTGATAAGGCCTTACCTGTCACCCCCTAGACACAACTGTTGAGGATGGTGCAACTGAGGAAAAAGTGTCCCTTCATTATTTTTACCCTAGCATAAAGGGCAAAAATATATGTGATTCATGAGATAGTTTGGATCCAAAATGGTCATTATAGGTTAAAAATCAGCATTCTGAATTGTGTCTCAAAACAGATCCACAACCAATAGGTTTTCTGTAAAAGGAGGACCACGCGTTCTCTGTAACTAATCTGGTTGCAGCATTTTGGATCTGCTGAACTTTCCAAATTCTTTCCAGAGGCAGACCCCCTATAAAGCACATTATGGCAACCCAACCAGGATATACATAAGGTATGGGTGGCGTTTACCTGTATGATGAATAATCCATGAGAGGTATTTGTGCTGACTGGTGGGTTTGTAAACCAATGAGAGAGTCTGGGGAGTGGCCTAAGCGGATTTAAGGCACTGCTCAGCGTGGTTTTAGTCAGATAGGGCTAAAGGACAGATAGGGTGAGAGAGGGACTTACAGAAGGACCTGCACTTGAAGAAAGAGAATCTGACAAGAGTCTGAGAGAATCAGATAGGGCCTGTCATAGTTTAAGACAGGCCTGCCCAAAGTCCGGCCCGGGGGCCAAATCTGACCCGCCAGGCCATTCTGAGCAGCCCGCGGCTGACTGGCCCACCCAACCCTCCCCCTCCTTCGCTTATGGGTCAGTGGGTGGGGCTTGCAGTTGGGTGGCAGGGTCAGGGAGCAACCGGCCCCTGACACATTCTCAGCCACAAAATCTGGCCCTCCTTACAAAAAGTTTGGACACCCCTGGTCTAAGAGAAAGACACAAGGGCTAAAGAAGAGATAGGATTTTTAGAGTGTCTGTGAAGTAAACTTAGTATTTAGAGGTTGTAAACTTAGAAACTGGGTGTGCATGGATGCAGCTTTATTGGTGATCAAACTTAAGTGGGTTTGAACTCTTCTTTTTCTTTATACTTCCATAAATTACCATTCATGATTTTGTAATCAATAGACTTCCTTTATCTTTATTCAACTTAAAAACAGTCTGAAGGCTTTAATTTACTAGCGAAGCTAGTTGGTAGCAGTGACAGGAGAAAATCAAAAGCGGTGTTAATCAATAGCATGAAAAAAAGGTCTTGGGGCAAGCATGTTAATGCTACAGCATGTGTCACTGTGGCCAGAGCAGAAGATTCCAGAAACAGTTTCAAAAAAAGCTGGGCATCCAGACTCATAGATGAATCCAGGAGCACAACCAAGCTACACACCTGTGGTTTCAATGAGAGTGTAAGCCTACCTAGCACAAGCAAGACCCCTGTTCTTTGATCTGCTTTTCAACTGACCTCTGAATTAAGTTTCAGTTTACTCGCCAACATCCAGTCCATTAATGACACGAAACACTGATCTAGAACTGCAAACAGCTTCCTCATATTTAGATGGAAAAGAGAGAAGGAGTTGGGGGTCACCTGTATTTTGGTGACACCAAACCCCCACAACTCTGAGTGACCTCTCCCAGTGGTTTCATGAAGATGCTAAATAGTACAGAACACTAAGGGACCCCACAGAACAATGGTAAGTATCAAATCTTCCCCAAAGGTGCAAACAGCTATTTGTGCAAATGGAATAGCCAGTCAAGAAGCTATATTTTGCACAGGCATGCCAAGTTCCTTGAATAATAATCAAGCTGTAAACTGCTAACACAGAGAAAAGCACTGCTTGATAAACAAAATTAAAAACGGACCTAGTGACAACACTAAAGTAGAGGTACAGAAATGGAATTGATTACTTAATTAATTAAAGCCAATGAGACCTTATACATAATTAGGTTAATGTACATGATATGGCAAGAGATGCCACAATAATGTCTTACTCAAAACCAAACTCTAGTACATTGGTACAGTATTGCTCAAAATGGTGCTGCTTATCATATTGTTGCACTAAAGTAGGTCCATTGAACCTGTAGGTGAGTCATCTCTATAAAACCCATTGATTCAAATAGGCCTCTTCTCGTTTGACTTACCATCTTTTTCCATGTATACCACACTACTTTTTCTAAAATGGTGACACAAAAAATTAAGCACCATCGTATACACGGAAGTAAGCCTTTTGGGGTGGGTGGGTGGGTAGAGGAAAACCCAAACTCACCTTGCTTTTTTCCCTCCGTGGTTTGTTTTGCAGGATCAGGCTCCATCTTTCCTTGAGTTTCTCCACCCCCACCAACCCCACTGTTTCCTTTAATTTCTCTGTTCTAAATACTCCTATGGGCTTTGGTGGGTTTGTTTTTTGCAGGATAAGGCTCTGTCAGGCTTGAGCAGACCATTAAGAAATGCATTCCCAGACAAAATAGTAAAAAAGCCATGCCTTCTTTTTAGCCTTAAAAGGCATTTCATAATGCGCTGCTGAAGCTCAACGGAGCCTGATCCTGCAAAAAACAAACCCACCAAAGCCTATAGGAGTGTTTAGAATGGGTAAATTAAAGGTAACAGCGGGGGTGGTGGGGGTGGAGGAGACCTCTAGCGGGATTTATTAGTTTTATTTATTTGGAGGTCTAAAAAGTGTGGGGGGTGTCGAAGAAAAGGCAGCATCTTATATTTGGAAAAAATACGGTACTACACTAAGCAACAGGATTTATGCCACTGAATAATTACTAATTTGAAGCAAGGATAGCAAGCACTTTCTTTCCTTCCTGTGTTTATATGCTATCAACTATTTTTACCAGAATTTAAGTCAATATAACGTCTTGCTAAGCAACTCCTCTAATTACCTTTGTCAGACATCTGGCATGCAATAAGTACTGTATCTTAATTCTAAGCAGCTAGGATTGAACAAGGACAAGATGTGCCTTGGCTGATTAGACTCGTCATATGTTTGATTAGTTATTACACCTTATTTGGGTTTTAGATGTACATTGCCCAGAATAGTGCTGTGCGCTAATGTAATCTCATATAAATGTTAGAAACAGATAAATTAATTAACAAACAAGCAAAACATAACAAGCTTCACGTCAGTTTTTATTCTGACACAACATCCACAAGTGAGGGATAACGAGCATTCTTCAAATCTGCAGGAAAATGACAACTTCCCACATTTTTCTCTTAAGAAGAGAAAGCCATAATTTACAAACAAGTTATGGTGCAGTTTAGTATTTTAAAGATAAGCTGAAAAACAGGCAGGCCTTTTCCCATTAAGCTGCATTTTAGCGTCATGTGCAACTCACCTTCTAAAGTGTTTCTGCGGCCATCAGCCCCAATTATGACATCAAATTCAAATTCTGACAGAGGATGATCCACAGGGAAAAATTCAGCCCGCCAGCCTATTTCTGAAAGCAACAAGCCTGACAATCAGAACAGTGTCTCAAACCTTGTTAAGAACAGTCAATACAGCCTTCCTTCTATGCTTTTGGTCTGGTTAATGTGTACCTCCTGGATTAAAACATAAATCGGATGTATGTGTATTAAATATGTTAAATATGTATGTGTATGTGTGTTATATGTCATTCTTTGACACACATGCTTCTCCAACATGATCTAGCTCCAGCCTCAAAACAAGACAGAAAAATCCACATATACCGGGGAAAATGTCTACAAAAATATTTTATTTTATTGGGGGAGTAGTCATTTAAAAGTGTGTTTTAAGGGGAAATAAGCACTAGGTAAAACATGCCACCCTTTAGAGATGGAGTTTAGCAGCTAATTTTCTGTGCAGGTTTTTTCTCAATGTGTACAATGGCATACTTTTATTTTCTTGATCTTCAGGAGGTTCCAGAACCTTCACAAACTCTAAATTTACATGGATTTCAACGCCCAACATCAGTGCAATCTTGAACAGGATAAGTTGAAGCTGCCTAATACCTATGGAAACAGAAATAATGGAATGATATAACATCCTTTTTAAGGACACACATTCAGCTTTTGTCTTTAAAATTATCTTAAAGTGAGAAAAAACTTGTTTCCTTGATACAACAAGAATCCTTCAGAAACAATGCACATTTTTGCTACTATTTCCTATAGAAGCTGCTGATCTGCAACTTAATTTTCTTTAGAAGGAGTACAATTATTGGTTAAATGTGAACTAAACTGTTGTGCATCTGTTTTGCTTCCGTGCAAGAGAATATTTTGGCTGACGTCCCGTTGCTTAATGTAGTAATCCTCAGTTAGAGTAGGCACATCAAAGTAATGGAATTTACAGAGGAGTTAATTTACTAAATCCCTACTGAACAACAGGCTTTCAGGCATTATGTACTTAACATTAAAAAGATGCACTTTAGGAGAGTTTGGATTTGCATGTCACATCAATATACTATCTTTCTGTCTATAAACTCAAGGTAACATAACGTGGATTCTTCCTATCTTATGGCACCATTCTCAAAAATCTTTCAGGTGGTAAAGGTTAAAGAATGACTGATTCAAAGTCACTTCATGATTTTAAGGCTCACTTGGAAGTTAGAACTCCTATTTAACTACTATTCCACATTGTTCCTTGAAACACGCACAACACAAATAGCCATTTAAAATTTCCCTTAATATCATTTACAGAGCCAAAATAAATGTTTAGAACAATAGTGATAGTCCCAGTATTGTAAAACACAGACTATGGAAAAAAATGGAGTACAGTATTCTATTACAGATTAACTATCCCTTCATCTTCTTCCATAAATACTTGGTACAGACTTTCTGCAAGGGATACTAACTTCAGTATTTGAATCTGTGATAATGGGCTATCAGAACTGGAGCTGTGACCTTACACAGGCTCAACCGAATTCAATCAAATGTCTGCACACAGCCATTTAATAAATGGCAATCAACATTCCTGCCATTTCACCACAAAAATATTAACTGTGAACCTTGTTAAAATACTGTATGCATTTTTGCATGAAGGAGAACAAATCTGTCATGTATTTCTTATAGCCATTGATACTTACTTATATGATCAATAGATCCTGCACAGAACTTTCCATAAAACTTTTTTGCTCCCAGACTTCGGAGATCATGAATAGTAAAAGGCCAAAGGTGAAGCACATTGTTTCTTGAAAACGTGTCGCGCTTCTCCACAACAACAACTTTGGCTCCTAAAAAGGCAAGTTCTATGGCAGTTCGCAAGCCACAGGGGCCACCTCCAACTATCAGACACTGTGGGAAGAAACACAGAAATGTTCATTGCAATGGTTGGGAGAAACAGATTTTTCATGCTTAAGATGTTCCACAGTCAGCTGACAATGAAGATATCCTGCAGCACTAGAAGGTTCATCCATGGTTGAGGTAGAAAAGGAGTCATGGCTGAGGTAGAAAAGAAGGCAACACCTCAGACTTGCATACAGCACACTTGCTCAGAAGCTGACCCATTGTGTCCAAGACATGTTGCCTTCCCAGCAAAGCTAGCCTGATTACAGAACTCACTGAAGCAAATCTAAATGCTATTCTTTATCAGCACCCACAATTCCATGTGGAACTGGCATACTGAAAACAATCACCTCAAACAATCGGAATCTTTGAACACCGGCTGAAGCTAACAGGGAACTGCTTTGGTTTGAACTTTTAAATTCACCAGGAGCTCTGTAATGCTTTGTGAACAACACTGATTCCCCCCAAACACTGTCTAAAGGCACATAAAACAGCCACCTTGATTAAACTAATTAGGTTCACACACACACACACACACACACACACACACACACACACACACACAC
>JAHTLZ010000016.1:61307228-61328997 GCA_023846285.1 Phrynocephalus versicolor
ACACACACACACACACACACACACACACACACACACACACACACACATTCTTGCATAAATTATGCATAGGTTTGCCCACCTTGCATATCAAATAAAAAAATGCTAAGCCCATACTTGGTGAGAACACAGAGTGGGTGCCATGTCAAGTAAAACAATGCTAAGCACATACTTTGTGAGAACATAGAGTGGGCACTCTGATTGACAAATCTGGGGAAGAGAAATTGAAAGTACAAAGGCAACCTCCCCTTTTTCAAAGTGATGGCCATCATGGCTGTCTTAGTTATGCCAACAAGCCTAGGAGGCAGAAAGTGTGAAGAGCTTGTATTTGGACCCAAGTCAGGAAGCAATCTCAGAACCAAGCACTTCTATTTGTCAGTCTTTGGATCAGAGCAACCACAATGTGTGAATCACACACCCATCTGACAGAAGATTCACTTGCAGAAATCCATTTCTTCATACAGAAATGGATTAAGCCTGTGAATTCAAAAGTTGAGACACTGATAGTTCAAACAGGGAGCCTCTGAGTCTCTTCCCTGGTCTGTCTTGGTCATACACAGTGCTTTGTAAGTATCATATATTTGTTTGTATATAAGCTTAAGCCACCGAGAGAAGAAATGTGTGCATAAACAGATTTCTGTCAGTGAATTTTCTTCCACATATAATTCTGCCATTTCCTGCCATATATAAAAATTCTAGAAGGGGAAAAATATAGACCAGATGCCATCAATAGTAGGGGTATGCATTTTTTTTTCAGCACATACTGCTTACAATGAATAAGAGGACTCCACATTCAGACAAACAGTCCCCTTATAATGGAACAGTTCTGTACAATATTTATCTGCTCTCAACAAATGAGCACCATAAAAGGTTTAATCCATGTTGGTGCTCCAAGAAAACAAAGATCCACATATAAACAACACCAATTATAAAAGGTGACTCACTCAAAAAGATGCTTTCCAAGGAACTATTCCTTCATCCTTCTTATAAGCTCTGGTTCTTTTCGGCAGTCATAAGACAAGAGGAAAAGTTCCTCCTGCTGTTTCCAAAGCATCACAGAGAGCAAACCTTTCTAACTCAAAGTCTAACAAAAATGTTTATCTTTGCTTCTCAGTTATTGGCTTTATCGTTTTTTTGTTCAGATTTCCTAATGGTGTACACAACAATACCTCCTGGCATGTCACTTGTTTCAAGGTATACTGGAGAGAAAGAAGCAGAGCTCTTAACAGTGTTCTTTGCTGTGGTTGTCAAGCCAGAAATACGTTACAGTAGCCCCAATGGGGTTTCCAAGGTAAGTGGGATATTTAAGGAGTGGGTTTACAAGGTCCATACTCCACTGAGATTTCATGGCTTAGCAGGTATTCGAATCAAGGCCTCTTGAGTCCCAATACATGACTATGCACACTACTATACCATACTGGGTATAGCCTTTTGCATGGCATCTTCAGTTACCTTGATGTACAGAGAACACTATATTGCAGGCTGAAATCATTCTCTGTAAACCAGACTACAGGTCCCCAGATCTTCTTGTATTAAGACTCCTAGAAATCCTGGCCAGCACAGCTAGTGGTGAATGTGTCTGGGAGTTTTAACTCAAGAACACCAAGGGACCAAGTTTGGGAACCACTGCTGTACATTATACCATGTTCATTAACAAGACAGTAGTAGGCATGGACAAAACTGATTTTAAAAAAAGAAGACCCTTTCATTTCTTCAATCACATTAATACCAATCTGAAACTATTAATTCCTTAGATTATCTTTTTCATTATTACATAAGACATTTGCTTTTTACCTGACTCTGCACAGACCATCCACATGTAACTACAGGATGTGGTCCTGATAATACAGAAGAATCAAGAAATAAACTGGTTGGCCAAGAGCCTCAAAACAAGAAAAACATAATAATTCTTTGCTGACACAGATCTTTGCCTCCACCTGCTGTAGATGCTTTAAAAAGAGGGGAAAACATATTTTTTCCACTCACAGGTTGTTACATTTCTTCCTTGGGTTACACTACTGACTAGAAATACAAAGGTAGTCTAACGGCCTGCTTTCCTTCAATATCTTAAATAAATAATAATATGGTGAAATCACACATCTTTTAGAATTGTAGCTATTTAACTGTTGCTTGAATAAACATTGTGTTTCCATAGTATCTCTAGAACATAAGTTCAGATTCTATGCAGTTTTGTCTCCATAAAAGTACTGATCCCTGTTTTGTTGGTTTTAAAGCTAGGGAAGCAAAAGGCAGCAAAACTTGCTTCCTGGTTTCAGCCAAACATTAAGCAATAAACACTCATAATATCCACAAGCACGTAAGCACAATATCTGGATAAAGTCTCATGCTTTACTCCTCACTTACAGATCTGCTTCCATCTGTCTAATTCAGTAGGACTCCTAATTACTGAGGTCATACTACAGGCAATATACTTGTAAAAGGATAAATGCGGGTTTCTAAAAGGATAAATGTTTCATCTGTTCCTTAACTACAAAGGGTAAATACAAGGGAGAGTGAGACAGACAGCTAAAAGGCATCTATCAGAAGGGGAAAACTCCTCCCCGTCCCTCATGAAGCAACACTAGGACTTCTTCCAACCTGCGTCAGCCTCCTGATGGTCAATCTCCCCAGCTGCCATGTGAAGCTGCCATGCCAGGAGAGGGGGCTGGCTAAGCCAACACCATTGGACCAGGGGGCCCACTGGACTGCCAACAACAGGGGGATCAGTAAGTCCAAGACCCACCTTTCTCAGGACTCTTCCTCAAGATAAAAAAGCACAATATTCACTGAATATTTATGTACTTTATATTTCTCAATTTAGTGAAAGATTAATTGATTGACTGATTGAAAAAATATATATGTACTGCATGACCAAAACTGTGCTACTCAAACCCGTACAGTTCAAGGGAGAGGTGTACATGCTTTAAAACATCACTCAAAACTAGAGATGGGCACAAAATGAAAAACGAAATGCTGTTTCGTCATTTTGTTAAGTCATGAAATGAAACAAAATGAAACGAGGAAGCAGCATTTCATTACAGACAAAACAATAGGGTCATTTTTTCCCACTGAAATGAACCATTTCATTCCATCTGTAAAAGGGGGTCCCTTAGCTGCTGGGCTCACAATGAGCAGCCACCACAGGAGCCCAGAGGAGGGAAGAGGAGGAGGTGTGTTCCTGCAGCTGCTCCAGCGCTCATTGCCTCCTCCTCTCAGCCCTGGCTTCTGGCCTTCCCTCAGCTGGGAGGTGACTTCCCTGGGTCCTAGAGGCACCAGATTTAGTGCTGGGGAGCCATGTTCAGAGGGGACCAGCCAAGCTGTCATCACCTGTACCCCTTTAAAAATGGCCCAGTCACCACTGGAGGGATCCCCTGGTGGTGACTGGGCCATTTTTAAAGGGGTCCAGATGATGACAGTTCAGCTGGAACCCTCTGAACATGACCAGTTTTTTTAAAATAAAAACGTGGAACAAGTGATACCTTTAGGCTACTAGAAAAATAACAAAAACATTGCTAATATTTCAGGACTGAGACCCCCTTCCTCAGAGCAGTACCAATAGGTTATAACATGGCAAAAGATGGATTTGCCAGGAGTTATTTCTTAGATGTAAGGTCCTTGGCAAGATGGAAAAAAAGCCAGGCAGTTTCTTATTTGAATCTCAGAGCTTGTAAGTTCTTAGGCTACATCCGGAATGAAGGGAGGGAGGTGTTTGTATTGTCCCAGTCCTCCCAAAGACATGTCATGGCTCACGTACACACATTCACACCTCTCCTCAATTTAGCTCATCAAGACCACAAGTCCCACTGCCTTCTATACATTTCCCCCCTCTTCAATTCTTTTTAAGAGAATGAAGTTTTTAATTGGACTTTTCCAAATTTTATCCCAATCCGGAGCTGGTGGGGAAACAATTTTAAACTCCGGATCTGGGAGCCATTTGCCATGGATTTTAGGGGTCGTGTGAAAAGGCCCACAGTAATCCTATACTAAACAACTGGAGTGGCCATATACATTCACCACTCCTCCTGCACCTCCCAATCTACAAAAGGCTTCATCTGAGTCATGTTTAAAGGGATGAAAGATGTGATGTTTTAAACATTTATCAAAAGAATAGACAGCTTAAAATAAGGTTAATAAAAAAATGCTCTTAAAATTACAGGTAACAAGTCACGTTTACTTATTTACTCTGAAACTGTAGACTTGAAAAGATTCCTAATTCTGCAGCACATAACTGAGTATTCCAGAGTTTCATACAAGCCCCACATCACATATTCTGTACAAGTTTCAGCATCCACAAAATCTCAATATTGATTACATTGATAAAGAAGTGTGTGGACACCTTTGACTGCAAAGTTGGAAACTACACTGCGGATGAATTTACTTCTTAATAAATCTAATTCTGAATTGTTGTTGTAATAAAATCCCTCAAGATAATCCTGTGTTTTTTTTCTCTCTGTGTTAGTTCATACCTCACTAATCCAGAATGCACAGTCAGCAAACCAATTACTGTATAAGCTTGTGAACACTCAAGTACTGTATATTATGGTAGAATACATACATTTGGCTGGTGAGATTCCTAGCATAACCTCATAGTACAGTCACAATAAAAAAGCAATTACCTCACAAGATAATTACAGATTATTTCCACGGAATTAATCCAATTTGTCTGGAAAGAAGAGCAGCTGTTAAAGCATCTAAAAGCAGACAGCTAAGTAATGCTTCTGTGAGAAGTCTCTAAATTCTACCTTTACCAATTTTCTAGTTTTAGATTCAGTATTAAATCTACATGTAAAAATGATTAGTAAATTCTCTTCACAAATATATATATACTTTTAGCATACACATCTCTCAGCTGAAGCTTCTGTTTTAGTCATAAGCCAGTCTCTGTTTAATAATGAATAAGCAGGAATCAACGTACACTAAACCAAATAAAAAACTTCCTGTTGAGAAAGAAAAATGTGGAGAATCTACTTTTCATTGTAAAATCATAATATTTACATGTCAAGCTTTCCTCACTATAAACCCCAAGCATTTCCAATTAGAGTCATCAGCAGATAGCAGTGTATTGAGGAATTGTTAAGGTATTAGACAACAAAGCTTTTAAGTATGGTACATAATGTAGTTCTGTTGGTTACTGCCATGCAACATTACTAATCTATATGAGAGCAGAATGTGAATAATGAGGCCTTCTGATCTGGGCTTCTTTCAGGAGCTTTCACAGATACAGAGCTATAAAACATGTTTATGATTCAGGGAGACAAGCCTTTATTTGAGATTCCGGGTTGAAGACTGAGTAAGGACCAAGTGGAGCGTCATCCTCCGAAAGCACAGTTTGAGTACATATTCGTTTCTACCCCTATAGATGCTTACTAAGTCAAAAGGAAATTTACAGCATCTAAAAGTATTCTAGTAATTAATCATTTCTTGGAAAAAGGCTTGTTATTTAAACAATTCCCAGCTCTAAACAAGGATCCCAGTATACTTGGAAGCAGAGGCTTACATCACAGAAGTGTGCAGAAACAAAGTATTTTTGTGTGTGTGTGTGTGTTTGTGTCAGGAATATATGAAGTGGCATTTCAAATGCCAAGGCAGGTTGGACTGGTTTTAAACAGAGAAGACCGGCACTCCAAGGCCTGAACAACATTGCCTGCTTCCAACGAATGCCTCTGAAAAAAACCCAACTACTTCCTGATTTTGGAAAATCCATGAAGCTGTTTTCTCATTTTTAAAACAGACAAACCAGTGAAACAAAAGTTAGTTGTCCTAGAAACATTGTTTTGAATACAAAAGGAGACAACACTATCCAGTAATATTATGAGTAGAAAAGGCTAAGGGAGGCCAGCCACTGGTGACTTTGCTTTCAAATATTTGACTGTTCTTATATTTTGAAACATGGATATGAGTGGTGCTTCTGTTCCTTCTGAAACCACTAGGGTTGGCTGAAGAGAAGATACAATACTGCCCCATGTGTTGCTGGAGTTAGGTGCCAGACCCAACCGCGATAAAGGAAAATGCAGACAGCTCAGCAAACAGACCTGGGTCTGTTGCTGGTGATATGCACTTCCAAAAAGAGGATTTAACACACACATGACACCTCAGTAAGCAGACCTTGGGCTGCTCCTTGCCACACACACCAGCAGAAGCAGCCCCAAGTTTGTTTGCTGAGGCGTCTGCATATCATGGATTTTCCTTTTTTGCGAGTGGGTCTTGCACCTAACTCCCGTGATAAACAGGGGAATACTCTAGTAGAAAATAAAACATTTATTTTACATTAGCAAAAATCTTGTTGCTTCACACAGAAAATCATACTCAAGTAGGCTTACTGAATCAAATCAGAGAATCAAATCTCATACCCATGTTTCAAAATATAAGAACAGTCAATTTATTTTATTTATTTATTTTAGAGTATTTTTCCCCACCTTTCTCCTTGGAAAAGGACCCAAGGTGTCTTACAGTAATGAGGGATAATATACAGTCCAGTAGAATTAAAGCAACACGGTTATAAGTAGTCATAAACACAAAGTCTATGTGAACCCATAGATTCATATAAAATACACTCAGGGAAAGCTTGCCTGAAGATAAAGGTCTTTCCCTGTTTCTGGAAGGACAACAGAGATGTAAGATTACTGGGCTGGGGCACCTCCCTTATGAGGAAAGGCTAAAACATTTGGGCCTCTTTAGTCTGGAAAAAAGGCGCCTGAGGGGGGATATGATAGAGACGTACAAAATAATGCAGGGCATGAGTAAAGTGGATAGAGGGAAGCTCTTCTCCCTCTCCCAAAATACCAGAACTAGGGGACATCCACTCAAATTGAGGGCTGGGAGAGTAAGAACAGACAAAAGAAAATATTTTTTCACTCAGCGTATTGTTAGTCTGTGGAACTCCCTGCCACAGGATGTGGTGATGGCATCTGGCCTGGATGCCTTCAAAAGGGGATTGGACAGATTCCTGGAGGAAAAATCCATCACAGGTTACAAACCATGATGGAGATGTGTAATCTCCAGTCTTAAAACCGGGGTACTTCAAGGGCCAGATGCTGGGGAGTGATATCACGAAACAGATATCTAGTCTCGTGCACTCCCAGACACATCTGGTGGGGCCACTGTGAGATACAGGAAGCTGGACTAGATGGGCCTTTGGCCTGATCCAGCATGGCTCTTCTTATGTTCTTATGTTCTTATGTTCTTATGTTCTAAGTTCCACTAAATCAAACGGGCCTATTCTAACTGCAATTGACAATGCTGAAGTTAGCCATAGTTAAGAGTAGGCCCATTTGAGTAACTGAAACTTGCAGAGGAGATTCCAATGATGGAATGAGCCTAATCTAGTGCCTTCTGTACTGGTCACTGCCATGAACGGAACAGGATTGAAGCACCAGAAACAGGTACATGCTCAATCACAGAGGGAACAGATTGGCACAGCAACCTTTGGGAACATGCTTTAATTGACACACTCCATTGTTGAGATCCCAACCTTATCTCCTTATGGTGACTCAGTCCCTGCAAGCTGGAGGCACCAGACAAGGCAGCAAATTCTTGATTGGGAAGAGAGATAAAGCAGGATAAGACAGACAGAAAAAGAGAAAGAGATGAGAATGGAATGGAATGGATGTATAAGAGAGAGAGAGAGAGAGACTTTTAAGGGAGAAGGATATTTGGGGTATATTGTTACTGCAAAGCTTAGGCTTCCCAAATGCTGATGAATACTGGCTTAAGATGGAAGTTGTTTTTCCTATAGCATCCACACTGGTATGTGCTCATATAGGTGGTGATTAATGAGATTGAGTTGTGGGTAGTAAGAGCAGTCGTACCTTTGATCATTCCATTTTTGAAAACAATTCATGATGTTAAAAAAAATTATACACTTTATGCTCTCAAAAATGTCCACGTAACCATAATTCATGGAGATGAATCCATCTCTTTTAAAGCGCCACCACTTACTCCAGTACTTATTTATATGCATATTGTCTGTTTAGATTATTTTTAGATTTTTAAAATATTTATTGTTTTATTGTATATTGTAAATCGCCCAGAGTCCCATCCAGGGAGGTGGGTGGTCACAAATCCAAATCCAAATCCAAATCCAAATCCAAATCTAGCCTCTTGGAGGAAGGATTCAGGCAGCATCTTATGTATGCTAGGCACTACCCTTGACAGTCATGAAACGGCTGGGCAGAATTTACTTTGTCATATACTTTACTCATGTCAGCTTTTTTATATAGGTCTCCATACTTAGTTTAACTATCAAATAGACAAATGCATGTTGTTAACAAGTTAAAATAGGATATAATCAAAGTACTAGAAAATACACATTAAATGAGTAATCCTAGTGGACAGGGTATATAATTACACAGGCAACACTTTCAAGGATTTAAGGAAATTATAGGAATTTTTCCTTCCACCTCCTTCATTTCAAATTAATTAGTTGTCTTTCCACCATTCAGTTCTCACTTGAAACATAGCTGTAAATTAACTTACATAATATACAGTACTTCCAAAAAACAATGATTAGATGGTAATGCATTCCATCTCTTTCCCATTTCTGTTTTGCCGCTAACAAAACGCACGTAGAGCTCTCGTTCTGAATCTTCCTTGACTTCCAACTCTTTGAGTTTAGCAGGACAATTTAAGGTTTCAAGCAGCAAATCGTATCAGCATATGTAAGATGATATGCACCCATTAATTCTTTTATATATCAACTACACCACGCTTGAAAGTCTCCCAGTGTGCCTCAGATACTAAACACAGAACTTCACATAACTAATATTCATTAAAAGGTGAAACTGCTGCATTAACTATTTTAAGATAGACATGAAACATCTTTCTCTGCTTGTCAAACCACATCTTTTGGCAGTTCCTCAATCAAGTTCAGAATTCAAGGCTTCAGCTATTCTGTTCTGTGCAGCTCCAAAGATATTATCTAGGATTTTTAAAATACATCTAAGCAAGATACAGTATTTCTAATTAGGTTTTCAAAGATACCTAATAAAGTCTGTGATGTTCTCTCCTTGGATCCAGAAGTGGCAACGCCACCTTCAAACAGGCCAGATCACGGCTTAACACCCTAGTCCCAGGAGTCAGAACTCACTTAAATACGTATGGCAAAAATGGGCTCCAGATATCTTTATTATATATTACTATCCCAAGTTTAAAGGCCAGCTGACACATGTTTTGAAGAAATAAGGTCCTCATCTTGCACAAATCAGAAACACTACCCTGATACCAGGATCATTCGTTTGTTCTTACATTTTTTACAGTTTTTCACTTGAACTCTTGAACAAGGCAAGAGTACTAAGAAGGAAGAGGAACACAGGAAGTTCCCTGATACTGAGTCGGGTCTGTTTAGCCTGGTATACATAGGACCCCTATATTCATTAACCACTGATTCAGTTATCCGCGGTTGGCAAAGGAAAAAATTAAATAAATAATTCAGTCGTCTCAAAGCAGGCTACTGTCACAAACAACAACTGTAAAGCAAGCTACTGTCACAAACTGCAGCCGTAAAGCAAGCTACTGTTACAAAACAGCAGCCGTAAAGCAAGCTACTGTCACAAAACAGCAGTTTTGGGATTTTGGGGAGGTTCTCTCTTATCTACTGTTTTTGTTATCCTACTGTACTGTCAAGTCTGACTGATGGCAGCTGTTCAGGACTGCAAGTAGGAATCTTTCTTTGATCTACGTGGAAATCTCAAGGAATCAGGAAGAGTTTCCAAAATCTTATGAGACTGGATGTATCATGGCTAAGATGTGAGACTTAGGCAAAACACTTGGATTCAGTCAGGTTTAATTTAGTCTTTTTCCTGAGACTACCTAAACAGATACAACCAGCTTTCCCCTTACCCACTCCAAAGAAGTAAAATGTTCTGTAGAAAAGACATGTTAGGTCAATTTTTAAATAAAATCACTTTACAAAAGATTTTGCAGATGTGATTAAATATATGTCCAAAAAAGTTGCCATTACATCACAACAAATACCCATTTCACAGAAGGGAAAACAGATAACTATTTATTTATTTATTTATTTATTTATTTATTTGACTTTTATACCGCCCATCTAGACCAAGGGCTACTCTGGGCGGTTTACAACATGTAACTACAAACAAAGGAATACAATTTAAAAAGCAAGATACAAGGTACAAAATAAAATAAAATATACATAAATCAACAACTAGAGGAAGACATACATGTACTGAGGCACTACAAGCGGTTTTGCTTGCTTTAGGATTCAGAACAAGTTGTATCATCTCTGCCAAGATTCTGAAATAATTTTCTATATGGCAATCATAAATACTTTTTTAAAAGCCTTCAGACTTCTTAACATCTTATAACCTCAAATACTGTCAACCTTACCAATTTCTCTGTAGCTTACGTTTGACAGGTGCTGTTATTCTCTGTCTCTCTCACACTCTCTTTTATCAACTGCTAGCCCTAATTCTTTCAATTTTCCAAGACATACCAATTTTCTTTTGGCCACTTTCTTTATACTTATTCTGCTCCTTCCAGTAACAGAGGAATTGAGTGGGCATCTCTGGCCACACATGTGAGCATCCTCCCCAGGTTGATGCACTGAGACACTTATTTTTTGACGCCCACTGCCTCAAGGTTTCTGTCATTGCACTGTAGCCATCACTCTACACTATTTACGTAGTTCTCATTCAGCACCTGAACACACCGTGTCTTCTCTTGGAACAGTGTAATTTCTTTGCCACATCTGGCACAATGGCGTTGCTAAACAGATGTTCAAGAAGCATTTCCATTGATTTTGCAAAATCCTGCAGATGCAAGAACAGCCTTCTGAAAACACAGATACTGTATGGGCTTTTCACAATCAATGCTGGAAAGATATGAACCTAGTTACATCACAAGGTGATAATCAAACACCAAAATAATCCAGCCCTCAGTGATGTAATTTAACCCAATTTAATCTCTTAAAACAAGATGTTCCAAGAGTCAAATATGTCATTCCCCTTCCAGAGAATGTTGTCTCCCATGCATTGTTTCATCACCAACGCTTGCTTAAATAAGAATCAGTTCCTAAAATAAAAACTCAGCACATTGAAACCAAGAATCAAGCCAATATAAACACTAAAAGGCTTGTGTGATTTAAGTGTTGTACCTCTGCAAGCAATTTTATCTCTTTGACTCAATGACCCTTCTATCTAGCAACTAAAAAAACAAAAGGAGCTTCTAAGCACGACTTTTATTCTGTTTGCTTATAATCTCAGCACCCTTGTCCTACATTACACGATACAGTAAGAAGAACATTTCTCACATAGGACTGGTTTCTTATCAGGTCCTCCTAGATTTCAATTCTGATCTCTAACTTCACGAGTGTATCCTGCAGCAATTCAGTTCTGTCTATAGTGGTCAACAGGCCAGATTGGTCACGTCTAAGGGTATTAAAGCTTAACTCTTATGCAGCACAGTTGTGGTGCATCACAGGATGAGGAGTTAATGACTACTTTCCATTCTGTCAGTCACATCTCCTCCATCTTGCCTGCTCTCCAACCACTGCCTCTGGCCCTGGTATTGGCAGCTTTCCACAGAATCTCTCAGGTTCAAAATTGACTGGAAACAGCTTTCCAGCCTTCTTGCTGCCTGATAGGCTTTCAGAAAATTCCTGACTTACTCCAGGCTAGTACTTTATATTTATTGGCACCAAACAATCACAACAGTTTTGATTCCACTTAGGTGACATATGCTGTGCTCTTTTGTTCCTAGCTATTCCCTGAAAATAATGTGCCAACACCACTGGCATCCCTGGCCCCTACGTCAAGGTCAGACAGAACTACTAACTAACCAAGGATTGGCATGTTTTCCTTGGCAGTTAGCAGCAATGGCTCATTCTAGTAATTCTCACTGAAATAAAAGAGTAGCCTCGATACAAATCACAATAGCCCAAAACAGCATGGGAGAAATCAGGACTAGCCAAGTCAACACTTCACATTCCTTTCTACCTGTCCCACTGAAGCATTCTGAGGGAAACATCAATTTTAAAACCATAGACATTTGATAAGTGACATATTATCAGGCAACCAATCAGAGCTGTAGTGGAGCCACGGCGTAAGTAAGGGGTTGAAAGATACTGATTTGCCCACCAGCAAAGATAAACCTGTGTGGCATCATCCCATTCAAGATTCAGTAGCCACTTTGAGATTACCTGAAATTCCCAAACAAGCTAGGTGGAATTATCTGGAAGTTGAGTCATGGCAACTGGACTAGTTTCTTGAGAGACTGAAACCCAGTGCGTGGCAGCAGTGAAGAAGGCCAATTCCAAGAGCTAGGGATAGTCAAAAAAGATATAGTGGAACGGGAAAAGGTGCAGAAGAGAGTGACTAAAATGATTACTGGGCTGGGGGACCTCCCTTATGAGGAAAGGCTAAAACATTTCGGGCTCTTTAGTCTGGAAAAAAGGTGCCTGAGGGGGAATATGATTGAGATGTACAAAATAATGCAGGGCATGAGTAAAGTGGATAGCGGGACTCTCTTCTCCCTCTCACAAAATATCGGAACTAGGGGACATCCACTCAAACTGAGGGTTGGGAGAGTGACAACAGACAAAAGAAAATATTTTTTCACCCAGTGTGTTGCCATCACCCTGCTACAGGATGTGGTGGTGGCATCCGGCTTGGATGCCTTCAAAAGGGGATTGGACAGATTCCTGGAGGAAAACCCCATCACAGGTTACAAACCATGATGGAGATGTGTCATCTCCAGGATTAAAACCAGGGTACTTCAAGGGCCAGATGCAGGGGAGTGGTATCAGGAGACAGATATCTAGTCTTGTGCACTCCCAGACACATTTGGTGGGGCCACTGTGAGATACAGGAAGCTGGACTAGATGGGCCTTTGGCCTGTTCCAGCATGGCTCTTCTTATGTTCTTTTTTTATTTCGCTGCTCATCAGAACAGCTTTGTCTGTCTGAGGAAAGTTAGTGGTGAGTCCTCCAATTTATAGTTCACCTTAATCTCACATCAGCCTCAAAAGGATTTTTTGGCAAACACCACATTCCTGTTTACTTCAAAATCACAAACACAAGGCAGAGACATGTCCACCCAAAGAAGCTGATACCAAAATACAAGATGAACAATATAGTATAGTATATACACAGTCCTTTGTCATTGCCAATACATGATTGGAATTCTGGTAGTTGTGGTCCAAAACATCTGGAGTGCCCAAGTTTCATCACCATTGGATGTGGTCCAATACAGTGAGGAGTGTGAAGACCACTACATTTGAGAAACCAAAAAGCCATTAAACAGGAGGATGGCCCAAGACAGGAGGGGCAACAGCTCAGGACCAGAATCAACAGTGTACTGTACCTCCATTTGAAGGTCAAAGGGCACTCATTCAAAGATGAGGATGTATAGGTATTAATTAAACAGAGAAGATAGCTCACTTGAGAGAGGGGTCATGGAAGCTATTCATGTGTGCATTGAAAACCCCTCTCTCAACAGAGGTGGGGGACTCAGGCACAATCTATCTGCTACTTATCAAGCTGTCCTTTCATCAATTCGCAGACAAATCAGAAGCACTTCACAACTCCACCAGCAAGGTCATCGCTAAATGACCCATACTTAATGCGTGTTGGAAAAGATTGTATAGGTAGGACTTTCACGTACCCTGGGCCATTGTCCACCTATGAATCTATTCAGGCCATTGTCCATGTAATGAGCCTATTCAGGCTATGTCCAGCTTATGAGCCTATTCAGACCAGGGTGATATGAAATCAAGGTGAACTCTAAATTGAAGAACTCACCACTAACTTTCCTCAGAATGACAAAGCGTCTTGGATGAGTAGTGAAACATTTTGATCTCAAAAGAAATGAAGTACAGTTGCCATGACTCAACTTCCCAATCTGGATGACTGAGAATCTTCACAGACACAAGCTAGGTGGAAATTGATCTCATTCACTTAGCTTCCTACATGTGATCATCTATATTCCTGGTGGTATGAGGGTACTGCTCAACTCCCTTTGGAAGTGTAACTCTGGGGACTGTCATATTGTCTAACCTTTTTTTCTTAATGTTTAAGATTATTTAAACAATTATTAAAGACCTGAATGAATGAATGAATCTTTATTTACGGTTTTTAACCAAGAGCCTCGTGGCGCAGTGGTTAAATGCCTGTACTGCAGGTGAAACTGTGCTCACGACCTGGGGTTCAATCCCAGGTAGCAGGCTCAAGGTTCACTCAGCCTTCCATCCTTCCGAGGTCGGTAAAATGAGTACCCAGCTTGCTGGGGGGGGGCAATGTGTAGCCTGCACACTGTAATTAAAATTGTAAACCACCCAGAGACTACTTAAAGTGGTATGGGGCGGTATATAAGCAGAACACTTTGCTTTGACCTGTCTATTTAGATCAGCCTTCCCTGGCCATGCAGCTGTGACCCTTAACGATATGCTATCTAATTCTGCCTCTGGTTCTGATCTTTGCATTATCTTTATTGGCTTGCCTTTTTATGATTTTGTTTTGGTTTATTACTGATGTCCCTTTTTTGTTATGATTATTATTGTTGTGATATTATTTTCATTGACTTATATTATGTTTATTTTACTGTTGTCCACTGCCCAGAGTGACCCCAGGCTACATGGGTGGTAAACAAGCAAGCAAACAAACAACTATGCCAGTGCAAGCAACACTTCCAACTGTTTAGTCCCTCTCACCCATGAATGAGAATAAGTTATACCAGTATCAGTCAGGCAAGCTCTACTTTAAGCAGTCCTCCCACCCATATTTCTTGAATTGGAAAGCTCCTCAAAGAGCTCCTTAGTCCTCATCTGCTAAATAATAATAATAATAATAATAATAATAATAATAATAATAATAATAATGCCAAACAGAAAAGGCCACCTGTAATGTTTAGTTTTCTTAGAGACAGTGCTAATTTACTTTTTGACAGGCAACTAACAACCACACCCTCACACTCCTTACAGCAGCAGTTCTAATTGTTCAGGATGATGAAATTGCCTGACTAACACAGGAGGATGGGGAATACTATGAGCTCAGCAGAGAGTTAACTATACTGGCAGGCGTGAGTAAGTTTCACCAAGACTCCTTGTCACCTTGTTTGGTTACAAGTAGTTGTCCACATAATTTGGCTAAGTGTATCCTTTCACCAGATACTCTCAGGGTCAAATTATACAAAGCTGTATCTGTCATACTTGATACTAAGAACAGAGAAGCTAGTATGGATAAGGATACTATGTGTATGCAGAAATGCCTGAAATTTGTATCAAACCACCATGCTGAATCTATGTTAAAGCCCTCCTTCTGTCATGTTTACTTCCAAGTCAGGGCAAGAAGGTCCAACTTGCACCCGTGTCACTTAGTTCAAACTCACTCACCCCAGGAGCTCTGTAACAGACCAAAGTTGATGGAATGGTTCCTACTGTCTTGAATAGGAATATTTTAAGTAACCCTAAACTCACAAAAGTCACAAGAAATTGCAGCCTCTATGAACCCTCTATGAGTGTTCTCCATTCTTCCCACAATGCCTCAAGGGGGCTGAATTCTACAGCACTATGAAATATGGCAGGATAAACCAATTCACAAGAGTTACATTCCTCTTTGTTACTTATGAGCTCAAGGATTGTCAGTCACATGAGGAGGAAGGGATCCTGGGTGAAAGAAGGAAGAGCCCTAGATGAACCAGACTCTAAGACTCAGAATTACAGAATTACTCAAATGTTAAGCTCTGAGAACCCAATCACAAAAACAAAGCAAGCTGATTTGCCATTTTCTGGGAGTGAGAGAAGTTCTTATGTTGATATTCGCACGGACTCAGCTCTTATACAGTTTCTTCTTCCAAAGGTGGGTTGTTAAGTAAAGTGAATGCAAAACAAATCATGACTTCCAAGCTCTCCACTTCTTGGATATGAACACTTGGCATGCCAAGACACCCGTTTGCATTAGGATTGCAGGAAATGAATCACCAAAACTAAGACTTGAAAAGTCACATTCGTGTCTATAAGAGCTTTTCCTCCAAATACCAACTGAAGCACAGGAGGGGACCACCACAAGGCAATTTTCATCAGGAAATAGAGTTAAAGGATTAGGTCTCCCTTCCTTATGTGCCAGCTGCCTGGATAGACCAGTGAGTTGAGTATCTGGCTGCACAGCCAGAGGTGGGGAATCGGATCATCCAATATGCCTCCTGTGAGTAGAGCAAGCCTTGATGGCCTTGGGCAAATGACACAGTCCCAGGATGCCCCTGAAGAAGGAAATGGCAATCCACTTCTAAGTACTCAACCTAGAACATCCTAGAAAGGGTCACCTTTACTCAGAACTGACTTGACAGCACATTGACCTTTACTCAGAACTGACTTGACGGCACATTGATGTCCATCATCATTATATGTCACACCCCTCATGAAAAAATGCAGGGTAACATTTCCCATCACTAGAATACTGTTTTGCTAGACTTTCCTTTATCAGTGGTATCCGCATGTTATTTTTAATATTGTAAGAAAATGGAGAGAGGCACTGTCATCAAGAATTCCTCCCAACACCTGGGCAGTTCTTAGTTTTGTTGCTATTGTGTCATTACAGTCATGGCCGACTCTTCGTGACTCCATGGACGAAGAGTCCATGGAGTCAAGAATACTGGAGTGGCTTGCCAGTTCCTACTCCAAGCACCTACAGCACCCTGGTATTCCTTACCAGCCAGGTCCAACCCTGCTTAGCTTCCGAGATCAGATGTGCTCAGGGCATTTAGGCTTTTTAGATACCCACGCCCTATACTCTGTCTAACAGATTATATGCCTCAACTAAATTTTTCATACATGAGCCCCAAAGCTTGAGTCTGACCATTAACATTTTACAGTGTCCTAACACAAGAGAGCACTTTAAGTTTCATATTTTACTTGACCTTTGTAATTGAAACATACCCAATGATCCCTTTGAACTAGGAATGGTTACTATATTGAATCCCTGTGAATTCTGATGCAAATTGACTGGATCTACTTGTCTCAGCTAATGTGCACATTGGAAGGTAATTATACCTTGGATTTTGCATTTCTTTAGGTTTCATAATGCTGTTCTTAGAAATGGAAAAAAGGTGTTCTAAAATGCATGTTTTAAATGCCTTTTTAAAATGTATTAAATATATATGTTGAGATAAATATATTTACAAATGTTCATTTTGTGACACATATCTTCTAAAATTCATATTTAAATAAACCTTTTTTTTAAAAATCCTGCACATTAATGCAAAAATAGAATACAAAAATTTTGAATGTGCACATGATAACTTAACATGGAGCAGAAATAAACTGACCCAGCTTTTGGGCAGTACTTACTTATCATTGTTTGTCCAGACAAATAGTCACCAAAGGCTATAGTTTCATTTATCCTGGAATTTAACTGTTCACAATCTTTTATACAATTTCAAGCGGTTTCTACACAGAGAATAGATCTATTGATAAGGACTGTGTCAATGGATTATCAGGATGAACTGTTCTTTCTCTCAAATGCAGAGACAGTGAGAGATTATTGGTTTCTCTGTGATGACGTTTCTAAAAACAACTCAATAAATTAAAAAAAACTGTTACGGACACCAGTTTCAAGAACAGAGCAGGGCACACACACAAGTAAAACTAGATTGGATTACTAGAGTTTCACATGGTGCTTAATTCTGAAACATATATCTGGATAAAAACACAGTAAATATGGCAAGTGCAGCTTTTAGTGAGATCTGTACATGCCCCTCTTCAACCAGAAATTGTGTCATATTGTTGTATTTGTTTACATTTTAGATTACATTGATTAGAGGTTGTCAATTATGGATTACAATTCAAAATTGTGCAAGAAAAACAACAACAAAAAAGCTTGTGGTAGACATTCAAAATGTATTCTACTGTCCGAACAGAGTATCAGTGAGTTATGTCATCTAGCCAGTTGCACTCCAAAGGAGGGTGCTTTTCCCAGTCAAGACCAAAAGGAAAATAGCTAGAGTCCCACGGCCAATTATTTTTAATATGGACAACATCTGGAGGCCATATTATCAAATATTTCTTTCATGTTTATGTAACATCTGAAAGGATACAGGAGCAATGTTTTCACAAACAAGGGGAAGAATCTCTGCTTGGAGAGGGTGCGAATTATGCAACATAATGTGACATATACTATAGCTTATGCTTATGCCGTGCTCAGCTTTGTTTTTACAAATAATATGTACTGGAATAGAGACTTTTAAAGTCACTTGTATGAGAATTTACCTATTTTATTATTTTTACTAAGAAAATAGTCTTAATATTGTATCTTTTGAATTACTGAACTTAGCTTCTATGCTATCTGAACAAAACATCATGCTTTTAGTAAAGCTTATGTTTTTACAGATTAGAAATGGTATCTGCATACTGTAGATGAACCAGAGAATTTTTTATAAGAACGGTATTTTATTATGAAGTAATGAAATCTACATACTGTATATGAACCAGATATATATTTTTTTTGTATTATAACTGTATTGTGTTATGTATTGCACAGTCCCTGCCTGCCTTCAAAAAAGCACTTAAAACCTTGCTTTTTAGGGAGGCATTTGGCAACCTTTAATTTAATTTCAGTCTTTTTTTTTAAACAGTGTTGCCATCTTGCCAATGACTTTTTCGACTACCTCATCATTTTGCTTTTATTTTATTTTTATTTTTCTCTTTTATCTTGTGTTGATTCTTGTATTGGTTTCCACTGTTGGGCTAGTTTTGCCCTTATTGTTAACTTCCCAGAGTTCTTTGAGAAGATGGGCGGTATAAAAATGAATGAATGAATAAATAAATAAATAAATAAATCAGTGTAATAAATCAAAGGAACGAAAAGTAAGAAATCTAATGAAAGGCAGGTTGGTCTGACATTTGAGTTTACACATGAGCACTCTGATTTTCACACCATTTTGAAGACTACATCTCCCAGAACATCTATGTTGGCTACAGATTTCCTGGGATTTCCATTCTGAGAACACAGCTTTTTCCCATTCTGGACTCTAGCCTCTTGACTTGTCCAGGACTCAGTGCCATAACCTCTTTCAGCCAAACTAAGATTTGTGCCTGCCATGTCCAAACACAAACGTTCACTCTTCCTGACTGCTGATATCTACATGCATGTCATTTTACCATTAATAACCTAAGAGTTGACAGGTTGGTACCTTTAGCTGCCCAGTTCCATCATGACGTCAAAGCAATAACCAGGGTGTTGTTCTTCCCTGGATGTGCTCCCTATCACTCATATGCCATAGATATACTCTCACAGCAGACTATGAATCATAAGTAAGGAATGCTGGCTTGATAGTCACAGTAAGACTGCAGTCCACAGCGAATGTTTTCATTTGCATTCCCCAGATTAAGGAGTTTTATATATGCATCCTGCTTACTCTGATAACAGTACATTTTTAAAACACACCATTTTAGCTCTTTTATGCAATTTTAAAAACAGCAGTTCATCTTAATGCACTATATGATATTGCACTTTATTCAATTCATTCCACAGGGCCTCCATACATATTCTATGTGTGGTTTTTATTTTCATCAGTATCAAGTGGAGCTGTGATTTATATGTATAAATCCTACAGAAGCAGCCATGGCATTTTAAAGCAGCAAAATAAAAATTAATTAAGGGATGGGTGGCTCAGCGGACTAAGGCTCTGAAAATTTTCAGCTGCAAAGTCGGCAGCTCGGCAGTTCAAATCCCGGTGCCACGCAGCAGAGCGAGCTCCTGCTGATAACTCCAGCTCCTGCCAACGAAAGCATGTAAATACAAGAAGATAAATAGGTACCGCCATAAAAAGTGGGAAGTTAAAACAATGTTTCCTCGAGCCATGCCGGCCACGTGGCCATGGACTTGCACAACACTGGCTCTTCGGCTTGAATATGGAGATGAGAACCTCCCCTAGAGTTGGACATGACTAGCACGCATGTGCGAGGGGAACCTTTACCTTTACCTTAGAAATTAATTTAAAACATTCCAAAAGTGAAAACTAAGGATGACTAAAAAGCCACCCAAATTCTTTAATTCGAAAAATAGGTCCCGTGAGCTTAACCTGTGCATTTCACATCATCCCAGTTCTATCAAGAACATTATCATGGCAAATGAAATCGAGTTCACCCATTTCTAAGCCCTTTTCCCATTCATAGGATCATAGCCTTGTGAAAAGGTGTTTCCCTTTAGGCAATGATCCTCCAGTGAGCGCATCCTGTTCAGGAAGTTTGCAGGGGGAAAAGGCAAAGCTGCCACCAATTTCTTATGCATCCAATGTGTTTCCCACGCTGTTTCTTTTCCTGACTTTGAACTCTAATGGTGCGAAATATGCTGATAACGCCTGTTCAGCAGATGAGCTGATGAGGCAACAATAGGCAGACGGGCACCTTTCAAACAGCTAAGACCTTGTGGTTACCCTTCACTCCACCACTGTCAAGATTAAAGTACTGGTAATTGGAAACAGACAGAAATACACCAAACGTAACCTTTGGATGATGGGAGGCAACCCTTATGTTATCACACAGTGTCTGCCTTGTGAGCAATGGAAAGAATTACTGAAGAACTATCTGCAAAAGGAAGTTCACCACACACAGAGAGAAACCTGTAACAGACAGGGAAGTTAAGCAGTATCATGGAAAGTAGGGAAGGCTGATAATATACAGATGCTGGTCACCAAATAAACTTCTCAAGCAGGAACAAACTGCATAGAATAGTTTTGAATGTCACAACTCCTCAATTATGTGCATCTGTCAACACTGCTAGTTGTCAATGATGTCAAAAGACATGTTGAGGGGGCAGCTATGCGAGTTTACTGCTGCAAAATGAACAGACTCCTGTGGTGCGTTGGAGATTAAATATTTTTATTTGACATCAGCTTCTATGAGTGCAGCCCGACTACATTAGATGTTATGCTATCGGTTGGAGTCCATGGAAATTTAGTTAAAATGATGGCAATAACTAAGGACTTGTACCTGGCTTTGCTGCAAAACGTGAGGTATGAACCCACTTAAATTTCTGCACAGAGGGCAGCATGTTCGGGCCATATACATTGAAAATCCATCAACTGGCATCTTGGGAAGTAGAGTAAAGTGACAAAATGCTATGCCCAAAACACCTCTTATCCAGACATTTTGCTGTTCTTTTTCTTTTTCCTTTTCTTTCTTTCTTTCTCTTCCTTCCTTCCCTTTCTTTTCTTTTTTAGCAAGAAGACATTAAGAAAGTAAACGATTCAATGTCCCTGCCTACAATGCTCTCCCCACTCCGGTCATTTTGGGGACAAATTCTGAACAGAAACAAAGAAACAAAAGCACTGGGGGTCAAATCAATTGACTTACCTTTGTGTTTGCACATGCTTTTCCACGCTTATATTCCTTGTGGCTTGCTCGTTTGTCTAGCTTGTTCCACAAAGCTTTGGCCTTCCAACTGGTCACCTTTGATTTGAGTTTTGTATAAAAGTTCCTGTTATCCGAAGGATCTAGTTCAAGTTGCCGAGTGAGAATATTAAAAGCCTGAACTGTACCTTTACATGTCGAGGCTTGGACAAAGTTTTCAAAGATTTGGGCACCTTGGTTGCATTTTTCATCCTCTCTTTCCCCCATGTTCTGAGAAGGGAGCACAGAATATCCTAGTGGCATGGTCTTGAGCTAAAGTTCATCTGAAGGACACTCTCATGTTTCTCTGAGCACATAGTATCTAGGAAAAGACAGAAATAAGTCAAGTCAGTGGTGCCTTGTGGCCAGATGGATGGTATAAAGCCAATAAATAAATAAATAAATAAATAAATAAATAAATAAATAAATAAAT
>JAHTLZ010000016.1:61353278-61436213 GCA_023846285.1 Phrynocephalus versicolor
AAAAGAGAAGCCATAGAGGGACACCACTATTTATAGACACCACATAATGTGACAATTTGCAGATATTATATGCTTTCATACATTTTCTCCTACACAAATATTTATCTATGCAAGGAATGGGTATTATTTAAGTGGAACAGATGTAAACATTGTTATCAGGAGAAAAACCCTAGGGGAAAGAAAGTAGGAGTCCATAATGCTAGAGTAACTCTTGGATTGCCTAGTCTTTAACAAACAGAGCTGACACATTTTAGCTATATCCTAGAAAGTTGCCTTATAAGCCTTGTTAGGCTTATAAATGGGGGCACACTGTTACTTTTCTGTCCTAGCTGATCAGTGAGGCTACAGAATACAACAGGGTGTGCTGTGCTTCCATCATTGGAAGGCCAATTACACTGGTGACAATGAGGCCTGTAATAAGACTTCCTGGGGTAGGAACGGGCAAGCCACTTCAGTATCCCTGCCAAGAAAATTCCATGGAAAGAAACAAAAGGCTAAAAGATATGATGCTGGAAGAGGAGCCCTTAAGGTCAGGAGGCATCCAACATGCTACTGAGGAACAGCAGAGGACAAGGACAAGTAGCTCCAGAGCTAATGAAGCGGCTGGGCCAAAGCCGAAAGGACACCCAGCTGCAAAATCGAAGGGAGAAAGAGAAAGATACAGAAAATTGAATGCAGACTTCCAAAGAATAGCGAGGAGAGACGGGACGGCCTTCTTGAACAAACAGTGCAAAGAAATAGAGAGGAAAACAATAGAAAAGGAAAAACCAGAGATCTATTCAAGGAAATTGGAAATATTAAAGGGGCATTTCGTGCAAAGATGAATATGATAAAGGACAAAAATGGCAGGGACCTAAAAGAAGCAGAAGCTATCAAGAGGAGATGGCAAGAATACACAGAGGAATTGAATCAGAAAGATCTGGATGTCCCTGATAACCAAGAGAGTGTAGTTGCTGACCTGGAGCCAGACATCCTGGACAGTGAAGTCAAGTGGGCCTTAGAAAGCATTGCAAACAACAAGGCCAATGGAGGCGATGGCATTCCATTTGAACTATTTAAAATCTTAAAAGAGGATGCTGTAATTGTGCTATACGCAATATGCCAGCAAATTTGGAAAACTCAGCAGTGGCCAGAGGATTGGAAAAGATTGGTCTACATCCCAATCCCAAAGAAGGGCAACACCAAAGAATGCTCCAACTATCATACAATTGCACTCATTTCACATGCTAGCGATGTTATGCTCAAAATTCTACAAGGGAGGCTTCAGCAGTATGAGAACTCCCAAAAAGCTGGATTTTGAAGGAGCAGAGGAACTAGAGATCAAATCGCCAACATGCACTGGATTATAGAGAAAGCTAGATTTCTAGAAAAACTTCTACTTCTGATTCATTGACTATGACAAAGGCTTTGACTGTGCAGACTACAACAAACTATGGCAAGTTCTTAAAGGAATGGGAGTGCCTGACCACCTTATCTGTCTCCTAAGAAATCTATACGTGGGACAAGCAGCAACCATCAGAACTAGATATGGAACAACTGACTGGTTTAAAAGGATCACGACAAGGCTTTATACTGTTACCTTGCCTATTTAACTTATATGCAGAGTACATCATGTGAGAGGCAGGTATGGATGAATCACAAGCTGGAATTAAGATTGCGGGAAGAAATATCACCAACCTCAGATACGCAGATGATACTACTCTGATAGCAGAAATAACCTCTTAATGAGGGTGAAAGAGGAGAGTGAAAAAATGGGCTGGAGCTCAACATAAAAACAAAACAAAACACTAAGATCCTGGCCACTGGTCCCATTACCTCCTGGCAAATAGAAGGGGAAGAAATGGAGGCAATGACAGAGTTTATTTTCTTGGGCTCCTTGATCACTGCAGATGGTGACTGCAGCAGTGAAATTCAAAAAAGATGCCTGCTTCTTGGGAGGAAAGTGATGGCAAACCTAGGCAGCATCTTAAACAGCAGAGACATCACTTTGCCAACAAAGGTCCGAATAGTCAAAGCTATAGTTTTTCCAGTAGTGATGTATGAAAGTGAGAGCTGGACTATAAAGAAGGCTGATCACCACAGAATTAACACTTTTGAGCTATGGTGCTGGAGGAGAGTCTTGAGAGTCCCCTGAACTGCAAGGAGATCAAACCTATCCATCCTGAAAGAAATCAACCCCGAATTTTCACTAGAAGGACAGATTTTGAAGGCTCCAGTACTTTGGCCACCTCATGAGGAGAGAGGACTCCTTGGAAAAGTCTCCAATGTTGGGAAAGATTCAAGGCAAAAGGAAAAGGGGACAGCAGAGAATTGGATGGTTGGACGTGTCATTGATGCAACAAATATGGATTTGACCAAACTCTGGGAGGCAGTGGAAGACAGGAAGGCCTAGCAAGCTCTGGTCCATGGGGTCATGAAGAGTCGGATATGACTGAATGACTAAACAACAAGAAGAAAGTCACCTAGTAACTATGGTATACTCCACTACTAATCCTATAAACCAAAGTGGATAAATAATGATTTTTAAAATCATGATTTAAATTTTAAAAATTATTTTTATTTCAACAATCAACAAATCTGTTTTTTTTAAATCAAGTCATTATTAAAATTAAATCAGTTTGATTTAAATCAAATCCACCCTGCCAGGGATTTGAGCAACAAGGGATATGAGTAACAAGCACTGAATTGAGTTAATTGTTACTTAATGTCAGTACCTGAATTCTACAAGATACTTTACAAGCATGGCTTACCATTTATAGAAGAACGAGGTGTGGTCGCAACACAGGAGGTATATAAAAAAACAAAGAAAGAACTGTTCATGTGCAATTGAAGGACAATATTTCAGCAAAGCCCTTTGCCATTTGCAAACTGTACAATAAAGATGAATTCACTTGAGCTATAGCCATATGGAGATTAAGAGCATCAACCACCATGCTATTCTCTCAGGTTAAGAAGACTGACAACATATCTTTTATCGCTTGCCTAAAGAGCAGGATGAAGTGATAAAAATGAACCAGGGCAAAAGTCAAGATCAAGTAAACATACTACTTAAATAAAGTGCTCAGCTTCATTCCATTGGATAAAGCAGCCCTAGATTAAAAGAACCATTATTTCATTAAAATCAGATTTGTTAAGTGTTGCAAAGATTACAAAACAGCAGCTATTTGTTCTCACAGGAAACTTTACTTTGATAAGATTACATTGGAAAGGGGCAGGGGGTGAGTGGGTGGGAGAGACTCCAAGACATATAGTCCCATTCACCAGACGGGGTGACAATCCGAGAGCAGCATATGAACTCGACACATTCAGAGGGACAACTGATCTACAAACAGAAGCCCAATTTTAAAAATAAACAAACAGATCAATTGCTTTGAATCCTGGGACAGAAGAGAGGTAGGCTAGGAATGATGGTGCATCTCTAACAATCTATTCTAAGTCACCTCCATTGGAAAGTCCACATTCTGCTCCCAGGTAAGTACAGTATAGGAACAAAGGGGGAAAATAGAGTTCACATGTACGTCTACCACCACACTATTATTTTAGAACTGGTTACATAGAACTGGACTAAGAAGCTCTCAGTCTCTGAAAGGTAAGGGAAAGCCTCTACCTCAATGGTTCAGAAACAATGCATTGTGTTTTTACAGAAGCAACAGCATTGAGCTGACATTGCTGCATTTCCTCTCTAGGCCTTACCCATGACAGCCTGACCCTTCCCCTACATCTCCTGCTAAAAGTTAAACCTGCTCTTGGTGTGGCACCTCTTGAAAACAAGTTCCTCAGAAAACACACACTAATTATGTGTGAATCAAAGCACGCTCCTCCTGCACAGGCCTTGAAGTCCCAGGTCTTGATGGCACTCTTAATCCTTTGAACATTTAAATTTGAGATCAGACAAGACACCATGAGAGCAGACACTGCTTTTTTTCTCCTCTCCCCAAAAGAAATATTACAAATTTAAAAATAGACCTAGGGATAAAAGCAATACTAGAAGGCATGGAATTTAAAGAAATGTTGGGAACATTTTAAACCAAGGAATATTCATGTTAATACAGTAATCTTTCATTTCTCTGTTTTGCTGTCCACTTTCCCCCCAGGCTGAACAGCCTTGGAGCAGGTACATTTATTTTATTAACCCCCAAGTGCTCTTTAAGTGCTGTATCAGCCATATTTTTGTTTGTTTGTTTGTTTGTTTGTTTGTTTATTAGATTATTTTTACCCCACCTTTCTCCTCAGAAAAGGACCCAAGGTGGCTTACAGTAATTAGGGACAAGACACAGTTTAGTACAGGCATGTTCAAACTTTGGCCCTCCTGATGTTTTGGAACAAAACTCCCAGAATTCCAAGCCTGTATTTCCAATGGCAAAGGACTGTGGGAGTTGTGGTCCAAAACATCTGGAGGGCCAAAGTATGGGCATGCCTGGTTTAGTACAACTAAGACAAATTCAAGTTTGAGAACAGGGAAATTGAGGGACATCTTGCAGCATTAAAAGACAACAGACAAGAGAACATGAGTAGTTAAAGAGGGAGTAAAAATTCCATGTAATCATGCACGGTAGACCATCCAAACATTATGGAGGATGGAGACTAACATTGAAAACATAGAGCAGGGGTGTCCAAACTTTTTGCAAGGAGGGCCAGATTTGGTGAGGTGAAAATGTATGGGGGGGCATCCATTCTGCCGCCTTTGGCCCTCAGGCTGGCCTTTGGACAAGCCTCTAGGACATGCAAGGAGGCGGGGAGGACATTGCAGCAACTGAGCCAGGGGTGAGTAGGCAGGACGGGTGGCTGGGGGGGTGGACGGAGGCAAGGAGGGCAGGCAAACCATAAAACTGCAAGCTGAGGTCTCCATCCAGCATGAGGAGGGGCCAGCTGGCAGGGATGCATGACAGACTGAGCCGGTAGGGAGAAGAGGCTGCAGGCCACTCCAAATTTGAAAATGGGCCACATTTGGCCCCCGGGCCGGACTTTGGACATGCCTGACATAGAGTCAATGCAATCACGTAGAACTCTTTTCTCCTCTTTTTCATGCCTAAGTTCTTTCATCTTTTAGTTGTGCTTTTACGGCATCTGCCCCAGGATCTTCTAGCAATAAAAGTCTTCAAACACAAAGAGTTCAGCACCCCCAAGACGGCACAGGAGGCAGGGGGCGTAAACCTATCAGCGATACATGCTGTGTGATCTCGGCTGCCCCCAACCCAGATTAGGGATTTAAACTCACACCCAGACTCCGCCTCATGGAACACTGTGGGATATTGCATTTGCTTATTAATGGAGGAAATGGTCCATCATGATGTCACTGTAATCCTCCTCCATTCTCCCCTCAAATTCTTGCAGCAATTCTTGATCCACTTCCGCCACCCACACCTGCTTAAGATTCCCTAGCTTTATTCTCTACCATACCACCACCACTGTGATGAAACACTCTAATGAACACCATTAACATCAACTTCCTCACTCGATTCCATATTGTATTATACTGCACATATGTTCAGGAAAACAATGCATTGCCTTATCATTTTTTTTTCTTGGCAGAAGAATTATGGGAAGGCACTTTCACAAGCATGTGCTTGAATTAGTAGTACTGAGAGTACTAGACACTAATTTTCAGTTCTGTGCTATGAATATACTATTAAGCTTCCTGTGTTCATACTCCTGTTATTCATCATGGAGGGGGGGATCCTGATTTCCAGCTGTTGTGCTTACAAGGGAGGGGTCAATTCCGAGTGGCAATAATTGACTCAACAGTTAAAGATCCCACACATGCATTTGGATTGACTATATGAATGTGCTCACGGATACAAGCCTCAGTACAAGCAAGCAGGCCTAATTTTAGCCATTGGTGCACATATCTAGATTTAGATGGCTACAGTTTGCCCACTGTATCTATCTGAAGATAAAAGCATCAACAAGCAAAGAATAATCCGCTATTTTTAAAATGGTACTGCTTAACAGTTTAACAAGACATTCTAACAAATGTGTATTTTTGAAAGCTTGTTCCCATTAGCTTCTTTAGAACTGGTCAACAATTTATAGCCCTCAAGGACTGCATTTACAAAAAGCTAACATAAAGAAACAACCTCATAATTCATTACCACAAAATTACATAAAACAATTTACACTCTGCAACTTTAGTCATCAGCTGGTCTCTTTTCGAAATGCCATGCCTTGCTTTGAAATACCAGGCCTGCAGAAAACACTACACTCTTCTGGGTTATCAACAAATGACACAGAAATACCAAAATATCAAGGGCCACGTGTGTTTCATTTGCTTCTCCCTCTAATGATATGCTATATTAGAATCTTGGTGTTATCATTTCTATAGTTATGAGAAAAGTAAATGTGGGTTTAAAACAAATGCTCCCTAAAGAACAAGAGAGTTATCCAGAGTTAACATTACAGTACAGGCACGATCTTTCTTGGTAAGAATACAGCCACAGGCTCATGAAACGGCACCTGTAGGGCCCACTACAACCCCCTCCCTTCCTTTTGGCAACTTAAACTTAAGCACATTCCCAACTGGAGCCATAGATAGTAAACGAAGAATTTTGGAGATTTGCAAAACAGAGAGTACACCAGCATCCAAAACCAGGGGCTAGTATTATCTAAGTGTACGTAGCAAAGGGAAAAAAGGCTCCACCTATGTGTTTGCATGCACAATTCTGCTCCATAATTATGTGCATTAAATAGATACAAGATTTCTACATCGGTTTTGCAAAGTTAAGCTTCAAAAACAAAAGTCCCTGTAAAATGCAAGAACAGGTTTGAACAAGAGAGAAGATATGTGTGTAAGGGCTTTGCAAGAGATGCCTATAGCTATGCTTTTATACATTTGAATAAAGATTGCTTATAATTTGTTTCTGCACACAAGACATATTTTTCCTCTGTAATTACTGGGTGGCTGAGCCTGTAAGGGCAACTTGATACTTATATAGCCTCTTCTGCCTGTAATATTCTACCTTGTTAATTAGATCTCACCAACTCCTAGAACCAAGCTCTGCAAGTCTTATTTATGTACATAAAAACAGGTGGCAAGACCAGCAGGTAAGAAGTTCTTCTCCAGTCCACAGTAAGAAGTAGGGAAGGCATCAGAATAAATAGCCAACAAGTGTTCTGAATTGTACAGGGAGTTTTTCTGCTCCCTTGACACTCTCTCAACTTTGAACTGGAATGGCCCATCTCTAGTGGTGCAAATGTCATTCAGATCCCATGCTCAAGTTGCTTCTTGGCTGCAATGCCGAGTGCAAAGAGAGTTTAGGGACTTGCTGCATTGGGAAGTCAAGTGCTTAGGTACGTGCTTGAGGATAGTTACAACTGTGGTGGTCCTGGGCAACATCCAATCCACAATATGCTCTGGTTGTGTATTAGTTCATGTCGCCTTCTACATAGCATTCCATCCCCACCCCCACGCCCACCCCCAAGATTTAAACACTGAAGATCATTTCATACATTCTATAGTGGCAAGCTCTGATTCATCAGAAATTGGATGTCTAATAACAAGATGGAGCCTGTCATGACTTCCAATAAATGTACTTGATAATGTGCAAATGTGCAGATTCATTGACCATATTCAGATGCCTTTACTGCTGAGCTTCCTTAGTGCACAAGCAAATATTTAATGCTCACCTTTCCATTTAGTATATTTGTATCTGTATCGAGCCAGAGTGATATAGTGGATAGAATGTTGGACAAGAGCTCAGAAAACGTGGGTTCAAGTCCATACTCAGCCATGGAAACTTACTGGGATATGACAACCGTAAATGGCTCCTTGAATAGCTCACCTATCTTTGAAAACTCTGTTAAGACCATTGTGCATTGGAAATGACTTGACAGCACGTAACACATCAATCTTGACACAGAAATCAACAAGACCTTAAGCTACTTAACTTTGGCTCAGTTACACCTCTAACGTGCCACAGTGGGCCCTAGATTTTCATTTACTCACAGATAATCAGAAGGCCAGGAGTTCTCCAAAGGAGACTGCTGAGCCTAGGTCAGTGTTGGCGAATCTATGGCACAGGTGCCAAAGGTGGCACTTGGAGCCCTTTCTGTGGGGACCTGACATTGCCACTGCACAGCCACCTGTATCCAGGTAAAATTGATGTATTGGCACTTTGCAAAAAATTAGTGGGTTTTGAATCACAGTTTGAGCAATCGGTCTCTAAAAGGTTCGCCATCACTGGACTAGGTGAACAATATTCTACAAATTAAGCTAATTTTAGTGCAACTCTGAACACACAGAACCACATAATTCATTGGTACCAATGCTATTATTTCAGGAGAATTCTTCAATGCTAAAATGCAGTTACTTTCAACCAAAAATACAGGCAATTTTAGAACACGTTTGAAACCACATTCTTTTCTCACATTGCTTCCTAATCCATTTAGAAGTTATGCTACAGTGTTTAGAAAGGAGACAAAAGCTTTATTCAGGTGGCTGGCCTATGAATTCCAGCAGAGGCAAATAAGAACATACAAAGTCATTCCACCCATGAGGTGGCAATGCATGTACCAACAGATGCCTGCAGTTATTCTTGAACAGGGATCTCTATAAGGACAAGAGTGAGGGTTCTCATTTTTGTGGAAGGAGCCACATACGCTTAGGACCTCTTCAGAATTCTACCTAGAACTGTATCTATTCTAGTTTACATGTCCAATGGCATCAAGGGGCAGAGCTAACCTAAAGGTGTCATGCCTGAAAAAGATTACTGGGCCAGGTGTTCTCACATCTCAACATGTCCTGAAATACAGCAGACACGTGGAATTTCAACCTGCTTCCACCATTCTATTATTAATATTCTTATTATTTTGTTTTTAAATAATAGTTGCCCTCCATTCCATCATGGATCAGACTGCCAAGATTGGATGGTGAATTTAAATCAATAATTGAAAGATAAAATGCCATTTTACTAGTTTTGCTCTGCCTAGACATGAAGAATGTTAAAAACTGCAAGTTTAACCGTTCATTTCCAATTTAAATTTGACTTGTAAAATAGCAACATGCACTAAAGTACACTTCAGAGACCAGACAGGTAATAGCAGAGCCCCATCTAATTAGGCCTAAGATACAAACGTTGAAGTGTTTATAAATGAAGAAGAGCCAACACAGAATTTGAAAGATCAAACTAATAATATGCTCATCTTACCAGCAAAATATTTAAAATCTGACATTTGACCAGAATTATTACTGCTAATTGGTCAGAATGTTTAAGAATGCTGAGAGGAAAGGGGAATCGAAAATTAATGCATGTGGTATGTATTCTGACAGAAAGAAACAGTATCATCATTCAAATAAACAAGTCATCTTTTCAGAACTGATTTACTATGACTTTTTTTTGAAACCATGGAAGGCATTAAGCTTGTTGATACGGGTTACCTGCTCAAGCAGCTGCTGTTAAATATATTCAGTAGGTTTTTTTTTTAAGAGTAGTCAGCAGATCCTATTTAAGTAACTGGCAACCATAAAGGAAATACCACCTGCTGTACATTTGATGAAGGAACATAATCTATGCTTTTCTCACAGCATACAAAATAAATAGTTTGGGCAGATGACCAAAAATAATAAAACAAGGATACAGGGTCCCCATCAAAATAAAAAAAGAGCATTCAAGAAATAAAAGAAAAAGGCAAACATTTTGAACAAGCATCTTCTGGACTGAATGCTTTGATTTAATCCCCAAAGTCAGGAAGCAGAAGCAGGGCTCCAAGAAAGAAAGACTCAAAACTTTGATACAGTATTTGGAAATGGTCATATGATTATAAAGTGCCCTGGTGAGAAAAAAAGCAACATTTTGGGCCATAGGAACTTAGCAGTTTATTTATTTAAAATATTTTTATCCTGTCTTCCACCTTACAAACAGCCCTATGCCAGATAGCTTCCTATTGCCCGTTTGCACTTACTTGAATCTCACAACACAAATTAAATGTTCACCTGGGGGGGGGGGGAGTCCGCATGAAGACAATCAAGGCAAGGAAAAGCAGGCGAACCCAAAATGCAAGCTGGAAACAGGGAAGTTATCTGCCAGGAAACAGAAGGATGCTGCAAGATACAAAGCCCTTTTCCACCCCGCCAGTCCCTGGAGGCCAGAACCAAGAGGAACACAGGAGCATTTCTTCACAGAGTGTCTTCAGACCCTTGCAACTGATAAGACATCCCACCCCGCAGACGCTCCATTTGCCACAGCGTTATCTAAGTCTGACCACGGAGCAGGCTGACAGAAGACTCAATTCAAGAACCTGCAGCAGCGCGGCAGGAAATGTTGTTCATCTCTCTCTTTGTCAGTTCATCTTCTTCCAGACTGCCAGCCGGCGTTTTATCTATGAGGTATATTCGCTCTGAATGATAGACACACTGTGGCAGGCTTATGGGAGCCGTTCTGCTTGGAGCAGAACACGACTCGCATCGCCGGGATTCCTCCCCACCACGCTCGGTTTTGTTCCATTACAGGGATGTGCTACTTCGGTGTCCTCGCCTGATAGCATGCGATTAAAGCTGCTCCCCTTCACCCCTCGCAGGGAACATTCCGCTCACAGCTGCTGGTAAACAACCTCCTGACTTCCCTTCCACACCCAAGCAGCTTCTATCTGCATTCCCCATCTCACGCACCTCCTTCTCCCCGTCGGTTCCATTACTACTAGTACTTAGTAATCTAGCCAAGGTTGGCTACCAGCGACCGTCAAGCTTCCTGAGAAAAAGCCCCCGAGAGGTGTCAGGGTCCTGGAGGGAAAGATGCTTCACTTCCAGCAATCCTGTGGAAGGATTTGTGAGATCAGGATCCCAAAAAGCCCTTCCCACCTAAATCTGGAAGTTGAGTCATGGCTACTGGACTTCTTTTTGAGAGAAATGTTTCGCTGCTCATCCAAAGAGCTTCATCAGTCTGTTTGGATGAGCAGCGAAACATTTCTATCTCTCAAAAAGAAGTCCAGTAGCCATGACTCGATTTCCAGATAAACTCACCTGGATGACTGAGAATCTTCACAGACATCTTCCCACCTAAACGGTGGCCGACGGTCCTGTCTCTGTTGTCCTTCCGTCCCCAAACGCGGACTCTCCCCCCTGGGGCTCCACCGCGCCTGCCCACGAACAGGAGCCCTTGACGCCTGGCGTGGACCGTCCACGGAAGCCACGCTCAAAAGAAAACGCGACTACTTGGCCGCCTCCGCGCGCCCGCTGATCGGGAAGGCATTCCCCTGGAGCTCAAGGGGATTTACTCGGAAGGAGAGACGCAAAGGAATCCCGAGCCTCTCTCGGCTTCTTGGGAAACGGCTCATATCCTCGGGTCGCAAAGGGCCGATTCGGGGGCTAAAGGAGGGCAGCTGCCGAGCTGATCGAGCCTCTCCGCCTTTTTTCCCCTTCCCTCCTTTCTTTTCAAGCGCAAAGCCTCCGCCTCGTTGACGCTCGAGCAGCGCCGGCGGACCGCGGGAACCACCAGCCCAACATCCACATGCGCCTCGTCAGACCCGAGAGACGCGAACAGAAAAACAGGACTTCCCATCAGAGCAACGCTGCCCAAAAGTGCTGCTTTTTAGGTCCGCCGCGGAAAGGATTGGGGTTTCCTTTATTATTATTATTTTTAAAGGTTGGCCCACAACAAAACCCCAGAGCAAAGAAAAGTTTCGGGTGGTGGGGGGGGGGAAGAGACCAGATGCGCCCTTCTTCGCCGCGGGAGGCTCCGGGAGCTTCCCCCCGCCGCCGCCCCCAAGCCAGGGGTTGCAATGAGATCACGCGCGCCCCTTTCCCGGGGGAGGGTATGGAGACTCGCGCCCCGGCGCCTCCCCAACCACGCGCCATCTGCGGGCGGCGGACAAGGCGAAGCCGGCTCCCGGGCCACCCGGTCCCTGGAACCAGGACGCCCGGCACTGGTCTGCGGCCACGAGCCGGTCAGCCGGCGCGACCTCCTGCCTTCCTCCGGGTCGCCGGGGTGGGGGGGAGAAAAGGCGAAGTTGGGGCGTGGGAAGAGAGAGAGAGAGAGAGAAAGAGAGAGAGGGAAAGTCCCCCCCCCAAAGCAAGCCGCACCCGCCGCGGGGACTCACCGGCGCTCCGCATGTTGGCTCAGGTGGCGGCCGCCCTAGAAGCCGGCAGGGAGAGCGAGGCAGGCGCGGCGCTTCGGGTGGCGCCCCCTGGGATTCTGGCACCGCCGGCGCGGCCCCACTTTTTTCCCCCCTCCCTCTTCCTCCGCCCCCTCCCTGCCCGCGCACGGCGCTGCGCGAAACGCTCCGCGGGGCTCGGGCTGCCGGGCCAGCCGGCCGGCTGACTGGCTGGGCGGGGCCCGCGAAGCGCCCTCTCGCCCAATGGGAGCGAGCCCGGAGGGACTCTCCTGTCAGAGCGAGCGAGCGAGCGATCCAGCGCGCACGTGGGGAGCTTGTTGGAACGCGCGGCCTTCGCCTCGCTCCCGGGCGGGCCAAGGTCAAAGGGGGAGGGCGGCTTCCGAAGAGAAAAGGGGGCAACCTCTGCTCCCGGCTACCTCTCCCGGAATACTGTACATAGTACAGTGGACCCTTGTATAACCAACAGCTTGTATAACAAAAAATCTGTACAACATAAAACATTCCGGAGATAGGGGAAATTTGCTTAATAGAATCGCCTGTGGGGAGAAGCCGTACAACATAAAAATGGGATCACTCCGTTTTCAATGCATTCCTATGGGAATTTGTATAAAGGAAAATCTGCTTAACATAATTTCATTTGGAACGGATTAATTCCTTTATACAAGGTACCACTGTACTTCAGAATGGCTGGCTGAGTGTTGTGGAATGTGTCAAGAAATGTAACTTTCTGCTTTCTGTGGCTCAAGAGTGCAACAAAGAACCAAACAATGCATATAGCAGAAATCAAGAAAGCAAACGTTTTCAGAGCTTCTTTTCCACTTTTGCATCTTTTACTGCATTTCCTCAACTGTGAAAAAACTTCCCACACCAGGCAAACAAAATAGCGCACCTGGGAGTGAACTTCAGGTTGTTTTTACAACCTCTCATGCTGCCTCTAGTTTCTGGGCTGGGGCAACTACCAATCCCTGTAGCAGTAACGAATCCTTCCCTCTCTCCTCTGATTTCAAAGAGAGCCCTGCCTCTCTGCTGAATGATTTCCTTTTTCAGTTGTTTAGTCTGTTGGAAAGCAGTCAGTTTGTTAGTTTGCTGTTGATCTCCTCCCAACTGTAGGTAATAAAACATGTTTATTCTTTCTCCTACATGTATCAGAGTGTGTTATTGAGCCTTTAAGTGCCCGTTAATGAGAAAGGATTTGGAGTGTCTGGGGAATTTGTAGTTGTTCTTTGTGAGTCTCTATATATAGTGTAGCAAAAGGAATCTTATCAGAAATACAAAGCTATGCAATAGTTCACTCCCTGACAAGTTACTCTTATATTTTCTCCTCCTCCTTTTCTTCCTGCCCACAGCCTGTAGTGATGCATATGACTTGATTCTACTGAGGTTGACAAAGTTAATTTTCTGGACTACAAAGAGCCTTGTGGTTTATCATCAAGTTGGATCCAACACACAGTGACTTCAAGCAAAATGAGAAACCTACAGAGAGGTTTCATCAGCACTACCATCCCCAGTGAGTTTCTGGGACCGAAGAGAGATCTGAACCCAGGTTTTCTGAGCCCTGGTTTGTCAGTCTATCCACAAGAACATGCCAAGCATTAGTTGCATCTTGGAGACTAAGGAATTTGATTTGACATCAGTTTTAAAGTCTGTAGGCCACTTTTCAAATCCATGAAGTGGCACAAGTAGCATTTCTGACATCAAGGCCAATGTGTACTAAATGAATCAACTTTGTAATCCATGATGTGAAATTAATGCCATCATCTTCTCCCCACCCCCACCCCGCTGCCCTCCACATGGTAGCAGCAGCACTGCCAGAATTACAAACACAAAAGTAATACAAACAGAAGAAGCTGAATGGTGGGTTGTTGTTTTGTTGTTGTTGTTGTTGTTGTTTGCTTGTCCAGCCTAGAGGAAATGTCTACCAAGTTTTGGATGGACTTGATCCAGAAATCTAGATAGACCAGTAAAATGCTGATCTGAATGCTTCCTCCTTTGGTCAGAGGCCTGGTCTATCAAACCCCATGTAGAACAACCTTCTAATGGGATTAATCTGGCCTACATATCATTTAGGTAGAGCAGTCCTCTATCTGTATATCTTCTACCATGTACCAGGAAGAAACATGGTCTACTGCAGTGGTTTCCAACATGTGAGTCGGGACCCCTTTGGGGGTCGAACAACCATTTCACAAGGGCCATTGAAGAAAAAGGCACAAACGGCTTGGGTCTGGAGGAGGAGGGGGAAGAAGAGGAGGAGAGTGAGTTACAGCTCGATAGGTTGGAGGGGTTGTCAGTCAATGGCACCGGAGGCTGCGATTGGTTGAGGGTGCCTGTAGAGGGAAGTTCTCTATGGCAGTGGTCCCCAACCCCCGGTCCGCGGACCGGTGCCGGTCCGTGGACTGGTCGGCACCGGGCCGCCTGGGGAGGCCGGGGAGGCTCCTCCCCTTTTCCTCCGCCGCCCTCCTCCTCCTCCTCTTCTCTCCCGCGGGCGGCCGGTGGAGAAGGAAGGCTAGAGGAGCACAGGAGGAGCCGCCGCGGCACATCCTCCTCCTCCTCCGCCCTCCTCCTCCTCGCCCTCCACCAGCAGCAGCAGCAGCAGCCACGGCGGTGGCGGCGCGTCCTCCTCCTCCGCCCTCTTCCTCCTCGCCCTCCACTAGCAGCAGAAGCAGCAGCAGGAACCCCGTTTGGCCCGCTTGCCCTGGGGGCCGGGCGCGCGGGGGCCGGCGGGGAGGAGGGGGTGCGCGCGGGAGGCGCTGGCGAGCCCCCCACGCGCGCGCACCGCCGCCGCAGCATGGGGGGGGCCTCAGTCGGAAGAGGAGGTGGGTGCCCCTCCTCCTCCTCCTCCCCCGGGGGGCGTGCCCTTTGGCCCCTCCCTGCGGCCGCGCTCCAGGGCGGAGCCCCCCCTGCTGCCGCCAGACCGCGCCTGTGTTGGGGGCGTGCGGGGGGGCATCCACGACCTCCCCCGCGGTCGCCCCCGCCCTGCCCCCGTGACCCCCCGCCGCAATCGCCCCCGCTGCTGCTGCTGCTCCTCCGGCGGCGGCGGCGGCAGGAGAAGGAGGAGGAGGCGTTACCGCCAGTCCCCAGCGGCCTCCTCGCCGCCTCCCCGGAAGAGTTTCGCACCTGGCCGGAGCTCGGGCTCCCTGCCCAGCAGCAGGTGAGAGAGGCGGCGGCGGGAGGCGCTCGGGCTCCCCCTTCTCGGCCCGGAGACCTGGCGGTAGGGGGGGCAAGTCTTGGTGGCGGGGGAGCGCGCGCGGGACGGGGCGGGGGCTCCAGAAGCTCTGTGTGTGTGTGTGTGTGTGTGTGTGTGCGCGCGCGCAATTTACATTGATTTTTTGGACTTGTTGCTGTTGGCTACCTGAGGCATAAGAAAGATTATTTATCTAAATTAGGTCACTCTTTAAAATTTGGTCTAGTAGCTAGTAGGAATCTATTTTCTGGCTGAAAGCAACTTCTGGCGCTTTCATAGCAGTTTCGCAATCCCTGTCAATGTCTGTGCAGGGATCGTATTACCGGAGATCATAAGGCTTTAGCACAAGGTCTGGAGTTCTGTCAAGAGAGAGAGAAATGAATGCACATTCGATCCCCTGCCACTACTCCATCTTGCAACCTTGATATTTTTTTGGGGGTGGGGAGGGGATGCACCCGTGCATTAGTTTCATCCCTTGATACTAGTCCAGATGCCGATTTCAGACTTTCCAGAGAATGATTTTTTTGGGGACCTGTTTAAAAGGCGGTCTGAGCCTTTGCCTTGGAAGAAATCCTTGGGGCCATACTAGAGCCCGCCTTAATTCCACGCTCTTCCAGCCTCAGCGCGTCGCCAAGAAGGCATCCTTGCTTCAGGTCCGAGCGGCTTCTTTTGGGAGGCCGTTCTTCTGCCCACGCACGGCGAAGCAACTCCCAACTCCTCCCACCCAGCCGGCCCTTCGCCATTGCGAACACCGCAGGAGAAGCCTTTTAAGGGAGTTGGCTCTTGCCGCCCCAACCCCTCGCGCTCTTCTGAGTCGTTCCTGATAGTGCTGTTCCAACAGCACCAAGAGCGCGGTCTGTCCTTCCTTTCCTCTTTCTTCCTTCCTTCCTTCCTTCCTTTTCTTTCTTTCTTTCCTGAGTCCCTGCTTCTTTGTCTCAGAAAAATGGGGGGGAGGCTCTTTGCTGCGTCTCTCGCAGTCTTACACCCTCGCCCCGTCCCTGGCGCACCTTGCCTTGCCTTTCCCCTTCCCGTCCATCATAAAAAAAAACCTCGCCGCGGCCGCTGAGAGGAGGAGGAGGCGGGGGCCCGCCTGCCCAGGAGCCCTGGGCTCCCCCCCACCCCGCCCGTGCGCGAGGGGGAGCGGCAAGCCTGACGCCCCCAGCCGGCGAGCGCTGCCGCCGCTCCCGTGGCCCCCCCGCAAGGCACACACTCCAAGTCCCCCGCACCTCCCCCTCCTCCCTCCCCCCATCCCCTGCCCCCGGGCCACGGAAAAATCATCAAATATTTTCCGGTCCGTGGGGTCAAAAAGGTTGGGGAGCACTGCTCTATGGCACCTGTGGCAGTGGCCTGCCAAAGGGGGCTTGTGGCCTCTTCCAAGCAGGGCAAGGGGTCACCACAACATGAAAAATTGTATTAAAGGGTTGTGGCATTAGGAAGGTTGACAACCACTGGTCTATTGAGTCCCAGGTATACCTCCTCTGATGGGAGGAATGGTTTGATCTACTCATAAACCAGGTAGATTAGCAAGCCATTGGATGCTTCCTCCTCACCTCTTCCTCATCACATCCAGGGTTCTTGTGCATGAATCCTCTGGTAGATATGCCCTCTGCTTCAGCAAGGCCAATGATCTATCTTCTACACCCCCTAGTGGTAGGCCAAACTCGGCATCTGTCTTGGAGGCCTGGTCTACCTAATCTGATGGTGGTAGAGCAGGCCAATCTGGAAAGTCAGGAGAAAGGGCACATACTTAAAATGTGGTGCCATGGAATTACACCCAATTGCCCCATCATAATCACAGGCTAGATAAATGCTTATACCAAAAGCAGAACTTTTCAGTCCACAAGATTCTTTTGTGCTTCTGTTGGAACAGACTAGTGTACGTTGTTACTCTGTCAGAAATATCTTGGACTGTAAGTATTTCCACAATACCTGGGCCAGCAGCACAGGACTGCAGCTGTGCTGCTGGCTTATAGGTTCTATCTAGGAGTCACCAATTTTGATAGTTACTTTTCCAAACTCTGTACTAAACTTATGTAATGGCCCTTACATAAATAGGATTGCAAGTTTGCAATTAGGTCTTATATATTTTCACTCTGAACAAGTCCTGCTGAATACAGCGTGCTTGTTCTAGGACAGGCACACACAGCATCATAGCCTTAAAGTGGAGTCAAGTTGCCTACTACCTCATGTGAACGCAAGTTGTCAAGCTCTGTACTAAATGAGGAAAGGCAAAAGTAGAGGACAACCACAAGACTTGAGTTAATCAATAGGACATATTCTGCTGAACAAGGCATGATCGACAGAGTCACTAATGTGGCTTTTGCTTACTTAAGAGTAGATCCCATCAAACTCAACTCAGTGGGCATATATAGGGCTATGCTTTAAATTTATATTAAAAAGGAATCATTGGGGGATATGAAGGCTGTGTAAATAGGGTGGGGAATTGCTCATATATTATTAAATTTAAATATATGCACATTTGCATCTGTAGCTTGGATAGCATTAAATTGAAGATAGTTTGTCAAACAACTTGCCTGTTGCATGTAGTACAGGGTCGTGACTAATGTCCACCGATATTAGTTGTATGGGATAGAATTAGGTCCCATCAAGTCAACTGTAATTAATGGCAACCCTTTCCAGCATTTCCGATGTAAAGAATACACAGAAGTAGTTTACCATTCATATCTTCTGGGTACCCCCTTGGGACTGTGCAACCTGCCCAAGGCCACATAGGATGACTCTGCTGACTGAAAGAGAATTCAGCTCCCAACCTCTGCAGCCAGATACCTAAATAACTGAGCTGTCCTGCCAGCTGGGACGTAGGTAACAGAGGTAAAATAAATGTGAGAAAGTGCATTCAGATTTGAAACAGCAATCCTGTAATTTTTGTTAAAATCCAAAGCGAATAAATATTGACTAATTATCTTGAGGAATCCTTGCTCTCAATTAATGCTCTTCTTGTGTTCCTGTGAATTGTACTTATCAGAGGTACCCTGAACTACATACAGAAATATCCAATCTTGAATTTCTTGCTTTGTTATGCTCTTGTCTTATGAACAGCATGAAATCCCAGGACACGGCCTTCCAATGTATCTGACCAGTGATTTTAATTTGTCTTTGAAACCATGTACTTTATTGTGGCCATCTATATCTCACTTCCATTGCAGACAATGTTGAGAAACAGGTGATAAAATTATCCAACTACCCATGGAATGTTTTGCGTTATCCCTTCCTAGAAATAGATTAGAAGCCTTTGTATTCAGTATCACTTTTGGACATAAATAATCATTTGTGTGAGTACAGGAATCAAGGTCACTTTCCCAAGATGAGTTACATTTAATACACATCAGTTCTTAATATTCATTTATTTCCACCCATTGACAGAATAGAACCCAAGCAGTTTAAAACAGATTAGTTTCAGGCAGCCTAGAAAAATCAATGTTGTTTCTAACCCTTCAGCCTTGTTGCTGTATAGGACTGCAACACACGGTGAACTGCCACTGGGAATGTTTAGCCTTTCAAAAAGAAGGCTGAGGGGGATATGATAGCTATGTTTAAATATTTTAAAGGATGTCATATTGAAGAGGGAGCAGGTTTGTTTTCCATGGCTTCAGAGACTAGGACTCGGGGCAATGGTTTCAAACTACAGGAAAAGAGATTCCATTTGAACATCAGGAAGAACTTCATGACAGTTAGAGCTGTTCGGCAGTGGAATATGTTGTCACAAAGGGGGGTGGAGTCTCCTTCTTTGGAGGTTTTTAAGCAGAGGCTGGATGGCCATCTGTCGAGAGTCCTGTGATGGGGGTTCCTGCATGGCAGGGGGTTGGACTGGATGGCCCTTGAGGTCTCTTCCAACTCTATGAGTCTATGATTTTATGAGTCTATGAGATCAGAAGGCAAAGTCATAGTCAGGCTTTTTTTTGTCAACAGCATCCTTGCTATGCAATTATTTCCTAAAGAAGGATAGGTAAGTCCCATGCCTGGTTAATTTTAGGTGGAAACATCTGTATTCTGTCTAGGTATTAATTATGCTCAGTTCTACTGAGTTTTGTTTTAATCTTGCTGTTGTTCAGTGCATGGCACCTAGTTATGTAAACTGCCTTGGAAGTGACTTTTAGGGCTGGGAGATGGCATAGAATCGTCTATAAAACTAAATAAGGGGCAACCTTTGATGTTCTATAAGAGGGCATTACTCTCTATTCATGGAAAGCAATATTGTACATCTCTACATGTGAACAGGAACCCTAGAAAAATCAGGGTTCTCTCATTCTCGGGGAAAGTTCATTGAAATGCAGAAGGGTCTTCCCTTCAGACTTGTTGCCCTTGGCAAACTATCTGTCACATAGACAGTGTCAGGTGTGAAGACAGAGGGGGAAAGGGCAGCAAGAGAACACTCCTCCTCTCATGTGTCCTCATTCCTCAAACATGCTCAGAAAACACTTTGGTAGGGCTAGAGCCAGACAGAAAAGTCAGGGATGAGGGCAACAAGGGATTAAGAAAAGCAAAGTCTGGTTACACATCTTGGAAGTGCCCGCCTATTCCACCCTGTGAGCGTCACAGGACATCCCTTCCGAGTGTCTATGCAACATCAACCTCTGGCTTTCTTTCAGCTGGAGAAACCTTGGGTTAAAACACAAGAGAAACTGAAGGGAGCCTTAAAGGGAGGTGGTGCATGAAGGTAGTTTTAGGATGGCAGCAAGAAGTAATGATAATGGGAGCAGGAAACTAGGGGATGGCTGAGGGTGGAGATGCAGAAGGCACAAAAGTGAAAGGGGGAATCAAGGCAGGAGGGTTGTGTAGGAACAGGGGGTCATTAAGGGCTGTAATTGGATGAACTTGGAGAAGAAATGTAGAGAACTTTAGGCAAAGAGTGTGAAACTATGCTAATTGCCAAACATGCCAAAGGAGGAACGTAGGGGATATACAGGCCCAAGGAAAGAATTTGGTCACAGAGCCCACCTGATGAGAGGTAATTCCTTCAGCAGTTTTGGCAAAAAAAGCTAAAAGTCTTGAAGAGTTACCAAGGACAGCTTAAAAGAGGAGTGTTGCAGTTATCAGGTCCATCAGGGAAAGCAACAAATGCAGAAAGTGACCCTGTTATTATTTCAGTCAAAAGCCTGGAGATGAAAGGCATGTTTTAGTAATCATGCACAGGAAAATTATTCAGTGTCAGGGTGAATATGTTGGAACAAATAATAGGTGCAGTAAAAATAACAGGGCATGGGTTTTGTGCTTGCTCTACAGAATAGATCCAGTGATTCAATAAATGATAGAGGAGAGGATAACTTGGCAGGAAATATGCAATGTTTATTCTCTGAGTTTGATCCTGTTGAAATATCCAAGCTGACTGAGCAGTGGTTGGGTCTCCAGATGCTCTTGGACTACAACTTGCAGAAGCCTTCACCGCTACTTGTGCAGGCCAGGATTTCTGGGAGCTGTAGTCCAAGAACATCTGGGACCTCAGGTTGAGAACTGCTGTGATGGAGGAACATGGAGACATGAGACTCAATGGCAGGAGAAAAGGACAGAGGGAATACAATCAGATATTGCCAGAATGCTTCAAGATGTGATGCCGTCACCAGTGGCCATATTTATTTATTTATTTATTTATTTATTTATTTATTTATTGAATTTTTACCCCGCCCATCTTCCGAGATAACTGAATGGTGCTGAAAGAACACTCTGAGCTGAGCCAGCCCAGGGAGAGAGACAAGGGTGGTGCCAGAGTTCATCAAGCTAAATGACTAATTATCACAGATAGGTGATTAGTCAGTCAAGAAAAGGGCCATAGTGCATGAAGTAAAAGGAGGAACAATGGGTGAATATACTGTAAGAAAAGTGGGTAAGAATAAGAACTGAATAATTATTTTTGCTTTTGCCACTGGGGAGATTCATATTATATTATTGTCTGTTCACTTTAAAATAATTTTATACCATCATTTATCATAGGAGATCCCCATTATTTTAAAAATGCACTAAAATGAACTTACCATCCAATTAACATTAATAAGGAGAAAAGCAATATGAATTAAATTAGGGAAGCACATGTACAGTAGGTTGCACAAATTAAAGCACTGGGGCAAAAGGATACAACAGCACCCAAATATTATAAATTCAGTACAAGGCATCTCATTTTAGAGTGAGTGTTCAAGAATGAGGGCACATTACAGAGGAAGCTGTGCCCTTAGAAATTAGAAAGTTTCGTTGGAATAGTTCAGTTCAGTTCATTGGAATAGGATCTCAACAGAAAATCACAGAAAGAGTTGCATGACTAGCCAATGGATAATTAAAAGACGTCTTAATGGAGTATCAGATTATTGGACATTAAATGGCAATTAGTAGATGAAGGCAGAATGAGCAAAAAGCACTTTCTAGAAATTTGGAACTTCGCAGGATCTACTCAGATTCAAGCAGATCGTCTTGGAGTGTGTGTGCAGCTGCTTCATATAACTGCTTCAGCAGATAGACTAGGGTAGGGGGAAAGGCATGTTTATATTTAGATTGCAGTCACTACAGGCTATACTTTTATACCTGTGGGTCCCAAACTAGTGGGAGGCACTTTCTCCTATCAAGTATACTCCTTGTCTGTGACCTTTCTCCCTTCAGTCCCCAGCAGTATGTCACAAGCATGAACCACCTCCCTGGACAAGGAGAATATGATGAGGGCTTTCTCTTTCAATTAAATTGTTTCAGCAACACGGTCTTCATATGCCCATTGGTTTGCTTCCTTGCTTGTGTTTCATCATGACCAGCTGCCTAGTTCTAGCTTCTCCTTTCATCTCTCATCTCTCATCTCCTGGGGCAACTTGGGGTTCAACCCAAATTGTTGTTTATGGTTCAGCACTGAGGAAGCTGAAAGGCAGCACAGGTGTGAAGACAAATGAATGCTCACCTTTTTCAGAAAATCCAAGGGATGGAGAAAGGATTTGCATCACAATAAAATATTACTAAGAACTGATTTATTATAAGCATGGACATCCATGGAAGCTTTCTGGAATCTTGGCCAGACTTTTGTCTCAGTTCCAAAGAAACCAATAGTTTGGACTGTAAAACTGTAAGAACTCTAGACATTATGCAGTCTGGAAACAATAATGATTTTTAATGAGTCTTTAGAGATGCCTTCGGAAAATGCACCTGCCACACACATAGATGCTGCTGTGATGAGGGGTTTATGAGGAAGTCCTAATGCATCTGGAAATGCTGTAAGAAGAGTTTAATGGTCAGCACAACTTGACTAAAAATATCTCCTTTCATAGAAAAATTACCAGCAAATGGCCAACAGTGATGACCAAGCATTCCTCTGGAATAAGACCATGCCACCTTTCATGAGGTGCTACAATCTACAGAAGAAACAGAAGAGATTTTTAAAAAGTGCTGCATGAGGGACCAACTAGACATTAAGAGGAGTACACAGAATTCCTTGCTGTTGCTTTCCGTCTCCTGAAAGCTAGATGTGAGGACTTGCAAATCAAGTAATTCCTTGCTTCCTAATGGACAACCACTAATGAAGGCATACAGAAAGCAAGAGGTGTGTATATGGGGAAAATCTTGTGCGATGACAGACATTGAGATTTCTAAATAAACTCAAAGATTCTACATGTCAATAAGTTGTCAGTGGAGTTCTTATAATGGGGCCTAAGCCTGGCAAAATCTTGTGCTCTTCACCTCTCCCAAACTAGAGGAGTAGGCAGCACTACTCATATAAAAAGAAATAGCTTTTGGGTTTAAAGAGAGGCTTTAAAAATGAGTGTCTTACTCTAGAGGAAATGGTTTACTGCTTACTTGGGGTTACTGGCAACCTGTAGTCTCTAGCACCCCCCCCTTGTAGCACCCACCAACACAACAAGGCAGTTTTGACATATTTTTCAGTGAATGATAGAAAGTGCTTTGAGATGTTGTGCTCCTTGAGATTAAATGATAAGTAATGACCACCCAGTGCAGCCAGCTATCTACAGTAAGTCTCTTATTTTTTTTCCCACAGGGCAGTGAAGTAAATGGACTTGAACAGTAGCAAAACAGCTTTATGTGTGGCAGCTGTAGCTAACAGAGAGCTATGTGGGGAATTTACAAGTGATTCCCCACACAGAGCAGCAGAGACGCTTCTTATTTGCCTAAGCTTGTTGTAAGATCTTTGTCAGGCATCTGCACCCTGCAGATTAGGAGCAACAGGCTGTTTTCAGTTAGCTTAATCTTGTGTCTTATATACGCAAGCGGCTCTTCTTTGGTTTGAAAGCTTGGTTATAAACAATGAGCACTGATGAGAAATTTTACTGGCTAATAATAATCTTTGTACAAACCACCTTGGGAGTGCTTTCCATCACATTGTGGCATGGAGACCTCCTCGCTGTACCAGAACATTTAAAAAAAAATTATATCCGTCTTTCAGTTTATAATCTGAGAAGACAGTCTTGTTCTATCTAAAGTAACTTAGACTGATCAATGTTTTCCGGCACACATCATAGGGAATGTGAGACATGACATCTTTTAAGGAAAGTGCCATTAGAAATGTACCCCAGTGACTCGTGCCATAGGCCAGTGGTGGGGAACCTTCGGTGCTCCAGATGATTTGGACCACAACTCCCACAGTTCTTTGTCATTGGCAGTCTAGACTTGGAATTCTGGGGTGGCTAATGGCAATTAAAATACCACGACTCTATGGCCCCCCACAAAGTATAAAAAGAGAACCAAGAACCATTAAAACCAAGGATATTCCAAAATAGAAACTTGGGTGGCAAATTGAAATCAAAATAAACTCAATAAGTGTACTTGTTGACAGACATTTTAAAATGAATGGCTTTAAATAAAATATGCAGATAAGCAAGGACAGTTTTTTTCTCTCCAGTGAGAGAGCAGTCATATACCAAAGAATATCTTAATGAAAAGCACTACTGTTTTAAAACTCCCATTCACTTTCTGCTCCAATTTATGAACTAAATCCAATTGTTAGTCCCAATGAGAATCAATGGGACTTGGGTAAGTCAATACTTACATAAATTCCATTGATTCAATTAGCTTGCTCTAGTTGGGACTAGGCATGGCCATGAAATGGAAAAATTGTGTTTCATTTCATTCCGTTCCCCCTCCCCCGCATTTTGTTTCGTATCATAAGTAACAACATTTTTCTAAAAAAAATTCATTACTTACAAAACAAAAAAAATGAATCCCCCACAGCACCAGCACTCTAGCTGGTGCTGTGGTGGATATAAAAGCCTCCTTGCAACCACCTCCCAGCTGATTTTGACAGCTTGATCCCAGCTGGGAGGCAGGCAGGTAGAAGGAAAGGAGCAGGCAAGCAGAAGTAAATTCCCTGCCTAACTGCTTTCTCCCCTGCTACTCCCTCCTCACAAATGGGTGTTTTGGACAGGGAGTGCTGTGGGCAGTGGGGTCAGCTCCCACTGCCCACATCCCTCCCTGTCTGGGAAACCTCCCTGGGAGGAGGGGGGAGCATGGGAGAAGGAAGGAGGCAGAGGTAAATTCAAAGAGAGCTTCACTTTACCGCTGCTTCCTTCCTTCTTCCTTTCACTCCCTGCCTACCAGCTTGGGCTTTTTGATAGGTCAAGGTTTTGGGAGGGGTGCCCCTTCCCCCACATCCTGACCTGTTAAAAAGCCCCTGCTGGTGCACGGGGAAGGGGTGAAAGGCAGAAGGGAGCAGGTTTTTTCACTCGCTGCTCCACTCTGCCTTTTGACAGGTTAGGGTGGGGAGGGGAGGGGTGCCCCCTCTCCAAACCCCGACCTGTCAAATAGCCCCAGCTCGTAGTCAGGGGAGGGGCAAAAGGCAGAACGGAGCATTGGGGAGTGGGAACCTCCTCTGTTCTGCCTTCTGCACCTGCCCCACCTACCAGCTGGGGCTTTTTGACATGTGTGTGTGTGTGTGTGTGTGTGTGTGTGTGTGTGTGTGTGTGTGTGTGTGTGTGTGTGTGTGTGTGTGTGTGTGTGTGTTTAGGCACCCCCTGAAATCTGGAAAGATTTGGGGGTAAGGGGACTTAATTATGAAGCTCTAAAGGGGCTGGATGTAATAAATTGGCATTTACTACCCCCAGCATGGAGGCAATTAGAAAGTTAATACCATAGAGTAAACTCCCTGATTTAAAAAAATTGCTCTCAAAAATTACTTACCTTGGGGCACCAAAGTAGTAGGGGTACCTTCCAAAAGCGCTTTTAGGGAACCCCCTAAAATTTGGAAACATTTGGGGCAAGGAGGCTGAGTTATGAATCTCCAAAGGGGTTGCCACTAGGAAAAAAACCTTCTAATTGGAATCATATGGGAAGTGGAGGCAGAGCTATCGCTTGCCTGATCAGCTTCCAATTCCAATTAGAAGTTTCCCCCCCCCTAGGGGCAACCCTTTTAGAGCTTCATAACAGCTCCCTAAAACCCAACCCTTTCCAAATTTCATGCGGTAGGATAGAATCGTTTTATGAAGATATCCCTGTCATTTACTCTAGAACAAATTGTTTCATTCTAAAAGGGAAAATGATGTTTCTTTTCATTTGTAGCAAAATGCTGCTTCCCCATTTCATTTTGTTTCATTTTGTTTCATTAGCTAATCAAATGACAAAACAGCATTTCATTTTTCGTTAGGTGCCCATCCCTAGCTGGGGCTAGCAATCAGCTTTAGCTCAAAATGTTGCGCTGTCTTATATCTATAGAGGTGAAAAAGGTGGTTCTAAGCTGCATCATTAAAACCAAAGCGTCCAGATCAAGAGAAAAAATTGTATCCAGTTCTAGGAAGCCAATGTTAAGAAGGATATTGATAACAAGCTGGAACATGTCCAAAGGGGGGTGGGCTGGATGGCAAAAATTGTAGAAGCAAAGTGCTGTGTGGAACAGTTGGTGCAGCTGTTCATGTTTCACGAGAGAAGACTGAAAGGGAGTATGATAGCCATCTTCAGGTATCTGAAAGGGTGTCACATGGAAGATGGAGCAAACTTGTTTTCTTCAGCTTCACAGGACTGGACCTGAACAGATTCAAATTACAGGAAAGGAGATTCTGACTAAATGTCAGAAATAACTTCCTGATGGTAGAAGCTGTTTGACTATGGAATAGACTACTTAATGGACTCACCTTTGTTGGAGGTTTTTAAACAGTTGCTGAATCAACTTGTGTTGGAGCTGCTTTAGAACATAAGAACATAAGAAGAGCCATGCAGGATCAGGTCAAAGGCCCATCTAGTCCAGCTTCCTGTATCTCACAGTGGCCCCACTAGATGCATCTGGGAGTGCATAAGACTAGATATCTGTCTCCTGATACCACTCCCCTGCATCTGGTCCTTGAAGTACCCTGGTTTTAAGCCTGGAGATTCCACCTCTCCATCATAGTTTGTGACCTGTGATGTCCAATCCCCTTTTGAAGGCATCCAGGCCAGATGCCATCGCCACATCCTGTGGCAGGGAGTTCCACAGACTAACAACACGCTGGGTGAAAAAAAAATAATTTTTTTATCTGTTCTTAATCTCCCAGCCCTCAATTTGAGTGTATGTCCCCTAGTTCTGGTATTTTGTGAGAGGGAGAAGAGCATCCCTCTCTCCACTTTACTCATGCCCTGCATTATTTTGTACATCTCAATCATATCCCCCCACCGGCACCTTTTTTCCAGACTAAAGAGCCCCAAATGTTTCAGCCTTTCCTCATAAGGGAGGTCCCCCAGCCCAGTAATTACCATTTTAGTCACTCTCTTCTGCACCTTTTCCAGTTCCATTATGTCTTTTTTGAGATGTGGTGACCAGAATTGTACACAATACTCCAGGTGCGGCCTTACTATCATTTTGTATAATGCGATTATAATGTTGGGTGTTTTATTTTCAATCCCATTTTGATAATCCCTAGGATGGAATTGGCCTTCTTCACTGGATTCCTTCTTCACTTAGATTCCTACACTGGCAGAGCATTCCACTTGGTGATCCTAGGGTTCTTTTCAATTCTATTGCTCTGTCATTTGCCACAGCCAGAGGTGTTTGACAGAATTCTTCATTACAGCACTACTACAATTGTGGCAGAGTGTTGTATAATAGTATTTAGAACAGTGAGCTAGGCCTTAGCATATCCAGGTTCTCGTTCCCAATGAGCCATGATACTTGTGGAGTGGTCTTTGGTCGATCATTTTCGGCCTGATGCCTCTCCTCCCTAGCTTGTGTATAAAGAAGGAATTAGGAGAATCTTGGATACATTATGAGATGACATATAAATGTAAATGTATCAAAATAATAAATAATGGTCAAAATCCTTTTGGATTTGGAATGGTGTAAAGGTATCCCTGCATATGATCATAAGGAAATTACACCCAGACTATCTGTCCATAAGTTTGTGCAATGAAATGTTCAGCTGACCACACAGCTGACTGCAACCATGGAACTGCTTCCTTGATCAGACTTCTGCCTTGGTGCAAACTTCACAATGACAGATTAGATGGAACGACACAACAGGATTTTGGGTTTGAGTCAATATATATATATATATTCTGCTCTCAGGTAACATTCATAAACAGAAGGACAGAAGAAAGGGATATAAAATGCTGCATTGTTTTGCTTATAATAGCCGAAATGGCTTGCATAGCATCCTAACCCTGCAAATTTGTCAACTGAGTGACTGGCAGATCTCTTTAATTCCAGAGCTTGCTAAGATCTTATCTCAGATTTCAGCAAGGAGTGGCCTGAGATCTTGCTCCATAAATATTCCTGAGCCAAAGAGCAATAGAGTTACTTTGAATTTGCTGGGATGATCACAATGGTGTTCTCTGCAACACACATACACACACCACCACCAAGACTGAGCACAGGGTGTTATTTTTTAAAATGACCAAAAAGAATCAGAAATTAAGCTCTTAAACAACTGCCACAGTACAATTTTTTAAAGCAGAAACCCTCTTGAATAATGACTTTGTATGCTGAACTGGCTATTGTTATATAAACTTCTGGAATCTATTAAACTGCTCTCCATAATTATTTCAAATTTAGCTCAAAGCCTGACCTGTAAACCTTACACCCTTAATAACCTAAACTTAATTCCATTTCTTTTTTGTAGCTTATCCTCCTTATCCTTAGGATAATGTTCAGTTTATGTGTGGTACAATAACAATATTACAGTTGAAACAGTTTTCTGCTTTCCACAGACATTGTGCTGTTAGGGCTTCAGTTCTCCCCTAAGCGAATGAAAGTTAGATGTCGTTCTGTAATAACTTTGAGCAGGCATTGTTCTGTTTGGATTGTGAGTTTTCAAAAAAATGTACTGTAGTACCCGAACCAGAACTTGGAAAAACCACCAATTTAGCCACTAGTTATGCTGCCTGATGTTTGATAGGAGTTATTGCCCAAAAAGAAACTCTTCTAGTCTAGACTGCAGCCAGTTACTCCTTGTCTTCAGTTTTGTTCAAAGATGTTGCCTGAATGTTTAAACTACCCCATGAAGAAGTGTTGGGTAATGATGTTGTGGACAACAATGAAACAACTTGACTGACCCAATTCCAGAGATCTGAGGATCACAATGCCCAAGATATGTACCAGTGAAATGTTGGTTGGCAGGCTTATTTCTTCATAGACTCAGATACCTGTGGAAAGGAAGTGAATCGGGTATATCCATCCTGCTATGTCTCCAGTTCAGATCAGTATCATTCATATACAGTGGTCCCCCGCCCATTTGCGGTTCATATACTGTGGTCCCGCTATATTGCGGGACCACAGTATATGAAAAAAAAACACCCTGGGGTAAGGGGGGAAAGGCCTGGGGTAAGGGGGGGGGGGGCTCAGAAATGACTTCCCGTTTGCAGGGAAGCACTTTTGGGGCCTCCAAAAGACCCGGAAAGGCCCTTGCAGGCCCATTCGGGGCAGGATAAACTGGGGGTAAGTACAAGAGTCCCCAGCTAGGCGCCCCAGGCTCAACCCGACCTGCATCTGCATATCACAGATTTTCAATTATCATGGGTCGGGTTGGTCCCTAACCATCGTGATAGGTGGGGGTCACTGTAATTGCTTGGAATGATATGGTATTGGAGAAGTATGAGGACTAGAAGCCCCACAAATCTCCAAGCACCATGGCCAGTGACTGTGCTGGCTGAGGGGAAATTCTTGACGTTATAATATTAAAAAGTAACTTCTCTGTGTTCTTAGCCTCAAGGCTCCAGAGTGGCCCCAAAGAGATCCTACATGGTTGCCAGCTCATAGTTGCTTTTTAACATACTAGGCAAATAACGCAATCTTTCTTGCACCCAATACACTTTTCCACTTTGACGAAATTTGAGGCATTTGAAGGTGACCTAATATTCTCCCAACCTGATCAAGCAGGAAGACTTGGGGGAGGGTAGCTAAAGGAACAGAGACTGTGAAAAATTGCCACTACCATGGCCTTTGGTATGGTGGAACCTTTAAATTGGCAATGTGGAATTCACTGAACTCCAGTGATCCAGGAATGACTATTCCTATAATTCCTGGCCATTAGCCAGCTGGTTCGAACTGATGGAAATTGGGAGTCCCATGGCATCTAGCAGGGCCCAGGTTCCCCAGGCCTGCTTTAAAGGGGATGGCTAATGAATTTTCTGCTGTGAAATATCAACTGGGACTTAGCATTTTATTCTCACTGCCTCTATAAATTGCTGCTGCTGTTCCCTTTCACCTCTACTTGCAGCTACATACTGTAGATAACTAAATGATTCATTGAGAAGTGTCATTTCACTCACTGCAAATGATAGAGCCTCAGCCCTTTCATACAAATCTTATTCTGGAAATGAGCCTTCTGTTTATTGAATGATATCTGAAATATAATCCCAAAGAGGAGCATTCCCAAATTCTGGTGCCCAGGTCTCTTAATGAGAACAATTCACCTTATCCAGCCTGCTATGCCACAGATCACTTGCCTTCTCTTTTTGAAAAACTGTAGTTCATTTTTAAAAAGACAACCCTGCCATTTTAAATGGCCGACCTGTTTCAATAGCCCAAACTCTTGGATGTCAACAAAAATATTAATAGTCAGAAGGACAAGCTTCATCTTACCATAAATAACAGAACCAAGATTGCAGCTTCTTCTCTTTTCATCTGGGTCGTCACTTCTTTCTGTTGATGTGTGTAGGTGTCAGGATGGAATGCGGCCAACATTTCCATAGCCTTCACCTAGTCACTGCCAGAATAAAACAGATAAGAAAGAAATCAGGATGGTGGGAGCCAACTCTCTATTATCCGCGCAGAAGCTGCTTAGGATAGAAGAAGTCCAAGCAAGGAAGTGTGTTAAATGTCATATAGTTAGACTTCCAGAATCCTTCGAACCAAAGGCAATGGAACTGATGTACTCTACCGAAAAAGCAAAGTCCCCATGGACCCATAGAGAGGCAGAGGTAAAAGCTTTGGGAAAATATTTGCACGTTATCTAGTGTTAAATTTGTAAGCGCGGAGGCAACAGTCTGTAGGAATCCCTGCATAGGCATGTGAACCCAGTGGAGGGTAGAAGTGGGAAGGGTAAAACCAGTCCTTAAATATTTAATGCCCTTGAAAACTCTGTTTAGGTCTCTGTAAGTCAGTTGTGACTCAACAGCACATAACAACAATAGCAGAACACGAAAAAGTTATCATGGGGTGGAGGGTTTTGCCTGATAGATACATCACAATAAACACTTGGGGAAGGTCCCATGAACTGTGTCATATATTCTTTGCATTTTTTATCCTTTCCCCACTAAGTAGTTTAAATGTTTCCCTTCATTTTCACTTTATCCTTACAACAAAGATGATGATGACAACGACACAAGGAGGTAGATCAGGCTGAGACGGAGTGGCTCACCTAAGTTTGCAGCTCAGCAGGGATGCAAACCTTGACCTTTGGAGGCCTTTTCCAGCACTCTACACCAGGCATGTCCAAACTTTGGCCCTCCTGGTATTTTGGACCACAACTCCCAGAATTCCAACCCTGTATTTCCAATGGCAATGGACTGTGGGAATTGTGGTCCAAAACATCTGGAGGGCCGAAGTTTGGACATGCCTGTTCTACACCAAGCCCATGATTACACAAAAAAAGATGGGCATGTCTTAGACTTGTGGTTTGAGGATGTGGATAGGATAGCCTTAATCCAGCCACGCAACTCAATAATGTTGCTAGATATGTAACATATTGCAATATAGAGTGGACCTGTTTGTTGAGAATGCTTACATATTTTTGTCCTTCTGCAGTTATGAGTAATTTATGACCCTCCGGATAATGTCAGACAACAGGTCCTATGAGCTGTAGCCAGGAAAACCAGTGGTAAGGAAACCTGGGAGGTTCTAGTGTAGACCTTCAAGATTGTGCCACAACATATACTATGCCATTCTTGCTTCCCATCTCTATGTCCTGTCTCATCTATGGATTCCTCTGCTGTGCTCAAACACTGACCCACTTAGCTTTTTGTTTTTAAAGAAGGGTAGTGACAGGATATAGTCTAAAGCAGTGGTTCTCAACTGCTGGGTCCCCAGATGTTCCTGGACTGCAACTGCCAGAAGTCTTCATCACTACCTGAGCTTGCCAGGATTTCTGGGAGTTGCAGTCCAGGAACATCTGGGGAACCCACAGGTTGAGAACCACTGATCTAAAGGATGTCTCACGTTGCCATTTTTAGCATTCTCCCTTTCCTCATATCACAATTCAAAGTGCTGGTTTTAATGGACTGGTCCAAGCTATCTAAAAGATAGCTGCCTGGGCATCAGGGGAGGCCTTGGTCCCACCACCCTCACTTGGTGGGGGCACAGGAGAGGGTCTTCTCTGCCCTGGGTGTAGACTTGACGACTGTTGCTCTTTGGTTTTCTAGAGACAAAAAGCTCTTCTTACCTTGGATTTAGCCATTAAACACAGTGAAATTGCCTTTTTCCAAATACAGAATGACTATACTAGTACATAGACTATGTCACTGTGGATGGGCTGTGCTGCAGATCTGTTGTTTGTAGATGCCAACATGATCCAAACCTGTGTTCCACTTCAGCTCTTCTACCCCACTAGAGATGTGCTCCACAAGAGACATGTGGCAAGTGACATTATGTAGTAGCGCTTTGTGGGGTGGAATAAAAAAGTATGTCAGTGTGACTGGTTTTGGAATGAACAATGTCAGACTGGGCTTTTGAGTTATCTGGGGATATAATTTCAACTGATTGATTAATTGATGGCTTCAGGGATATAGGCTATATTGTCTCAATTTAATTCCCCCCCCCCTTTAGGAATTACTTTGCTTTCTGAAATGTAGAATTATAAAGACATTAGTAGTGGGGAAAAGAAAACCGGCCTTTACTTTTTTTAAAAAAATCCTCTCTATGAATATCTGGAAGTTGAGTCATGGCAACTGGACTTCTTTTTCTTGAGAGATAGAAACATTTTGCTGCTCATCCAAACAGCTTCATCAGTCTGAATACAGCTGGTTACGAGTCCTCCATCTTATGGACTCTTGTTACCCTGGTCTGAAATAGGCTCATAAGATGAACAATGGCCTGAATAGGCTTGTTAGATAGACAACAGTATCAATAGCCTTAAGGTGAATAATGGCCTAAGGTGCTGAAACCCATAAAGCACACTAAGGCAGAGACTTGTCCACCCAAAGGACCTGATACCAAAACAAAAAAGGAGCAATATAGTATATGCAGTCTAATGCAGTGAGGAGTGTTCAGACCTCTACACTGGAGAAACTAAACAGCCATTATACAGGAGGGTGGCCCAACATAGGAGGGGCAAAAGCTCAGGACCAGAATCAGCAGTATACCTCCACTTGAAGAACAAAGGGCACTCGTTCAAAGATGAGGATGTACACATATTAGACAGAGAAGCTAGGTGGTTTGAGAGAGGGTCAGGGAAGCCATTCATGTGAGCATTGAAACCCCTTCCCTCAACAGAGGTGGCGGCCTCAGGTATAGTCTATCTGCTGCTTATCAGGGTGTGCTTTCCATAGTACCCATACAAATCATAAAGCCTTCACCAGTACCAAGGCCATAGCTAACAGCCCAAACTTTATAGGTTTCAGCACCTTAGGCCATTGTTCACCTTAAGGCTATGGGTACTGTTGTCTACCTAACGAGCCTATTCAGGCCATTGTTCATCTCATGGGCCTATTTCAGACCAGGGTGACAAAAGGACAAAGCGGACTATAAGATGGAGGACTTGCAACTAGCTTTCTTCAGAATGATGAAGCTGTTTGGATGAGCAGCAAAATGTTTCTATGTCTCAAGAAAATGAAGTCCAGTTGCCATGACTCAACTTCCAGATAAACTCACCTGAATCTTCAGAGACTTTATAATATGAACAATAAACCAGCCAGCACCATTAGAGACCTCACGCATTCAGAAAGTTAAAGGACTGACAGGCAGAACTATAGCAAGTAATGGCTGTAGTAAAAATGTTACCAGAAAAGGAAGAAAAACAGGGCTGTCTCCCATCATTTGTTTTTCTTGGGGAGATCATCAACCATAACTGCACAGTGGCTCGAATCACCACAGAATAATGTCCTTTGGCAAATGATGAACAGTCTTGTGTAAAACCTGAATTGCCAGAGGAGGAGGTGTGATACTAACTTTATCTGTATATATAAGAACAGCTCCGAATAGCACACTGTCCGCAAAGAAGGAATGGGACCTTTATAGCACCTATGAGGAAAAAATAGCAGGGTTCTGAGAACTCAAGTTTCACTTTAGAAATTAGTCTTATTTTTCTAACAATTTCAAAAATATCAATTCCAAACCAAAACACTTGTTGAAAACCAGGAATACTTAAACCCTGAGGTGCCAGATGTAATTAGAGAAAACCTGGGTGGTGGAGCAGGGTTTTTTCCCCGACTGTGATTTCTCCTGTGGTGTGTTATGCAACAGCTGTGTTAGGAAATAACAGATAACATCTTCTATAGAGGGGGCATCTGGCCATCCAGCTGTCTCCACTGAACAATGTTATATCACTATGGAAGTCAGTCAAATCCTTGTGCGTCTTGGAAGACAAAGTCTTAGGTTTTTGGCATATCTTTGTGGGTGGAGTAGGCTGTCTGCTTCAAGACTGTTATTTTCTTGGTCTTGCTGGAACAAGGTCACAGAGTAACTAAAATCCCTCTTATTTATTTATGTAGGCCTACTGCCAGCCACAGTTCAATAAAATGAGCATATATTCTTATAAATGCATGTTTGCAGAACAGGAGTCAAACCGTTGCCACAGGGCAGACTTCTTTATATATCTATCTCTTCTTTGGGAAGGTAAACAAAAAAAATCTCTGCTCCTTCCCATCCATATGACGGAGGTCTTTCCAAAGCCGGATACTTTCTCAGCCTATTCCATGCTTGTCCTCTCATAAAATAACAGTTAATCCCTTCTCCCTAGCCTCCGGCCTACTTTTCATCATTTGAGGTAGTGGTAGGCTAACTTTGGCCCTCCAGAAGTTTTGGACCACAACTCCCACAGTCATTGGCAATACAGGCTTGGAATTCTGGGAGTTGTGGTCCATAACATCTAAAGGGCCGGAGTTTGCCCACAACTGATTTTAAGATTCTGTCTCTTCCCACTCTCACCATTAGAGATGGGCACAAAACGAACATTTTTGTTTCCGTTATTCGTTATTTGTTTCATTACGTAACGAAATGACAAACAAAAATTGTGATGAAAATGGAACGAAACGAACAGAACCACAAAAATTGTGTTCGTTACGTTTCGTTTTGTTAATGGCGACGTGCAATGAAATTAGCTGTTTAAAATGTTAAAAAACGCCCTGGACATCCATAAAAATGCAGTGATAATTATTTATATTGCCTCATAATATCTATTGGGGGGGGGTCCTTAAAATGTGCATTTATGTCTTTTCTCAGATCGCTGTATTTTTTTCCTTTAAGGGGAGTTAGGGGACATCGACCCAAAATGGCTCCCAGATGCCTAATATTGATTTCTTGGGTATTAAAAGGCCCTGGACATCCATAAAAAAGCAGCGATAATGCAATAATTATTTCAAATTATTACCTACAAGGGGGTTGAGGTCCTTAAAACGTTTGTTTTTGTCTTCTCCCATTGCGATGTATTTTTCTTTTTCCTTTAAGGATGACAAAATGGATGTCGCCACTCCAGCCACAACATGGAGGCAAGCCATGTAATGGGATCATGTATTCTTGGACAACCTCAACCAATAGCATGCCCAGGTGGCAGACTGGGCATGTCTGGCAGCCACAGAGGGCATAACAAGCTATGGCAGCCCCCGTCCTCCTTGCAGTCCCCGGTGGGAGTTAGGGTGGGATTGCTGTCTCTGTGACTCTAGCTTCAGTCCTGCAGCCTCCCTGTGTGCTTGTGTGCGTACCTCTCGGTGAGTACCCTCCCCTGCCCCACAGTGCAGTCACCCTGTGGCTGCCTTGCACCCTGGGCAACGCCGGCCACTGCCTTTGCAGCCTCCCTGCGTACCTATTCTAGACTCTATACTGTGTCTCTGCCAGCATCATTTTTTTTAGTGTTTTCCCTCTGGACTGGGGCGTTGGGGGACGCCCCTGCACAGAAATGCTTTAAAAATCGCGCAAAAAGTGGGTAGAAACGAAAAACGAAAACAAATTTTTTCCAAAAATTTGCAAAAAATGGAAACGAAATGAAATGAACCTCTCAACGAAAAATGAAAAACCAAAACACCATTTTTTGATTCATGCCCATCTCTACTCACCATACATGACACCTACGTCACAAGCACTGCTTGGATACAACCATGGGATAGTTTTGTGTGCTGTTTTATTACCTTGGAAACAGGTTACGTGAAGAGCTACCATCCCTGCATCATCCTGCTCTTGATGTCTATTCTAGTCTTGGCTCCTGTTGCCTTTAGAGAAACAGTTGGTAGGATGCCAGATAGAATCTAATCCCTTATAAAGTACAAGCCTTGGTATTCCTTGGCTTGATCCCTGGAGAATTAAATCAACTCTTTTTCTTGTGGACCTTAGGCCCAAAGTTGTTTCTGTACCATAGTACCCAACAGCATGTCTGGTTCCTAAATCCTATGGATGAACACAATATTATACACTACAGTACTTCCTTTTGGTCATGTTCAGCTGGATTTTAGCACCACAACCACAGGCCAAGAAAGGCAAGTCACATGAAGAGGGGGAGATGGTAAATAATTCTTGGCCAAGTGCCATTTCCCAGTCCAAGCCATGGGTTGCTTGCCGGCCAATAAAGCTTGTTTCTGGCTAACCATAGCTGCACCAGTTGACTGGGTATATGGTCATATGCACTGCTGATATGAAACCAAGCCTATTTCATATTTTACCCAGTGTCTGAATCCAGGGGTGGGGTGGGGGGCACAGGCAGGATTGTTGATTCTTAGCATACTGAAGACTTAAGAAATTTATCTGGTCTAGGAGAAAGACAAATATCAAGGCATGTGATGTTAGAGGAGGAAAAAGGTTGATGTTTACATGTGCATGAAGTGACTCTGGATCCAATGCCTGGATAGGAACTGTGCCCACTGCTAAAGCATTGGAAGCCATATTGCTGCCTGCCAGGCTTACCTGAAATGAGGGTTTCTTCCTTAACTCTGTGTGGCCAGGTTGCTTGGCTTAGATCTGGGGCCTGTTTCCATGAGCTGTCACAGAAGGAGTTCTAGCCCCATCAGCCCTTGACTGCCTTGCCTCTGTGACAGCACAAGACCCACTCCTTCAACATTAAAAGGGACCATCTTGCTGCCTTGGGTTGGGGCCTGAAATCTTAGGGAACGCTGCTCTGCCGGTCTTAATTGTGGGGAATATTGGGTCTCCCACTCTGTCAGAAGCAGAGTTTAAACCTTGTTGGGTTGAGGGGAATATCTCCCTCCTTCATCCTGTATTCCTAATTCAGCATCAGACCAGAAGAAAATGGTTATCAGGGGTGTGTGTTGTGAGCAAAGCAGACAATTGGTAAAGGGTCCTTTGCGCTTCTAGCCCTCCATCACTACCCACAAGTTTGATACACATTAGACCATCCCTGGCCTTGGTCTAAATGAATTCCTTCCCATCATGAATACTGTACATCGAAGCAGAAGAAGGAAAAAAGAAGGGGGAAAGCCAGGTGAGGAGTAGCAGGCCATGGAAAATGTCAGAGTGATCTTACTGAACTTTGACACGGTCTGCCAAGAGACATCACTGAACGTTATTCAGAAGGATCCAGATCTTACTGCCATCCTTCTATGTGCTTTCTCTAACACGATAAATACATCTTTATTATAATAGAATGCATGGTGAATCAGAACATATCTTGCATAACACTGCTACCAGGACAAGCTTCAAAAATAGCTTCCTGGAATTCTTAAGATCCACCCAGAAAACAGAGTGAAAGAAATCTGCCAAAAAAAGAAATTAATCTTAAATTTCAGTCTCCACTGTTGGGTTCCTTGAGGTTTCTATGAATGTCTTAATGAAGTGAAAGAAAGCTTCCTTTTCTCTTCTTTCTTTACCGGTTGTGTGCCCTATTTTTTTGTGACTGTTCTTGCCGAAAGCTTGTGAAATGTCTTGTCCTGAAAGAAACATGATCAAAACAGGCACTATTTATAGTTTCCATTCCCTGAGCTTTTTTTTCAATATGTTTCCTGTTCAGACAGACCGGAAGTCATCAGAAAAGTGTCTCGAGCTGCATATCCAGTCACTTCCTGGTTCCTATGACAAGAAAAAAAGGATTCCCAAGGTTCCTATGTAGCCATAAAAAGATGGCTACATTCAGAGGTTTGCCTATAGAAAGCTTTATTTGCTCCTTTAGGCAACCACCCACACTTACACGGCCGCTCCAGGAGACCATCTGGGCAGTTATATTGCTAAGCTAACATGCTGGTTCTTTGGATGAGCTAGATAACAATGTTTCCCTCTGCAGATCTTGAAACAGAAGGACACTCTTTTCCCTCTCACAAAATACCAGAACTAGGGGACATTCACTCAAACTGAGGACAGGGAGAGTGAGAACAGACAAAAGAATATTTTTTTTGCCCAGCGTGTTGTTAATCTGTGGAACTCCCTGCCACAGGATGTGGTGATGACTTCTGGCCTGGATGCCTTCAAAAGGGGGTTGGACAGATTTTTGGAGGAAATGTTCACCACAGGTTACAAACCATGATGGAGATGTGTAATCTCCAGGCTTAAAACCAGGGTACTTCAAGGACCAGATGCAGGGGAGTGCTATCAGGAGACAGATATCTAGTCTCATGCACTCCCAGACGCATTTGGTGAGGCCACTGTGAGATACAGGAAGCTTGACTAGATGGGCCTTCAGCCTGATGCAGCATGGCTCTTCTTATGTTCTTCTGTTATGTTCTTATGTATATTTTAAAACAGTGAGTAGCCCATTCCTGCTTGGGGTCACTTCAGGCATTCTTAAAAAAAAAAAAAAAAAAAAAAAAAAGATGTATCTCGCCACTACGGAAGCTCATCATATTCTGGCAGATGACTACAATGTTTTTCCTTCTAAACCAGTTCAAAGGGAAATGAGACGTGCTGGTAATGAATCAAGGCAATTCACGTAGGCACTGAGCATGTGATTGTGTGCTGTTCCGACTGCCCTGTACTGGATGGCACTTGGCTCAGAGCAGATGGGTGGTGGAAGGATGTGACCATAGGTTCACTGTTCCTTCAGGTTGGATGTGCAGCAGCAAACCTCCTGAAAACAATGCCTGCTACTGTCTCAATTTGTGGTGCAGCTTTCCCCAAAGTAGCATAGTTACCTTGAAACAGCTACAGTATTTTGGAGATGGGGGTGGATTAATAATGGCACCAGCACTTATACACTTAACAGTGGAATCAGTGCAAGAAGGAGTTATAATACCCCTTTCTGTGTGAAACAAGCATTGTTTTCTTACCACTTTCCAATGTTACTTTTTAATGCCATTTAGAGCCCTGTAGATAAGATTCTCTCAAGTTTTATAACATTCTCTTATCCTTTTTTCATGCCAGGGAAGTCTTTTCATTTTTGCTTTTGCTTTTCTATAAATGTGTATTTGTATGATGCAGTATCAGCATTAGCCCCTTGAGGAGACCAAAGAGCATGACCCGTATTTTTCTGAGCTGCTGGGAGACAGTGTAATGTCTTCATAGTGAACAACACAGTGAATTGTCTGGAAGTTTAGTCATGGCAACTGGATTTCTTTTCTTGGGAGATCAAAATGTTTCGCTACTAGAGATGGGCACGAATCAAAAAAATGGCGTTTCGTTTGTCGTTTGTCGTTGAGAGGTCAGTTTCGTTTCGTTTCCATTTTTCGCGAATTTTTTGGAAAAAAATTGTTTTCATTTTTCATTTTTCATTTGTCATTTCTACCCGCTTTTTGTGCAATTTTTTAAAGCATTTCCATGCGCCGGCGTCCCCCAACGCCCCAGACCAGAGGGAAAACACTAAAAAAAAATTGATGCTGGCAGAGACACAGTATAGACTAGGTTCGCAGGGAGGCTGCAAAGGCAGTGGCAGGCATTGCCCAGGGTGCAAGGCAGCTGCAGAGTGACTGCACTGTGGGGCAGGGGAGGGTACTCACTGAGAGATATGCACACATGCGCACAGGGAGGCTGCAGGACTGAAGCTAGAGTCGCAGAGACAGCAATCCCACCCTAACTCCCACTGGAGACTGCAAGGAGGACGGGGGCTGCCAGAGCTTGTTATGCCCTCTGTGGCTGCCAGACATGCCCAGTCTGCCACCTGGGCATGCTATTGGTTGAAGTTGTCCAAGAATTTACATGATCCCATCACATGTGGCTGGAGTGGCGACATCCATTTTGTCATCCTTAAAGGGGAAAAAAAATATCGCGATGGGAGAAGACAAAAGCAAACGTTTTAAGGACCCCTACCCCCTGGTAGGTAATAATTCCTCCTGTGCAAGAAGAAAATGCATTTTAAAATGTGCCACCGTGAGCACTCAGGCTGTGGTCAGAATGCTCAGGGCGGGACATTTTCTTCCTGCCCAGGGGGGTTGTAAGCAGCGTTGGTGATGTGCTGCCGCCGCTTGCATTGCAAATCTCCCGGGCAGGGAGGAAAATCCCTCTGGAACGTATTAATTGGTTTTCAGTGCATTCCAATGAAAACCGTACCTCATAAGATGAATTTTCATAAGACAAATTGACTTGTAGAACAAATTGAATTTGTCTTATGAGGCACTACTGTAGTATGAGATGATGAAATAGGGAAGGAGTTGTGTTTTCCTCACCAACAGGTTTCTCTGTGTGCAGTTCCTAAGGCAAGGAATTCTCCTGCACTCTCCAGTTGCTAAGACTGTGAATGAAGTCCCTGAGAGACTTCACTTGGGCTTACCAGGTGCATTTACACATAGTTTGTCTAGGTGCCAACTAGATTTAGGCAGATGCTGCCTGCGCTTGTTTATTTTTCCTTCGATTTAGAATTGAAAGTGTATGTGAATGTGTTGGTATTTGTTTGGGCTTTGCTTGACAAGGTTTCAGATAATTTTAGCATAGTAGGATCCATGTTTCTCCACACACTCCCCCCCCCATGGGTTTCAAGGCTCCTTCTTTCTGTTTGCCTTTTGCCTCAAAGCAAGCTTGCTGCTGAAGGAACAGAGATATCCCTTACCTGATAATCAGTACAAAGAATGCTTATCCATGAACTGGCGAGACTAAACAACCCACCCCAGCAACTTAAGAAGAGAAGGCAAGAGAGGACACAGTGAATCAATAAGGAAACCATAGTGGAAAAGGAAAGTAGGCTACTCCATAGTCTCAACAGTTCTCCAGCTGGCACCACCATCGCAAACATGTTTTGCTTACATTCTAAAGCAAGGGGCCTACTTCTGAGTGAGCACCCACCAAAGGAGGCCAGGCTCTGGGGTGCCAAACACCCATTTGTCCAATAAACAAACCACCAAACTGGTGGATCATGCCCATCATTAATTAGGAGTAGTGCTTCCAACTGGTTTACAGCACAGTCCACTTTCTGTGTCTCCAGTTCAGAACGCCAGCAAGGTTACTTTTAATTACCCTCCAGTGCTCCGTTCCACCATTCCTTTCAAGCTCCCTTGCCTTACTTGAAATGCACCCAAGGCCCGTTCAATCCTCCTTCCAATCCAGTGCTGCGGCATGTAGAAAGTTGCCTGCCTGGAAGCTGAGTCATAGTTTTTAGTTTAGTTTTATTTATGATCTGTATACCGCCCCTTTGCAAAAGCAACTGGACTTCTTTTCTTGTGAGATTGAAAGATTTTGTTCCTCATCCAAGCAGCTTCCTCAGTCTGACAAGACTGGTCTCACAAGAAAAGAAGTCCAGTTTCCACATCTCAGCTTCCAGATAACCTCACCTGGATGACTGAGAATCTTTACAGACAGAGATTTGCCTGTTTAATAGTCAGTTGCATTGTGTGACAACAGTGTTCTGAGCTTGGGTGAAGAGTAGCTTAGGAGGATCTGCTTTGGGAAGGACTAAATGCCCTCTTTACATTCAGCCTTGGTTAGCAAATGGGAGTAATGCTGAAAACATTTCAGGAACTGGAGAATGGAGATCCTTCTCAGTTTGGGTCTGAAAGGGCTCTTGCTAAAAAAGATCATCAGGCAGGAAGTAGATAATTCTCCAGAAAGACTAAGCAAATGGATACCAGCTGAAGAAGTAGAGCAAACAACAGGCAGTGTGTGAGGACAAGAACAGAGAGGAAGCAACTTGTTTGGATCCACACTAACTTTTCCTCTAGAGAGGGAGAGAATTGCTCTGAGTTTATTATTATAACTACAAACTGGTGGCTATGTTTCAATATCTAGTCAAATTATAAATGCAGTTAAATTTTGCTACAAAATAAATCCTTCTAGTGATATTTCTCAGCACTGACACCTCTAACAGTTACAATGCTTCATTGTATTCCCTTATTTTCCTATACATTATTTCCCATAAGAACTAGTGGGATTTCAACTTTGTTTGCCACATACTGTACTTTTAAGAAAATGTACTTCAGAAACAACAACTGAAAAATACTTTTCTGTTTTCTTGGACCTTGCTAAAAACAATGGGTAGACCAAACCCAGTCAACAGACTGAAAAGACATTTGGAAGCTGATGAGTTCAGCTTCCAAATAAAACCACTTTTAATACAATAAAAGATTATTGGGCCTTCAGCAGGCGACTACATCCAGCCATCCTCAGAATGTAAAACAGCAAAAAAGACTTAGTTGAATGAATTGAATATCTTCTGTTTCTTTCTCTTAGGTGTCATCTGTGTGACTCATCCTAACCATCCTCCATGTTGCATAGGAAAATTAAGAGGAAAATGTTTGTCTTATATAAACTGTACTCCTGTCTCAGAGTTACAAGTCCTAAAAACCACAAGCACTTTTGTTATGTCTGGATCTCATCTCATCTTGTCTGCTCACCTCTAATCCAATGCTGATCTCTGATTCTCAGAAATTTTGCAGCCTTCCTGGACCTAAAAGAGTGGGCAAAAGATCACAGTACAGTTCAAAGGGCCTGATAACTAACCTGATTTCATGTACAGTATTTGTTAAAGAGAAGCTGGAACTTCATGGAATATCATAAAACATTTTGCACCATTACCATCTGAAACCTCAATCTAGTCGTACTCAACTACTGTACCTTCTTAGATATGTCACACCAAACATTCCAGAAGAATAAGTGTATCAATGTTGTTTTCAAAGAATTAGCAGTGTTACTCTGTACAAGTTTTTCTAGAGAAAACAAACCAACAAAACCAACAAACCTTTATTGGCACCTACAAGCCTGTTATATTGTAATGTGAACCTTTCTGGACAAATGTATCTGAAAAAGTAGATATATCCATGAAAGTTCACTTTGAAATATAAGTTAGTATTTATGTTTCCACTATGTTTTGGTTAATTGTCTTGCTTGTTTTGCTTTCCCCCCTTTTCTTTCTTTCTTTTCTTTTGTCTGGATATGTTAATTTATTAAAAGTTCCTGAGGTACCGTCCCACTGGACCATCTTCCACAGTAGATCGTTTACTATAGCAGCAGGGCTGCCTAAGACTTGAGGCTGCCTCAAATTGAAACCACATTGAAACAAAGCCAAATAATCAACTACGGAGAGGTGAAAACAGGCTGTTTCTAAATACTTAGGAATAGAGATGGGCATGACCAGGGAAAATGACGTTTTCAAGTTGTCGTGTGTCGGAGCCGGCCCGTTTCGGCTCGTTTCCGTTTGTCGCGAAATCTTTCAAAAATTTGTCGTTTTGTTTGTTGTTTTTTCGTTTGTCGTTAGTACTGGTTTGGGGGGGGAAGCGGGCTCCTGGAGGCACCTCTCTGGGGTGGGTGCCTCCTCTGGCCTGCTACAGAATGGCATGCATAGCCAATTGGATATGCATACCAAGTTGAATGGCAGAGGCACCTCTCTTTTGGGTGCCTCTCTGTTGACCGCAGGCCCACTGCTGGTATTGCATCTGGGCGCTCTGTGGTCCACTAAGAAGGGAACTGTACTTGCGTGTGTAGTGCAATGCGAGTACAGATTTGGCTTAGGGTTAGGATTAGCGCATAGGCTTAGGGTTAGGGGTAAGGTTAGGGTGAGTTCGTGGGGTGCACCTCTGGGTGCCTCTCTGACCCACTAAGAAGGACAGTGTACTGGCGTATGGGTTAGGCTTAGGCTTAGGGTTCGGGTTCGGGCTACGGTTAGTGGGCTTTTTATGCCCGACTGGCACATCCCAGAAGTCTCAGTCAAAACCTGGTCAAGTGGCCATGCAATTGGTGGAATGGCTCCAAAAATTTGCATGGTCCACTCCCATGGCCAGCCCATCATTGCGCACTGCGAAGGTGTAAAAAATAAAAATAAAATAAAATAAAATAAAATCAATGGAGACGTTTTGTTGCAAGAAAAACCCACTGCTGCTACTGTAAAAATTCAGGCAGTTTTAAAATAGCTATTTTCGCATGTTTCTGTGGTGCTTTGGTGTGTTTTTGGACCACCACGATTTCAAAATAAATATTGCTTGCGGTCGCCCCATTTTGGATCCCCCACCCGCACCGCATGGCATAGACTGAGACGATGAGGATGACCCCCCAGGAGAGGAGGGGGGAGGCCGGGGAACCCCACCAGAAGCCACCCCTCTGGTAGGTGCCCTCACTCAGGCAGGCATATTTTCGGCTGCTTTTTTGGCCGGGAATCAGTTTTTTTTTTAATTTTTAAAACTTTTTTCTGTGCTGCGCCGCTTGGCGAGTTGGCGAGATGACGAGGATGCGCAGCCCAGGAGAGGAGGGGGAGGCTGGGGACCCCCCCCCAGAAACCACCCCTCTGGTAGGTGCCCTCACTCAGGCAGGCATATTTTCACCTGCTTTTTTGGCCGGGAATCGTTTTTTTAATTATTATTTTTTAAAACTTTTTTTCTGTGCCGCTTGGCATCGCGCGATCGCTGCGATGCCAGGAACGACCACGACAAATCAGACCCAATTTTTCTTTAGTCGGTTCGAGTTCGAGTTCTGGCGGAGTAATTGTCGTTCTTCGTTCCGTTACGTAACGGAAACGAGGAACGGAAACGGAAACGAGGATTTCGCCGAGTCGTGCCCATGTCTACTTAGGAATTAGTGAATCATCTTAGAGCACACTGTGCCTGGAAAACCCTGGAAAAGATCACCAAAAGTCAGAACTGACAGGACCGCATACCGTTACTGTCTTAAATGCTCATGTGGTGACATTCTGGATGAAGCATGAATGTATCTCTCACTTAATATTGCTTACTAGAGATGGGCACGACCACAAAAAATTACATTTCGAGTTGTCGTTTGTCGGGACGGGCCCATTTCGGGTCGTTTCTGTTTGTCGCAGAAATTCCAAAAAATTGTCATTTCCGTTTCCGTTTGTCATTTGGGTTGGGGTGTAAGTGGGCTCTGGGAGGCACCTCTCTGGGTGCCTCTGAATTGACCCACTAAGAAGGGAAGGGAAACGTAATGCGTAGCTGCCACGTACCATACATTATGTTAGGGTTGGGGGATTAGTGTGACAGAGGAACCTCGTCGGCACTTCTCTGACTCACTAAGAAGGAAAGCATACTGGTGTACTGCCATACAGGTTACGCTTAGGGAGGGAGTGGGTCTGGAGTTGGAGGCACCTCTCGGGGTGCATCACTCTGACCCACTAAGAAGGGAAGTGTACTTGCGTACGAATCTGGGTAAGGGTTGGGGTTAGGGTAAGGGCTAGGCTTAGGGTAACGGTTAAGGTTAGGGTGGGTTAGCGGGCTGCACCTCTGGGTGCCTCTGGCCCACTAAGAAGGACAGTGTACCGGTGTATGGGTGAGGCTTAGGCTTAGGGTTAGGCTTAGGGTTAGGGTTAGGGTTGGTGGGCTTTTTATGCCCTCTCTGGCACATCCCAGAAGTCTCAGTCAAAACCTGGCCATGCGATTGGTGGAATGGCTCCAAAATTTGCATGGTCCCATCCCATGGCCAGCCCATCATTGCTCGTGCGCAGGTGTAAAAAAATAAAAATAAAAATAAAAATAAAATAAAATAAAATCAATGGAGACGTTTTATTGCAAGAAAAACCCACTGCTGCTACTATAAAAATTCAGGCATTTAAAATACCTAATTTTCACATGTTTCTGTGGTGCTTTGGTGGGTTTTTGGACCACAATTTAAAAAAAAAAATGCGGTCGCCATTTTGGATTCCCCCCCCCACTGCATGGCATAGACTGAGACGATGAGGATGACCCCCCACCCCAGCCTGGTGCAAGCAGCCCAGGAAAGGAGAGGGGGGGAGGCCGGGGACACCCCCCCCCAGAAACCACCCCTCTCTGGTAGGTGCCCTCACTTAGGCAGGCATATTTCCGCCTGCTTTTTTGCCCGGGAATCGGGGGGGGGGTGTTTTGTTATTTTTAAAACTTTTTTTCTGTGCTGCTTGGCATCGCGCGATCGCCGCGATGCCATGAAAGACAACGACAAACCCGACCAAATTTGTCTTTTATCGGGTCGGGTTCGAGCTGGAGCGGAGTAATTCCCGTTATGTAACGAGAACGACAACCGAAAATGGAAACGAGGATTTCACCGAGTCGTGCCCAGAGAGAGAGAGAGAGAGAGACATTGTCCTTGACTGACAACAGAACTGCAAAAGAGTAAAAGGAAGCATGTGAAATAGTACTTGTATGCAGAGTCAGAGATTGTGCCTCCCAGGAAGAGAACCAGCCTGCATTAGCCTTGGGCATAATTCACAGTCAGAGAATCATAGAAGAGCGAAGTTGGAAGAGGCCTATAAGGCCAGCAAGTCCAACTCCCTGCTCCATGCAGAAATATAAACCAAAGGACATCTGCCAGGTGGTTGCCTGAATTGGAGCCCTCACCACCTCTTGAGGTAAATTGTGCCACTGCGATGCCATCCCATAGCACAGCCTCCCTTCCCCCTGCCCCCTGAAGAAGGAAATGGCCAACTGCATCTGAGTACTTACACTCAGAAAACCCTGAAAGGGGGTTGCCATAAGTCAGAATGGATGTGACTGTGCAAACATAATTATTAAGATGTTATATTGAAAGGCTACTCGAGACTCCTTGCTATCTTTGTGGGTATTATAGTTTCCAATCTCTATGTGGGGAGGATTAAGTCATTAATCCTATAATAATTTTACGGTTTGCCAAGTACAAGCCTCCTCAGCAGAAGGTGTTTGCCTGATTCATCATTTAGATCAGCTTCCGTCTATTTATATGTCCAATCATATTCACTTCTAGAATAGGCATTCTGTATATCACGATCAGGCTCCGCCACGAGTAGAAGGGTCGACTCTGAGTGAGCAGGAAAAAGCACTTTAGAAGCCCATGAGCTGCTCCTTCAACTCAAATGACACAAGACAAATGAAACATGGGAATAAGAGCAGGCTGTTCATTTATGTGACATTTTAATGAGTTGATCTGGCAGCCTATCCAGATATCAAGTGTACCAAGTTAACAGCCAACATATTGCAGGGTGGCTGTGAGTATCACCTTTGGAAACCCCACAAATATTACTTAAGTTTCTGGATATATTGTCCAAACCTCAATAGTGTTTAATATTTATTAAACACTATTGAGGTTTGGACAATTTAACTAAAATGCATTTTTGAAATGCATGTGAATTACTTGTAATAAATGAATCTAGCATTGAAATGTCACAGTGTTTTCTTTTATTATTATTATTTTTCTGATTTCTACTTCACCTCCAGAGCAGCAACAGCAGATGTTCTTAAATTACAGCTCCCATCAGTTCCAGCCTGAGCAGCCAGTGATGGAGGATGATGAGAGTTGTCCAACACTATCAGGGAATCCCTCCTGCCCCCCAAGTGCATCAGACAAAAAAAGTGCATAGAATTGCATAAATGTATTATATATACAAAAATGAGTAGCACGCTAGTTGAAAGAGAAGTACAATGCATTTCACTCTACAGGGAGAGACTGTGGCCAATTAACTTGTCTGCCTGCTCTGCCTGCTTTCCAGCTGTTAAACAACGAGGAGCAAGTCTGAGACCTGAACATCTGTTCATAAGATTATTTACCTTTATTTGGGACATGGATTAACGAGCCTTTTCTACAAGGCACAGATTCATGCAACAAAAAGTGCCTCTGCAGGCAGCCTTTGGAAGGGCAGACCATCTCCTGCCCAACCAAAAATAAAATAAATAAATAAAAGGAATGTTGAGTTGTGTCAAGACAGTAAGGCAGGTTAGAAGTGCTCCATTCACACACGTGCCCCAATCTTGTATAATTTTTACGGTCAGTTTACTGCCTTACTTCACTGTGACGCCCACTCTTCTCTGGACTCACTTCCGGGATCACAGATGGCCTAGGACAGTGTTGGCGAATCTATGGCATGGGTGCCAAAGGTGGCACATGAAGCTCTTTCTGTGGGGATGTGACAGCCACGGCACTTCCCCTTCCACTTGGAGCACGCCACTGTGTCCTCTGTGGAGAGGCTGACGAAGGGGAGAAAGCGACTTGTGGGCTCGTTTGTAGTCCCAGTTTACTCTCCAGCCACACTGCTTTTGGGATACCCAGAATAGCATGGCTGGAGAGCAAACTGGGGCTATGAATGAGCCCACAAGCCACCACCAGTCCCCCTGGCTTTCCCAATGGTATAGCACCCCATCCGCCTCTCTGCCCAGGGCAGACAGGCAGATCAGGTGCTACTCTTCAGGAAAATAGCAGAGGATTGAAGAGCAGGTTTTTGAATTTCCTATGGCCACCCTAACTCTAACCCAAAAAGGTGCTACCCTTTGGGAAATCGAGAATCAAATAGCAGGGGTGCTACTCTTTAGGAAAGCGAGGATCGAAGAGCAGGTTTTTGAATTTCTTACAGCCACAGCAAAGATGTTGTGACCACAGGAAATTCAAAACCCTGCTCTTCAATGCTGGCTTTCCTGAAGGGTAGCACCCAAAGCATTTGTAACCCGGGGTACCACTGTATTCAGTTTAAATTTGTGATAAATAAGTGGGGTTTGAATCATAGTTTGGGCACTCAGTCTCTAAAAGTTTCACCATCACTCTTGTAGGATAATCCTTTTGACAACAACATGTGCTCAGTATCAATAAGTAACTTGTGAACTACTGCCTGGACCGGTAAATAGTCACTTCAGGGCATCATTGGCCTGACCCTTTGCTTATAAGAGGCACTTTCAGTGGGTCCTCAAGGGCTACCATTTAATTGTAGCCTTCGCCCCCATAATCCCCTTGATCCTAACAGAAACCAAGACTTTCAAGTATGTACACATTTACCCAGGGTTTCTCCCCTTCCCTGGTTTCCCAATTGTCTGTTTAAGTCTGTAAGCTCCTTTAAAATGGGGCAGGGGAGAGAGAGAATGGACCTTGGCCTTGTTTTGCCTATAACAATCTATGTTTTTCTCTGTGAATTTTCACTCAGTTTAAATTGGGCTTATTGGTAATAAGAGTGTCCTTTTATCCCCTCTGACCCAGTCCTAGCTCTTTAGAAGTCAAGCTATATGTGAGAAGGATTGCACATTTTTCCCCAGTTCATCTCCTTTCCCATAATGGGATTTTCTCAGAGGCAACGTGCTTCAGGAAACAGACTACCAAACTGGATCTGTGTTTACTACCCAAAGACCAGTCACAACATGTAGCATTAAGAACTGCAAGGTATGCAGGTGGGGGAATGTAGATTCTATGATAAAATTGACATCCTTCACTATTTAGGGAGCACCATTTCTAAATATGGAGTAAACATTTCGTCCAATTTTACTCTCACAGTGGCCTGAAGTTGCTTAACTTTCCAGGAAGCAGGCTATTTTTAAATTTGCGAGAAAAAATGAAGGAAGTGACTGACAATCTCTCCCAGTGGTTTCATGCAGATGTTAAATAGCATTGACCTTTCTGCCTGGAATGAGATGTGGAAGAGGGAGGGAGAGTCTACCTGGCTGTGCCAAGTAAAGCAAAGCTTCCACTTATAGGAAGACCTGCACTTGGATGCAAACAAGTACTGTACAAGTAGGCACCAACAGCACCTGGTATTCCTGGTGGTCGCCCATCCAAGTACTAGCCAGGCCTGTCACTGCTTAGCTTCCGAGATCAGGCAAGATTGGATTCGTTCATGGCATCTAGGCAACCTTAACCTCTAGATTAAGATGGCATTAAAAGAAAATTAGGACAGTTCATAAAAGATAAGGTTACAGTGGTTATTGTGAATTTGTGATTCTACGTGAACAGCCATAATCAAACTCCTCATCCTTCTAAACTTTAGATCTTGAAGAATAATATGGGACCTGCCTCTGCACTCCTGGCCAGCCTGTGTTCTTTCTTCAAATATGCAATTGGTCATCATGACAAATAAGATGCTAGGCTATATTATGTGTCTGTGTTTAAATGAGGAATCTGGAGTTTGGTAGACTAGAATCATAGAATCATAGAATCACAGAGTTGAAAGAGACCTCAAGGGCCATCTAGTCCAACCCCCTGCCATGCAGGAACCCCATCACAATATTTCCGACAGATGGCCATCCAGACTCTGCTTAAAAACCTCCAAAGAAGGAGACTCCACCACCCTCCGTGGCAGCATATTCCACTGCCGAACAGCTCTGACTGTCATGAAGTTCTTCCTAATGTTCAAATGGAATCTCTTTTCCTGTAGTTTGAAACCATTGCCCCGAGTCCTTGTCTCTGAAGCCATGGAAAACAAACCTGTTCCCTCTTCAATATGACATCCTTCCAAATATTTAAACATAGCTATCATATCCCCTCTCAGTCTTCTTTTTGAAAGGCTAAACATTCCCAGTTCCCTAATCCATTCATCATACGACATTTCCTCCAGACCCTCAACCATCCTGGTAGCCCTCCTCTGCAACCGCTCGAGCTTGTCAACATCCTTTTTAAATTGAGCTGCACAGAACTGGACACAGTACTCCAGGTGGGGTCTGACCACAGCAGAATAGAGTGGTGGTATCACTTCCCTTGATCTAGACACGATGGTTCTGTTGATGCAACCTCATGTGTTCCCACCCACTGCCTGCACATTTGTGAAGCAATGCTTAGTTTGGTGTGGCCAACATTGCACCCTCCAGAGGTTGTCCCATTAAAATTTTTATCAGCCGTTGAACACACGGGAAATAGCTATCGCAGGAGCTGCTGTCCAACAATACCTGCAGGGGATACTTGTTCCTCACCTCTTGTTTATAGCCTCAGGAGATGACAACAAGTGTGTTCCAGGCTCAGTAATGCCATTCTTCCAATCCCAACAGACCTTAATTAAATAATGTATCTTCAGAATATTTCCAAAGAGTACATCAGGGTTATCAGACTGATATTTAATAATTTGCAGCACCAATTGCTACTGACAACAACCTGCCTCAAGGACAGAAGAACCTTTGAAAGCTGTGTGGTGCTTATCATCATTTTGTGCTCAGTGGTTTAGGTATCTAGCATCAGAACCAAAGCTTGGGACTTTGACAGAAACACAACCCCACTGTGCTCCCTGTGAGTAGAACCAGCCTGGGTGGCCTTGGTCAAAGTGCACGGTCCCAGAGCAGACACAGAAGAAGGGAATATCAAACCACATCTGAGTACTCTCTACCTACAAAACATTGGCGACGGTCTATAAGTCAGAATTGACTCAACAACACATAATTATTATCATTTTACATGGGACATTTCTGGCAAAGGGCCACACATAACATCCAGTTTGAGTTTCAAAGTCTGGCTTTTCCCTCAGCTTTGGGGAAAAGATGAGGTCATAACTGAAGGGAAAAGCGCGAGCCTGTTTCATGGTTCAGAGTGCCTTGTTCTGACCGCTGAGTAACCACAAGCAGTTCCCACACATTTGGTGCAAAGGGAAAGAATGTCCAGGTCAGGGAAGAAATGACTCCCAGAGAGAGAGAGATACAGTATATATATCTCATTTTTCAATTCAAGTACCAATGACTGTTTCTCACAGCCTGCCAGCTCCTGCCTGACTCAAGAAAAGATAGCACTTGTTGGTGCTTTCAAAGGAAGATGTTAAGGAGCCAGGATTCCCACCCAGGGACTGCAATAAGCCTTTATTTCTCTTTTCTTCATAATCTCCCATGGCATTCTGCTTCTTTCTTTATTTATTTTTTAAAAAACTGTACTCATGGCTGTTAAATGAAAGAAACTGTCCAACTAGGGTGCATGCATGTCCTGTAAACCAGAATGGAAAATCATGGTTTAATCCCAGTTTGTAGACCAAGCATAAACCATACTTTGCCAATTCAGGTGTAATAATTTGAGGCTAACTAGGATGTGACTAATTACAAGGAGACTGTAGGTTCATAAGGAGCTTGGTATTTATTACCTGTGAGGCACAGAGTGAATTTAGAGATGACAACTGTAGCCTTCCAGATGTTGTTAGACTGCAACAACACGGCATCCATTACTATGTACCATAGCCAATGATGAGGAATGCTTGGAGTTGACGTTCATCAGTGTCTCCTGGGCAGCAGTTGCCCTCCCCAGTCTGGAGGCTGCTTGCCCAGGATCTGAAAATTTTGCTTTCCTCCTCACAGTCCAGATCTGGTGTATTCACGTTGTCAGCTGTGTGGCCTAGCAGGCCCAGTTTTGCTCCTGCATGTTTAATAATTGTATTGGAATATGACATAATTGCAACCTGAGCTGCCTTCCCTCCTGCACGACAAGCTACAGCCTCCAACATTTCTGTGGGAATCCTCCATCTTGGGTTTTTAGATCTTGTTGTACTACAACAATCTGACTTGCATTCCCACCAGGGGAAGATGTTCAAATGGATATCATGGAGCTCTTAACTAGGACAGGGGATCTTGAAAGGAAGCAAATAGTTAAGAGCACTATAAAAGAGCAATGTATTCATTACTGACAGCTAGAATGATAAGCTTTTTCCAGATATTTGGTTCATAACTCCCAGAAGTCTCAGCCAGGGTAGTCATAATGGGTGCAGTAGCCTGGCAGCCTTGTGGGGCTAATTTTTTTTGCTCCCTGGTTTACAGCACATGGCTAGCCAAGGCTGCTGCCATAGATTAGATTATTCACAAAGGGGAAAGGCAGCACATGAAATATACTCTTCCACTTCAGGTTCTCTTGCAAAAACAATATCCTGTAACTCAGACTTCTCCATCTAGTTGTCACCCAGATGATTTTGACTATCATTCCCATCATGCCACCCACCATGGTTACTGGGAACAATGGAGTTGTAGTCATGAACATCTGGAGGACACCCATCTAGGAAGTCTGCTGTAATTCTTCCAGAATGAGCCTTCAGTGAAAGCAAAAGTGTTTTGCAAACACTCAGATACCATTCCCTTGTTGATACTGCACAAACAGTGACTAGAACCCAATGGCTCAAAATATTTCTACTTAAAACATTCTCTTATATTAGGTTTGGAAAAAAGCCAATCTATAAATGCTTTGCTTCTTGCTTTGGAAGCAAAGAGAATTGAAACTGCCCCCCCTTTAAAAAGCCCTAATAATAAACATAAGGTAGTATTATTGAAAGAGCTAGACAAACCTTAGCATATTTTAAGTGCATTAGAAAATGAGGATTTGGTAAGTTATTTGAACTAATCACATCGTAATTAAATCTTTCAACAATGTGCCTTTTTGTTCTGCTTGAAGGCTTAAAGCCAGCCTACTGGCTTGGACAAGGAGGGCAAGTCACAAACAAGGGGTGGCTGGGTGGTAATGTGCCTGCATTTAGAAGTTCACACTACTTGCTTCAGCTTTAAGGACCAACCCTATCCAAATCCTGGAGAACTGGAATGACTGTATACGTATTCAGGAGACAATGGCCACAGCGGCAGAGGGAATACTGAGAACTGTAATCCACCCACATCACTTTTCCAACCTAGCCAAGGTGTGAGAGGGTATATAAATCAGCTCTCCCAACCTCATGATGTACAGATGACTTGGACTTTCATTTATAGAATCTCCCCAACAACTTTACATATAACGATGAAACACCAAGCAGGGGAAACTAACCTCAGGGCTGGAGCTGCCACTTGGTGAGCTAGGTGACCGCCTAGAGCACAGACCTGAGAGGGGCACCAAACTGACCTCGGAGGGTCACAGAATTGACCTGGGAGAGGCGTGTTTTCCTACAGTTTGTCTGTGTTTGAAAATTGGTTGGAGGGTGTGCAAGTAGTTATTGTCTAGATCACAAAAAAGCCTGGCACCAGCCCTGGCTACACACTGAAACATAAGATGGGATCAGAGGTCTTATAAAGTAGGATTAATATTTTATTATGCAGAAGCCACTGTCAGACACTTATGAAATGGTGGCTAATAGGGAATGAAAAGTAACCAAAAATCTTGCTAGAAAGAAATAAAGAAGTGCTGAAGGTTGAAACAGAAAGAAAAGATCTATCAGCATTATCCCTCAAACTTTTTTTAAAATGAAATGTTTGCAATAGGGTTCCTTGACAACAGATGAAGCCAAATGGCATTCCTGATCTGAATGAGAAAGAACAGAAGTAGCTGCATGCAGTATTCCAAATAAAGGAAAAATAAAAATCAGTACATTTAATAAGATTATATTTAGCAAACTCAAGTGTTGCCAATATTTTCCCCAACATGAGTAACAGCTGAGTCGCCTTCTATTTAAAAGCTTGCAGAGACTCAGAAGAGGCTATAAAATATAATGATTGACTGACTTGTTAGTTTTGTCTCTTGCCTTAGTTACCGCTTTTAGCTTGTAAAAGTGTTTTGTTATTAACTATTATTTTAATGCTTTTTAAATGGTTTGTAAGTTGTTTTGATGGTGATCATTTTAAGTGATAAACACAAATAATTATCCCTCACTTAGTCTTCCGGCTAAAAAAACCAACAATCAGAATAGAATTGCTCATTTTTGTTAAAGATATTTATTTTATTAATATTAACAGAATTAGAATGTTAAGGGAATCTAAACAAGCTTCTCCATAAGAACACTATGGATTATATTCAATAAGGATGCTCTTCATGATGATCAGAAGCAGGAAATATGTAGACATTAATGGTAATGGTGCAGAAAAGCAATCAAGACAAACAGAAGAGGTAATGCCATTGCTCTTGGGAGGAAAGGAGGACAAACAGATCTCTCCCAAGAAGACAAGGGCATCTCAAAAAAATCTACCCAGTCACTGACACAATGTTGGAGTAGGATAGGCAACTCTGGGCACATCTAGACATTTTGTAGTACACCAAGAAAAGCCAGCCAACATGGCCAACAGTTGGGATTCTGGGAGTTATAGTCCCAAAATATCTGGAAGGCACTAGGCTGGCCGCCTTGTTCACCAAACCTGCTGCTTCCCAGTGGTGTTGCTACTTCTGAACTCCATATGTTTCATTGCAAAACCATCTGCCCTTTGTGCTGCTTGTGGTCACCAAATGGGGACTACTTCTGCTCCAGGCACATGCCTTCAATGATAGACTGCTGCCTGTGCACCTGTGGGAGGGATCAACTGGTGGTGGCTAGTCTGCTGCACACGAACCTCAGAGCAGGAGGGAAGGAGGGAGGACTCTTCAGTTGTTGCTTAGCTGCAACATCCAGCAGCTCTAGGGGTTATAGACAATGATGGAGGAGGATGAGATTTACAGTCCAGGGTCATCCCTCCTCCCTACCCCACATTAGAGGCATCTTTAGTTCTTAACACGGAGGATAGGAGGCAGGAGAGCTCAAGAAAATCTTCATGTTCTATGGGGTAGTTTGGCTGACTGGGAGATTCAGGGGCTATAATCCTAAAGAAGCAACTCTTTCAAGGTCTGGGTTGATAATGATCCAAGGAAGGCCCACCCATTGGGGATCTTCCTGTGGGTTTCCAGAAGCTTCTCAGTAGCTCATATTGGAAAATAGAATGCTGACCTAAATAGACTTTGGCTTCCTCTCTCCAAAATGCTCTCAAATATTTTTATTTTAAAAAATCTAGACAAGTTTTCTTCCTGTGCCAGATTCTAATGGCTGTTTTCTCATATTGTAAAGAGGGTTACACCAGAAAAGGGCCTCCTTCTATCTACTTTAAAAGTACACATTTTAAATGGTAAAATAAAAATCATTTACCACATCTGAAGGGAGAAAATGTCTCCAAAACAATTTCATTACTCTCTTCTCCAAGTTATTTATTTGGGTACCTATATGAAGGAAACCTTGAGATACCATATATCATATATGGTCTAAGAAGTTTGTAGTTGTATCCATACTCAACCAGGAGCAAGACCTATTGAACTCATCGAACTTATTTCTGAGAATTGATGATATGATGCATAGTAAATCGTTAACATAAAACAAGAGATGGTCTACAAACAGAGCTTTCATAGCATAGTGCCTTTAGGGAAAGTGTAAATTCAGATGATACATACACCATTTTATTAATAGTAATATTCATGGCAGATGAAATTAATCGTGGCATATAAAATGAGTGAACCAGCCATACAGAAAAAACAGCTGAAGATTACTGGCTATGAGTAAGCATTTGATCTGACATTTTTTGACATTCAAACTAAAAAATAGACCTAGCAAAATTATTGGGATACGTTGGAGCACAAAACTGATGATTACTAAAAGAATAGAAATAATCTCATTTGTTTTCCAGAGCTCAGGTTAGACAATACTTTTTAAAAATATGCTTAGGAGTAAATCCTATCCAAGTAGTTTACTTCTGAAATGTGTATATTGTATAGGGCTGCGCTGTATAACTGCAATATTACATTCATTTTAGAAGTGCTGGTCTTTGTCCATAAGCAGTTTGTGCTTGGTCTTTCAAAACCCACCCAACAAGAAGAAGATGACTGGTAAGTAACTACACTACATCTATGCATCAAACGCAATATCCGTGTGCATTCACTTTGTGGTCACAATGGCACTTTCACAAAGTTGTGCGCCTTAGCAATTAAACTTGTACATTAAGCTAAAGTTTACTTTCAAAGGACTAAACAAAAACAAAGCATATTAAATATAAGATAATGCAACCATCATGTGCTATGATAAATAAATAAATAAATAAATAAATAAATAAATAAATAAATGACAAATCACTTTCACCACACAGTAGGAGCACCTCTTCCAAAATGTGCTAAACATAGCATCCAATTTGACCCTTAGAAATTAAGTATTTAGCAAGATTAGAAATGGTCTTCAGCGCTTCCAGATGAAATCCCTAATGGGTTTCTCCTCTATCTCTCTGTTTGTACAGGCAGGAGTGGCTGGAACGGGCAGAGGCTTTGTTGGCCACATTTCCTGATCAACAGCTTCCATTCCCTGAAATCTAAGGGCCAAAACCTGAGATGGGGTGAGCTTTTGTAACGTTACAGCAGCAGGGGCTTGCATAGGAGTCAGGGTCTTATGAATTGATAGCAAAAGATCATCTGTGCAGATGTGTAACTGTGAGTAAGACTGTGAAGATTTCCTGCATTGCCTCCTAAACAAACACTGTGTGTGCAATGCAAGTAGAAACCCCTTTTTCACAATTTGATGAGCGTTGGCATTCATTCTTATTCCCAAATCTCAGTTCCTTATTTGGCTGAAACTTTCAATCAGCGCTCCTTTGGCTGAAAAAGTAGCTACACTCTATAGGTCCCTTCATACTGTACATCAACAAGATCAGAAAACTTTCCCTTCAAAATAATCTTTTCCCTACTTTCTAGTTTCTGTGTATGGATTATTTGGTTGCGTATCGTGTGTAGCTGTGCTGCCAAGGGCACTGGGGTGGGTAATACAGTCTTAGCTTGATTTGTGAATGCATGGCCCTTGATCACGGCATAGACACCCAATAACTCTGCTTCTTACCCTATCATTATTTGAAACAGATGCTAATAAAATTTCACAGGGTTCCCCACTCCATAGCATTATGCAGCGACTAAAACAGTAGATTCCTCATTAACGCATAAACAGAGCAGCAGCTACTGGAACCATTATAAACCATCAGAGTCGTGTTTATGCAAGGAATATGTAAGTAATAACACATGCTGTCCCATTCACTCTGCTTGCTTCAGAAACACTCTGTTCATGGGAGAAATGGTTTATTTAAGTTGCCTATAAAGCAGCCACTTCCTTTGCTAATAAAGAGTTATCCAATAATTCCTTGGACTTAAAAAGATTTCAGATCTAGCCTCGATAGTCATTTAAAGCTTGTACTCACAGACGTGCACTCTGCTTCTCTAATACCGTTCAGCTTCAATTTCCTTATGCATTTCAAACGTTTCTGAAGTCTGATAAAAGAAGGAAATATCACTGCCTCTTCAGAATGGTAGTTCACAAACCAAGGTCCTACAAACTCAGAGCAAATCATGAGAACATAAGAACATAAGAAGAGCCATGCTGGATCAGGCCAACGGCCCATCTAGTCCAGCTTCCTGTATCTCACAGTGGTCCCACCAGGTGCGTTTGGGAGCGCATGAGACTAGATATCCGTCTCCTGATACCATTCCCCTGCATCTGGTCCTTGAGGTACCCCAGTTTTAAGCTTGGAGATGATACATCTCCCTCATGGTTTGTAACCTGTGATTGACTTTTCCTCCAGGAATCTGTCCAATCCCCTTTGAAGGCATCCAGGCTAGATGCCATCACCACATCATGTGGCAGGGAGTTCCACAGACTAACAATGCGCTGGGTGAAAAAATATTTTCTTTTGTCTGTTCTTACTCTCCCAGGCCTCAATTTGAGTGGATGTCCCCTAGTTCTGGTATTTTGTGAGAGGGAGAAGAGCTTCCCTCTATCCACTTTACTCATGCCCAGCATTATTTTGTATGTCTCAATCATATCCCCCCTCAGGCGCCTTTTTTCCAGACTAAAGAGCCCCAAATGTTTTAGCCTCTCCTCATAAGAGAGGTGTCCCAGCCCAGTAATCATTTTAGTCGCTCTCTTCTGCACCTTTTCTTTTTTGAGATGCGGAGACCAGAATTGTACACAATACTCCAGGTGCGGCCTTACTATCATTTTGTATAATGGCATTATAATGTTGGCTGTTTTATTTTCAATCCCCTTTTTGATAATCCCTAGCATGGAATTGGCCTTCTTCACCGCTGCCACACATTGGGTAGACACCTTCATGGAGCTGTGTGCCAACACACCAAGATCTCTTTCCTGATCTGTCATGGATAGCTCAGAGCCCATGAGTTGATAGATAAAGTTTGGATTTTTTGCCCCAGTATGCATTACTTTACATTTGGCTATATTGAAACGCAATTGCCATTTGGCAGCCCATTCCCCCAGTTTGGAGAGATCCTTCTGGAGCTCTTCACAATCTTTTCTGGTTTTTACCGCACGGAAAAGTTTTGTGTCATCCGCAAACTTGGCCACCTCACTGCTTATCCCTGTCTCTAGGTCATTTATGAATAGACTGAAAAGCACCGGACCCAGGACAGATCCCTGGGGCACATCGCTTTTCACTTCTCTCCATTGTGAAAATTTATATTGTGGAGAAGTTGGCATCAGAGCCTGAAATCTGCTAGTGTCCATAGATTGTTTTTTGGAATCAACAGTTGGGTGGTGTGTAAAACTGAGAGTGTTGCCTCTTAGCCTTCTGTGTGTAACCTGGTTTTCCTACATCTTTGATGAGAATATTCAGGTTGGTTCTGAGGCAACGAATGGCCTCATGCTTGTTTTGGCTGAGTTTTATCTGGCAAATTATGCCATGTATTGATTCTTTCAATGTGGGCACGGTGGCTAAAGCATTCAATATAAAAGTCCCATCCTTTGGCCTCCATGTAGAAATCTTTCTGTAGTAGTAGGTAGAGAAGAACTATTGTATATTGCAGTGCATTGTTTCTCATCAAATGTAGAGCCCAGGGTCCATCTATTCAATACCGAAAATAAGCAAGCAAAGCCAACCTGGGGATGGTTCTCTGCAGCCAGTGGTGGTACCACCACCTCTGGAGTGTCTGGGTATCTTATCCTCAGACCGTATGTCTCCAACACCCTCAGCTACCAAAGTTTCAGCCAATGTTTCCAGTTGACAGAGGACACTATCCATGCTGATCTGTGAAAACTGTCAGAGGCGTGCCATGCTCCTCCTGTGACAATCAGATGTTTTCTCCACTTGAACGATTTCCTCTTCTAAATATGAGCCATCTGTGTGTGAGCCCTGCTGCCTTCTCTGGTGGGAGAGGTGCCTGAAAAGGTTCCTCCCGTATTGTTTCCATGGACACAGTGGAGCCAAGAAGTCCTTGGGCAGTCTTCTTTTAAAGAGAGGGCCAGGAGTCCTGGGTTGTCTCTGCAGAGGGGGTGCCTCCTGTGGCACCTGAGTGAGTTGGAGGAGGTGCAATCGCTGTGGGCAGTGTTGCCAGCATCTCCACTGAGTGGTCACAGGTCCAGGTGGGTATATCCCCTTAGGTTGTTGTGGGCAGTGATCCAGCAGTTTCAGAAAGGCAAAGATGGGCATGCCACACCCAGGCCCTTCTCCCCTGACTTGGCTCACCCTCTCGCCAATCCAAAGTCCAGTCGGCACAGCTTCTCCATGGGAGCTGCAGCTCAGAGGTCATTCTTGTTCTGCTAAGGGACAGGCATGGCTTCTTAACTTCACATGAGCCTAAGGCCGTTTATACACGACCCCTAAGCTCCGCTGCAAATGGCTCCCAGCTCCGGGGCTTAAAAATGTTTCCCCACCAGCTCCGGAGCTAACAGAAAATTAAGTGTGACCCCACCCACCGAAGCGCGACCCAGCACACCTTTCAACTACGCAGGGCTCGTCTCTCTCCCCCATGCTGTTTAACATCTATATAAGGCCGCTGGCTGGGGTCATTAGGAGATTTGGAGTGTGCTGTCATCAGTACGCTGATGACACTCAGCTCTATCTCTCCTTTTCCACCTCTGCAGTGGAAGCTGTCCGGTCCCTCGACCAGTGCCTGGAGGCGGTCATGGCTTGGACCAGGGCCAACAGGCTCAAACTCAACCCTGAGAAGACCGAGGTGATGTTCTTCGGGAGCTCCCTGTCTGGGTACGGAGGCCCTCTTCCCAGTCTGGAGGGTGTTTCTCTCCAGCTGGCGGCGAGGGTTCGGAATCTGGGTGTGATCCTGGACCTGGCCCTGTCCCTGGATGCCCAGGTGGCAGCCGTGGCTAGGACCGCATTTTTCCATCTTCGTCAGATCGCCCAGATTCGCCCCTACCTAGACAGGGACTCCCTGAGAACAGTGGTCCAGGCACTGGTGATCTTGAGGCTGGACTACTGCAACGCTCTCTACATGGGGTTGCCCTTGACTCTCCTCCGGCGACTGCAGCGGGTGCAAAATGCAGCGGCCAGACTGGTGGCGGGTGCGCGTCGTTATGACCGCATCACCCCAGTCCTGGCTCGGCTGCATTGGCTACCCGTTGCCTCCCGGATCAGATTCAAGGTCCTGGTTTTAGTTTATAAAACCCTCCATGGCCTGGGCCCGGACTACCTGGCAGAGCAGATCGCCCAGCGGTCAACTTCGACCCAACCGGTTCGGCAGTCGCGGGCGCACTCGCTTCGGGTTCCAACTCCCCGAGAGTCCAGGCGATCCCTTACTCGGAATCGGGCCTTCTCGGTTGCTGCTCCGCTTCTGTGGAACAGCCTACCCAGCGAAGTGCGCTCTGCAGAGTCCCTGCTGGCCTTCCGTAGAGTGGTGAAGACCATCCTATTCCGCGAGGCCTTTGGTGACCTAGCTGAACAATAGTTTTTTTTTTGTTTTGTTTTTTTGTTTTTTTGCCACCATCGACCATCATGTTTGGGATCTGATATAGTAGCAATGAGGTTTGAACTAAAGGGTGCTCCCCTGCTGCTGTTGTTTTTAATCTATATGCATTGATTTGCTGGTGTCTGCTCTATTGTATTGTATTGTACTGTGTACTTGCTGACTTCTCAGCTCTGTTAGCCACCCAGAGTTCCCTTTGGGAAGATGGGCGGGGTACAAATCTAATAATAAATAAATAAATAAAAAATACCTGCTCTGGCAGAGTGAAAAATTTTGATGCGGAGAGTGCCGGGCTTTCCTCGCTTCTTTCTGGTTTTTTTTTTTTTTGCCTCCCGCCCCTTTAAGAGGAACCAGGAAGTGAGGGGGGGTCGGAGCAACTTCCACGGCACTCCAGAGGTAAGAGTGCATTCTTTTCTCCCTTTTTTTCTCCCTCCCCTCACGCAGACAGAACAAGGAAGTGCGGAGGGGGTGGGAACACAGGGAGAGCGACAAACCCTCAAGATCTCTGGTCCGAATTTAAGGGACCAGCGGATCTTAGGGGTCGTGTAAAAGCGCACTAAGAGGCCTGTTATTTTTCTATACAAAAGCAGGGGAGGAAGCATTCAAGTCTTTGAGCCCCTCTACCAGTACTCTCAGGTAGTACAATCTAGAGGCAACCTGGCTTCTCATCTGAAGTCTATGAAAAGTAGGTCTGGCAAGAATGGAGATTTGAAAAATAACTCTCCAACGTGCTGATACAAATCCTCTGAATATCTACCCATTGTTTCAGAATAAGCCTTTTCCTCTTGGCTTCCTGTCCTGCCTAAGCCTTCTCCATCTACAGTACACCCTTTAACTACAGAACAAATTCTATAGCTCTATTGCCAGGTTATGAGACTGGTGTGCTTGTTTACTGACTGTCTATTCAGGGAAACCTCTTCCTACTTTTTGTAATAATGATGGCAGAAGTGTTAGGCACTAAATTACAGTGAAGGAAAAGGAATGTCATGGGGAAGAAACGATGAATAGAAACATATTCAGCCTGACATGCAACTTCCACTGAGACTTCTGATGAAATCAATCCCACAAAAAACATATAGGCATCAGGAGCTGACATTTAAGGATGCACACTGACATTTTTTTAAAAGCTCTGATGGTATTATTTCTGAGATCTGCAACTGCTTATAATATTGTGTGAAATTTCTTGATATTGACTACCGGGACCATGTTTCATCCACAGGTGAGATGTTTCTACTGCCAGCTCTCTGTATTTTGTTAGTTTTTCCAGTTCTTTAGCTTCAGCTCTGGCATCCCCAGGAATTGCAGGGCAATGATCCAGACACTTCTTCATTCTACTACTACTATGTCTGGTGTGTTACATTCATGGTGTCAGTTTGGATTCAGACATCCCACAAGATCTTGAGTGTGTTGTTTTCTGGCATCTTCTCTGCTTGATGGCCTTATAGGTTTTTCGGAGGCTGACAAGTTATATTTTTTGCTTTATGCCCAGTGCACTAATTCTTCCGCTTGATCATGTGTTTTGTCATCTGTTTGGGAAATACCTGGACATAATTTCATATATTTCTTGGCAGACTTGATTTCTGCCAGCACTAATTCCTGGAATCTTAGCTTTCATCATCATCATCATCATCATCATCATCATCATCATCATCTGGGAGATCCTAAGTTACTTCCAGGCAAAGCTTTTGCTTTCTGGTTCATTTATTAAAAGTTTCCAGGATGTCTGAATGATGTCCTCAATGTGCAATTGAGATCAGGGAGCAGAGCAAGTGGACAATGTCCATGAATTGCTACTCCTGGGACATGTCTCTGAAAGTACCTTCAGTTTACCTCAGTGGTGAACAAAGTGGCCTATGTGGTTACAGTGCAGGACACACACCATGCCTCACCATTGAGTGCAGGGTGCTGTCTGCCACTGAACAAAAAGGCAGTCCCACAATATTAGAAACTCTACAAGTTTCCTCCACTTGTCTCGGTCTGGCACCACTTAATTTTTAGATCCAGGGCATGACAATGGGGGTTATAATGATGGTTGGAGTCTTGAAATTAAAAAAAACTGAGGAAACATCTAGATGTAGCTATACTACTTTTTATGGGACAAAGGCCTGATCCCATAAAATAGGTCTTTGTCACTCAAAATTTGCCATTGATAATGAAGTTTAGCTAAAGCTTGCATCTATGCCTTAAATAACTTAAATATATAAAATCAATTCATGCATGGTCTCAGAATCTACCAGGAAAATTTAGAACAGATGAAAGCCAAGCAATATTTTAAGATGAAACCATCTGCGGCCTCTTAAGCAATGTGTGTAAGTTCAGGCTTGTTTATTCCCAAACCAGCAGATTCTGTCAACTGCAAAGGCCACTCATAACCATTGCATAACAGTTTAAAGCCTTTTTATAGGCTGCAGGGGCATGTAGCTTGTAAATCTTGGGTTATCAAATGCAAACTATTTCACAGCAGCATGTGCCTGCTGTCGGAAAGTCGCCTCAGCAGCAACTTCACAGCTAAAAATGTCTTCTGCATCTGGATATATTGATTTCACTGTTGCTGCGTAAGCAAAATCCGCCATGGCTTGCTTCAGAGGGGCAGTTCGGATTTAAGCTGGATTTGGCCTCAGGCCACGGATACACCGGGCCACGAGGCTCATTGTGGATTCCTTCCCCCGCACCCCAATAAACGTTTAAATTGAAGAGGACACATTTCCAGTAAAGAAACAACTTAACAATGATGATTGTGGACAACTCTAATTCTCATTCAACCTTATCTAGTTCAATTGATCTGTTATGTATGCAAGAACAGCTGCTTACACATAATAAACAGAGACCATTTGATATGAATGTTTGAGGGGGCTTGCAGGGAATGGCTGCCCACACTTGTAGTGAACAGCATCTCAAGCAAAATACCTTTGACCATATGCTGCTCGTATTTTATATTTGCACTCTTGCACTGAACCCTGTGCTTTATGGCAACCAACCATCATACTCTGTGTTACACCATAATGTGTATTTCACCTTATATAAACATATTTAAAAACAAACAAATGCACACACAATATTATACATGGCCAGCATCCTATTTAAAACAGACCAAGAGTTCCTGTACATGCAGTTTTAGAGCTCAGGTCAGTATGTCCACTGGCCACTATTTCTGGTTTTGCTAATACTGCACTATGGTACTAGGGGAGGTACTGTATCCAGGAGCAGTAAGCTTCGTTCATTTTTCTGCCTAGCATCAAAGCTTCTAACGCGTAGCTTGGAGCAAATAATGTAGAAACAGGGAACAAAGTTCAGAAAGACCCGTAGCACGATACCAAACAAAGGAACTGTTGACTGTTGTAGCCAAAGATTATCTTCACAGCAGAATCTTTGCCCTCAGGTGCTGAATTAAGTCAAACTGGCTGGTATGTCGTAAGCCTGCCTCTGCCATTTATATTTGGAATGCCTTGCGTTTTCTTTCAACAGTCCCTTATTTTTCTTAGGAAAACATTTAGGAGACATACATGGCTTAAACCTAGTGGTTGGCATTATATTTCAGTCTCACTTGTCCGCAGTTAGTATCTGAACAAGTTAAACATGTTATAATGTACAGTATATGACAGAAGTGAGTACACCCCCTCACATTTCGTAAATATTTTAGTATATCATTTCATGTGACAACACTTAAAAAAAGACACTTGTTAAACAGTGAGTACACGGGTTGTATAACAATGTAAATGTGCTGTTCCTCCCAATAATGCAACACACAACCCTTAATGTCTAAACTGTTGGCAACAAAAGTGAGTAATGTGAGGGAGTGTACTCACTTCTGTGATGTACTGTATGTTTCTCTCACATGCACACACATGTTTGTCTGCTTGAGGCCAATGGCATGTTATGGAGCTGCCTGTGGGTAACACTCAGAAGCTGTGGCATTGTCACCAGTTACAATGGCTGCAGCTTCTCCTGTTAGATGTCTCTCACAGCTGGAGAGCTGGATGTGTTTTTGGACTCTAGCATCTCGATCCAGTTTTACCACTGGCAGGGGGCCATAGAGGTGTTAGATCATCAGCATCTGGATGACTATCAGTCTCCCAGCTCTGGTCAATCCTTTGCCTGAAAAGAGACATGTCAGACATTGCTTGAGATAATGCTTGACTCAGGTTTTATCCTCTCATCTTGCTTAAGAACTCTTCAGCGAAAGCATCTCATCATGTGGGCTATCTCTGCCATTATACATAAATTGTCAGGATGGGTCTTTTGAACTGCGAATATGAATGCAGCTATCTATGAATTATTTTCTCTGTGGGCATCTCTATGCTGAAGCCAATGAACTTCAGGCACGGTCAGCCCTGGAGAGACTACTTAAAAACCATGATGTCCGGTCAGAGTCAGTCATTGAAACATTGCTGGTAAGGTGCTTCAGTGCACGTCACCACTTGGTGAGTTGGTTGCCCCCTGTGTTCTGTAGATGGGCGTAGCATCTTTGCAGTACCTGGGGACAAAGTTCGTTTTTGAGCCCTTCCTGCCCCCCATCACACTCACCCAGCAATGGGGGGGGGGCAAACCCTGTGGGTGTAGGGTGGGTGCGCACGGGTGAGAGAGATAGTAATATTCTTAGAATTTTGCAGGAAAAATAATCAGATGATTTCGCCAAGTGGTGTAGGTATTCGATGACAAGTTATGACATGACAAATGGTCAGCTCTAGTCATTTTGTACAAGTGACACAGTGCAATATAACATTCAGTGCTCTCTGTTTATTTGTTTGCTAGTAATTTTTGAGTATTTTTCATGCATTAATGTCAAGCAGCACTGACCAAGTGAACTTGGGGGTGGGTGGGTGGGAAAAGATGCAGCAAACATGATACAAAATCATAAAGAAAATGAGGAAAGGAACCTGATCAGGTGGCACTTTTATTAATAAAATTTATTGGGAACCTTTGTAACTCAGTATCCCTTGAGTTACCTAAATAAACAGGCTTCATCAGCCCCAAGGCATCCTGCAGTTCATGAATGTTCTAGTACTCTGACGTAAGCCAAAGGCTGAAAGCTTGGGCAAGGAACATTCCCATATTTGGGTGATGAAAGAGCATGTTAGGTCACACACAACATAGGTTAAATAATAAAATCCACTACCAGAAGATGTAAATTTAGCATGTTAAGTTTAGCTAAGGATTAGACAAATTCAAGGCTACTAGTCATGATGGTTGGATACTAACTACAGGGCTAGAGGCAACATGCCTGTAAATAGGGGAGACTGGAAAGCATAGACGCAAAGGTGCTATTGGCTTCATATCCTGTTCCAATGGGAACTGAATACTGGATCAGATATAACTTGGTTATGTTCTAGCAGGACTCTCCTTGTAAATGTACGCCTTTGAGGCCTTGACTGAAAACCAGTTGCAAGTCACAGTTAGAGTAGATCCACTGAATCATTGGAGTCTATGGAGGAACTGACTCACCAAATACCTCCTCTTTCAATGGGCCTCCTCTTTGACTTTCGCCTCTGTGTCTTCTTTCTCCTTGGATTGACAACAGGACCATCCCCGGGCACCAGCACCAGAAAGTTCTTGGCCTGCATGTTCAAATGCTGGCTGTGCCCATTCCAAATCCATGGAAACGGAAGAGCTGAAACTTGCTGCCGTGAAGTAGTTTTGTGACTGCCTGATCAAAGGGGCGAATGGAAGTCAGAAAATGTGACAGTCTCCTCCACCTCCCTGTCCCATCCTCTTGATTCCCTGCAACACAACACTCTTTGAAATGAAAACAAACAAACAAAAATCCATTCACTAGGTGTCCTGAAGTACTAGTTAAACAATCCAGGTTGTTCAAAGAAACACATGATGTGTAATGTCTTCAGAAGGAATCCACCCATTATTTAATGTTACTCTTGCCAAAATTCTGATCAAAGTTACCATTTGGACAGGCACACACGTATTTCAGCAAAGCATAATCCCTATGACTATCTTCTGTTTACAGTTCAGTCTCTACGGTATTTGCTGGTTGAGCCTGCTCAGTCAGTAATCTATCTAACTTAGGAAACTGTCCGTCACAGGGCACTGCACATCAGAATGGTCCAAGCTCTTAAGTCGAAAGAGATTGATATTCCACCCTGGGATGCCTCTGTTTGGTTTGTTCCTTGCCAGTACTGGCTGACATAGTCCCAGCTAGTTTTTAATACAACAGCACATAAGAACAATTCTGCTGGATCAGAACAAAGTCTTGTCTTTTTGTTAGAATGGAAAATGGAAAATGAGCATGTGAAAGAAACAATGATACAATGGGCAAAAAAAAAGTGGTTACAATGTGCAGCTACAGAAATGGCAAAAACTTTGGAATAGAAAATCTAAATTAACAATGGCGACATCGTATAACGAAAATCTGTATAAAATGTTTTACAGATGGCATTTGCCACCTAAATAGGTAAATGTTCCCAAATTCTGCAAAAGAAAATGGACTTAACCATGGTGGACATGTGATAAAGCAAATAATAATAATAATTGATTAAAATACATACCTGGCTTATTAGAATGATAAAAATAAATGTATATTTTAAGCCAGAATTGTTTTTACTGGGCATATTACCAGAAAATTTAGACAAACAAAATACTTATTTCATAGTGCATATTCCGACAGCGATAAGGATAGTTTAGACACAACACTGGAAAAAATGAAGAAAGACGAACAGATGAAATGAATGTTAAGAAAATTTTGGAATCTGCAGAGATGGATAGATGGACAACGAGAATCAAGGAAAAAGAGGACTCACAATATTATCAAGTATGGAATCTGTTTTATCAATGGCTAGAAAAAAGGAACAAATAATAAGAGTAAGCTGCAAGACAAAAACTGGGGCAGCCTACTTTAAAAATTATAGCTTTTCAAATTGACTTTGGGTCAACACCAGATTTGGCACAGGCATAGCAGACAGTCTGTTCTTCTTCTGTGCCAAATTTGGGGGTGTGGTGGCTCAGCGAACTAAGGCTCCAAAAACTGCAGGCTGCAAAGTCGACAGCTCAGCAGTTCAAATCCCGGGTGCCACGCAGCGGAGCGAGCTCCCACTGATAACCCCAGGTGCTGCCAACCTAGCAGTTCGAAAGCATGTAAATGCAAGTAGATAAATAGGTACCACCATAAAAAGAGGGAAGGTAAAACAGTGTTTCCTTGCCGGCCATGCCGGCCACGTGGCCATGGACTTGCACAACACTGGTTCTTTTGGCTTGAATATGGAAATGAGCACCTCCCCTAGAGTTGGGCACAGCTAGCACGCATGTGTGGGGGAAAGCCTTTACCTTTACCTTTATTTATGAGTTTTTTTTAAAGTAAAACTGTGTCCCCCTCTGTTCAGAAACAAGTGATCATAAATGCCCCAGGTTTAAAACAGCTCAAATAAATTCAAAATACCAGTTTTGCTTGACTTGAAAGATAATAGTTGACCACATCTGCAGGGGCTGAAATACTGATGCTAAAAAGTCTCTCAAAGGGAAAAAAATTATCATTTAAGTCTGCATCTAGCAGGCTTACCAGCAGGAGTATTCCAAAGTAGTTACATTGTTGCAGCTTTGTGGCTCCAGAAGGTAGACACTTGGAGGATCACAGAAACAGTCAAAAGACAGAGTTTCTTTGAAGAATCAAACAAAGAGCCTTGCTTTTTTAAAAAAGAAATAAGTGACAATGCTCCAGAAAGAGACATTTTGTTTGTGAATGATAGTGAGTGCAAGAGGGTATCCTGTAGACCAGTGGCTCTCAACCTGTGGGTCCGCAGATGTTCCTGAACTGCAACTCCCAGAAACCCCTTCCAGCACAGTGAGTGGTGGAAACCTCTGGGAGTTGCAGCCCAGGAACATCTGTGGACCCACAGATTGAGAACCACTGCTTAGACCATCTTGACTGCTGTCATTGGTGTTGATGATATTCAGGCTGCTCTTTGCTATGTAAAGCCTGACATGCCTTTTCCTACTAGCAGTGTCGACATGATATTGTCCAGCAATATCAGGCCATTTCCAGGTGTTTCGAATCATGGATAAAGAAGCACAAGATCTAAGGATGTGTACTCAAGCCATGGGATTCTCTGTCAAGTCAGACTTAAGTTGTACCAGTGACAAAATGGACTTAACTAGGGTTGTTTTGCCAACTCAGACCTGACTCCTGATTCAGAACCTACATATACCTCTTTTTTCAAGCTTGTTTTTACTAGGGACTTGAATTTGAGGCTTGGGACTTGGTATCAAAGACTTGAACTTCAGACTCAGACTCAAAGTCTGGACAACATCCCTAACAATATCCCACATTCACCAATTGGAGGGTCTTTAAAAAAAGAATTGGGTTGGTCCTAAATCTTCCCCCCTCTCTTATGCATGTAATTTTCATGGATGGTCATGGGTTCCAGTATTATGGTAGAGGGCAAAACTCTCAGCAGAGAGGCAGCATTTGCAACTGCAGCATCTTCTGGTATGTATGTAAAATTGGTCATGGAGCACTGCATGCGTTGAAGTTTCCTATACTTTGGGAAATGTTTATAGAATCAGCCCAGAAGAACAAGCATGTTATTTGCTTATAAGCATGTGTTGTTAGCAGATAAATATGACACACTTGGGGAGGAATGAAGTCCGGAAATGGACTGCTCTGTATTGCCTAATCAGTGGGAAACAGTGTTGAATGGTATACCTGACGTATCTATGCATCTTAAGCTGCAACTTATGTTCAGAGAATATTAGATACCAAAATGCTTTTGAAGGAAGGGATTTGAGCAATTCACCTAAGTGCCAGCACTGGTGCGCTCCTGCTGCATTTCCATATGCCATGATTATAGCCTAGTGTAGGCTCATTCTGGTGAATTTCTCCTTTTAATTTGGTTTTGGAGCACTTTCTGATCTTCATGGATGCTTTTTAAATTACTTACCTGTTTCTCGGAGATTGACCACTGGGTTGCATAAATGCACTTTGCATGCCGATATTTTTGCTGAAAGATTTACCGTACGTATGTTTAAAGCATTAAGAAGACAAATACATGTCCTTAGTGGATGGAGAAACTTAAGTGTTTTGTTCTGTTTTGTTTCCACACATAAAGGGTTATCTGCAATGAGAGAAAAAGGGGAGCTTGGGTGCCATGCTTACAATGTTTCTCCTATTTTGACACTAACAGCTATAAATCCCTATTATACGGTTGGAGTAATTTTGTTACAGGTTTCTTTTTCATAAAAACCTCTCTTCTAGATATCTCTTGCTTTCTGTATCTTATTGTCCTTCATCAATTCAGATGTTACGTCAATCTGCTGTAGAAACTTACAGTGTTATTGGCATGTGAATGCATCAATTATAGAAAACAACATTGTATGAATATATTTTTAAATATATTTTAACCTTTTATAGAAGTTTAGATATAAATATTATTTTCTTTTTCTTTTCCCTCCCCTTTCCCTTTTTTTCTTTCTTTCATTCTTCTTCTCCTCCCACTCTTTGGGCTAATAATATTATTATGTATCTAGTTATATTGTTTCACTTTTTCCGCTGTTCTAATGTTTTCTGTTAGTAATTTCAAAAAAAAAAGTCTATAAAAGGGCAGTGGCTGATTAGCTTCTCCACTTTCCCTGCACAATGGGGAAATTTATTATTTTTCTTCTTCCTCACCTACTTTCTCCTAGGATAAACAACCCCAAATGTTATTATGATCTTCCCTGGGGGCGGGGAGGAAGGGGACGTCTTTCACCCCCTTGATCATTTTGTTTGCCCTTTCTACAAAGGGCAAGCCTTACGCAATGCATAATGTAATGTATAACTGTATTCTGGAAAATATTAAGTCAGTGGCCAGCTGCCCACCAGGAGGTGGGACTGAAATGACCTTTATAAAATTATCACACCTGTGGTCAAGCACCGTATTAAAGACAGAACACGGAGCCAAGACTGATCTCTCATGGAGACAGACAGTCCCCACCATCAGCTAACTACTTCTGCACTCCAAATCACAAATAACTTTACAGGAAGCAAGCAGCTTCAGAAAAGTACCAACACTTGACCCTTTGCTTTTTAACCTTTACAAGTAAATATCAGAAGAATAAAGCAAGGAAAGCAACACCGTTAAGCTTGTGCGTGGGATATTAACTGGAGGAAATGCATTAATTGGAATAAATGCTCTTTCTACTTTCTTCTGTTTCCATAGTTAAATCATAAAAGTTATTTTCTTCTAAAAATGAAAGTTACATAGGGTGCTGTCTTATACACAGTTATCTGTTTCATTCCGCTCAAATTGACTTCTCAGTAAGATACATGTTGTCCAGCCATAATAAACATTGTAAAAATCTTAGTCTGGCAAAGCATCTGATTTAGCCCCCTCCAAGACCCCCCCTCCAATAATGTGAAGCCTTGTCAAAGGAATAGTCAAGAAGAAAGTGTATTTGCATATTTAACAATTATTTTAAAACCTATCCAACAATGATTAATATTCTAACAGGATCTGTCCCATCTGAAAAATGGAAGCAATGCTTTCCCTGGATCCATCTTGTCTGTTTCTTGCTACATCCAGCCAGTTGCCTTTAGGAACTCACAAACAGAGGATGAAACTTAGGAACAGAGTCTGTTTCCTGGCCATAACACTTCATGTGTCAATCTCTAAATCCATTCCATCCCATTTCTGTATTAATAGTTTATTTTGGTAAAACAACAAGCAAACAAATAAAAAGCTCTACTTGAAAATGTATATTTTATTGCATATTCAGAATATTTTATTAATGCATTTATTTTAAATGTCTTTCATCCTCACAAATGCATTTTAAAACGTAGTCTTGTATATTTCTTTAAAATCATGTCAAAATTCAGAACAGTGCAGAAAAAAATCCAAAAATATATGTCTATATGCAAATCCAAATGGTATAAACTGGAGTGTGCATGCACACACACACATGCATGTGCACGCATGCATGTGCACAGAGAGAGAGAGAGAGAGAGAGAGAGAATCCTCAAGCATCCTTGGTGAAGAAACAATTTCATTCTCTTGTTTATATCCAGCACATGATGTTCAGAAGTATTAAGGCTCCATTGAGCTATTTGGTCCAATAACGACTTAGAAAACCATTCTCTATTAATCTCTCTTTCTACGTGCTAAGGCCCACAACTGTTATCACAATTCACCATGACAGTGAGTATCATGTCAGAAGTTTCCAGTATACTGAAATATTGTACATCATTTGCCAAACTGTGATGGATGGCTTCTCCACTTCTTCTGGCTGTCAGACAGAATAGGTGTTGGGAGTAGAGGTGGGCAGGAAACAGAAAGCCCATGTTTCGGGTTCGTCTGTTTCAGGCCCACCCTTGGTTCAGGTTGGGTCGGGATCGTATGAATTTTTAAAAGAATTCGTATGAACCCGAACCGAGCCGCACCGGTTTGGGTTGACTTACTGGGTGGTGGTGGTGGTGGTGGTGGTGGTGGTGGCAGCGGCGGGAGATCCAGGCCCCTGTGGCAGAGGCTTTTGGAGGCGCTGGCTTGGGGCCAGTGTCTCAAGGGCCGACCGCGTGGCCCCTGGGGCCGGGTCGGCGCGCGTTATTTATTTATTTATTTATTTATTGGTTTTACAGTGCCGACTGCACGGCTCCTGGGGCCAGGTCAGCACTTGTTTTGTTTTGTTTATTTTGTTTTGTTTTAAAGCGCTGATCACGCGGCCCCTGTGGCCAGGTCTGTGCTCTTTTTTTTAAAAAAGTAACGACCCCACGGCCCATGGTGGGATAATGAGGAGGGCATTTCTGGCAGATCTCAAAGCCTAGGTGGGCTTCTGTGGGAGAATACTGATTTACTGGACTCATAGCCAGTACTTGCAATGGGCCTGGAAATGCATTGGCTGCCAATGAAGCTGCTATATGAAATGAGCTATATGTTCCTTATAACTCTATCATGCCTCCTTTTGAGTAGTTTGATAGCCTCAAATAATTTGCTTGTAAAATTAGTATGATATCATCCACCGATCTGTAGCAAGGAGAAACCAGAGGAAACTGTCATAATTTTTATTTATCAGGAAAGCACTTAAATATCGGTAATAATAATATTGCATGCTGTATAAAGTAACTGCTACATAATTATATTTCTTTCTTTCTTTATTGGATTAATATACTGCGAACATCTAGCAAAAAAGATACAATATAAACAGAATACAGTAAAACACCTAATACCCCATCTAGGGTTGGAGGGATCTTAATTGCCTTTTTTTAACAAGTTACAGGACACAAAGTGAATTTTGCCTCACTGGTTTTGCTTTTAAAGAAACATACTGAAATGCATGTTTTAAATGCTAACTTTCCAGTTACTATTTGGCACCACCCAATGGATACTCTGAAGAACTAATCCACTAGAATTTTACAGTTTAGAACTTGGGCTGTGGCAGCAAATGGCCCTTCTCATGTTTTACAGAGCAATATATATAGGTATTCTATGGAGTCAGTGTTGACATGTCAACCGTAAACACCAACAGAGCCCTGTATAAAGTCAGAATACTTGGCTACATGTCAGTCCTTGGCGAATTCCATCATGGTCTGAACTCTCTGAAATCTCTGTTGCCACTTCTACAGTTGTACCTTCTACTTAACAGATAGACTTTTCAATTTCTTTATTAACATCTAGTGACACTCAGTTATTCCCAGTGTGGTGTGGTGGAAAAAGTGACAGACTCAGACTCTGGAGAAGTGTCTGAATCCTTGTTCAGCTGCGAAAACTCACTAGGGTAGGGGAACTGGCAAAACCGCTCCTTAAATTCATTTACCATGAAAGCCCTATTGAGGTCATTATAAATCAGTTCCTACCTGACAGCACAGAATGCACACACAGTGGCACCCAGAGATGATTTGTTTTTCCTGTTGCTTGAACATGGATTGTGTAAATTGTGTGCATGTTGGCAGTGCAAAAAAGATCCAAGCAGATTCCAGGATGCTGGTGGCTACTTTATCCTTCTTTGTGTGAAGGTTTTTGTTGTGTAAGTGCTGTGGGCTTTAGTGGCTTCTCTGGTCTGGTTCAAAACCAAGTTTCTCAGTTGCATACTTCCTGCTAGCATGCACCTGCTGCTGAAAAGTCTTCAGTAAATTTAAGCCTCCAGTCAGCAAGTGTGCTTGGTCTGTATTGTTGGAATGCTGCTGGTGGGCTGTTGTTGTTGTTTTTTTGGGGGGGGGGGTCCATGGCCAAATACTTTCTCCCTGCTACCAATGTATAAGTGAAGGGCACCCATAGTCAGCACTGAAAATCATTGTGATAAACACCCAGTACAGGTAGTGACTCCCAACAGGTTGACAATCTGAGCCCCCCCCCCAATGCTGTCAGTCGTGTTGAAACTGGTGGAAGATTAGCCCAGCTCTAGACAGCTAGCATTACAAAGCTGAAACGTTACAGATCTAAGAGAGGTGGAAAACTTCCTAACAAGAAACCGTCTTGAGAAATGCATAGCATTGATCAGTGGGAGTGATGTGTTGGGCCTTCCAATAGCTCATTCATTGCAACATATTTGTACTAATAATCCCTGAATAATGCATTGAAATTGGAATTACTGCTATCAGTGTTTCTATTAGAGATAGGCACGACTCAAAAAAATTGTGTTTCGTTTGTCGTTTGGTCGTTTAGGGGTCCGTTTCAGTTCGTTTTTGTTTTCGAGAGGTTTTTTGCAAAAAAATTCGTTTTCGTTTCGTTATGTAACAAAACGAAAATCCGAAAATGAAAATGAAAAATTGCTGTTTCGTTACCATTTAGCACAATTCAATGTATTTGCCGTAACGAAAACAAAGCGGTCGATAAAATTTTTCATTGTTCAGGTCGTTTCGTTTCATTTTGGAGTCAAAATTCGTTTTTCGTTTTGTTATGTAACGAAACGAAAAAACGAAAACGGAAACGGAAAATCGCTTGTTTCATGCCCATCTCTAGTTTCTATTCCAAAAGGATGGAATATTGTGAGATACCTTGTAGGTCCACAAGCGGTTCCCCAGATGAAGAAGGACTAGGCACGTTGTTGTTATTTTAGATCAATTAAATTTTTATTGAACAAATTCAACATAGACTGCTCTTGTTCTTTACTTCACAAACCATTGGTATAAGGTATTAAATAAGGGGGTTCCGAACTTGGATGAACAGGGGGATGATAAAACGGCAAGTCCTTAAGGAACAGATTAGTGTTCACTTGTGGTGTGCTGCATGGTGGCAGAGAAATGGACTGGCACACTGGACTCCACAGCATTGAGGCTCGATTGCCACTTGTGAACTCCATCCCCATCCAAGGATCCATCCTGGTGGGCTAGCACTAGTCCCACTAGCCCGGAAATCATGAATTCCTGGGGATGTTCCTGGATTGATCACAAGGAAACCTGGTGGAGCAGGCAACGGTAATCCCACATAGCTCGATGGGATTGGCAGCGGTAGTCCCACATCCATCTTCTTTCTGCCTCCTTCTCCATCTGCGTTCCCCTTTCCATTAAAAGAGTTACCCATCTCCCGGTCTGAGTCACGTGCTCCCTAACTGACTTCTTTTCCAGCCTCCCTCGTGCCATTCTGTCGTCCTCGAACTCTCTTGTCTGTGTCTCCGCCTCTCTGAATAACTTTCTACTACCTCCAGTCGTTACCTGAATTCCGACATCTCTTCCTACCTTAATATTTATCCATCTTAACCTGTACACCCACAAGCCAAAATCTTCCAACCGTATACCTTTCTCTCCAATCTCCTACCTGTATGCCAACATCCCACATTACTTTCTTCACCACTATTTCCACCTGTACAGATGCATTCCTTCCTCTAACTTTCCACTTTTCTACCTGCACCCCTTTCTCTACTCGCATCCCTAACCAGTCAGTTTGCAATGCCACATGTTTTCCTTTTGCCTTCCATTCCTCTACCTATACACCTTGATCCTGCATCCCCTCTCTCTTTTTCATTTCATATGAACTCCAATTCATTACATCTTGCACTATGGCAAAGAAACTCCCAATTGTTGGTCCTCCCATTTCTTTACCTTCAGCCCCTCTATTACTTCTTATCTTCTTCTCCATTTCTTTCTGCCTTACATCTCTTGTGCTATCCATCTCTTTCTCTTCTTCTTTTTTGAAGAACAACTTTCCCGGTTCTTCCTCTACTAAGCTTTCTTGTTCTTGATCACTACAATTCTCTTCACTTCTCTCAGCGGATGTGCCCAGCTATGTTTAAATATTTGAAAGGATGTCATCTTGAAGAGGGGACAGGTTTGTTTTCCATGGCTTCAGAGACTAGGACTCGGGGCAATGAGTTCAAACTACAGGAAAAGAGATTCCATTTGAACATCAGGAAGAACTGTTCGGCAGTGGAATATGCTGCCACAAAGGGTGGTGGAGTCTTCTTCCTTGGAGGTTTTTAAGCAGAGGCTGGATGGCCATCTGTCGGAAATATTGTGATGGAGCTCCTGCATGGCAGGGGGTTGGACTAGATGGCCCTTGAGGTCTCTTCCAACTCTATGATTCTATGATTCCCTTTAAATACCCAGTTGAGGGGGTTGGGGTTGAATGTGTGAGTGCCCGTGGGATAATCTCCAGCATTTGCACTGTGAGACCAGTCCAGCATTAATAAATCTACACTGCTGAAAACAGATCATGCTCTAAATGTATTACATCATGAGACAAAGAGAAATTTGTTGCCACTGAGGATTGTTTCGGGCAACTGCAACAACTTAAATGTTAATGTATATTGTTAATTGTCTCCGACCATGAACTTCATCCATTGTATATTGAAACAAACAACTCATTCTACTAGCTTTTTCCTTGCACTATTGGATGGTCCATGTAAATAGGCAATGCGAATGAAAGTTCAACAGACTTTTAAACCTGATACATACAAAGTCCACAAGGTGGCACTGAAGGAAGCACATTCTTAAAATTTAAAAAGAAAAACTACCTTTTTTTCTCTTACTGTGCTTTAGGGTAGCAGTTTGGCATTAGCGTTACTCTGTGGTTGCGGCACCATAAAATTTAAAAATGGCTTCCCTCCCATCAAGAATAATCTTTCCCAGTCCCTCTTTCCCACTTCCAGAGAGGAGGAGTACATTTCAAAATTGTAGAACCTGCATGTTTATCAAAACGAAGCATCCTCTTCCTCCATTTCCTGTACTACATCCCTTGCTCACACTCTTTTCAGATCTGTCAAAATGGCCCTGAAATCATTCTTCTTTATTTTAGGGAACTACAGTCCTTTTTAGGGAGGGGGAATTTGTTTTTTCTGATGACACAGAAAGATACATGGGCTATGTTTTAATGTCCCTAAAATGGGTTCTTCTCAAGGGAATCTACAATAAAACATATGTTTTCATTTTATTATACCTGTAGTTTTGTAGTTTTCATTTTATGATACCTGTAGTTTGCTTCAGAACCAACCTCCGCCTGGTTCCAAAGAAAAGCTTTAAGTGCTGGAGGTAATGCCAGGTTGATCAGCCTTACATTTCCAGATTTCTCAAGAATCAAACATAACAAGATGTGGTGCCATGTGCCAACTGTGTGAATTCAATTAATGTGAGGCTTTGGAGGGTTATGTAAATAACAGCCATTGAGAAACGGAGGGGCTTTTGTGACCACTTGTGGTGGAGGGGCAGAAGTTCACTATTTTTCTCTTTCTCTGAAGCTTGTGCTTCAAAGAAATTTTGACAATGCAGTTTCAGTAAAGGGAGACAGAAAGATTTAAACTCTCCCCTCCTCATCCCACACATTCTGAGTGCTGCTCAGACTTCTCCTTAGTGACAATTTGTATAATAAACACATTTTAAAAAACCCTTCACATCAGGTGCAATGACTAACTGGCCCAGATTCACAGCCTGGAAAAATTAATTTTAGACTACAATTACCAGAATCCATATTAGCTAAAAAGGCCACTTCTAAGGCTCTGCCCTAGGCCATTGCTAAAGATGGGAACGTCTGCTGATGTTTGAATACACTGAATTTTAATTAAATTACATTCGTTGTCATAAACAATTTTGTGGCTAAGTGCTATTTGGCCTGCTATCAAAAATTATTTCCTTCCTTGTTTCCTTGTGTGCATTCTTCCAAGCTGAGTGCTGTAGAGAAAATATGGTGATATAAAATCATATTTGAGGAACCAGCTATACAAAAAGGATTGGTGGCTCTTTAAAAAAACCCAAAGAAAAATAAATAAAGAAAAAGGTATATCAGACAAAGAATAACTTTTGAACCTTCATAAAAATTGTTGTTATATTGCCAAACTGTTCTCTTCAAAGTGTATGTTTTACCTCAGGGGGATGTATATTACACTGTCTTTCTCCATAGACAAAGGTCTGATTGTCGTGTCTATGAGAAGAAGAAAGAGAATGAAATATAAATCACCTCAGGTGGAGCTGGTGCTTCTGGCTAAATGTGAAAGACCGCAGCTTCCATTCTGAAACTTGCTTTATATAAGAGAACATGGCCTTAACATCTGCTCAAGATCATTCTGGAAACTTACAGTATCTTGTTCTTTCCCCCATCCAAACTCCAACATGGTAAAGAGACTCAAGACTCAAAAGCAACCTTGTTTCAGATATTTTTGCAATCTAATAATGGTATCTCACCCACATTTGTTCTGGATTGTGTTAGATGTATTTGCTGGAGAGATCTAAAGAGTCATGCTTTTGTAGAGAGAGGAGAAAGCATAAAGCTATACATTGACCCCTTTATTTTCCAATGAATCTGCAATACATTTCTCACTTTACTAGCAGTGTGCTGCTCTTAAGAATATTGGCCACAGCTTGTTTTTTTCGATTTTTCTACCTTCTCCATATGTTAAATTTATACCACTTAAACTTGAATGTTGGACTGGCCAAGATAAGAGTTGTACAGGACTTGAAAGCTTATCTTGTCTGTAGTTTTTTTGTGATATGACCAGTATAGATTTTAGCAAACTCAGAATTTTATTAAATGCATGGCTCAATTTCATGGCCCCAACAACATTGTCTTTTTCTTCTTCTTTTTAATCTATGAATATGTACATTTATTTTGTCTTGTACCATTACAGTATATCCTTTGGTGTTTGATGGAGATTTCATCCATCTAGAAACAGTTGTCATTAGACATTTCAGAAATAACTTGGCCTAAGAAATTACCCGTAAATATTTGAGAGGAATCTTTTTTAAGGCATTAAAGGGTAGAGACCAGTGTTTCATTCCCAAGGTTCTCAATCTGCTCTGTTAATCATCTTCCTGAATAGATGGGAAAGTTCTGAAAGGGTTTTCTTCCGGGTTCCAAACTACATAGAGGCCTCTTATGTAAACAAATGTATTCCACGCCTTTCCTGTAAACACAGAAAAGGTTTGATTATAAGAACATCTGGTATGTGCAGGTACATTATGACAGGTCCTGTTTCACTGATGCACTGTGTTCAGGCATGACACTTGAACAGAACTTATCAAATCATTGCATCATTATTGCCAACCATAACATGCATGCTTCATAGAAATAGCAGCTGCCATTACCTACATTATTATTATTATTTTGCACTTTTTAGATCAGTAAGGGTTGCCAAGGTAGCTCGCTATACAAATGAGTGGGGTTTTGATTAATGGAAGAACTCTCTTCCTGTTTTGAATTTACTTCCTTGCTTACTTCAGTTGAGAATCAATACATTGCTTCTTTGTTTACAGTTACATCTTGTAGAATATCTGGAAGTTGAGTCCTGGCAACTGGACTTCCAGGTAACCTCATCTGAATGGATGAGAAGCTTCATAGACATATTATAGAATTAGGAGTCCATTGCTGTTTCTGTTTGAATTATAATTGTTGTAATAGTTTTAATATGTTGTAAACTACATTGGTGCCCCATAAGCAAGCAAGTCTTTCCAGTTGCTTTCCCACTCCATACTTCATGATAAAATGTTTGAGATGGCAGCAAAGAACTATTTCATTACAACTGTACATAAGTTGTTTTAAGAATATATCTATCTGACAAAAGCAATTTTGCTAGAACATGCCATACTTTAATGCATTTCATCAATGCTTTTGATGACTAGGGTTTGAAGCTGTTGCTTTTTAAGGGAGCAAATATGGGGTTTTGTTGTTGTTGTTTTACAAATTGCCCAGTTATATAGATAATACAATCAAACAATTTAAAGTACAATCAAGCAGAACGTATCAGAATAATGTTTAGCAACAGGACTACTATCAGATGTACCTGCAAAGCTCCACAACTGCCCAAGGTGGCAGCAGTCGTCCCAGGTAGAGGTTTGAAAATTCCCAGCACATTTTGCTTGGAGGATTTCAGTTTCCAATTCTGACTCACTTTGTGGACACCAGCTTGCAGTTGAACAGCTGCCAGGAAAATTGTGAGGTTACATCATATCATCAGTCCAACCCATTCTTTAAAGCATCTACTTGACCTAATATTTAGAGGTGTGTGCTATGGTCTAGAATTGGTTGGAAGTCTTTATATTTCTATTGCCATTGTCATCGGAAGCATCAGAGGTACAGCCCCTATCTGTGTCATTACAGGCATGAGGAGGGGAAGACAAACTCATTTAATAAAAAAAACTTCCATTCTTGTTGGAAGGTTTATCTAAGAGTGAAATCTAGGTCATTTCCATATTAGAAAGATGCTCTGAGCATGATTCCGAGTACCAAGGAAGGGTACCAAGCTGGTTGCAAAGAACCACTGATAGATACTGTGACGAGCGTTTACCACATGCCATCCTTTTGCTGCCACCAAAAATATACCAATTTGGGGTCTAGGCACGCCCCAGGATTATTCAGGAAGGTTCCTCAATTTAAACTAGCGACACAGCTTATACTGAGAAAGGTGAGCAGCTGTCCCACCGTGCCCTAGTAAAATGGGAATTGTCTCCTCTGAACAACCTCCACCTGGGAGCCTCGGAATTCCAAGTCCCATAGAGCTCAATCAAAAGAAACTTCCTTGCTCACAGAAAAGTCAGTAGCGTGCAGCCTTGGCTAAGGCTCTGGTTAATTAGCAATGACTTCCCCCCCCCTCAGGCACACACAGATTCCAGTTAAAAAAGTAAAGAAAAGAACTTTATTTTTTAAATGAAAAAAAAGAGTAAAAACAGGAATCTCTTCTTGTCAGCATCATCTGGCAAGAGGTACAGATTCTTTGGAGCTTTACAAATAAAGGCAAATTTCTAAGAGAGCCTTACAAGTAGATATAGAAAACCCAATTTCAGGAAAATAGGGGAAATATATGCAACCCAGACATGAAAATAATAACGCTAGCTAATTCTGGCTAATATACTCACATTATCAAAAGAAGGGAAAGATTCTGTTGTTGTCTCTGGTGTTCAGCCAGCATCCATACGGAGATCACATGGCTGCGTAGTCCTGGGTAGAAGCTCTCTCTCTGTCTGGTTAAGCAGCCCATTATTATAGACCTAACAGCTTCAGGAATGCAAATTAAGTCAGGACAGTGTAGGCTCTCTCATCAATTAGCATGACTACAAGGAAAGACTTTCTCCTTTGATAGTAAACAAAAGGCTACCGCATTCCTATTGATCTCAAGTGTTCCATCATCTGAATAGGATGTGTATTTTGACAAGTGGATTCCTTAACTGACAGGAATCATCTGTTGTCATCTGAGTGTAACCCTTTGAGGTCCAGGGACTCCTTTGATATAAAGGGAAATACATTGTAAAAACCATGTTTATCCGTTTGCTATCCCCTCATAACATCTTTGATGAAGATAAACTTTGATATTCAGAAGAGGCAATGTAAGGTACCTTCCGTTTGCTATTTTACAACCACATCAAACATTTTGCCAACCACATCAAATATTTTGGATGATGAGAAAATGTAACATTTGTGTTCCCATTTGACTTAGCATCCACCTATGAACTGCCAAGGAAGTCAGTGCCTTCCTTTCAAATCAGACTTCAAAGAAATGATAGCGTGTGACATGGCATGGCCAGGAATCAATAGATTATACAGATGACAGGACAGATCAAAATATGAATTTTCTAGAATTCATCACAGATACAGTTGTAATGTACAAAAGATGAGGTGAAAAAAATGCTTACACTCTAGAAGGAAAATAAAGGAAATGACTAGGAAAAGAGGAAATCTGTAAAGGTAGATCTGGGAAACACTATTTGCATTGCTCTAACCTAACAATGTACCTTTGGGGACTTGAGTAGTGCCTACAAAGCACAATTTTTTTCTCCACTGTTTTCCTCCTTTAGATAGATTATCCTCAAATTGCAAGTTTAGCATCAGCCATGTCCATAATATAAGGGCATGGAAAGCAGAAGGTTCAACATTCATACCATTGAGTCATCTGGCATTACTTTTTATGGGGGTGAATTCCTGCATGGCAGAAAACCAGATCAGGAAAAGAGGAATGAGTGACTGACTAAAGATCTAAGTGTGCCAGTTGTCATTTCACATAAGGGGTTGGCTTAGCTTGTTTTTTTCTCAGTTTTTTCTAGGCTTGTAAATACCCTTTACTTGTGCAATGTAGTCATGAGAAATCACTTGTGAAATACCTCAGAACATAAGAACATAATAAGAGCCATGCTAGATCAGGCCAAAGGCTCATCTAGTTCAGCTTCCTGTATCTCACAGTGGCCCCACCAGATGCATCTGGGAGCGCACAAGACTAGATATCTGTCTCCTGATACCACTCCCCTGCATCCAGGGCCGGCGCATCCATTAAGGCGAACTAGGCAGTTGCCTAGGGTGCCAAAATGGACAGAGGGCACTGGCCAGCCTGCTGACCCCCCTGACGCCCCCCTGACACTGGCCACCACAGTCTGTCGCCCCGCCCCCTGCTCCCCGCCCCCTGCGCCCATCGCTGCCCACCCCCATACGCGCCGCCTCGCGCCCCCACACCCATCGCTGTCCCCCGCCACCCCTGCCGTCCCCCC
>JAHTLZ010000016.1:61436223-61447525 GCA_023846285.1 Phrynocephalus versicolor
ACCGCTGCTCCCTGCCCCCCCGCTGCTCCCTGCCCCGCCCACCCTCCGCCCCTCGCCTAGGGTGCAAAAAAACCTAGCGCCAGCCCTGCCTGCATCTGGCCCTGGAGGTATCCTGGTTTTAAGCCTGGAGATTGCCCATCTCCATCATGGTTTGTAGCCTGTGATGGACTTTTCCTCCAGGAATCTGTCCAATCCTCTTTTGAAGGCACCTAGGCCAGATGCCATCACCACATCCTGTGTCAGGGAGTTCCACAGACTAACAACATGCTGGGTAAAAAGAAATTTCTTTTGTCTGTTCTAATTCTTCCAACCCTCAATTTGAGTGGGTGTCCCCTGGTTCTGGTATTTTGTGGTATATCTCTGCATAATTTTGTATATCTCCATCATATCCCCCTTCTGGCACCTTTTTTCCAGACTAAAGAGCCCCAAATGTTTTAGCCTTTCCTCATAAGGGAGGTCCCCCAGCCCAGTATGATCACATGAGAGGTTCATTTATAGACATCTCAATTCTTTTGCAAGGCACCAAAACACTGGAGGATTATGGCACAAATGTTCTAAAAATGGAACTGCATATCGGTAGACAACTATATTTTCTGATATAAGCTATAAGGATTGCCTTTATTTGGACATCATTATGGCAACTGAGTACAACCTGATCTATTAATATGATTCATCTCTTTTTCTATTTTGGACTTCAAAGATAAGGAATGAGGTGCCTGACTGGCACAGCTGTACATGCTGGACTCGATCATGAGAAAGATGATAATACAACATGGCTGTCATCAGTGAAGCTTTGGCTTGACTTACTGAGTCATCTTCTCAAACTGGAGCCAGTGATATTGTCCAGATGTCATAGTACTTCCTTCTTGTTTTGGCCTGGGGGAAATGAACCATGCAGCTAGACACAGTGTCATGAGTCTTTGATCTCATTAATTCTCTTTATCTATATTTGGTTAGTTTATAAACTAGGGTAACACACCATCCAGTAATAGTTTGAAATTGTTGTGAACATTCTTATTGACATCTTGTTCACTCTTCAAACTCACAATAAAATTCAAGAACTCTCAAGCATTGCAATGTGTTTTCTCCTGCAATGTGTGCATATGTTGCAAATATGCATCGCCTATACATGTGTGTGTGTGTGTGTGTGTGCTTGCATGCACACATACACCCACCCCCCCACCCCACCCACACATACAGTGGACCCTCATGTAACAAACGATTTGTGTAACATAAAATCTGTACAAAATAAAAAAATCCAGAGATAGGGAAATTTGCTTAACAGAATCTGAATCCACACAACATAAAAATGGTTGCGATTAGGAACTGCTCTGTTTTCAATGCATTCCTGTGGGAAATTTATGTAAAGGAAAATTTGCTTAACAGAATTTCATTTGGAACAAATTAATTCATTTTTACAAAGTATCACTGTATATAGGTTGTTGGGGGGTGTCTTCCTTTTACAATTAAAGAAAGTTTATTGAAAATCTATTTTTGCAGACTTTTGCCAGATGATTGTTCATCAATCAGAATCTGGTGGAACACACCCCCCTCAAGTAATCCATCCCAGGCTACGCAATCCTCCCAGTCCCTCACACTGCAGGTGGTCACCCTGAGGGAGGCCAAAAAGACAACAAGACACCCTGCCATTTTGTGATGGCCCCTGAAGTGTGGAACCACCTGCCAGCTGAGATAAGGGAGGCTCCTCCCTACTCTCCTTTCTGAAGGCCCTGGAGACCTATTTATTTCCAGAGGCCCTGCCCAGTTAGTGGGGTTTGTTGTTATCTTGCTTTGTTCTTTTCTCTCTCCTCACCTTCTACCACCCATCTGAGAGGGGGCACATTTTTATTACAGTTTATATCCTCCCCACCAATCCAAGAAATTGGGCAGGATGAGGTGTTTGACATCTAACAGGTTCTGTTAATGGCTGTTTTAAATGTGTTTTATGATATCTTTTAATTGGATTGTAACTGCATTTTAATTGGATTTTATTTATAGCTGTATTTTTTTAGTATTGTGTTTTATGACTATTTTGTAAACCACATGGGGTAGTTCAGTTTCCACTATGGGGGTGGTATAGAATTATAAATAAATAAATAAATAAATAAATAAAATCAGTCAAAAACTTACTGCGATTCTAACATTTATCTGTACCACATCTCTTGTGTATGCTTCCATGCATGATTTTCTTCCATTCTTCACTGATCTACAGACTTTTTTGAAAATGTATTTATTGTTAAGTGTATTAAGGCTGCAATCATGAAAAGCCCCCTAAGTGGAGAAAAAAACAGATATGCTACTTTGATGAGAGACAAATCTCAAGAGATGCCGAGAGAACTCAACAGGGACCCAACTGTTCCACTGGGGAACTTGGCTTACTATTTTAATGCTCAAAAAGTAGACCTGGTCTATGGGAGGGATTGATTGCAATTTTTAGAATCCTATAGTCGGCAATCGTCACACTGGCTGTTGGAGTCTATGGGTTATTAAAAGGGCACCAATGCCTCCCTCCTCTACACAGGTGTTTCTCATCTTGCATGTCTGCATTTTCTGTGGCATCAAATTGGAACCAAATTATAGCAACCCTAACAGGGTTGTCAAAGTAAGTGAAATATTTAAGGAGTGGTTTACCAGCTTCAATCCACCAGTAAGTTTCCATGACTGAATGGGGATTTAAACCCTGTTGTCTTGAATCCTAACTTGTAGGTCTACTAGCCAGGAAAGCGACAACAGGAACTTTGGTGATTCGATTGGTCCACCTCTTTAAAGCAAAAAGGAAAGTGTTCTGCGCAGCCCCATATCACTTCAAGTAGTCTCTTGGCAGTTTACAGTTTAAATTACAGTATGCAGGCTACTCATTGCACCCACCCACCCCAACTAGCAGGGTACTCATTTTACCGACCCCAGAAGGATGGAAATAGAATGAAATATGTGCACACCAAGCTTTATCAACACCACTCAGTGGCAGCCAAAATCATTGTCTGCTTATTCCTGGATTTTGGCTGAAACCCCACCTACAGATGACCAAAGCTCCCATATACCAGAGGAAAAAAATTACAGGGAACATTGGTTCAGGAATACTGTATCTCAGGTTTTTCCATGTGGAGCCCACCTTTCCTGTCTGGGTAGCAGGCCCCGTGGCTCAGGGGTCCAATGCCTGTACTGCAGGTAAAACTGTGCTCACAACCTGGGGTTCAATCCCAGGTAGCAGGCTCATGGTTGACTCAGCCTTCTATCCTTCCGAAGTCGGTAAATAAGTACCCAGCTTGCTGTTGGGGTGGGCAATGTGTAACCTGCCTACTGTAATTAAAAAACTGTAAACTGCCCAGAGACTACTTAAAGTGGTATGGGGCAGTATATAAGCAGACTACTTTGCTTTATTAAAAATATGTTTTATTATTCTGTGTACTACTTTGAATACAATATACACTGAAGTATGTTATTTATCATACCCTATACATTCTACCTCTCATTCCTCCAACATCAATATCAAATGGTTGATGACCTGTCTCACAGAATGCTAAGATGAATGATGCACTGTTTGGAGTTCACTTCACATATCAACAGAATTCAAGAACAATAATAATCAGCTTCAATGTTATAATCGGGTTTTGTTTGTGTAGCCTCTTTAAAATGACCTCATTCATTAAAATACGTTAAAAGGGCTGCCTTATAACTCTTTTCTGGTGGCTCAAAACCAACCAGGGTCAAATTTCTCCACATGTAAAAATCACATGTAGAGAAATGTTTTCTTATAGACGTACTTAACTGCCAGGTTTCCATGGTTTGGCAGACTGAAAATGATTCAGAGGTTTAATATTTCTTTAGCATAGTTCTTGCAGCACATAATGGATGACTCATTACTCAGTCTCCCCATTTTGCTTTTATGCCCACTAGAAAAAAAAATGATGATGATAAGTCCCACCACCACCACCAACACCATCAAACAACATATAGAACTCCAAGAGATATTGTACCAGAAACTATAGTTAACATTCAGAGATTGAACGTTTTTTGGTTCATCTGGAAGAACCACATTTCAAATCCATGTGAGGTACTTTGTACTAAATCTAGCGCAAACATTAGATGTGATGTGGAAGTTCCTGGATGCTATAATTATATTTGAATAAGGCTATGCATTATTGTTTCAGCACATAGTAATAGAATATTGCCCAGTATGGGATCTGAGTCACAGCCCGTGTGATATTAATTCATTTCATGGGGTAAAGCTACAGCCTGATACGTAAAGAAACTTTACAATACTCTACTTAAAAAAAATCCTACAAATCCCACTTTATTTTATTTAATAACAATAGGGATGGGTAAAGCCACAGCGCATTTAAACTATTGGCACATGTGGTCTAAAAATACAACTGGTCCATCACAATTACATCCAAGATAGAGAGACTTTTTTCCACAGAAACGATGTGGCCTGTACTTATAGCACATTTTAGTCAATATAGCAACTACATTTTCATATTTTGTCATATGCACAAATATATCTCTCTTGAACAAAAAGAAGCAAACTTACATAGAAGTCAATCTCAACAGTTTGTGTCCATTACTTATTACTTATGCTGGTGTAAATCCACAATTAGATTCTGGCCATTATCTCTTTCAGTGAGTATTGTCTTATAATACTGTATGTCCTAAGTGTAATAGTCTCAATGCAGTCAACTTTTGTTTCGGGTGAGAGGTCAGGCTTGAGTTCTTTAGAACCCATTTATCTATCTTTCTCGCAATCTATGCTAAAGTAGACCTATTGAAATGTTGGGCCCATTGATTTCAATGTGTTTGACCTAAGTATGGATTGAACCTATTGTGTCCAGAAACTAAAACAAGAAAATGCTGATTAAAATCTAGATAATTTTTATTTTTGCCTCTGGACAGAGACCTGAACATTTAGTCATCTTTATGAATTCAAGTTCCTACTATCTGAATTACTAGAATGCCTAAATGCTTATTGAACTTTGTGCATGTTTTACTGTGTGACTATCTGCTGAGGCAGGGACCACATCCTGGCTGAAGTGCATGCTATCCAAAGACCTGTTCATGGAAAACCTAAAATGAGCTTAATCTTTCTTCTTTATCAAAAGGGTGAGGGACCCACTATGCCAGGGCTGTGGAGCATGTTATCATCACATCATAGAATAATTAAGTTGGAAGGTACCAAGAAGGCTACAGAGTCCAACCCACCAGACTCTAAGGGGTTGACTCACCTTCCAAATGTTGTTGGAGTGTGTCTGTGAAGATTCTCAGTCATCCAGGTGAGTTTATCTGGAAAGTGAGTCTTGGTAACTGGACTTTTCTGGAGAGATCGAAATGTTTCGCTGCTCATCCAAACAGCTTCATTAGTCTGAAGAACGCTACTTGCCACTCGAGTCCTCCATTTTATAGTTCACTTTGACTTCATGTCACCCTGGTCTGAAATAGGCTCATAAGATGGACATTGGCCTGAATAGGCTCAAAGGTGAGGATGTACACATATTAGACAGAGAAGATAGTTGGTTGGAGAGAGGGGTCAGGGAAGCCATTCTTGTGAGTATTAAAAACCCCTCTTTCAACAGAGGTGAGGGGCTCAGGCACAGTCTATCTGCAGCTTATCAGGCAATGATTTCAACAATCCCCAGACAAATCAAAAATACTTCACACCTTCACCAGTAATGTCATGGCTAATGACTCATACTTTATGGGTGTTGGGAAGGTTGTAAAGGTGGGACTTTCACACACCTTAGGTCTTTGTCCACCTATTGAGCCTACTGAGATTATTGTCCACCTAACAAGCCTATTCAGGCCACTGTTCTTCTTATGAGCTTATTTCAGACCAGGTTGATATGAGGTCAGAGTGAACTGCAAAATGGAGGACTCGCAACTAGTTTACTCAGAAGCTGTTTGGATGAGCAGTCAAATGTTTCAGTCTCTCAAGAAAAGAAGTCCAGTTGCCATGGCTCAACTTCCAGTTGTTGGACTGCAAGCTCCATCCTCCCTCACAACCTTCAGATGACAGCAGCTGTGCTCCAACAACATGTGGAAGCATCACAAAAGCAAGTGGAACCTTAAAGAGGAAACAGATTTATTTCCATATGGACTGAAATGAATAAATAAATCTGGAAAGCCTCACATGCCTTTGCTTTGCCCTATGTTGATCTGTCAACTAGACCTTCCTGGGGTAGACAGCCTATCCTTTTCAGTCAAAAGCCTTTCCAATATGGTGCAGCCCCCGGAGGAACAAGGTTTGTGTGACTTGCTAAAAGCAACACCATGACATTCCCACTGTGCATGCACATAACTTTTCTGAACGTGAGCGTTCCACATGAGCTCTGCCAGTATGGAAATGCTCCTGGCTGTGCTGAACTAGGAGGGTATAGGGATGTTGGAAATTACACTGAAATTGGGGGAAATAGTGATTTTTCTCCTCTTAGCCCAACTTCTTTTCAGCTTTGCAGTTCTAAGTGTCCGCAGCCCAAGGGGCGCTACTGAAGTTAGGAAGGCTTGCTTCTGAGTTAACGTCTAGTTTCAGCAGGCTTTCGTTGATGATGTAGCCTCCAGGAGCAGCGCGTACCTACAGCGATATTCCACCTAACCGACCGTCACCTATGCAGCTTGTGCAGGGGAAAAAGAAGGGAAATGTTCGCTTTCGCGCATCTCCTCAAACTCCCCTAGCTCCCTCACTCCCTCCTTGCCAATCACAACATCCCCCTCTCTGCCTCGAGGCCGCGGGCTTTTCTCCAGTGACGTCACGGGCTCATCTCCTCGCTCTGGAGTGACGTCTCCGCTCCTTTTAGGGCTTCCTCATCCCTCATCCCACGCCGGCGGCTCAAGGAGGCGCGCCGGACCGGCTGAAGCTGCGGCGGCTCATGACGCCCCCCCCCCCTCGTCACTGGTCACCTGGCCCCTCCTCCTCCTCCTCCTCCTCCTTCATTCATCATCCTCTCTTGCCGAGGCCTCATCGCTCCCGTCCTGGCCCGCGGTTGGTCTCCTGGGCTCGCCGGCCAATCGCGGCGAACGTGGCGCAGGACCCGCCGCTGCCGTTGCCGCCCGCTTGTGTTGGGCCGAGGAGGACGCGAGGGGACCCGCCGCCGCCCGTCGGCGCAGGACAGGCGGCTCGGAGGTGAGCAAAGCATCCCTCGCGCTCTGGGAAGGAAGGGCGCGCTTGCCTGGCCGCGCTGAGGCTGGAAGAGGCTCCCGTACGTAAGGCGGGCGAGGAGCCGGCTTTCTTTATAGCCCTGGGGGACTCCTTGAATAAGGGAGGGGCGGAAGATCTCGAGGCGGAGGAGGAGGGGGGTCCCCCTTCAACTTGGCGGAACTTGGCTTAGGGGGCAGGCGCGCGGGATCGGGCCGCTGGACCTCGTGGATGGAGAGGTTTCTGGTCCCCTTCGGTGGTTGCCGCGGTCTGGCGCGGAGAGGGAGGCGGAATATTCTCGCAGGCAGCACCGAGCGGGTTGCGGCGTGGAGAGTCTCTCTCCCCCCTCCCTCCCGCAGACACACACCCCGCGTGGTTTCTGCAACGGGGGTCCCCTGCACCGGAGGAGGAGTGCCGCTCCGTGTTTGGGTCCGCGTGCCGCTTGCAGGCGCTTCGGGCGCACCAAGGGCTGTTCCTGAGCCTCGAACTGCATGCAGCCTGAGAGCTGCTGCCGAGGCGGCGCGCTGGTGGCGCCCATGTGGGCCACGGAGGACTGGGAGACCTGCGCTCGCCTTCCCTTTCGGCCCTGAAACTCCCTAAGTGACCTTGGGCTGGCTGCCGTTGTGAGGATCCAACGGGGAAATTGGGAGCCACTCGGCCTTGAGCTCCCTGGAGAATAAGTGGGATCTATTGAAAGTGTAACAGTCAAGCATGCATTTTCAAGAAATTTTCTTAAGTGCTGATTGGACCAGTTGCGAACCTGGGTTGCTTCTCTTCATCTAGACTCAGGCGTTGCTGAAACCTCTGCTTGGGTGCAGCTTGGGTGAAGACCACCCCATCTTTGCCACTAAAAGCTCAGTGATGTGGACCTGGATCCTTAAGGCGGCTACCATACTTGAAATACTGTATACAGTACAGTGGTACCTTGTATAAAGGAATTAATTCGTTCCAAATGAAATTATGTTAAGCACATATTCCTTTATACAAATTTCCCATAGGAATGCATTGAAATCAGAGTGATCCCATTTTATGTTGTACAAATTTTATGTTATACAAACCGTTTGTTATACAAGGGTCCACTGTACTTGACTTGGAAATGAATCCACTGTTTTCTGCATAGGGCTTCATAGGGCTTATATTCTGTAGTAAGAGGGAGAGAGATGTTTGGTAGTGCGTTCTGAGATGGGTTCAAGGACTGGTCAGCTAGGAATGTTGGGGAACAAAGTAAGGTGGTAGGAAGGAGAAGAGAAGGGAGTGTCCAGGAAGAGAACACAACTGGACCCCTGAAAAGGAAGAGTCAACACAGCAACGTTTTATGGTGGATGTTTTGCTCTAGACTCATATTGAGCCTTCAAGGAGCCACCAGCTGTTGTCTAAATAGGAGTGGTGTATGTTCCATCAATGTGATGGATTTAGATACTCCCCAAGATCCTGGGCCGTGTTAGTGTTGCAAGTAGTGGTTTGTTTTAGTCTGTGCCTTCAAGTCACCCGACTTCACAGTGACTCTGTTGGGGGGCGGAGGATTCTCAAGGTGTGAGGGAAATCAAATGAGTGGTTTTACTACTGCTGTCACCCTGGAGATTTCCCTGGCTGTGTAGGGATTGGAACCTAGGTCTTTTCTGTCCTAGTCTATATTTTATTTAAAAAACATATACAAATTACATAAAAAAAGACAAACATCAACAACAGTGCACCCCTTCGCCAACAGGATCACTCTTCCTATTTACATTCGTCATCCTCCCCTCCAGAACAAAATCGATTGTTGCGCGGAAACCTTACTCTTATCCCGTACAAGCACATATTCAATAAATCTACCCAGTATATCATAGAAAATATCTCTTTTTAACTCTCTTTTTAACCTTGAGAGAACAAGTCTATTTATCATTTAAAGCAATATTCCATACTTCATTATACCATTCTTCTAAACATAGTTCATATTTAGATTTCCAATTTCTAGCAATTATTAATCTAGCTGCTGTCAACAAATTTGTAATCAACTCTTTAGTTTTAACATCATAACTATGATCCACAAATATTGATAACAAAGCAATATCAGATTTGGGCTCTATAGTCATTTCTAGTATGTCACTTAGTTCTTTAAAAATACATTTCCAAAATTCCTGTGTCTTTTTACATTCCCACCACAAATGATAAAAGGTACCAATCTCATTATTATATTTCCAGCAAAGCTTAAAAAATGTGCATTCATTTTATTCAATTTCACTGGTGTCAAATACCATCTTAAACTTATTTTAACAGACATAGATCTAAGTATTCTCATTCTCCACATTTTGGCCCAGTCGTCTTCTCTTATTTCTTTTTTAAAATCTTGTTCCCACAATAATTTCGATCCAGATCCTCCCCTATTTTCATCTAAATCCGAAATAATTTTATATAGTTTGCTAAGAATATCTTTTACTACTATTTCCTTCTGAGTATCCTCATACAACAATAAGAGTTGTTCATATTTTGTGTACTCTCTGCATTTATTATTTTTCTTTATCCAAGTATCAGTCCATTTCTTTAATTGTATAAAATTAAACCAAGATATATCCCTACCTTGGAGAATTTCCTTCATTTGTACTTTCCCTCTCATCTTGCCTATCTGGTCTTTCAATCTAATCACTTGTTTATCCCTAAATACTTTTTTGAAAACTTTCAAATTTATAGGGAAATTCTCCATTTCAGTTACAGATCTCAATGGTGAGTCCGAGGGACATAATTTTTTCTTATGAAAGTACCATGCATTTAACATAGATCTAAGAAAGGGGTTATTAATTTCATTTAACTTTGTTTTCTTAATAGTGCCGAATAAGTATTTTTCAATATCCTCCTTTATTTCCGATGATTCCATTTTCCACCATATTAATCTTTCTGGACTAAACACAATATCCCCAATAAACCTTATTTGATTTGCTAAATAATAATTTTTAACATTCGGTAAACCCATTCCACCTTTATTTTGGGCCATATACCAATATTTTTTGTTTATTCTAGCTTGTTTACCACTGTTACAATAGTTATTAATTAAATCTTGCCAAAATTTAAAGTCATCCTTACTTAGCTGTATTGGAAGCATCATAAAGAAAAAAATTAACTTTGGTAAAACTTTCATTTTCATCAATGCAATCTTCCCAAACCAAGAAAGTTTTAGACTTGAATATTCGAACATTTTATTATTAATTTCTTTCTTCAGTTTACTATAATTAAATTCCTTTAGTTTCCATGTGTCCTTTACTAATTCTATACCTAAATACTTAATTGAGTTACTTATCTTACATCCGTAGTTATGGGTAAACACTTCTTGTTCTTCCTTGTTATGATTAAACAACATCACCTGAGATTTCTGCCAGTTAACCCTCAATCCAGATATTGACCCAAATTTCTCCAAATGATATTTAACTCTATCCATACTCTCTAGTGGGTTTTTAATTGTCAATAAGGAATCATCTGCAAATAAATTAATCTTTACTTTATTATCAGTACCTAATCCGCTAATTAACTCATCATTCCTTATTTTATCCACAAACATTTCAATCATTAAGCAAAATAGAACTGGGGAGAGGGGGCAACCTTGTCTAGTACCTCGGCCTAGAGATATCCAATCTGAAATCCCATCATTAATTATTATCTCAGATGTATTTTCAGAATATAATTGATCTATCACCCCTCTAAATTTCATTCCAACTCCCCAGTTTTCAATCACTATTTTTAGTGTTGGCCATTCCACACAATCAAAAGCCTTAAATATATCCAATGATAGAATACCAGTCCCGTATCATATATAATATTCAGCACTCTTCTAGTTAAATTAGGCATTTGTCTTCCCTTTAGAAACCCATTTTGATCTTCCTTGATATATTTTGTAATACAGTGGTACCTTGTATAACGTAATTAATTCGTTCCGAATTAAATTACGTTAAACAAGTTTTACGTTGTACGAATTGTAATTTCCCATAGGAATGCATTGAAACTGGATTTAATCCGTTTCAATGCATTCCTATGGGGGTTTTTTGGGCGACGGGGGGCGGTTTTTTTGGGCGACGGGGGGCGGTGGACCCCCGTGCAGGTCCCAGGTAAGGGTGCCCCTCCCTGGCTCACCCCCCCTCCATGCCTGCCATCCCTCCTCTCCCCAGCCCTTTCCCGCTTGCCCCTTCCTTCCTTCCCTCCCTGCAGCCA
>JAHTLZ010000016.1:61447565-61458835 GCA_023846285.1 Phrynocephalus versicolor
TGGCTGCAGGGAGGGAAGGAAGGAAGGGGCAAGCGGGAAAGGGCTGGCACAGGTTGGAAAAGGAGAAGTCACACACACACACATACACACACACACACACACACACACACACCCCTCCGGAGGAGGCGCCCCGGCCCCGGGAGGAGGAGAAAACAGGGAAGGGGGAAGGAGGGGGGGCAAAAAAAAAATCCGTTGTACGGATTTTTCGTTATACAAGTGTTACGTTATACGAGGTATGACTGTAAACACATTCATGCTATTTGCTAATATTGCGGTAAAAATCTTAGCATCTTGATTTATTAATGAGATAGGTCTGTATGAACTAGGGTCCATCACATCCTTGTTAGGTTTTGGAATGAGAATTGTTAATGAATGTTTCCAAGATAATGGTATTTTATCTCCTTGTAAGATTCTATTGAAGAGTATTTTTAATCTTGGAGCTAAAACTGATTTAAACAATTTATAAAAATCTGAATCTAGTCCATCACAACCCGGGGTTTTACCATTTTTTAGCTTATCGATAATTGCTCCAACCTCTTCCTCTTGAATTGGTTTTTCTAGTTCCCTCATGTCTGTCTCTAGTCTTTGTTTTCTCTAGTTTTCTGTCCTAGTCTTTGGCTCTATCCACTAAACTCCGTCTCATTAGCAGTAGTTGGTAGCTTCAACATTTCTAATCAGTAATCAGTAGAATTCCACCCACTTACCCACCCTGTTTATTCCCAAGGGATGCAGCACTAGTGCTTCTGTCTGCACAGAATCTGTGGGTCTCCTTGAACAGGGTATTCAGTTACCATGCACAGGAGCAGTTTTGGAGTGCAACTGGAAATGTTGGACTAATCATACCTCTCTCCCCATGCCAAAAGTGCTCCCCTCTCCTTTTGTTAGACAGTTATTATTATTATTATTATTATTATTATTATTATTAAGCCCACATTCTTTGGTACTCTGGGAGCTCCCTGTCCCACCCAAGCTCAGTTACCATTTTGGGAAAGAATATTTCCAGGACAATGCTAGTGGGAAGCCATGCCTGGTTTATGCTTCCTCTGCAATCTACTTAACCTTTATACCCTGTAAGTGTGTGTATTGGAGGCAAATCCACAGCTCAGACTTAACGGGGGGGGGCACTTTCCCTCCATTAGGAAAGGAATGGCTGATGATAGGATAGAAAGAGATTGCAAATTGTTGATGAAGAATGAACTCTTGATTTGGGCTGATCTGAACCTTGGTGCAAATTAATTCAAGAGTTTGCCTGAGATGATTTGGCCAACAAATTACTTTGCTATCTGTGCCTTCTGTGTACATAAATGTAAATTTAGCAGCACCTGCAAATCATATCCAGATGTCTATGGCCCCGACTCTTGAATCAAAGTTTAGCATCATCCCTGCTGCTTTTGTCTCAAAACCAGCCCAGTTCGTTGTTTTGGGTTTTTTTGTTTGCAGGGATCCAGTGAGGCTCTTCTGAAGATGTGGCAACTTGGCACTAGACTCCTGTTCGCTCCCATCCTCCTTGGAGCACTGGCGGTGTCGGCTGCTCCGGCTTCCGACGACATTGGTGGAGAAGAGCAGCCCGGAGAGGAGGTGGTTCTAAGCTTTCCCAGAGATGAAGCCAGCCTGAATGAAATGTTCCGTGAAGTAGAAGAGCTGATGGAAGATACTCAGTACAAGCTGAGGAATGCCGTCAAAGAGGTGAGACACTCCCTCCAATCCAGTCTGTATAGCTCTGGAAAGCAGTAGCATTGAGCAGCTCTGTTGAGCCCAGAGTTGGGCTGACATCCTTAGAGGCATATGCCAGATGAAATGGTTATCTTTCAAGGCACCATGATGTTCTTTTGGCTGCAACCAATTGACACGGTTAGCTGTCCCCCACCCCTGCCCCAGCCTGCCTTGTATCATTGTCACTGAAATAATTATAACTTGTTCTAGGAGACAGAGTTACGTTGGGTCTGACAGTGAACCAGGGAAACCTGGAGATACTGTGATTAGAGTTCCCAAAATACTGTTGTGGTGTACATTTTTGTCACTAAAAGCATTACTGTCTTGTAGACAGAAGTGCATAACTTGGATCACTACTGCCTTTAGGACAGAAGTGGTCTGGGTTATGCGTATTACTTGTGTGGATTGGTTGGTTGTACTGAGCAACTTGTCTGCACTAGGGGAGTGTTGAGATGCAAACCATCTGAACTGGGTTTTGTGCTGTCTCTGATTTTCAGTAACTGCAGGCATTAAAAATCAATTTGTTTTACTTCCATGCATTTATTTTAGTCATTTTCAAATGGCCAAGAACAAGAATACTTGGTTTTAGCAACTTTAAAAAAAGGTTAGTTTCAAAGGATTCAACAGAGTATCTTAGTCTAGCTTTTGCTGGGAGAGGTAACAGATGCCAGAACCATCAAGGTTGGGGAAAGGCTGGAGGAGAATCAGACAAAGCAGCTGTAATTCTAAAAGGTGCACCATATGGAAATGGCTAATCTCATACAAAGAAGGTATTCACTTTTGTTCACAGGAACCCAGGTGCAGCCTTTGGAACAAGCAAACCTTAAGCCCTTTCTTGCCGTCCGTAAATCCCTGCTTTCACTTGGCACAAAGGAGAGCATGTTGGCTTCTGCTTCTGTTCCATTTTTCTTTTCTTGAGGTCGAATGTCTGTCTTCTCACTAACACAGGGGCGGGGGTGTAGTTTGAACTCTTTTCTTGGCCTCCTTAAATGCTTTGGCCATGGGAAGGGTTTGCTGCCACTCTTTATCCTTGCACAAGTTAGGAAAAACTTTATGGGCTCTGCATATCATCATGTATACATTAAGCTGACCATTGACTTCCTAGACAGTGCTCCCCAGCTTGCTACACAGCCTCATTATGTGCATTTGCCACAGTGCCATTAAGTTTTAGGAGTTTTTCAGGTTACTTTTTTTCTCTGGCTGGTATAGAATAGGGGGAAATGGCTTATTGACTTTGTCCCTATTCTTTGCAAGGTAATCTTCCGCCAGTGTCATCCTAGTAGGAAAGTGGCCAGATTTGTGTTCTGACAAAGCCCTGACCAGCACGATAACGGGAGGTCCAGGAACAGAGCATTCTAGTGGAAGCTCTTGTGGAAGTCACCTAATTGTACTTGGGCTACTCAGTAAGGAGGGAAGGTGTTATTTTTTTCCTCTTTGCCAGTGGTGGCCAACCTTCAGCACTCCAGATGTTTTGGACCACAACCTCCACAGTCCTTGGTCATTGGCAATCTAGGCTTGGAATTCTGGGAGTTCTGGTCCAAAACATCTAGAGCGCCGAAGGTTCACCACCACTGCTCTATGCTGTCAGCCAGCTCTTAAGCTGTTATTTGCCTATGGGATAAAACTTACAAAAGCCAGAGTACTTCCTGTTTGCTGTTCCTACAGGTTATTAAGTGGGCGTTTGGTGGCAGAGAGGGATTAAATGGAGGGTATGGTATAGAGCAGTGGTTCCCAGCCTAGGGGTTCCCAGATGTTCCCAGAAAGCCTGGCCAGCAGAGTTAGTGAAAGGGAATTGCAGTCCAAAACACCTGGGTCTCCAATCATCACCATGTTGGGTTGGATTTTACATTGTTGCTGTTCCCAAGTGCCTGGAAGGGGCACTGACTTTATCACACTATACCTTCAGACCTTCTGGTTTAAGCCATTTGGTTTTTCTTATTTTTTTTAAAAAAAGGCCACTAATCTCTTTTAAGACTTGGGTGCCTTAACAGGAAGACACACCTTTCCAATGTCTGAAGGTATAGAAAGATTAAGGTCCTGGAGCACCCTGAAACCGAAACCCCTATCAGAATGAAAGTGGCTGCCCTATTTTCTGCATCTGGGCCCTCTGCCCCGGCCCATAACAGATGCATAACAGTAGCAAATAATAGAAACATAAGAGTTGAAATGGATCCCAAGGGCCATCAAGTCCAGTCCCCTGCCAGTGTAGGAAATCCACACCTTAAAGCAGGCATGTCAAAACTTCGACCCTCCAGATGTTTTGAACCACAACTCCCACAGTCCTTTGCCATTGGAAATAAAGGTAAATGTAAAGACTCCCCCCGCACATGTGTGCTAGTTATGTTCGACTCTAGGGGCGGTACTCATATCTGTATTCAAGCCAAAGAGCCAGTGTTGTGCAAGTCCATGGCCATGTGGCCGGCATGGCTGCAAGGAAGCACTGTTTCAGGAATTTGTAGTCCAAAACATCAGGAGGGCTGAAGTTTGGACATGCCTGTCTTAAAGCATCCCTGACAGGTTGCCATCCAACTTCCACTTAAAAATTTTCAGTGAAGGAGATCCCACCATCTTACGAAGCAGTCAATACCACCTCTGAATGAGCTCTCACTATTAGGATGTTCTGCCTAATGTTTACTCAAAATCTCCTTTTGTGTAGAACTGAATCTATTACCTCTGGGCCTATGCTGCTACAATGCAAACAAAGAAGTCTTTTCTATGAGACAGCCCTTAAAATACTTGAAGATGGCTATCAAATCTCCTCCCAACTTTCTCTTCTCAAAATCAACCCCTCTCCACCTTATTTATTTATTTATTTATTTATTTACCGCCCGTCTTCCTGAAGGAACTCTGGGCGGTTAACAGCAATCACATCAGTTAAGAAAAAAAATTAACAAACATATCATAAAAAGCAATAAAACAACAAAATCAAATAAATTACCACTTAGGTTGCCCTCCTCTGGACATGTTCCAGGTTGTTAGTATTCTCATAAATGGTGGTGCCCAGAACTGGACACAGCGCTCTAGGTGAGGTCTGACCCAAAGTGATACACATTACTGGAAGGGAATCTTACTGAATATTTTCTTTAAAACATTAAATCCTGTTCAGTGTCCTGCTGTTTGTGAAACTGGGTGTGGGAATCCACCTTTGCCTCATACAATCCGGTGCTGAAAGATTTGCTTTGCTTGAAAGAGTCCCATGACGTTTGCTTGCCAGGATTCTGTATATTCCCTCCCCACCCCCACCCCATCTCCTGCTGCTTCACAGGAAGATAAATGTTATGCTGCCAAGTCCATTCAGTTGCATACATGGGCTTCCCGGGGACCCCCCCCCCCTTAAAATGTCTGTTTTCCCAAGGAAACAATCGTTCACAGCTGCATTCCTAAATGTCAGTGTCCTCAGAATTAGAGCAAATTTTTGTTTGTTTGTTTGGAAACCAGCTTCCATATCGATGCTATCTTTTCTCTCTCTCTTTTTTCATATTGGACACATGCCAGAGAAGCAATGTTGTTATTGTTGGTGGGTCCCACTTTCGGGGATTTTAAAAATAGCTTGTGTTTGGAGAAGGGGCAGGGAAGTGGGCAAAGACTTGGTGTGTGGAACCATGGTGGTTGTATTTTTGATATATGGATGGTGCGTGTGTGTGTGCATGTGTGTGGCTTGTGGAGCTCAGTAATAGAAGCTCAGAATTTGTGAGGGCGCCGGGGAAGGACAGAACAAGGCCTTTGTTTGTGTAGCTGAAAGTTATCCAGCTGTTTCAGATTTGTTTTTCCTGAGAGATGGAAAGTGTATAGTTGCAGGGGTTTTTTTTCCTGCTGCTCTCAAGCAACTTATACTTGTACAGTTGTATCTGTTTGTGTGGACAGGACGCTCAATCTAGTTCACCTCTATGTAAAACCTCTTCTTTTTAAAGTACTCTGCGCACATTTTACTTACTTGAAGCACTTTTTGGGGCCGGCACCTCTCCCTTCAAAGAGAAAAGGGCTTGGAATATGGACAATATTGTTAACATTTGCTAATACTGTTAAATATAGATAGAGCCATCTTTCTTCTAGATAGGAACAGCTAGTGGTTGCATATTTGGGATTTGGCAATAGCGCTTCCATAGCTGAAGGCATCATGTCAAGGCAAGGTTGACATTTGGCACCTCATTTCAGATTACATTAAGCACCGGGGACGTGCTAGAAACACAAGCTTGTTTTGCAACACTCTTTGTAGTTATAAACCATCTCCACGTCACTGCTGTTTCTGGCCCCTCATAAAGCATTCTTTACTGAGATGGTGGTGACAGACCTTTGTAGGCCTGCTTTCTATTACTTGCACCTCTCACTGCTTGGAAGAAAATAGCACTAACATTTGTTTGCTTGCCTTGCGAATGGTAGTGTGGGGGCTCATGCTATACCTGTTGCTTTCTTGCAGAAATCTTGGAATTCATTGCTCTTCCACTTCCGCTCTGCATTATTTCCTGTGACTAGAGGGAGCAGTTATAGTATTTCCCCCACATGTTTTAAATGCTGCTGCTCTTCTATTATATCAAATGTTCCATTTTTACACTTTATACCTTCCAGCTAACATAATCTTACATGATTTGGTGTAGCCTTAGATTTTATCTCCATTTCACCTTACTGCTTGAAAGGGGGTTCTGTTGTACAGCCAAGTGTACTGCTTATATATCAAGTTGAGTCATGGCAACTGGACTTATTCTTGAGAAATAGAAACATTTTGCTGCTTATCCAAACAGCTTCATCAGTCTGAATAAAGCGAGCCTTCCATCTTATAGTCAGCTTTGACCTCTTGTCAACCTGGTCTGAATTAGGCTCATAAGATGAACAGTGGCCTGGATAGCTCATTAGGTAGACTACAGTATCCATAGCCTTAAGGTAAACAATGACCTAAGGTGCTGAAACCTATAAAGTATGGGTTGTTAGCTATGGCCTTGTTGGTGAAGGCTTTTTGATTTGTCTGGGTACTTTGGAAAGCACACCCTGATGAGTAGCAGATAGACTATGCCTGAGGCCCCCACCTCTGTTGAGAGAGGGGGTTTCAATGCTCACATGAATGGCTTCCCTGACTCCTCTCTCAAACCACCTACCTTCTCTGTCTAATATTTGTACATCCTCATCTTTGAATGAGTGCCCTTTGTCCTTCAAATGATGGTGTACTGCTGATGCTGGTCCTGAGCTGTTACCCCTCCTATGTTGGGCTATCCTTCTGTTTAATGGCTGTTTAGTTTCTCCAATGTAGAGGTCCACACACTCCTCACTGCATTGCACCGCATATACTATATTGCAGTACACTAATGCAGATACTTGTCCACCCAAAGGACCCGATACCAAAACAAAAAAGGAGCAATATAGTATACCCTCCTCCTGTCCCGCACAGTGCCTGGAAAAACTTGACAGCTATATGCTGTTAAGCTGCACAGCTGTTCTGCATGCAGGCACCCTGGCATTCCCTGCCCTGCCTCCTCCAGGTGCTGCCTGTGAGTGGGTACCTGCCAGAGGAGGCAAAGCAAGGGAAGATAGGGCTCCTGTAGAACTGTGCCTGCTGAATTGCACCGTTTTCTTTTCCCCTGACATTTTAGCACAGGCTAACGCCTACCTCCTTCTAAAACTGCATCTCAGGTGTAGCATCTTAGTTTGCCTGGGTAGGATTAGAACACTTTGATTTAATCTTGGACAACAAGGATTGTGGGTTGACGGAGAATGGGGTAAATGTGATCGTATGAAAAGTCTCTTCTGCTCGGCTTCTTGGCAATGTTGCAATATAGTAGTAACTAAAGATCTTTATTAAAATGTGAAACCTACAACTTAACTAAGCTTAAGTGTCTTGATTAGCTTGCCTCATTGCACAAACCAAGGACAGCAAGAGCTCTTGCTGTGAAGTTAGTGTATGAAACACAGCGCTGTACTAGGAATGGTTGTTCTGTTAATCAAGAGCTGTGTTTTAATGAAAGAGAAATCCTAGCTTTCTGTATTTAATATATCCTCACTGCATCTAGCCTGATTAGACTCTGCATAAATACTTTTCTTTATAACGTGTGAACAATTTGTCTGTGGAAAACAGACCCCTTCAAGAGAATTTCCTGCAACAAGGGAAGGGTGAAATATCATTAAGCGTATGCCAGAGTTTCCACACATGTTCTTTTGGTGGTTTAGGTTTACATTTTACGAACATTTTTTTCTCAACATTAAAATTTAGTTTTCATTGCTCCTGGAGAAAAGAAGGCATGTTACACCAGCAAATTGTGATAGGTCAGGGAATATATATCATTTTATGATGCATTAAAAGTGTGCTGAACACAAACAAAGGATTGCATTATTAAATAAATATGCTATTTACCTTGGACATCCATAATATTCCATGGACCAGGCTAAGGCATAGTGGCATTCAGGTTTGCATTAATGCGCTACTGCTCCTCTTCCATTATAACTGAGTGATATTAGTCAGGTCAGTGCATGTAAAAGTTTGATAGCCATATTTGATGAACAAAGTGCCTCCTTGTTTTAATTGCCTCAGCACAATTTTTCTCACCAAGACATGCATAGCTGAAAATACAGAGCAACATTTTACTAATATTTTGGAATCTCCTTATGAAAAATGAATGTGTTTCTGTTTCCACCATGATAACAAAAATAGGTCATCTCTTTCATCCTGTTGACTTTCTGCTCCATATCCCGATAATTTTACAATTCCAACTCAACATACCTCTGAACCTTTAAATGGAATTCAGTCCCAAGGTGTCATTATCTGTTAGATTAGGCCTGCCCAAAGTCTGGCCCGGGGGGGGGGGGCAAATCCGGCCCGTCAGGCCATTCTGAGTGGCCCGCGGCTGGCTGGCCCGCCCCTTCCTCCCCCTCCTTCACCCACACACCCCTGCGGTGGCCACGGCTCCCTGTGCTTCCTTTGGTCTACCTTCCTTCATTCCTTCCTCCCTCCCTTGGTCCCCACCTCCCTCCCTCCCTCCCTCCCTTGTTTGCCACCTCCCTTCCTTCCTCTCTTGGTTTCCACCTCCCTCCCTCCCTCCCTTGGTCCCCGCCTTCCTTCCTGCAGGTGGGGTTGCAAGGGGTCAGTGGGTGGGGCTTATGGGTCAGTGGGTGGGGCTTGCAGTGGGGTGGCAGGGTCAGGGAGCAACTGGCCCCTGACACATTCTCAGCCACCAAATCTGGCCCTCCTTACAAAAAGTTTGGGCACCCCTGTGTTAGATGAATTCAGCAGGGTTCTAAACAAATCAATGTATTTGAGAAGCAAATACGGTGACAGGCCTCCTGCCTTGCATTGTTAAAAATGTGTTGCACCTCTGAAAAGATTGATAATCAGTTCTGTGTATCTTGTTTGGAGCTGTGCATTTACACACAGATCAAACGTCACTATGCACCCATGGGTAAAGTTTGATTCTTGTTTGAAGAATCTGTCTGACTGATTATATTCTGGGCTACCAGTAGGACATTTTCTTACTTAGAATGCCATTTATTTTCACATATTATGATCTCTAGTTGCTTGACAACCTCCTAAAAACCCAAGGATTCTGCACCACTGCAGTGCGTTACAGTTCGGAGCTATGAGTAAAGTGTGATCAGGTGGGGAAAAGGGATAAAGCTACTTTCTCGATAATTCATATTATGGTATTAATAAAATAATTATTAACCATTAAAAGGGACAAGTAATTTGGGATGAACCTTCCATGCTGCCACTGCAAATAATATAGAAGTTTCTGATACAATCAAAATAGCAGCTTCTAGGACTGTGACATGTGGTCAATAATAAGGTGTTTGCTGGTGAATGGATAATTTGCATTTGGGTTCCAGATGGTGTTTGACCACTGTATCTAACTTGGTTACAGGCTTGCATCATGTTTGCTAAAAGCAAATAGAGCACTGCTCCTTTGTGTTAGGACAGGACGGGTGCCAATATGTCAAAATACAGGGATAGAATTTAATGGAAGAGGAGTGGATTGTTTTCTCCCTTGAATAAATGAATAACTAGCACAGCAAAATGACTCCTTTTTATATGGCAAACAAGAGAGCAGTGCAGAGGAAGGAGATCTTGGTGTGGCAGTCCAGATTACTGCCAAGCATATGAAACCCAATGCAATACTTGCCTACTCAAGAGTAAGACCCAGTTCAATAGCTTTATATGTCTCCAAAACACATCTCAGTTCAATACAATAGTTCTCCTCCTTGCAAAGCATAGCACAGTTCCCTGCAAAAGCTGTCTTGGGTTAGGTGGTGTGTTGCCATAATCTGATTGCATAGGGCCAAACTGGCACATCGTGCAACAGATAGTGAACATTTGAATGGGGTGTGGGATTTCTGAGCATGCATATGACAGCTTTGCATGAAAGAATGCTAGGTTTACTTGTCTACATATTTAAAAAATAGCCTGTCCTACTACATCACAAGATTTCAGGAAAGGTTCCAAAGCTGTGTAAGACAATTTAAAAACATAACATCTTTAAAACAATTTAAGATTAAACCGTTCAAAACATTTGTTGGTTGGTTGGTTTACTGTCCCATTAGTGTCATGCACTATTCTAGGTAGTGTACAAATGAAAAAGACGAATAAAACAAACAATAAAAAAGATAAAATTAAAAACATTGTATTAAAACTTGCATAGGCCAGGATCCTCAACTTCCAAAGGCTTTATGAGGGCATGTTACAACATGGTACCAAAATGATGCCAGTGTGGGTGCTAGCCTTGTATCAATGGGGAGGGCATTCCACAGTCAAGGTGTTATAGCTGAGAAAGTTCCTCTATCCCACTGCCAGTATCTAGGTAATACATGGTTCTCAGTAGTGGAATAGGTAGGGGGATGGACTCTTTCCTGTAATGAGACTATTAGTTAGGAATTCATTGGTTTAGACTAGGCATGTCCAAACGTTGGTCCTCCTGACGTTTTGGACCACAACTCCCAGAATTCCAAGCCTGTATTTCCAATGGCAAAGGACTGTGGGAGTTGTGGTCCAAAACATATGGAGGGCCGAAGTTTGGGCAGGCCTGGTTTAGACAATATATTTTATTTCTAACATGATTTGGTCATAAATTTGTCAGATGCAGGCAGAAGAAGAAGGTGTTAGAAGACAAACAGGAGTTGATTTTGAGAAACTGCCTGCCAATTACCATAACGTCACGTCAACAGATACAAAAATTGGAAATAAAACCATCCATAGTCACCAAGAAATTCATAAGGTAAGCAACAGATTTTGTGTGCTGATTCTTTTTTTCTTTTGTTCATTACTCCTGCTTTAATTGCCTCAGCCTCCTCCAGTGAATTATTGTTTTCTGTCTTGATATTGCCTGTTTCCTTCATAGATAGATTTCTGCATCTCTCTCTCTCTCTCTCTCTCTCTCTCTCTCACACACACACACACACACAAAATAACTGCTACACAGACAGATGCTACATACAGAAAATTTAAAGGGCACACATTTTGACAAACAAAAATGTGTGCCCTTCACATTTTCTATATGTAGCATCTGTGTGGCAGTTGCTTTATAACTCTGGTAGTATCAAAGCCATACTTCTGTTCATGGAGCTGAAAAGAAAAGCTCAAAGAT
>JAHTLZ010000016.1:61459335-61482152 GCA_023846285.1 Phrynocephalus versicolor
GACTGAAGAGACCTGGGTTCAAATCACTGCTTGGCCATGGAAATTCACTGGAGGTATGGCAGTGGTAAACTACTCCTTGGAAACGTTCTCATGGGCCCCCTTAGGTCAGAACTGACCTAACAGTACATAGGAACCACAAATAATATAATAACAAAAAGATGTCAGTATGACAGTTGCTGACAACCAATGTAACTGAAGCTGCCACATGATGAAGGAGATGGCTAAAAAAATGCTGAAAACAGTTTACATGATTTTGCTTGACTGGATTTTATTAATTGGTTTTAATATAAGCTTGCCCAGCGCCTTTTGCTTGTAATTATTCTGACAGGCAAGTAAGCCTTTAACTAGATATAGTAGTTATAGTGTATACTGCCTGGTGTGTTTTAGATTTAATAGCAAACTCTACATATTTATTCTCTCTTAAACCACATGTGGCCCTTACCCTATTTAAGTACCTCATAGTTTCTGCAGAGACTGCTCTTGTGAACATATCATTTCCTGTATTTGATGCTAGGGCCTATGCATGGGCCTTTAGGTATGTTGGACTACAAAGCTCCTTCCTACCTAATAGTCCTACCTAATATGTCTGGAGAGTGTAAGGTAAAGGAAAGTGCACACTAAGCAAGACCTGCTCGTCGCCTTACACAGGGCGATTGAATGAAGTATCTCCCTCAGTGATGTCGGACAGGTGAAGTGGTCTGGTAGGCTTAGGTTTGACCCAGCAGCTTCCTACCAGTGGGCAGGGGTCTCCTCTCATGGCTCCAGTGAAGCAGTCTGGAAAATACCAGCTCCGATAGCAGCAGCTATTTTAAACAGAACTCACACCTACATTTCAAGAGGGTGAGAACTCTGCTTAGCCTCAGCCGCTGTTACCCTTGCTACTAACATAAGATTCCATCAAGAACAAAGCATAGGATTTTGTGCTTCAGATGGGAGGAGGATGGGAATGGAGTGAGCCATTTTTCAGACCGTTTGGAGCATTCGTGCTTTCTTTTGGGCCACTGTCCTAGCTCTTCTCTGCCCTTGTGGGGCAGGACTTGAATAATTCCAGGTGTTTCAGATAAGATTAATGTGCAGGTTTGTAGCCAGTTTCACTGAAGCTGATAAGCGCTGGATGGGACAGATTGGATTATGTGTTTATTCTCTTGTCTCCAGCTAAATCTTAGAAGAAAAACATTGCAAAATAATGGAATTCAGTTTATTTATGTAAGCTGGAGGTGGGTTCCCCCCCCCCCCAGCTAAAGGCTTCCAATGGCTTTTCCACATCTTTTGCTAATGGACGTTTATTTATGCTTTTTGAATGACTAAGCCAGCAGTGGCTGTTATGAGGGATGCACTCCCAAAGACTACACTGCCATCCAATCCAGCATCTGTTTGATGTGGATGTAAACTGTGGCCGTCTGCAAAGCTGTCTTAGTTGTACCATTTTTGTTGTGCCTTACAGTACAATGTCTGCATTGTATTTCTTTTGAAGCATTTCTTTTTCAACACTAATTGAAAATGGCTCGGTTTTCTTCTGTAGCAGATTTTGTAGTTAATCTTGTCCAAAAGAACATCAGTAAAGAAGCTCTGTTAATGCGAGGAGAGCTCTTACGCATTTCAGAGATACAGGGAGAGTTAAAACCTAGTGAATTTTTTTTTTTTTTGTGAAAACTACAATCTAAAGGCAGTTTATCTCTGGCATGAATTCAGAGCAGAACAAAGCAGGTCTTTTGGGCTGTGACATGATCTCATCTCTAGAACTCTCTACTCAAGAATCCCAGCTGCCAACTAATTGTTTTTTAAGAACAGGATAAGGATCCTTAAATATCATACCAAGGTATTTCTCTCTGTGTCTTCAGACTGTATCTAGAGGTGCACCTTTGTTGGAAGAAATGGCTTCGACCAGCCTCCTTTTCCCATCCTCCTCTTCTCTCTAGCTTGCTCTTTAAAAAACCTGGAGGGCTGGAAAACGTTCTAGAGCAGCTATTGCCAGCAGAGGCCACATGGCCCCTTGGAGTCCCTGGAGGCACTTAAAAGGGGCCAGGGACTGAAAATAATTCTTCACATACCACCCTACATTATTTGTTGTGCAATCCAGTTCTGATTAGGCCTATATTTCTTTCATATTGTGCTTATGACTATGGCTGCTCCAGATTATTTTTCTGTAGCCACCTTTTTTTAAAAGGTCATACTGTTGCATCCTTTAAGCACAATGGCATCTTACCTATTTCAAGGAGTTTGCCATTCCTGTTACCCACTTCTCCAGAACCTTTCTGGAAGCTTTTATGAATCAGGAAGGGGAAGGTCCAGCTGACATGTGGTAGCCCTCACCTCTTCAAAGATCCTGACCAGATAATCAGGCTACAGAAACTGAAACCCATCCATTAGCAATAGGGCAAGTGGGGACCACAGTTAACATAACCAGGACCTGAATCAATTACAGCCTCCACCTCAGAGCAGATCTGGGCAATTTTGCCTGCAAAATGTTGTGCAAGTTCTTCACATTGAGCTCTACATTCTATTCTGCTTTCTTAAGAAATGACTGTTTGTTATAAAGAACAAAGTACTGGAATGATGCCTCATTCCTTCTGTAGATCCAAGTTGAAGAGTAAGGCTAGGACTCTTCCCCGTTGAAGTAAGGGTATTTGTACACGACCCCTAAACTCCGCCGCAAATGGCTCCCAGCTCTGGAGCTTAAAATTGTTTCCCCACCAGCTCCGGAGTTTAGAGATAATTAAGTGCAACCACGCCCACCTAAGCGCGTCCCAGCGCACTTTTCAGGTACCTGCTCTCCGGAGGTGAAAATTCCTGATGCGGATATAACGTAGTGACTGCCGGGCTCTCCTTGCTTCTGTTTGTTCTTTTTTTGCCCCCTGCCCCTTTAAGAGATCTGAATGCAGTGCCGGGACGGCAGAACGGACGTGAGCGGCATTCTTTTCTTCCTTTTTTCCTCCCTCCCCTCACGCAGCCAGCAGCCAGGAGTGCGGAGGGGGTGGGAACGCAGGAACAGTGACAAACCCCTAAGATCTCTGGTCCGAATTTAAGTGGCCAGCGGATCTTAGGGGTCGTGTGAAAAGGTAAGTTTTCTGTACTGAACTGTGTTCGTCAGGCCTCAGAAATGCAGCCTGAATGAAGAAAGCTTTCAGATGTCTTCACAGCATGTAACCTGGAACAAATTGTTACCCTTCCATCACCAGCCAAAGTTGTGGAAATAGCAGATTTGAAGTGACCAAGTTTAAGAACTTAGCTGTTGGCGTCAGGAAATCCTTCGTATCAGTGAAACACTTTATCTTATAGAAGATGAGAGGGGCAGTGGCTGGGTGAGAGCCTTTTGTCACTGATATCTTTTTGACCTACTTCTAGTGAGAAATATCTGACCGGGAAAGAATAGTTCAGGTTTGATACTCTTCATTTTTTTAGCCAGTCTCTATCTTTCTTTCCACTCTCACTCAGTGGTCACTCCAATTTCTTTTCAAGTGGAAAACAAAAGAGTCAAGAATTAGTTTACAGGTCGTCATTCCTTGAAATATTTTTAATTTATTTTTGTTTTTATTATTCTGCATTTTATTCCCGTATTTCCCTCTGTATTTCCACAAGACAGACATTGATCAGCAGAATTCATGCAAGTTTCTAATATGACTACCTCTCCTCAGATGGGGTGCTTCTGAGGGCTGTTGTACAGAAAGGAGCTTTTTCACGGCTTGCTTCGTGTTTCAAAAGCTGCTTTGAATTAAACACCACAATTTCTTGTGCCATTTTTCCACCAGTGTTAAATAACACTGAGAAACTTTAGTCTTTCATTAAAAAAGAAACAAGTTTCATGACTTTCCTTCAGTGGTGAATCATGGAAAGTTCCAATGTAGTTTGTAACAGAAGACGAGAATGTAAACCAGACCTCTAAACCATTTTCACATTAGAAATAGCAATACAGGGTGGGTTTACTAGGAGCAAAATTTTTTAAAGTTGCAGCTTTTTATATCAAAATGTATAAGCATAAAATATTGGTCTTCTGCCTCCTTTAGAATTTCTGGTCCATTGCTTTGAACAGTATAGTGATTACACGATACTTATGTGCAACTTGCATAGAACCCTTCCAGGGCTCTTTCCCTGAGTACTAAGTAGATTCCTGTGAGTGTTGCATTGCTATTGTCTGTGAATAATAAACATTTTTTTAGATAACTGGATTTCTGTCCCCATCATGGGTTAGTAGTTTCTTTAGGGAAGAAGGGGTAGCTGCCTTAGGCAGCAGGTTTTCTGTGTCATGAAAGGATAGCAAATCCTTATTTAACTGGGTAGCAGTGCATCTTGACTCCAGAAACGATGACAAAGTCCTAAAGCATTTTCTTCTTCTTGTACCAAAATGTGACTGGCATTGAGTCATAATATCTACGTTGACTGAGAGGAATGGGGGAGATGGGGGATTTTGTCCCCCCTGCTTGAATAGGCTGAAGTTCTTAGGCTTACCCAGGGCAAGCTGTAGCATGTCTTTAAATAAGGAGTTAAATTGAGATGCATTCTAATGGTTAAAAAATTTTTAAAACGTAAAAGCTAAAGGTTTTCCCCACACATGAGTGCTAGTCATGTCCGACTCTAGGGGTGGTACTCATCTTCGTTTTCAAGCTAAAGAGCCAGCGTTGTGCAGGTCCATGGTCATATGGCCTGCATGGCTGAACGCATTTCTGCATACGGAACACTGTTTACCTTCCTGCTGTTTATGGCGGTACCTATTTATCTACTTGCATTTACATGCTTTTGAACTGCTAGGTTGGCAGGAGCTCAGGTTAATAGCAGGAGCTTGCTGCAGTGTGTGGCACCCAAGATTCAAACTCCCAAGCTGCCGACTTTGCAGACGACAATTTCAGCACTCTAGTCCACTGAGCCATCACAGCCCTTGCATACTATGCTAAATGTGTTAGTAATGCCATGTCTTACAGAGTTGGTAGATACCATTTAAAAATATGTCGGATGAAAACAAAACAATTATTTATTATTTATTTTATTTTAGATTATTTTTACTCCGCCTTTCTGCTTGGAAAAGGACCCAAGGCAGCTTACAGTAATAAGGGATAATATACAGTCCAGTGCAATTAAGACGTGTTCAAGTATTGAGAACAGGGAATTGAGGGACATCTTCCAGCATTAAAAGACAACATTACACTGGGGGAGTGGGCAAACCAGTGGCAAATGAGCTTCAACATTAGTAAGTGCAGAGTGATGCATGTTGGGGCCAAAAAAAACAAAAAAACAAAAAACAAACCCCAATTACATTTGTAAACTGATGGGGTCTGAACTCTCTGCAACAAACCAGGAAAGGGACCTTGGTCTCCTGGTGGACAGCTCAATGAAGGTGTCAACCCAGTGAAAAAAGGAAACTCAATGCTAGGGATCATTGGGAAGGGCATAGACAATAAATCAGCAAGTGTCCTTTAGCCCCTTTATAAACCTATGGTGAGGCCCCATCTGGAGTATTGTGTACAATTCTTGTCACCATACCTCCAGAAGGATATTATGGAAATGGAAAAAGTGCAGCGGAGGGCAACCAGAATGATTAGGGGACTGGAACACCTTCCTTACTATCTGAGGCTGCAACGGCTGGGCCTCTTCACTCTTGAAAGACAGCGCCTGAGGTGACCTGATTGAAGTTTATAAACTCATACACGGTATGGACAAAGTAGGTAAGGAAAAACTGTTTTTCCTATTGCACAGTACTAGAACTAGGGGACACTCCATAAAACCTTTGCGTGCTAGATCTCAAACAAATAAAAGAAAGTACTTTTTCACCCAGAGGGTCACTGGTCCGTGGAACTCCCTGCCAGAAGAAGTGGTGACAGCTGTCAGCCTTGACAGCTTTAAGAAAGGATTGGATAAGTTCATAGAGAACAAGAGTATCAGTGGCTATCATGATGGATAGCTAAGGACAACCTCTGGGTTGGAGAGATAGGCAGGATATCTCAGTGCCATTTGAGGGAATCATAAGCAGGTGAAGACATCTGCTTGGAAATACCCTGAAGCAAATGGTGAGTAACTGTGTGAGACAGAATGCTGGACTAGATGGCCTGTGGCCTCCTCCAGCAGGGCTGTTCTTATGTTATTATGTACACTAAAACAACAAGAGAATGCAAGCAGTTAAAAAGAGAGTAAAATTCCATGTAAAAGTTATGAGTGATGGAAATAAACATTGAAAACATAATGTCAATGTAATCACAGAAGGTTATAAGTAGTTATAAACACAAAGACTGTGTGATCATGTAAATTCCTATAAAAGACACATAATAGGTAGTCCATCATTCAGGGAAAGCTTGCCTAAAGAGAAAAGTCTTTGCCTGTTTCTGGAAAGACATGAGAGATGGGGCAGTCCTGGCCTCTAGTGGGAGGGAGTTCCAGAGTCTGGGTGCAGCAGTCAAGAAGGCCCTTTCATGTGTTCTCATGAGACGTATCTGTGAGTGTGGCGGGATGGAGATAAAGGCCTCTCCTGATCATCTCAATGCCCAAGTTGGTTCATACTGTGAGATTCGATTTTTGAGTAGCTAGGACCCAGGTCTTACAGTGCTTTGTAGGTTAAGGTCAGCACCTTGAATTGTGCCCAATAGCTGATTGCTAGCCAGTGGAGCTGCTTTAATAGGGGTGTAATGTGATATCTGTACCCCAGCCCAGATAATAGCTCCCTTAGAATCCGGAGGTGATGAGAGGTAGAGCTGGGTATCATTGGCATACTGGTGGCACTTAACCCCCAAAGTCCTAATAATCTCCCCCAGTGGTTTCATATAGGTGTTAAATAACATAGGAGGCAGAACAGAACCCCGGGGAACTGCAAAGGTCAACAGCTATGGTGTCAAACATGAATAACCTAATACCACTTTCTGTGTTCTTTCCTGCAAGAAGGACCAGAGCCACTTTAATCCAGTACCCCCAATTCACATTTCAGAGAGACGAGTCAAGAGGATGCCATGGTCTATAGTGTCAAAAGCAGCTGAGAGGAGTAAAACAAAAAACAAAATACAAAGATGAAGACAAAATGTCTTCATTCTTTGTTATAGAAGCCTGTATTCTCTGCCAGTAACTTACCTTATTTGCATAATTGAACATGAAAGAGATCATCTCTACAAGACACTAATGCCACACTTCAATAATTCTTTTTGATGTAACATTATCATCTATATAACTACACTACTATAAATGGCTTTCTGAGCCTTTTTTTCTGCTTCACTCAGCATTTCTCACTGTGTGCAAAAGTACTTGGAAACCGACACAGCGAGCATATGTCTGAGATTCCTAGTAATATTTTTAAGATGTTAATCTTTCAGTGTGCTGACTGCTGGCTTCTGGAAAGGTCTGAAATTGAAGTCTGTCCCAAGCTCTAGGCATAGCACAAACGATCATTTTGGAAAGCATAATAAACTGCTCCGCCATTTTAGTCTGAACCCATTATTCAAGAGAATGCAGTTCACTGAGTTGGGATTGGCATACCCCATACAGTGTGTGGTTTTCTTATTGATTGTACAGTATATCTCTGCCGTGACATAGCCAAAGCTGTGTCTGTGCCATGACATAGCCAAAGTTATGTCTGGATAGTGCCCCAAATAAGGTTAAAAGCACGAAAGAGACAAATGTCATAAAGTGGGAAATAAATCTAAAACACGCACATAAAACGGGTCCAGAGGAGGACGACCAGGATGATTAAAGGTCTGGAAGAAATCTCTTTCGAGAAGTGGCCTAGGGAGCTGGGAAAGTTTAGCCTTACAAAAAGAAGACTGAGGGGGGATATGATAGCTATGTATAAATAATTGAAAGGATGACACATTGAAAAGGGGACTGGATTGTTTTCCATGGCTTCAGAGACTAGGACTCGGGGCAATGGTTTCAAACTACAGGAAAAGAGATTCCATTTGAACATTAGGAAGAACATGACAGTTAGAGCTGTTCGGCAGTGGAATATGCTGCCACAAAGGGTGGTGGAGTCTCCTTCTTTGGAGGTTTTTTAAGCAGAGGCTGGATGGCCATCTGTCAGAAATATTGGAAAGAAAAATGCTACATTACCACTCCCTACCCCCTTTTACAGCCTGAAAGTCATTCTGTTACTTTGGGAACATAAAATATGACTATGGACAATTTGACTTTGCTTAACATTATCACAACTAGCATTTTAAAATATGGTGTATCCAAACAATTGTTACAAACAGAATTTACTTTTTAAATATAATTGTAATTGTAAGTAACAAATGGAGCAACAATCTCCTGAACTGTTTACTAGTTTATGTGGAACAAAAAACTTCTATAAAACAATGTTTAAAAAAACAGAATTAACCATTCATATTTGCTCTCCACAGTATTAAATAAAAATAAAATAAAAAACTCATTCTCATAAAAAGAATTGAAGAGCGGGGCAACTCTGGATCTAATATTGTGTGATACTCAGGACCTGGTCAGGGGTGTGAATGTCACTGAGCCTCTGGGGAACAGTGACCATGCTGCAATTACCTTTGCCATGCATGTCGGAGGAAGAGTGTCAACCAAATCAGACATAAAAACCCTTGATTTTCGAAGGGCAAACTTCCCTCAGATGAGGAAAATAGTTAGAGAGAAACTGAAGGGGAAGGTTAAAAGAATTCAATCTCTTCAGAGTGCATGGAGCCTGTTTAAAACAACAATAATAGAGGCCCAGCACAAGTGCATACCACAAAGAAAGAAGTGCTCATTTAAGTCCAAGAGGGCACCGGCATGGTTAACGAGTGGAGTTAGAGAGGCTCTAAAGCACAAGGAGAGGTCCTTCTGTAAATGGAAATCCTCCCCAAATGAGGATAATAAAAAGGAACACAAACTCTGGCAAAAGAAATGTAAGAAGATGATAAGGGAGGCAAAGAAAGACTTTGAGGAACGAATGGCTAGCAATATAAAGGGCAATAATAAAAGCTTCTTTAAATATGTTAGAAGTAGAAAACCTGCCAGAGAACCAGTTGGCCCTCTGGATGGTGAGGGAGGAAAAGGGGAGGTTAAGGAAGACTTGGACATTGCAGAGAAATTGAATGAGTTCTTTGTGTCTGTCTTCACGACAGAGGACCTTGAGCGGATTCCGCTGCCTCAGCCGCCCCTCTTGACTAAAGAATTAAATCAAATACAGGTTAAAAGAGAGGAGGTTTTAGGACTAATTGATAAATTGAGGATTAACAAGTCACCGGGCCCAGATGGCATCCACCCAAGGGTTATTAGGGAACTGAGAAATGAAATTGCAGATCTCTTAACGGTTATATGCAACTTGTCTCTTAAAACGGCCACAGTGCCGGGGGACTGGAGGATAGCAGATGTCACACCAATTTTTAAAAAAGGAAGGAGGGGGGACCCGGGAAACTACAGGCCGGTTAGCCTTACATCTGTCCCAGGGAAGATGGTGGAAAGCCTCATCCAAGAGAAAATCTTAAAACACATAAAAGAACAAACCTTGCTGAGAGAAAATCAGCATGGCTTCTGTAAGGGTAAATCTTGTCTGACAAACCTCTTAGAATTTTTTGAAAAGGTCAACAGGCACGTGGATTTGGGTGAACCGGTTGATATAGTCTATCTGGATTTTCAAAAAGCTTTTGACACAGTCCCTCACCAAAGGCTGCTGAGAAAATTGCACAGTCAGGGGATAAGAGGGCAGGTCCTCTTATGGACTGAGAACTGGTTGAAATCCCGGAAACAAAGAGTAGGTGTCAATGGGAAATTTTCGCAATGGAGAGAAGTGAAAAGCGGTGTGCCCCAGGGCTCGGTCCTGGGACCGGTGCTTTTCAATCTGTTCATAAATGACCTGGAGACAGGGATAAACAGTGAGGTGGCCAAGTTTGCAGATGACACAAAACTTTTCCGTGTGGTAAATACCAGAGAAGATTGTGAAGAGCTCCAGAAGGATCTCTCCAAACTGGGGGAGTGGGCTGAGAAATGGCAAATGCGTTTTAATGTAACCAAATGTAAAGTAATGCATATTGGGGCAAAAAACCCAAACTTCGTCTATCAACTCATGGGCTCTGAGTTATCCGTGACGGATCAGGAAAGAGATCTTGGTGTGTTGGTGGACAGCTCCATGAAGGTGTCTCCCCAATGTGTGGCAGCGGTGAAGAAGGCCAATTCCATGCTAGGGATTATCAAAAAGGGGATTGAAAATAAAACAGCCAACATTATAATGCCATTATACAAAACAATAGTAAGGCCCCACCTGGAGTATTGTGTACAATTCTGGTCACCGCATCTCAAGAAAGACATAGTGGAACTGGAAAAGGTGCAGAAGAGAGCGACTAAAATGATTACCGGGCTGGAGCACCTCCCTTATGAAGAAAGGCTAAAACATTTGGGCCTCTTTAGTCTGGAAAAAAGGCGCTTGAGGGGGGATATGATTGAGACGTACAAAATAATGCAGGGTATGAGTAAAGTGGATAGAGGGAAGCTCTTCTCTCTCTCCCAAAATACCAGAACTAGGGGACATACACTCAAATTGAGGGCTGGGAGAGTAAGAACAGACAAAAGAAAATATTTTTTCACCCAGCGCGTTGTAAGTCTATGGAACTCCCTGCCACAGGATGTGGTGATGGCATCTGGCCTGGATGCCTTCAAAAGGGGATTGGACAGATTCCTGGAGGAAAAGTCCATCACAGGTTACAAACCATGATGGAGATGTGCAGTCTCCAGGCTTTAAACCGGGTTACTTCAAGGGCCAGATGCAGGGGAGTGGTATCAGGAGACAGATATCTAGTCTCATGCACTCCCAAACGCACCTGGTGGGGCCGCTGTGAGATACAGGAAGCTGGACTAGATGGGCCTTTGGCCTGATCCAGCATGGCTCTTCTTATGTATAGAAGGAGGTGTGACTAAGTTTCAATGAATGGGCATGAAATGTAATAAGAATCTTTTTTGTGGCTCTGTATTTTCTTCCAGTGCTTTGAGGCCTAGTGAAGAGGACAGAACAGAACCAAACACACACCCACATGCAAAAACAAAAGTGAAACCTTTTTTCTGTTTCTTGTGACAATAGCAGCACCTCCTAAAGGAAGAAGTGCATTAGAGAGTTCAGTTTGTAACCTAGGACATGCTTATCCTCAGTGTACAGAAATTAGAATACTCTGATATTATGCATAGGTTTAGAAATGTTTTGGAAAATATCAGAACACTCTGTCTTAAAAATATTTTATTTATCGTGTTAAAATAAAGCATTCCTTTTTTCTTTTCTTTTTCTTTTTTTCCAATTTTTTGGAAAAGGCTTCAGGAAAAAAAGGGGGGAAAAACCAGGGTCCCCCCCCCCCAAATTTTTCCAGGTTTTTTCCAGGCCTTCACATCTCTAGTTTTCCATGGCTTCAGAGACTAGGACTCGGGGCAATCGTATTAAACTACAGGAAAAGAGATTCAATTTAAACATTAGGAAGAACTTCCTAACAGTTAGAGCTATTCAGCAGTCGAATATGTTGCCACTGAGGGTGGTGAAGTCTTTGGAGGTTTTTAAGCAGAGGCTGGATGGCCATCTGTCGGAAATACTGTGGGGGGGGGTTTCCTACATGGCAGGTGTAACGTAATAGAGTTCTTTCATGTCCCCCAGCCTAGCTGTGATGGAAAAAAAATCTCACTTACCAAAACAGTTATCAAGCAGGCAATAGGTACCTTGGCTTGAATATTTATCAAGGCATTTATTTAACTACAAAGATTTCACAGAAATATTTCTCTAATGTAAAAATAATAAAGCTGTTTCCCTCCTTAGTTACATATGTTACATATTTACATAGGCACCAGGTAGAGAGAGAGAGAGAGAGAGAGAGAGAGAGAGAGAGAGAGAGAGAGAGACCAATGCAGCTGGCATCAAGTATATAGTATATAAACATCATTCTTAAGCCTGTAGCCAGGCATGGGAAGGGCATTCATGGGATGGGTGTGTCCTTGAAATCCCCAAACTCTCCCTACATGCCTCCATTTTTAACTGACTGAAGTGAGGGTGCAGCAATGACTATTGGTTGTTCAACTGACCTCATCATTTTTCAGAACCCAATTTCTCCCCTACTCCCCCCCCCCAAAAAAAGGGATAACTCTATGTGTTGGGGGTTCGAAGTGACTCTGTTTATGTATCATAGGGCACCATATATAAAGTGGTAAGAGGAAAAAGACAGAATAAATTATCTTCACGTTCATTACCAAAACTGGCCTTGAGGGGTCACCAGAAACCATGCTATCTATTCATCACTATGAAGTATTCATGTCACAGTCTCTGGCTCCCTCTAGTGACTGGTTTTGCTAATGCATATGAAAAAATCTGACTTTTTTTCTTTTAATATTTTCAGACTGTGGATAAGTGAATCAGTGGATACTGGTCCCATGGATAAAAGGAACCTAATGTACTCTCTCTCTCTCTCTCTCTCTCTCTCTCTCTCTCTCTCTGTGTGTGTGTGTGTGTGTGTGTGTGTGTGTGTGTGTGTGTGTGTGTGTGTGTCCCTGTCCGTCCGTCCGTCTGTGTGTGTGTGTCCTTGGATCCACCTACTTCTGGCATTTCTTCCTCCTCCACTTTGCTATTTCTGTGCTCCTGATTGCTGCTGAAATAGGAAAATGTCAGTGCAGTGCCTGTGCTCAGGGGCCGAGGCTGTGAAGTCTGGCATCAGAACCTTTCCCAGAAAGAGATTGGAAGCTCATACAGGTGGCAGAGCATACACTGCCACAGTATCACTGTATCACCCAATCCTTATTTGAGACAGATCCTCAGCCTGTGTTGTTGTTGTTGTTGTTGTTGTTGTTGTTGTTGTTGTTGTTGTTGTTGTTGTTGTTGTTGTTGTTGTTGTTGTTGTTGTTGTTGTTGTTGTTGTTGTTGTTGTTGTTGTTGTTGTTGTTGTTGTTTGGGGGAGGACATGCTTTTACTGAATCTTAAAACATTTTTGTAGAGTTTTAAGTTTGTAGTCATGTTTATATTGGCACGATTTCCCCCCATATTCTATGGCAGTGGCAATTCACTCATTTCCCATTGATGAGTTTTTGTGGCGGTTTTTTCCCCACCACAGTAAGCAGCGCTATAACCTTTGCATTGAAGACACACACAAAAAAAATTCCTTTGTTTATTTTACTGGGGTTGGATTGTGATTAAGCCAGCAAAGTTTCAGTCTAATGGTGTACTTTGCCTGGCATCCGCAAGAATCCAGTATTTTATCTAGCATTCAAAAAAGGAAGTGAGAGCCAGAGTATTTGTTGGGAAAGGAAGTGAGACTCAAATTAAAGAATGAGGCTGAGCTGGCACAAATCGTTCTAGAATTCCCAATTAAAAGGAAAGCAGCCACTCAACCACTGTGTCACTCCACTCTTTTGCAACATCAGGACTGTAACCTGCTGGGCTGGGAGCTGTTTCATGCTTCCACCCTTATTTCTGCATTTCTTACTTGGACATTTAGTTATTTAGCAAAATTGAATGCATTCATGTGTGCTAAGTACAAGAGGCAGCAGGTGTCACATGGAACACTCAGCAAATACCAGACCCATTTTAAGCTAATGGGTAATTGCCAAAAGGTTTGAACAGAGATGGCGAAGCCTTCCTAGAATTTAACCAAACTGATAGGAGTCCTGTTTTATTTATTTAATCATATTTTTCCTCTGCCGTTCTTCATAAAAAGGACCCATCATCAAAAGACAATATATAAAAGCTGAAAACAGTAAGCATGCCAGTATTGAAAAGGATCAAACAAGTATAAGGCTAACAAAAGGACAAACAAGATCTAGTAGACCAAGGACAGATTCAAAGCAAGAAGGAATAACAATCAATTTAAAAACTTCTCTCAGACCACCATGGGAAAGCCCATCTGAAGAGAAAGGTCTTTGCTTGTGGAAGAACAGCAAAGGTGGGACCGGCCTGACCTCCAATAGGAGAGAATTCCAAAGTCTAGGTTTGGGTTGGGCAACTAGAGGTCATCCTAATGCTTTACTGATTTGTTAGTTACATTTCTGCCCCACTTTTGATCCACAGCAACCCAATGAAGTAGGTGAGACTGAGGGAGAGCCATTAGCCAAACTCACCCCACGATTTTTATGTTTTACTAAGGGCTTGAACCAAAATTTCCCCAAGTCCCACTCCAACATTTTTACATTATATGCTCTTATCGTCTTTAGGATGCCTCTCCCAGCATCACCCACTGCGTAGTTTGACTCTTGATAATTCATCTCCTAGCGGTTGACTGTGTTTAAGGAGCTGTGCTGCCTAGATATGATCGTTGAAACCCAAGAACAATTGAAAGGTCATTGGTAGCTCGTCTTTATCTGACTGAGCTTCCTCTACTGAAAACCATACTTAAAAATGGATTTGGTTAAGTGTAAAGGGCTGGCAGATCAAGTCAGTCTTCTCTGCCAATTGCATTTCTCCTCAGTGTTCCTATCGTGGAGGAATATGGAAGACATAGTGAGAGTGATGCAGTTCACTTGTAAATATTGTGGTAGTGGGGTAACTACACTTTTTAGGAGAATGTGGTTCAGCAGAAGACTTTGAGAACTGTGTAAAAGAGTGTGGGCTTTAACAGCCTCATAGCAGTGCTAAAAATAAAAACGCAAACACAGCCGGTGATTCCCATCACCAAATAAACTGTATTTACAAAATATACAAGTCCAGCACAAAAACAAAATTGGCAGGCATATACCTCATAGACAGTCCTGTAGTCCAAACTCTTGGGGTCCAAACCGACAAAGTAACGTGCTGCTCCTTCTCCCTCATGCCACACAGTACAGGACAAACTCTCTCAGTTTTATACATGTGGCTGATGCAACCATTGCTCAGCAATTTGATAACTGAGCATGACCAAACTGCTCTGTCTTGCACCATCCACAATTGCATCATCCCTTGCAATATGACAATTCTAAATCCATTTTGTATAAACCTTAACAATGACAACCGGATAAAATAGCTGTTGCAGGTTTGGAGATGTCTTCTGTTGTATCCACAAATGCGATGTGTGTGGAGTGGTCCCTCCCATGGCTGCAAGGATATCTGGCTGGGCTCAGGTCAGACCACAGCACATGGGGGCCAGACATTACCATGTGTAGTGACTCATTGGGATGCCCAGCATGGTATTTTAGAGAAATGATTGCCCTAAATTAAGATATGGTCTGTGCTGCCATGACATTCTGATGGTTGTGTGCACAAGTGAGAAGCTCCCTCCGTGGAGGTTCACCAGAGCTTCGTCAGGGTAAATGTTTGAAATGCAGAATGGCTTATAATAAAGACACTCCCATAGGAAGGAGAACATACTGTAGTTTCAAAGTTATTTGATACAGTGTCCAAAAACAAATCCAGAGAACGGCATGGGAAAAGACATTAAACAACAAAGAAACGTTCTACAAATAAGTCAAACAGGATGACAGGATGGGTGGAAACCTTGCAGTTAGCAACAGGAGGCATGTTCAGTCTGGGCAGAACTGCTGTCAAAAGCTAACTCGGAAGTCGGGCAGCCTGTCTCCTGTGCAGAGTGATGGTTGGAAAGACTGACAGCATGAAACTTGGCTACAAAATGAGAGCATATGGAATGCAACTGAAGCGGTGGCTGCTGCTTCATACTCGCTGGGGAAGAAGACTCACCATTGCTGTTTTTAAAGCAGAGCTCAAGTTTAAAAAGCCATAAAAGCTTAAGCCTGCCTAAGCAGGGGTAACTGGATATCTCCTGAAAGGCAGCAAATGGTATTGCAAACGTGGGCTGTAGGCCCACACACAATAATGGGGCTTTGACAGTATATTCCATACTCCTCTCTCTCTCTCTCTCTCTCTCTCTCTCTCTCTCTCTCTCTCTCACACACACACACACACACACACACACACACACACACACTGTTTTAGAAAAAATGTACCATGAACTCCTATTTTATGCTGCCTCATAATTAATATTGAAAATTCATCATTAATGGGGAAATCATTGTACCCGTAATAAAATCCGGGTACTTAGGTAATGTTTTTTGGTGCCTGACCAGCTGGCTATGAAAGGTCTTTTCATCTTCTCCATTGAGTAGAATGGCACTGCTGTTGTAACACTGATGGCAAGTTCAGTCCCATATCCCCTGTAAAACTCATTATGCTGGATTTAAAATTTGGAAGAGAAAATGTGACGTCATGTTTTCATTTCACTGTGAACACACATTGTGGGGAAGAATTTTGTCTCACAACCTATCTTCAGGAAGAGCGGGTGTACCTCAGTGGGTTGGACAACTGGGGAACAGGAATTCAGATCTCCACCCCAGGGAGGGGTCAGCTGAGATCATCCAGGGCACGTGTTCCTAACATCTGTATGTTCTAAATGTATTAAAGATAATATTTCCTCCACCTCAGGAATGTATTATTGATGAAGACTGTGAGACTGGAAAATACTGTGAGTTCTCTGGACTGGAATACAAGTGTCGTGTTTGCAAAGCGCAGCATATGGTGAGCATTACATTTTTTAAAAAAGTCTCAGTCTATTAAACTGTCCTTAAAGCCGTGACTGTTATTAGTGGTTAGTATTGGTGTCATTAAATGTTATTCATAATGATTAGTATCACAACTGTAAAATAATAGCAATGACAGAATTAAATGAGGCCTTGGCAGAGCTTCTGTCCATGGAGCCAAGAATTGGCTTCTGTTTCTGGAAATGGGCTCCAGCACCAGAAGTCTCCAAACAAAAGTAGGCCACCTCTAGCCTTTGACAAGATGTTCCATTAAAAACAAAAAGGGAAGCTAGCAAGCAATGACAGAGTGCTATACAAGTCCCTTCAGAGGTTGAGTCATGAGTACCCCTGAATTCATTGGAGCTTACTTTTGGGAAGATGGACCTCATAGACAGTGAAGTCTGAAAGATAAAATGCTTCCTGAAGAAAGATGTTTACCAATAACTCCATTTCCACTTCTCTTTCCCCCATAATTCTCCGACAAAATGCAGACAAAACATTGTAGGTACAAAATATAAATGGCTGTCAAGGCAGTCCTAAAAATGGGGGCAGCTCAGGCAAAAACTCACAACTTTTAAACTGGGCTTCAGAACAGCACTAAATTTGGCAGTTCTAGCAGAAAGTCTAATATCATGTTATGCCAAATTTGGAGAACTTTGGGTAAAGAACTTTAGAGTTATGACTTTCTTTAGTCCACCATCAGAAACATTTCCAGATTTTTTTAAAAAAAACATATAAATTCAAAAAACTCTATCTTGTTTATCTTGAAAGAGAATGTTTGGCCTCCCCTGCTTTTTTAAAAATTGGAAATAATCCAAACTGCAGGAGCTGAAATATTGATCCCCAAAAAGTCTTCTCAAAGGGGAAAAACAGTTAGTTTGTTATAATTTATTTATTTATTTATTTTAGAGTATTTTTACCCTGCCTTTCTCCTGGGAAAAGGATTTTTCAGTTATAAGACTGAGCATGTTAGAGCCAAGCCAACAGAAACTTCATAAATTTAAATATTGCATACATTCATAGATGGGCACGAGGGAGATATTTAAAGAGAAAAGTCACAAACAGGCTGAAAATAAAAGGTTTTCTTTAAAAACAACCAAGCTTTGCTTTTAAGAAAGAAATGAAGTGACAGTCCTACAGAAAAGATATTTTGCTGTGTATTTTCAGTAATCATTCTCTCAGTATTTCTGAGACTGGTATATTCAAAGGGGAAATCCTCTCCACTTCTGAAGCTGATTTGTGTTTTGGTGGCAAGTGGTAAAAAAGGGAGTCCAATTTTAGGATTTCCCATGCTTGATGTCTTTTTGTGAATGGTAGTGAACACAAGAGGGTATCCTGTAGACCAGTGATGGCGAACCTTTTAGAGGCCAAGTGCCCAAACTGCGATTCAAAACCCACTTATTTTTTGCAAAGTGCCAAAACGGCATTTTAACCTGAATACAGTGGTACCCTGGGTTACAAATGCTTTGGGTGCTACCCTTCGGGAAAGTGAGGATCAAACAGCAGGCTTCTGAATTGCCCGCAACTACAGCACCCTTACTGTGGCTGTAGGAAATTCCGAAGGGTGCTACCCTTCAGGAAAGCGAGGGTCGAAGAACAGGCTTTTTAATTTCCTGCAGCCACAGTGAGGAAATTTGAAAGCCTGCTATTCAGTCCTCACTTTCCTGAGGGGTAGCACTGTGGTGAGACAACTTGATAATTGCTGCAGCTTATCAAGTTGAATTCCTCCAGATAAAAGGAACCCTAAGAAGGGTAAGTTTCCTTGAAGAGGAAACGAAGAAGAGGCAGTGCCTGCAGACCACGAAGGAAACAGCGGTGAACTGTGGAAGCAGGATAATGCCTTATCTTCCACTGGAGGAAAACCAGTGCCATTACTAGTGAAGGCATGAGCTGTTGGTACCAGAGAACTGTAGAAAGCTGTAAATATTTGGCGTGTCATGAGTAAAACTTATCCCTCTGTATCTCTGTGTGATCCTTTTCCTCGGTGATTTGGAATCTTTTCTTCAATCAAGAAAAGATTCCAAGATTCCCCCCTCCATGAGGATACTAAAACTGAAGATAATGGTATCCTGTCCATTTTTATAAGCTGTCACAACTACAGTAGGCCTACTATACCAGTTCAACATCAACTCCTAAATTTACTGTAAACTGATTGTATTGATGAGGATGTGTGATGATGATATATAGCCCTGTGCGTTGTTCACCTGTGGGTTTCCTTCTCTTCCCTACCTTGTCCTTAGAGTTGTTCTCGAGATGTGGAATGCTGCGGACGCCAGCTCTGTGTCTGGGGTGAGTGCCTGAAAGCTGCCTCCAAAGGAGAAAACGGAACGATCTGTGAAAATCAGCATGACTGCAGTCCAGGGATGTGCTGTGCTTTTTCGAAAGGTCTGTCCCTTCAGCAATGCTTTGTTTCTTGTTTGTATTCTTTCCCATGGTCGAAAGGCCAACAGAAATGACATCAGTGTTTGTATTTGTGTTTCTGCTGTGAATCTGAGTCTATGCCTGTTGCAGAATGATTGATACCAAAGAACATTGCAGCGGACAGAAAATACCCTGTACAAGCTACCTGTAAGGTGAAGTGTGAGCAAATGGAAAAGAATGAACAGCATATTTTATCTCTTAGTGATCTTTCTGTGTTTTTGAACAGTGCTTTCTGAGTATGAGTATGTGATGTTGTTTACATGGTGGACTGTCGCCTCTTAGAAGGTGTGTGTGTGTGTGTGTGTGTGTGTGTGTGTGCTGGTGGTCTTCAGGGTGTATGTTTTCACCCTTAAGGAACCACCTCTTTTAAAAAGAAATCCAAAGGAGAAAAAAAGAAAAAAAAACCCCAAATTGCTATAAGAATTAAGTGGAGAACTGGAGTACTTTCACCAGGACAGGTTGTCTGATTTTAAGCAGTGGATGACTTCTGGCTCATTTCATATCCCATCCTAGAGTCCCTGCCTGCTTAGCAGCCAGAAGGAAGCTTTCAGTGACAGAGAGCTATACAGCACATTCACTCACGCTTACCCAGAAATTGTCACAAACAAAAATCGTGCAAACTGTCATGATAAGATATTTATTGCATGTATCAACTTGCTTTCAATCTCTGGCCCGCTGTAGAAGGGAACATAGGAAGCTGCCTTGTCCTGATTCAGATTGTTGGTCCATCTAGCCCAGTACTGTCCTCTCTAGCTGGTAGAAGCTCTTCAAGCCCGTACCTTGATGGGAACTCCCTGAGGACTGTCGTGCAGGTGCTGGTCATGTTGAGGATAGATTATTGTAATGCTCTTTACATGGGGCTTCCCTTGACCCTTGTGCGACAGTTGCAGTGGGTGCAGAATGCGGCAGCCAGATTGGTGGTTGGTGCGGGCAGATTTGACAGCATCACCCCAATTCTGGTTCGCTTGCACTGGTTACCCATTGCCTCCTGAATAAGGTTCAAGGTGTTGGTGTTGGTTTACAAAACCCTCCATGGCTTATAACCTGAATATCTGCCAGAGCAGATCTCCCAAAGGTCAGTGCTGACCCGGCCCACTAGAGAGCTTCCATGGCACTCTCGCTTCCGGTGGCCACCCCTGGGGTGGCCCGTAAGGTTGCTACTCGCAATTGGGCCTTCTTGGTGGCTGGCCCGGCTTTGTGGAACAAATTGCCTAACAAGATTCGCCAAGCTCAGTCTAACAGCTTTTTAAAAAAGCATTAAAAACTTGGCTTTTTATAGATGCATTCAGCGATCGCTAACATTTGTTTTGTTCTTCCCTGTGTCTTGATGTTCTTTCGTTCCTCTGCTTTTGTGCCTCTTGCCGGGCTTTTTGTTTCCCATTTTTATTGCATTACTGTTTGATTTATTATTTGGTTTTTTTTTGTTTTTAACCATTGTTATGTGTTATATCTATGTAGATTTCCTTTTGGGGAAATTGGCACGGTATAGAAATATAAAAATAAATGAATAAATAAGCTGTCAGGCAGGATCCTTTCCTACATCCACTTGGTGATTTTGAGTGGTTTCCTGCTAATTTGCTGTCAAACTACTGACCAGACTTGGCCTTGATTGACTTCTGAAATCGGATGAGGAAGTGGACTTGTCCATGAAAGGTCACATGAAAATATAGCAGTTAGTCTTTATAATGCCACAGCATTTTTCTCTTCATTTTTTATTTTTCCTCTTGCTCTTGGTCGGACATGAAATCCTATGAGTTTCTCTTGTCCAGAGGCTGGTGGAAATAATACTGATTATGTGAAAAGAATAGGGTGAAAATTGCAAAGCACTGTTGAGATAATTACTTTAGTCAGCCTGACTTTATGTGTTCACCTTCCTATCTATACTTTGAGTAGAGAAGCATTGAGACTATTGGGTTGTCACAGCATGGACAGCTGGAGCTCTCTGCTCTGTTGTGGCTCCAGGAGCAGTTTAGGTGGCTCCTTCTTTGGTCACCATCTAAAAGGAGAAGTGTTAAAGCTGTATTTTTCAGCAGAAGGGAAGGTAATGCTAAGAAACGAAGATATGTCCAATTCCACGGGTGGCATGGCAATTGAAATTATTTTGCATCTGCTTGTTATTTGTGGTGTATTGTGGCCTTGTAACTGCCGTGAACACTGAGAAAACTTTTTTCCTTACTGAACAGATTCTGCTGGAGAAAATGACCACCATTAGCTTGGAAAGAGATTCGTTTTAATGTTAAAGAGATGGCATATTATGTATATGTATGTATATCTTGGGGTGTTCTGTTTAGGAAACAAAGGCAGTCAGAAGCATCATTGATCCTCATAACTTTTATCTACAGATCTTCTGTTTCCCGTCTGCACTCCGTTAGCAGGCGAGAGGGAGCCTTGCCACGATCCTTCCAACAGGCTTCTCAATCTCATTACCTGGGAACTGGAACCTGATGGAGCCCTGGATCGCTGCCCGTGTGCACATGGATTGAGCTGCCAGATGCAAGGGTAAGACTCTGGAACAAGCAGTGCCATTTCTGTCATTTGAACAGAACTGCTGGCCAAATTAGAGAGGGAGTCCTGCATGTGAACGGGAGGGCCAGAAGACTTGTGACTGTCATGAATAACTTCAGCACACTATCTCTGGTTAGGAACTTACGTCCTCATATGGTGGGGAATGGGAGCACACTTATAAGGTCCATTCCCAAACATTTATTTATTTATTTATTTATTTTATTATGGAACTTATATACCGCCCGTCTTCCTGGAGAGGAACTCCGGGCGGTTTACAACAAATTAAAAGAGCAGCAAATTACAATAACAGCCAATGGATTAAGCTAATCAGATAAACAAACAAAACAGCAATAGCATCTCACCACCCAGAAATTAGTTAGACTTAACATGACTGTCCGAAGGGGATTGTGTAAGAAACCCTATTCAGGTGTACGTATTGGGGGTGGGGGGCTTTCTAGAAACTCCCTTATTTGTTCCTTCCATGGAAATGATAACGTGTCTGAAGACAGCATCTAAAATCCATGCGAGTTCTCCAGGTGAGCTGAGAGCTGGAACATCAGGATCTCGAGCCTCATGATGAGCCTTCACAGTGTGAAAGGGCAACACATCTGAGTGTAGAGGGAGATAGGGCTCGAGTGCTTCCCTTGACCCAATGTTCTGAGCTCCTGGGATGAGGAACCTGGCCTTGAGCCAAACACACTTCAGGCCGTTTGTTCCAACCCACATGCATCAGGACATTTGGGATTGGACTTATATGGATCCCCAGCACCAATTTAGTCCTAGATGAGTTCAGGCAAATGCATAGATAGGGATAGTTAGAATGTTTTCATTATATGAACAAGAGGAAAGTGAAAAAGAAAAGTAAGCAGACCCAGAACTTATTGATACCAATGGAGGTTTCCCACATAATGCAAATATATATATTTTAGTTTTGCTGGCTAGGGAAAATAAAGAGTTTAGCTTTACGTTCCACAATCCCAAGACTTCCCTTATGGTGCTGGTGGTTCTATAACCAAGTCATGTGTGGTAGTCACATTCGTAAGATTAACTTTGTATATTGTTTGGTCTTAAAAGTGGAAATTTGTGAATAATGTCAGAGACCCTTGTGTATAGCATTACTTTTTAAAGACCTCACCACAGGTATTTTGCAGAACGTAGGCAGTTTGAAGATTTTTTTTTTACAAATTAAGAGTCAGCAGTTTTTTTAAAAAATACCGTTATTTTAATGTGAAATAGCATATTTATTTTTAAAATAATTATGAATACTTCATATATTTTAATTCATGACATCTGCAGAGGTAATTTTATAAGAAACGGGGCAATTTTGGTAATTCTGAATTTTTTTAAAAAAGTTAAAAGTTTGGTTATGTATTCATTGAAATTTATTTTCTCTTTATGCTTTAATATTTACAAAATTTATTTTCTGTAATCATTTAATCTTTAACAAGTTACTAACGTTGACTTTTCCTGGCTCTGTTGTTTTAGCTTTACCCTGTTTCCCCAAAAATAAGACATCCCCC
>JAHTLZ010000016.1:61482192-61499720 GCA_023846285.1 Phrynocephalus versicolor
CATCCAAACAGCTTCATCGATGAAGCTGTTTGGATGAACAGCGAAACGTTTCTATCTCTCAAAAAAGAAGTCCAGTAGCCAATGACTCAACTCCCAGTTTCACAAGTAATCCTTTGTATGCATAGCTCCCATGTGAATGACAGTGTAAACACATTAATGCATGGGGCACCGGACAAAAACGAAAGTAACATAGGATTCAGTTCTTATTGCTATGCCTGATTGTACAAACCGTCTGGAAAAAAAAATGTGTGTGGGGGGGTGATGCTAATAACCAGAATGTGTCATTTCTCCCCCTCAGTCCCAGCACTGATTCTCACTGTGTACTCTCCTTCAACAAGACCCAATCTGATGAGAAGAACCCTTCAGTAACGGATGACATAGCACTTCTGGATTTTGTAACTCAGGATATTCCAGATGACTATGAAGACAGGCTGGTCAAAGAAGTGAAAGATCTGGAGGAAGCAACAACTAACTCAAGGGAGCTGGATGACCTGGCCGCTGAACTACTCTGGGGGGATGAAATCTAAATGAATGAAGTAAATCAGTGGATTGCTCACACTCTTTTAGCTGTTGATGGGGTGTCTTGTTTGATGTCCCTGCACAAAATACACACCTACATTCTCTTTTTGTTGGATGGAAGTGCAATAATCAAGAATATATTTTACATAGTTCTAGCCCTCTGCCCTGCATGATGAGCTATTTTCTCTTCTGAAGCTCAAACTAAATCTTACTTTATCTAATGCTCTACCAGTGGCTTTCTGTACGGACAAGTTCTTACTTTTTTTAAAAAAATGTTTTGAGCTTGTTAATCAGTACATTAATTTAAGTCTATTTAAGATTATTGGTGGTGGTTTGAGCACTGTTTTCTCTGTATATAATGCTGTGTTCTTTTTTTAAACAAGTCTCAGAGGAAGAACCTTCATGCTGTTTTCTTTTGTATTCCTTTCCCTTAAAAATATAATCAGCGGAATTGCAATAAATGCTGTGGTTGTGCTGTTGCTGGTTGTTTTTTAAACAATTGCAAGGTAGCGAGCTTTCAGATGAAGTAGAAAGGACAAAGTCTTGAATGTTTGTTGTCCTTTTTAGTAAATGCAGTAGACAGGGCACTGCTTAATTTAGCAGGAGCAAAAATAAGTACAGTTCTTCTGAGGATCATTTTCTCTAAGAAAGGGTGGTTACTAGAGATAGATATGAATTGGGGGAATGGTGATTGATTTCAATATGTGATTTGTCAAGGTCGCCAATCCTGAGTAACATTTTTCCCCTAACAAATCAAATTGACTCATTCATTTTTCCCCTTAAAACCCTCTAAAAGGCCCACCAGCACCTAGACAAACCAAATTTGCAGATATGCTTCCTCCAAATCTCTACATTCCCTCCAAATTTGACAAAGATTGGGTTTCAGATGTTTGAGTTGTACACTCAGAAAATGCCCCCCTTCTTGGAAAGTGTCCTTTAGAAGCTGGGGTCTTCACCAAACTTGGAGGGGTTGTAGCAGATATTTGGGGAAGCTTCCATGTGATTTTGTTATCTCTAGGTGCCCGGTGGGAAGTTTCCAGGGGGTCCCTCTTTGTGGGTATATAATTCAGACAACCAGAACTCAGGCTTCACCAAACTTTGAAGGATTGAAGCACATCTGATCTGGCCTGATTTCAGGAGCTAAGAGGGTTAGCCCTGGTTAGTACTTGGGTGGGAGACCACCAGGGAATACCAGGTGCCTTAGGAACTGGCAAGCCACTCCAGTATTCCTGCCAAGAAGACTCCATGGACTCAGTCACAACTGTAATGACACCACACAGGGAGTGTTTATAGCCCAATGAATCAACAAGTCAAAAACCACTAAAATCCATTAATTTGCATTCATTAGGGGCATAGATTCAAATGAATAAAAATAGATGATTTAGTGAATTTTTAAATCTGTTTTGCAATTCATGTTTTAATTTTGCCCATATCTAGTGGTTAGCAGTCAATCTTTAGGGTAGCTACATTTTGTACCCTATGATGTGGATGTTGCATGTGCCAGTCTATAAACGAGCACTTGGCAGAAGGGTCACACGTCTGGCATTACACAGATACAGCCTGTTGGCTTTCCAAGAAAGACCACATTTATTACTAACAGAGCTATGAATATGATTTACCCAATGAAACCTTTTTAAAGAAGTTGCTGCTTTTGAAAAGATGCAATGTGTTCTAGGGTTCAAGGAACAAATTTGCTTCTCAAGAGTGAAAACCTGCCAGTTACATCTATTTTTTTTATCTTTTAATATGAACCAATCTGCTTGTACTAAGAATTAGTTCTTTGAAATAAAGATATATTACACATTATAGATAAGCAATATAACACTTAAATAGAGGTGCCAACTGGGATTCTAATTTAGGCAATCTGATCCATACATAGACCTAGAGATGTGCAACCTGTTTTATGGAAGTGGCCCCCATTCAATGTCCAATTCGGGAGATTTTTGGATAATTTTCATGATGTTTCAATAAGCCTTTCTAAATGCATCACATCTCTTTAAGTCATTTTAAATTAAGGCTGAAATGCACACTGATTGTTTCAGACTTGGAGACCAAGCATATATTACTGTAGGGTGTAGGAACATTCTTTTAAATATGGTCACCTGACAAGATTCCATGCAGAACTTTTGTTTAGGGTTACAGTGGTCCCCCGCCCTTTCACGGTTCATATACTGTGGTCCCACCGTATCACGGGACCACAGTATATGAAAAAAAGGTCCCCTAGGGTAAGGGGGGGAAGTCCTATTTCAAGCCACCCATACTTACCCCAGGACTGGAACTGCCCAAACAGGCCCACGAGGGCCTTCCTAGGCCTTCTGGAGGCCCCAAAACGGCCTCCCTGCGAACCAGAAGTGACTTCCAGATCACTTAAAATCATCTCTGAGGCCTCCGAGAGCCTTTCTAGGCCTGTTGGAGGCCTCAGAAATGATTTTTGGTTTGCAGGGAGGCCCTTTTGGGGCCTCCAGAAGGCTCAGGAAGGCTCTCATAGGCCAGTTTGGGGTAGGGCCAGACCGGGTGTAAGTACAAGAGCCCCCAGCTAGGCCCCCCAAGGCCTGACTCGACCTGCATCCGCATGTCACAGATTTTCAATTATCGCGGGTCATGTCAGGTCCCTAACTCCAAAATAGGTGGGGGATCACTGTACTGCTTCACCAGTTGTCCAGAAATTCCCATGGAGTTGTTACAGGCTTAATTTGTTTTAAGCATTACCAACATATGCAGGGTACGCACTGCAGATATGTTCACTTTCAGAAGAGTGTTGTCGATCACAAGCCAAACATGAGCCAACAAATGCACTATAGCCTAAAATACAGCAAATGTTGTTTAGTCTTCAAGTAAGAACTCTATTCAGCCCGATGGCTTCATTGTAGGTACTGTGTCATTCTGGTCACTAAACTTCAAGAAAGATGGAGGCAAACTCAAAACAGGTTCAGAAGACACGCAATAAGTTTGATCAAGGGACTCGAAGCTAAACCCTGAAAGGATAAAGTGGAAGATCTGGGCATATTAACATTGAGAAAAGAAGACTAAAGGAATATATGCTAGTGCTCTTCCAAAACTAGAAAAGTTATCATACAAATTGAGTGCATGACCTGTTTCCTATCATTCCCGAGTGCAGGACAAGGGGTAAAGCTACCTGAAGCCCGATTTTGTTTGAATAACAATGGAACTGATTATCTCAGAAGGTGGTTAATTTTCCAACATGGTAGGTGTTTAAAAGAAAATTGGACAAATATCTATCAGGTGTATTTCAACACTGATTCCTTAATTGAGAAGGGGATTGAACTCCATGGCCTGTTAAGGCTCTTCCAACTCCAGTATTGTGTCATTCTAAGACAATGGGACTTCTTTTTCATGCTCTAACAACAAAACAGCTGCAAATATGGAGCAGCTTCTGCTTAATGCTGCAGACACCTCCTCCTGTCCTTCCAATTATTGGAGAAATTATGGTTAAGATTAGTACTCTGTGCATGAACACAGACTTTTAATTAAAAAGTGCAAAGTGATAATCTTGGGAGAGAATAAGTAACAGTACTGTAGGAGGTGCAACTTTTTCACATTACCCGGTGGCACCATGATTAAACTGCAGTACTGCAATCCTCTGCCCACAACTGGAGTTCCAGTTCTAGGGTTCAGGTAGTCAGCTCAAGGCTGACTCAGCCTTGCATCTTTCTGAGGTCAGCTCACTGGGAGTGGGGGAAGTTAACGTCTGCATAATTATTCTGTAACTACTTAGCAAGAGCTCATGGCACTATGAGGTTAGCATATACAGTGGACCCTTGCATGACAAAGGCTTTGTATAACATAAAATCTGTACAACATAAAATTCCGGAGATAGGGGAAATTTGCTTACAGAATCACCTATGGGGCAAATTTGTACAACATAAAAATGGGATTACTCTGTTTTCAATGCATTCCTATGGTAAATTTGTATAAAGGAAAATGTGCTTAACATAATTTCCTTTGGAACAAATTATTTCCTTTATATGAGGTACCACTTGTACGTTGAAATGACATAACATTGGACAGTAACTGAGCCTCTCTTCATGTTTTTCCAGTATTATAAATAACACCTCACTTGTTATTTTGAAAGTTTAGTTGACTCGTGCCAGTTTACTGGCAATCTTCTGCAAGACAGCTCAAGATAGAACCACAGTCAGAATCCTATTTGGGAGCAAAGAGATGCCATGGTAGATTAACTTTCATCCATTTTGAGGCGCCATAATCAACCTTTTATAGACAAAGTATTTTTATCAACATCTTCAGCAAGGTGCTGGAGCAGATTGTGGCTTCTCAGCTCCAGGGGTTTCTGGATGAGATGGATTATCTAGACCCATTCCAATGTGGGTTTAGGCCCGGCCAGGGGATGGGCACTGCTCTGGTCTGCTGGGACATGAGGAATGTGTCACTGTTGGTTCTGCTAGACATCTCAGCAGCTTTTGATAAAATCAACCATGGTATCCTTTTTTCCCATCTCCCTGGGATGGGACTTGGAGGCACTCTTTTATAGTGGCTCTGGTACATACTGGAAAACACAGAAGGTGATGCTGAAGAATCCTGTTTGTCACCCTAGCTGCTGGGTTCTGTTTTACCTCATATGTTATTTAATATCTATGTGAAACTGCTGGGAGAATTTGTTCAGTTTTGGGGTTTGATATCACTAGTACCCTAATGATACCCAATTCTACCTCTCCCTGCCATCTAAACACAAGGAAGCTGTTTCAGGTCTAGATCAGTGTCTGATATTAATAATGGCCTGGATGAGGATCTATAAACTGAAATTTAATCCAGGCAAAACATAGGTGCTTTTCAATTATTAGTGAACACAGACATTTGGGGGTAGACCATGGCATTGAACTTATCCAGGAGGATAAATTCTCCCAATTTCGTAGAGGTGGGGCACAACCATTGGCAGTCAGTGTAGCACTCTGCCTTAGTTATATTTCTACTGGATTATTGTAACATAATGTAAGTGGGGTTGCCTCTGGGAAGCATTTGGAAACTTCAGTGGGTCCAAAACACAGCAGCTAGATTGTTAACTGGGGCTGGTCATGGGGATCACATAGGCCCCCATTACATAAGCTCCATCGGCTGGTGATCCATGTCACAATTCAAAGTGCTGGCTTTAATCCATAAACCCTACACAACTGGGGGTCCAAGGTATCTCAAGAGCCAATGCTTCCCTTTATGCACTTAGCCAGCTGTTAAGATTACCAGGATAGGCCTTTCTTTCGGTCCCACCACCTTCACGGGTACATTTGGCAGGGACATGGAAGAGGATCTTTTCTGATGATGGGAGAGGATCTTCTCTGATGATGCTCCTGGACTTTGAAACTCCCTTCCCAAGGGAGGCCAGGCCTCCTCCTTTACTGTCCTTCTGCAATCAAGCAAGGCTGTTTCTTTTCAGGAAAGCTTTCATTTAATGACTGGCAACCTGAGTGGGTTTTTAAAATAGATGCTTGCGACTTACTGCTTGGAATGTGTGGCGTTGCTATTATTTACTATCTTTTTAGTGCAGCATCTGTATTTGTACATGTACTGTTTTTAGATTTTGATATTGCCTTTTAATTATGTAAGCCACCTTGGGCCGGTGTTAAGGAGAAAGAAAGGGTAAAATGTTTTAAATAAAATAAGAACCATACAGCTCCTTATTACAAAAGGACAATTACAGTAACTCTAGGCTTTAACTGTAAGGTTTCATTCATTCTTCCTGTACTTTCTGGGTAAGCAAGAGAAGTATTGATTTTTGTCCCTTTGAAGCAAAACTTGCTTGTACTAATTACTTGAAACAACTGATATTCCAGCCAATGACTCAACATTAAAAAGTAATAAGGAATGAAATGGAAATTTTAAAAGCCTTGATTGGCTCAACATAGTTTTGCATCCTTCTGTGTGAAAATACAGTATTCCCCCAAAATGTACTTTAAGCGCACAAAAAAACAATCTACAACTTTTACTTTTGTGACTCTGCTAGACTTTCATGCTGGCTAATAATTGGCAAAGCAGACTGCCGAGTTAGCTCAAGTTAATTTCAGAAGGAAAACCTAGTTATTCTAATACCATATTTCACTAAGAAGTACGAGTTTGGTTAAAATAACAACAGAATGAACAAATGTTTTATTGGCATGTTCATTGTTGTGAACAATATCTGGCATGGAAAAGTTTACCAAAACCTTTTATTGATTGATATAAATTAGATGGTACTTTCAAAGCCAAAACAAAAGTGTGAGAGAATCCTCTATAGAATAATTTGTAATTGATCTTAATGTAGCAAAGCAAAACTGTAATTTTCTAAGCTTTGCGACGAAATCATGTTTACTGCATCAGTCTGTACCACATCCAGAACTATTTGTGAGTTTATACTGGGAAGTGTTAAAAGACATCCAACTCTGAAAAAAAAACCACTCTACATATAAAAACTATGAATCAAATCGAGGAAAAATAAAATATGACTTGCAATGGTACTAGAAGATGCAAACGTGCATGAGCCCCCAAACAAAAATGTACAAAAATAAGTAGCCAACCAAACAAAAACAAAATCCCAAAACTCATTAACAAGGGAAAATTACAAATCTAAGTACCCAGCATTGCCAAACAGGAAATGAATACAAATTTAAATAGGCAACTATACTCATAAATGTACAGTGGATACTGATATGTGGAAATAAACAACATTGTAAGCAGCTGAAATGTAATTCTGCCAACTCAGATGAGCAGAACTGTATTTACACAAACTGAATAGAACAAATAAGTTGCCTGTATCCATAACTGAAATAAAAACCAGTTACAACATTTCTGCAAAATGGAACACCACTTGCTGGTATGGAAACTTTTGTTAAAAATACTTTTCTTCGTCAGATATCCTGCTCTGTGGAAGAGAAATCCAATGAGATTCGGCTAATTTTTAAAAATAATTTTGTAAAGTTGGGTTCTGCCAATTCCGTCCACTTCCACTCTCTTGCTTTTTAAAAAAAGCTACTGTCGTATTTACTTCAGAAATCTTCAGTGAGGTAATGTGTGTGTCAGTAAGACAAACAGAAAATAATTCATTCATGGCCTTTCCACAGCTTTTATTATCAAGCTATGTGTATCCTGTTTTGAGGCTAGTTTACGAGCTACTGCTTTGTGCACACTGCCCTCGATTTTTGCTTATTACCCCGCCCACCCCATTTCCATACTTGTCTTTTTTATTTGCACACCCCTTTTCTCTTTACAGTACATTTGACTATAGTGCACAACATGATTCCAAGTCAAACAGCGACCGGACTGGGCACTGAGCTTGATGGGGCTGCCATTGACCAATCAGTGCTGGTGTCTTGTCTGTACACCTCATGTCCTGCTGCAGCAGCATTACATAGTCGTAGTGGACCTCTCTCACACTTATATATATATAAAAAAAAGCTTCCCCAGAGAAAATTCTGAAATAAGTATCAGTCTTGAGTCAAATCTTTATTTGGCGCTCCATCCAGATATATTTTTAGTGCTTTTTCTTTACGAGGGGAATAGGTCACACGGTGTCCAGTTTTCTGAAGTCTGCTGCTCTCTTTTTTCATCAGCTCATTCCTCTGCTCCTCTGTCAATTCCACCACTTCTTCGGTTTTATCCCTGCAGGTAAACGTGTTTTCAGTTGCATACGTACAAAGGGAAACCTTGAGCATTTTTATCCACATGTAGATGTGAACTCAGTCAGTGTTGCTATATTCCCATCCCCACCCCTGACACTCCAAAAAGCACCTGCCATTTAATTGTCATCTTTTGGGAAGGAATGAGAACTGCCAAGTGTCCAAAGGTAGATTCAGAACCAAGGATAAATTCTGCACCCAAGTCGAAAGAAGGGTGGTGCAAAATAACTTTGCAGAAGACTACTTGGAATAGGAGAAAAGGGGTCAATATTCATCTTTTGCTACTTTATCCCCAAAAGGAACCTGCCAGCAAACTAATAACAGGTAGTATCTAATGGTAATAAAAGCAACTGGAGGAAGTACATTCAGTGAATCCACTACAATTTAATTTCCCAAGCAGTGGGTGAAGCTCTGTTGTGTAATATATGCTGTGTACAGCAGCCGACAACAGCAGCCATAGCAATTTTGGGGGAAATAAAATGTTTCTGATTCCCCCTTGAAGGTCCCAAGGCCCCTGTGGGATCCCTTTTATCATGGGGAAGCCATTAGGGTCATGGGACAGGAGAACATTTTAATTTCTAAAAATCACCATTGCATTAGTTAAGAACACAGGATGTCAGTGCTGATGAATTCTAATCACCTTGTGGCACAGTGGCTAAACTGTGCTATGCTGCACCAAAAACTGTGCTCCCAAGATGGGGTTTCATCCTGGGTAGCCAATTCAAGGTTGACTCAGACTTCTATCCCTCCAAAATCAGTAAAATGACTAGCTAGCTTGTGCAGATGGGGCGGGGTGGGGTGGGGCAATGTGTAGCCTGCATGATTAAATTGTTAACTCCCCAGAGAGTGCTTTAAGTACTATGGGGCAGTATATAAACAGCATGCTTTGCTTTTTAATCTTAAAAACATATTTGCTAGACATAGTGCATTGAATTGCTAGACATAGTGCATTGTCATTTTATTTAAATGTTGTAGCTGGCACCATCGCACAAAGCCTGCAGACTTTGAGTCCATTCTGCATATGAAGATGTTGTTGTTGTTGAGCTATCTCATGGCAGCTGTATACCTAGTGCTTGAATAATAGTGCACATAATGTTCTTCCATAAAATCCCTATACAGCTACAGATTCAGTGTTGGCCAGCACTGCAAGATGCTAACAAGGTGGCTTCTGTGTTAATCCACAGATTATCAATTGTGAAGCTTAAAGGTTAAATCCAAGAGTTTAAAGAGGATTAGCAAGTGTATACATAACCTCAATTTAAGCAGAGTGGCAATGAGGGGAGAGATTTGTTTTATGACTGGCCCATTCTACTCTTATCAAACACACAAATATTAAAACTTCAACTGTTTTTATTTTACCATTCCAAAACTTACAAGTTAATTTAGAAGAATGTTACAGCAGCAACAGTGACGAAGAGACATACCTATAAAATATCACTGCTCCATCATCACAAATGTAAAGAGGCCATACATTCAGCGTAGAAACCTTAGGATTCCAATCCAAGTCCTGGTGGATCTCCAGGATTGAGATCTCACATGGAAAAGTTCCCCTGCCCTGGAAAGAACAGAGAACTTCACGAGCCTATATAATGTGACAAGTATACAGAATGGACAAAGCCCCGGCCCTATAGTCTCAAAGATAGGCCCAGCAAGACCATCAGATTTCACTTGCCATCATTCAGACTCTTCTTATTTTACTCTCTAAACAAATAATTTATCTTTCTGTCTAGTGATATCGGAACTTAGAAATCAGATGTACAGTGTAGGAAGAAGAGATAGGACTGTGAAGCATCCACAGCTAAACACTACAGGTTGGGTGCACACATGCCTTTTGAAGAAATAAAGGCTCCTTTGGCTTATGGAATTGTCACTGATTCAGGTGAGGTCTTAAATGGAGAAATCAGGTGATTTTCACTGATCTCTCAATCCCCCCTCCCCCAAGGACGTCGATATTCCCTCAAACGCCTTCCTGGAACATCCTAAAAAAAATTGTGTGGGAGGAAGGATGAATTTACAAAACTGTCTCACTTTCTCAGAATTTCTCAGGTGAACTCCATTCATGGAAAATCTACTTAGCTTTGAGGGGGCAGGGGAAAAGAATTCTTACCTTGGCAAACTCAATATTTTCTAATGCGATTCCACTTATTTCACTTAACTGTTAAAAAAGAATAAAGACAATTAATATGCTGGAGAGAAACATAAGGTGAAATATATTATTACTCTTCATCCTTATGACATGTTATATAGAACATATGTAATAACATATAGCATTTCAATTCTGTAAAAGATTCTGAAAATCCTAGGAAAAAAGCATATTTCTAACATTTGCTGTGAACACCTTGAAAATACACAAAGAAGGCCTTAAAAAGTCCATAATTTATTTATAATTTATACATAAATATCGATCACATATTTATATGTATAGAAATATAACAAACAAATAAATAAATCCTTTGCATCTTCTTAACCATTAAAACTTAACACACAAAATAGTTTTTTTTCGCCAACTGAGCATAGTTTGTAATAACGTACACACTGACAAACATAAAATCTGCTCTTGTAAGGAAAGATATGACAGATAATCATAGAACAGTGAAGTTGGAAGGGGCCAACAAGACCAACCCCTCGCTCCATGCATGAATACAAAGCAAAGGACATCTGCAAGGATAGGTGGGTGTTCAGATTTCTCTTGAACATCTCCAGTGCTGGAGCACTCACTACCTCTCAAGGTAATTGGCTCCACTGCTGTACTGGTTCTAACAGTTTGGAAGTTCTTCCTCATATACAGTCAAAAGCTGGATTCTCTTAACCTGAGCCCACTATTGTCTGTCCTACACTACGGGATGATCAAGAAGAGATCCTGCCCCTCCTCTGTATGACTACCCTTCAAATATTTGAAAAGCACTATCAAATCACCCCTCAGTCTTCTTTTCTCTATGCTAAACATCTTCAATGGCTGTTCCACTTTATAGCTCTCTCTTCAGCAGCTATGTCCTGACTGAGTTACACTGCACAAGATAAGGGGATACATATATGGATACACTGAAATAAGTTTGTCAATGCAAACTTAATTTACCTTTTCTTTTAATTCCTCAACACTACTGCTCTCCAAAACAACTTCCTGAAAAGCATCCAACTTCATCTCTGATGGCCTCCATCTTCTTGAGAGAACTGCAAGCTGTGACATAGATTTCATTTTTTCTGGTCCTACAAAAGTTATTAAGACTTTTGTAAAGGGCTTTGTTTTAACAAGATGTTTTATAGATAAGATACAAATTAAAAGTTTACGTACTCAGAATCAAAACTGTTAACAGAACAAATACTCAAATGATTGTGTTTAAAATGCAACTTCCAATCTGAAGCTCTGACCTTATTATAATGTCCAATTATTTTTCTGGTGGTTTGGTGATTTACAGTGTTTTTCTATATTTGATATTTCTACATCACTAGACAGAAAGATAATATTTTTCTAAGGCTATATTTTTGTCTAAAATTATTAGATTAAAAATTGAGGGTCATCTTATAAATGGAAGTAAGCCAAGGAGAGAATCGTACGACTGAAAAACTAATTTTTATTTGGAAAAGTAGGGGCATCTTACACATGGGTACATAATAGAGATGGGCACGACTCAGAAAAATAATTTTTTCGTTTGTCGTTTGTCATTTAGGGGTCCGTTTCGGTTCGTTTTCGTTTTGGGGGGGTTGCACATTTTTTCGTTTTTGTTACAAAACGAAATGAAAAACAAAATGAAAACGAAAATTTTTCATTTCGTTAGCATTCCTTTCAATGCAATGTGTCTGCCGTAACGAAAACGAAAAACACGGCAAAATTTTTCGTTTCGTTTCAGTTGTCATTTTGCTTCTGAAAAATTTTTCGTTTTCGTTTTCATTGCGAAACGAAAAACGAAAACGAAAATTTCGCTGAGTCATGCCCATCGCTAGTACATAATAAAGCTTCTAACACATATATGTGCCTTCTGAACTAAGGCTGTAATCAAGTACTTCTATGCCCATGCAGCTATGTGTATGCCCTGTGGATTCCATTAGGACTGATTTTTACACACACATGGACAGGACTAGGCCAATAGAAGTGTTTAGCAATTATATTTTAAATGATGTAGCCATCTAATTCTGATGTAATTTAAATGTATTTCTTATTGTTTTTACCCTGTATCAGTAGTTATCAAGTGAACAGTGTTATTACCATCAAGTATTTCCAGAAAGACTTCCCAGTTACTTGAAATATTAATATCTTCTTCATAAACATGATAATCTAGAAACACTGTTCCTGGATTTTTCCATGTCTTCTTTCTTAGGCGAAATCTAGAGAAAGCAATGAAGCACATATTAGCATGTATCTCTAAATTGCAAATTTATTATTACATTTGCTAGCAATATTGAGCTGTCATAATCAAACCGAATGCCAGATTCCTTATACTGCAGGATAGGATATGCTTTCTATTGAAAGATCTAATAAATTTGTGCTGAAAACAGAAAATACAATTTCCTAACCTCATTTTCTGGTACCTTTAATTTTAGAGGACCATGACTGAAATCTCAGAAACTTAGTAGTGTTTTTATTGTTAAATGCAACATACAAGAATGAATGCTACAGTCCAAAATTTCAACCATGTTCATTTCAGCTATTAAACAAAATATTTGATAATTCAAAAAAAACAAACAGGAAATTTTAGGAATTATTTCTTAGGTCTCGTGTTCCCTAAGATTTAGTTTTAGCAGATGTAACAGTAAATATGTGATATATATAGTCAAAAATCAATGTTCCTAACCTTGCAAAGCTTGTGATGACTATAATGATCTTTTTAATCTTTATAGTTACAGTGGTACCTTGAATTACAATTTTAATCAGTTCCAATGGGATTTTCTTAACTCAAAATTTTTGTATCTCAAAATGCAGTTTCCCACAGAAATGCATGGGAAACCAGTTAATCCATTCCAAGTGGGAAATCACCCCCACCCCGAACGCAAAAAGCATACTAAGAGGCATGCAAACGATGAAGCTCAATTCCTTACCTTTCAACTGCTTGAGAAATCCAACAAAAAAGTTCAAAAAGCCCCCCAAACAGTGCCAAATATTTCCAGAATGGCTCCAAATTAGGCACTTTCTGTTCTTTGCTTCTGACTACAAAATGCTTCCTCCTTCTTGGCAATAACAGTACTGTAATGCGGGGGGTGGCCACAAGATGGCAGTATTGCAATTGCGAACAAGCAGGACCCATTTTATAGTTGGAACAGGGCTTTCAATTCATTTCAAGGGTTACTTTCTGTGTACAATTATTACAAGCACAGGGGAAGGGGAAACTTTTCATAACAAACAAAACAAAACAAAACAAAACCACCCCAGGGTTAAATTTTCATACCTTGAATTTTCTCCTTACAAGCAGATATCCCTTCGTAATTCAAATTTTCCGTAATTCAAGTAATTCAGAATTCAAGGCATCACTGTATATATCTTTATAAAGTTTACTTCACTGTAGTGGTGCTTACCTGTCAATGGTCAGATGCAGGCCACACTGCTCCCTGAGCTGAGGAAGTAGTTCCTCTTTTGACTGCCGTACAGTCATTCCTTTAGCAAAAACAGAATCGAGAAGAAACTTGCAGGGCTGTGAAAGCAAATGCAAAATCATCATTACCCTTATAACATAAAAGGCTGTTTCTGTATTTTCCATAAGCCACAACTGTAAAATAGAAGGATACTGTCATTTCCAGTCTTCCCCTTTCCCTGATATGCAGTGCAAATCATTTCACGCCTCAGCAGAACTCCATCAGCAGCAGTGTGATACAGCAGCAGTGCTGGGAAGAGCAAAGCCCAATGTTGGGAAATGTAAGAGCAACTGTGTGGATCTTCAACAGCCTCTCCACGTTTTATTGTAACGGCTTGGTATGGATGACCATTATTTTCACTTGCTAGCCTGAGGCACACAAATCTTTTTGCCAAGCCACTCAAACTAAGGTGAAGTAGACTTTTCCACAAAAGCTTACAGTACTTCCCTTTTCTCTAAAACTGTTAGATTAAAATTTGAAGGTCGTCTTATACACAGCTGAGGAGAAAACCATACAGCTTCAAAACAGTAATTTTGGATTGGAAAGGGGGGCATCTTATACATGGGGCTGTCCTATAGACAGGAAAATATGGTACATTAAAATGTAGCAGTTAATTTTAGGGTATATCAATGTGGAGGATAAATTAGAGGTCTGCTACCAACCTTCCTCTAACTAAAGAAGCTACTTGGGTGAATAGCAAAACTAAAATGAAAAGAACTCCAGTTGCCATGACTCAACTTCTGGATAAAGGAAACTTCTCTGTTCAGACCTGCACTCTCTACATGCAGAGAATGGAGAACTGCACTTGCTTTTGATACATTCCCATATTTGAAAATACTTAATTTCTTTATAAAATACCAACTCCCACTTGTGACTAATTTATGTTGGGTGAAATATTAAGTGGCTGTCAATGGTTCTAGTAATTAAGAAAAGCATGTATTGCACACACAAGTGAACTGTGAGGGTAGTATCTTTTCTGCTGTCTAACTATTGTTATCCAATGTATCTTAAGAGCTTCAAAACATTACTTACCTCTGGATCATTTATCAAGAGCTGATAAACCTTGACTCTGTATTCCCCCTTCTTCAGTGCTCTCCCAAGCCTAATTGTTATCTTTAAAATGATAGAGAAAAGGAAGCTTTTAAATATTGAAGCTAATACACTTCCCCAGAACACAAAACTCTGTCAATATGACAAGAAATCCAATGAGTGAAGAGTCCCTGTAACTTTTCTGTTTGAGAGAGAGATGGAGAATGACTGTATTGTGAAATTTGCATCAATAAACTTGGTAGGTATAGACAGGAAGCATTCATTGATGTGGTCAATCTCCCCACATGTCTAAGAGTAAGAATTTTCTACAATTCCTTTTTGCAAAATAAAATTCCAGAAAGAATTTCGCTGAGCAGCTCAACATTAAAATTCTGTAAGAGAAGGAAGCACAGTTCCAGAGAAAGGAAATTGAAATTTTGTTTGTGGTAAGCTAGCTATCCTGGCTCTCTGGATCCATATGCATGGAGGGATGGTCTTGTGCAAAAACTGACATAATCTTCTACTTGACATTAACCGTCTTCCAAACTATTCCACTAAGCATTAAAAAGAAAACCAATCAAGGTTCCTTCTAAGGTGCATGCATGAGTGTGTGTGACTTCGCCATCCTCTGCACAGCAATCCTCCTCTCTGTAATTGTTTTCAGCCCCTTTAGTTCCTGTCAAGATGGAAGCTTGCACCATCGTGGTGGTGGTGGTGGAGTCATGTGGTAGGTTGGAGCCCTGCTCAGCAGGGCTGAAAATTAGAGGCACCCTTTAATCCAGCTAAGTTTTTTTTTCCTTTAAAGAAAGCTGGTGTGGTATGATTTACATATATGATCTACTAGGTTTGAATATGGAACTTTTCAAGATGACTTATTTAGCTCTCCTAAGATTGTATGACAATTGTATGTCCTAACAGTACATGAAGAAAATCCTATGGGCCTTACTAGTTGAAATTATGTTGCCTAGTATATTATGTTGCACTAGCATAGACTGATTGAATCAGTAGGCATTTGATGAGTCAATTTCACTGTAAGTTCTAGTAATTCAAACAGGACTGCCTGGGTTGTGATTTAGAGACTCACCAAATTCCCAATAATTCAATGGGTGTACTCCACTGGAACCTTCTATGCAAATAGGATTTCAGCTATTAAATGCTTTTCAACATTCAACAGGATATTCTGCTAACCTTGTTGTCATCTGAGAAGGACGAAAGGGTCTCATTTAGCCGAACACTCTCAAACTCTTGATTGCTGGCATAAACGCGAAAGACTTTAAACTGAGCGGATGGAACTCCAACGAATGGCTCCAAGTGTTGTTTGAAGGCAGCAAGTGTGATTCTTTTATCCACATGAACCAACAACCCTAAGCCAAAAGGGAAGGAAGGAGACGTCAATCATATCCAAAGTCTCTATGTTTATTATGACACTCTTGTAATTAAGCAGTCACATGTGTCAACAAAATGGGCTTCACTCTCCACTGCCACAGACGTGGAGACCATTGCTCTGCTGCCCTCAGTTTACAAACAGCTGCACGTGCAACTCACTTCCAGCCTAAAAAAGCTTTCTGGTGTAAGAGAAGCTTACACAGACTTTTCTGCACATTTTTCATAGTGGTGTGATGGAACCCCTGGAGTGAGACCCATGAATATGCTAATGGAAGGCCAATCCCAGGAGGTGGGCAGGGTTAGGTCCTATAAAAAGTGTGACCGTAAAACTGTAGGGAGCGAGACCTCAAACCTGGAGAGTAGTTGGCATCAGGGCCAAGTGTTTGGCAGAGAGAGTGGGGTCTGGTCAGGAACTTGGTTAAGAGAGCTAGGGACTGCTTATATGTATATAAGTGTTAAGAATACGTTTGGATACACAACATGAGAGAAGTCATTTATTTATGAATTTCAGTTAGTTCACTAAATTTCAAGTGTGTTTTGGAAACGTTAACATCGGTGTCAGTCCCACTTCTTATAGATAGCAAATGATGGCAGCAACATAAAGAAGGTGTTTTCACAAAGTTTAAATGCAGGCTGGGTTGTCAAAGACATGGACCCGTCACAAGTGGTATGCTACAGAGGTAGTGTATTTAGCTCTACCTTTTCTGTAGGGCAAAGAAAAACAATCTGCCTTAATATTCACCAAGTATACGAGAGTACATTGGTCCTATTTAAAAAAGGAATTATTAATGTTTTTTAAAAGCTACACCATTTTAATCTGTTTTACATGATATATCTGATATTATCTTAAAAATTATTACATCTCTAGTGGCATGTTCATGCATCTTTTCTCTTATTAAGATTACAATGAGCTGAAATTTCTTGCAGTACTGGTACTTGAAATCTTTCCAACAGCCTAAATCAAAAGGCACGCTCAAATTATAGCTGAATATTGAAAGCGAACTCTGGTGGAGACATTAATAATTTTATTTAAAAATAAGGGCTTGAATGAAAAAGCTAAGCAAAGTGTTCTGCTTATATACTGCCCCATAGCACTTCTAGCCTCTCTGGGCAGTTTACAATTTAATTATGCAGGCTACTCATTGTGCCCACCCCCCAGCAAGCTGGGTACTCATTTTACTAACCTTGGAAGGATGGAAGGCTGAGTCAACCATGAGATGGCTACCTGGGATTGAACCCCAGGTTGTGAGCACCGTTTTAGCTGCAGTAGAGGCATTTAACCACTGCACCACGAGGCTCCTACTGCATATACTGTATAAGGATGCACATCTTCTGATTTACTTCAACTGAATTTGGTGTCAAAGATGTCAATTCATCAAATGTCTTGATTTCTAAGACTATATCTCA
>JAHTLZ010000016.1:61499730-61543042 GCA_023846285.1 Phrynocephalus versicolor
TTTTGTCCCTCTCCTGAACCGTCTTCTGCAAGGTAGGGCTCTGCTCTGAAGTACATATACTGTGATTCTCCCCTGCTCTTCCCACTTTCATCATATTCACTGTCAGTTCCAGAATCCTCTTCAGCCGTGTCCCACGTTTCCTTTTTCCCTTCATTGGCTTTAGATCGCCTGCTACTGGTTATGCTGTGTGAATCCAGTCCATTAGCCAAAGGCATCGGTGCATTGTCTACATTGCACAATGTGTCGCTGCTGTGGCTGGAGCTGAGAATATCACTGTCCACTGAACTTGTACTTCTGTCATTGTTCATATCAGAATCTGACCGCTCCTCGGACTGGAAATTATCTGGATCAGAAACTTGAACTGGATGTTCGAGATCTCGATTTTCTGCTGATGTGGATGAATCTACCTCATTTGAGGGCGATTCAATGGTCTCAAAATCACTTGCCTCTGTACTTCTGCTGCTGTCTCCATTATCCCCCTCTTGCTGCTGCTGCAGAGACAGGGTTTTGAGTTTTTCAGTACTCTCTTCCAAAATAGCTTCCACTGATTTTATGCTACTCGAAGGTTCTTTTACTCTTTCGCAAATTTCATCTAAGTTGGCAGAATCTCCACTGGCTTTCTGAAAAACTGTTTTTCTGTACTGTGATCCTGGAGACTGTTCAGGTAAGGAAATATACAGTCTGATTGTATTTGCATGGCGATCCAGGAGCCTCCATAATTGTGAATCTGTAAATGCCTGGTGTCGATCCTGTGATTCTGAACTTTCAACAAATACCTAGAACATAAAGGCACTTGCTTCAGAAAATTTTCTAAAACAATCAGAAATGTTTTGACTGTCAATTACGGAAGTTTTAGACAACCCATTTATGATCTTAGCCATCATATTGGTCACCTTCAATGAACATTTATTTCGTTTTAATAAATAATTTGAGATAAATTATTTTCTTAAATGTGTTGAGATATGGCAGATTTGCAAAATCTGGTTTCAAGACGTTACTATTTGCATTTGAAAAAATAAGTGGAAAAACAGAAATGTCTTACTTTGTTGCTCCTAAAAAAGCCTTCAGCTTTAAGTGTTTTGTTGGCCACACTGAGAAGACGCAAGTCATTGTAGCAACGTTCTAGCACAACTCGCATTGTTTCAGCAGGCAAATGTACAGCCTGAAGTGAGATAAAGAAAGGATAGTAATTTTTCTTTACTTTTATTGCCTTAGCAGAATTTTACAAGATTTATGTGAATATATCCAGAGAACAAAGAAAAAGATATCACAGGACAGCAAATGAGTCACAGTACAGGGCAAGAGCATAATGCAGGAAAATACAATCAATTTACCTTTGAAACTAGGTGTTTAAACTCTGTAACTGTCTGGTTCAAATAGGCACGAACAGTAATAGGAGGAGCCACATTTTCTTGCTTTAGGTCAACAACATGAACTTTTACCATGACTTCTGTTAGAATAAGAAGACAAATATGCACGAAAACTTCTTAATACAACTGGAAAATTATCTAAATATCCAATTGACTAGCTCTTCAGTGAAAAATTGTAAAATGCTGTAAATACTCTAATATAGAATGGTCTTAAGTATGAATATTAGTTTCTCATTCATAAGCAGAGCTATTGTAATTTTATAACTTATTTTAAAATAATCTAATGTAGAATTCTCATTTATTTATTTATTTATTTATTTATTTATTTATTTATTTATTTATTTATTTATTTATGCATGCACTTCTAAACCGCGCTATTTCCCAGAAGGGACTCTGGGCAGTTCGCATGAAAGACAAATAAATAATCAAAATTTAAGAACAAACAAATCAATAAACAGCAAAGACATAGCACTAAACACACAATAGGATATAAAAGCCTGGCAAGAGGCAAAACTAAAAGGTGACAAGAAAGGTACAACAGGACAGGGCAACACAACACTACATTACTGATTGCCAAATGCTTCCCTAAAAAGCCAGGTCTTTAATGCTTTTAAAAAGGCGGATAGGAACTCTATTTGGTGCATTTCACGAGGCAGTTTGTTCCACATTGTGGGACCAGCCATTGAGAAGGCCCGATTACAGGCTTCCTGGCCAAGTGGAGCAAAAGCGCCAAGGATGCTCTGGTGGGTCGGCCCGTTGCTGACCTTTGGGAGATCCGCTCTGCCAGATACTCATGCCTCAAGCCATGGAAGGTTTTGTAAACCAAAACCAATACCTTGAACCTTATCCAGCATGCAATGGGTAGCCAGTGTAGGCAGGCCAGAATTGGCATGATGTGGTCAAAGCGACCCGCTGTATTCTGCAGCTGCTGCAGTCGCCGGACATGGGTCAAGGGAAGCCCCATATAGAGAGCGTTGCAGTAATCAATCCTCAAGATGACCAGCGCTTGCACAGCAGGGAGTTATTTCTATTTCTCATCCAAACGGCAGAGCCAGGGGTTGGGGGTTCAATTCCCGGTTGAGCCTCCTTGACAGTTACAAGGAAAACAATCTTATAACTTATCACTTACCACCAGGTTTATAACACTGGAATGCCTGATCAGGGTGCCGTGTTTCTAGAAGGAGATCAAACATGTACGTTGATTTAACACCTCCAAGTAAGATTCCCATTGGCGTATCCTCTTCTCCTTCATATGATCTCTCCAAATAATCATGGAACTCATCATACTTAACGAGACGACAGCAATCTAAAGAAACAGCCTCTTCTAAATCCATAATCTAAAATCAAAACAGAAATAAAGATTTAATTTTGGCCAGACATTCAGTTGATACTGGAGTTAAGGATATCATTTCTTCACATTTTGCAACATAAGCATTCCGTAAGTTACTTTGTTAAAGAAAATTAAAATAAAACAACCTCTAAAATAGACAGCAATACTTCTAATAGTTTAAGTGTCGCATGCCAACATTTCACACCCTTCTCCAGCTCCAATGCACTGGCAAAGTTATACTCACAGGACTGCCCTTGCTTAAGATCTATGTGTTATTTCCCAAGGTATCAAAGGCAGCCGATATATCTTAAATTACAAAGCATTTGCTTGTACCACTTTGGTACTATTTGTCTTAAAGAGAAAATGATAGTAAGAAAATAATGGGACTTGGAGCAAAATGCAGACCGCGCACATGTGGAAATTATCTCCATGAGCACACAGGTTCCTTCTTCCTGTCTACTTGGCATTCTGCTGTTACAGATGGATTTCCCATTGTTACTATGTCTTTTTAGGAGAACAGAGAAGATCCAAGAGACGGGGCCAATCTCCATTCGCTGTGCCCCAGAGAGACCACCACCTCCTGCAGCCCTTAAGATCCCAACAAATTTAGCAGTTACCAATGAGGTGTGTCAGGCAGCATAGACTAACACAGCTACCTCTTCTAAAACATCCAAGTACTGTATGTGTAATGTAAGGAATATACATTATACTTTACCTTATAAGCTATCTCAACAGCTTCCTTCAAAGTCTTGTCCTTGTGAACCTCTAGTTTATTTTCCAGCATTATTTGTTTCACAGGATGCATACAAAACAATTTTATCTATATAGCCATTAATAAAAAGAAGGGAAAAAAATCAAGCAACAGATTTTCAGAGATGTTCAATCGTTCTGATCAAGTCAAGGCTTTACACCATTATGAATAATCTTAGCAGGGCCAAAAGGCATTTTTCAGATTTGCCAGCAGCCCGAAGGCCACACTTCAAAGGGTGGTGAACCTTTGGCACTCCAGATGTTTTGGACCATAAATGCCACAGTCCTTTGTCATTGGCAATACAGGCATGGAATTCTGGGAGTTGTGGTCCAAAACATGTGGAGTGCCAAAGGTTCACCACCACTGGACTAGAAGGACTGGCCCAAACAGATTGTTTTTAAATGGGAAAAGTCTCCTTGCACTCTGTTCTGGACAAAAAGTATTATTTTTAAAAAGGTTATTAGGGCCCAATATGTGCTGACAAAATGTAGTCATGCCCCTAGAAGGCATAAAGGGACTTTTCAAGTACAATTATCAACATAAAACTATGTTTTCAAAGTAAAAGCAAAGCAAAGCAAACAAACAAAAAGCAAAGTGTTCTGCTTATATACTGCCCCATAGTGTTTAAAATACTCTCTGGGAAGTTAATTATGCAGGTTACAAAATGCCACACACATCCATCCAGCAAGCTGGGTAATCATTTTACCGACCTCGGAAGGACAGAAGGCTGAATCAACCCCAAGCCAGCTACTTGGGATTGACTCCCAGGTCATGAGCGCAGCTATAGCTGCATTACAGCAGGCTCCTTATTGGGGGGGGGGGGGAGGAGGTGGTACAGGGGCATGTGGCCTATGGGATCCATGTTGTCCACCAATTTTACACAATAAATAGAAGGTAAAATGGAGTTTTCGGATATGTAATGCTTTAAACATGAATTACGTTTTGCAATACACAAACAAATGCTGATTATGCTTGCCAAAAATCTTGTTGCTTAGTGTAGTGAATCACACTGGAATAGGCCCACTGAACTGATGGGAGGTTTTTGTGAGTCAACTCCTCCCCAATTCTCTTCATTTCAATGGGCCTTTTCTTAATTGTGACTGGCTTTGCCATTGCTGGTATATTTTGAGAGCTCTGTGGTACCTTTAGCACTCAAAAGACACAATTGGACCATTATTACATTAGGTTCTTGATGAACTCTTCTATCTACCTTACCTAGGCAAAAGCAAAGTCCAGAAATCTAAATTTAAGTAATAATTCACTAGCACAGTGTAGAGATGTAAAATTTCCAGAAATCTTGAAGCTCGGTAAAAAAAAAAAATGTGTTTTCCATTTTATTCAGGGGTGGTGGTGGAAATTTTTGAAAAAACTGAAAAAAATGCTACATTAACACTCCCCACTCCTTTTACAGCTTGAAAGTCATTCTGTTACTTTAGGAACATAATACATGACTATGGACAATTTGACTTGGCATAAAATTATCACAACTAGCATATTAAAATATAGAGTATCCAAACAATTATTACAAACAGAATTAACTTTTTAAATAATATTTATTTGTAATTCTAAGTAACAAATGAAGTAATCTCCTGAACTGTTTACAAGTTTATGTGGAATAAAAAACCCTCTAAAAAACAATGTTTAAAAATCTAGAATTAACCATTCACATTTCCTTTCCACAGTATTAAATAAAAAAAATAAAAACCTCATTCTTGTAAGTGAATGAAAGAAAGTGAGACTAAGTTTCAATGAATGGGTGTGAAATTTAATCAGAATCATTTTTGTTGCTCTGTATTTTCTTCCAGTGCTTCAAGGCCTAATGAAGAGGACAGAAGAGAACCAAACACACCAACTCACATGCAAAAACAAAAGTGAAACCTTTTTCTTGTGAACACCTCCTAAAGCAGTGTTGGTGAATCTATAGCAGGGTGCCAAAGGTGGCACTCGAATTGCAGATTGGGCACTCTGTCTCTAAAAGGTTCACAATCACTATCCTAAAGGGATAAATGCATATTTTTCTTCACTGGAGAGTTCAGTTTGTAACCTAGGACATGCTTGTGCTTAGTGTACAGAAATCAGAAAAATCTGATACTACGCATATTTTTAGAAATGATTTGGAAAATATTAGAACACCCTGTCTTAAAATATTTTATTCATCGTGTTGAAATAAAACATTCCATAATCTTTTTTTTTCAATTTTTCCAATTTTTTGGCAAAAAACCCAAAAGGCTTCAGGGAAAAAAAACAAAACGTTTCCCCCTCAAACTTTCTGCGTTTTTTTTCCGGACCTTCACATCTCTAGCACAGTGACATATCAAAATATGCAGATAGTTCAAATACAAAGCATCTCTAATTTAACAACTCTCATAAATCAGTGATACCTCTTTTACAAATATTATACTATCTATAAAAACATCTATGCCATTTTGTACTAAGCAAGAATGAAATATACTGAAACAAACCTTGCAGGTATTGCGCTCTATTTCACGCTGCCTCTTTTCTTGTTCTTCTAACTCTTTTTCTTTTTCTACCAATTTCTTAATATGCTCAGGATATTCATCCACTTCTAGGAACTCTATCATAGGAATAAGCAATGAGTAAAATATGGATTAAACTAAGCTGTGCATGTGTTTGTCAATTTATGATCTAGTCTTCCTTCACAGGAAACTCAGAGCATCTTTATATATTTGGACAGCACTTATGCTATCTATCCCATTAATTTCAACAGCAGATCTGAATAATGTGACTAGAACACCTACAGGTTCACACCAAAGAGATCCTCACTTTAAATGGACTATGTATAGTTAGAGGAAACTGTTAGTATTACTGTTTCAACATATGCAACAAAACTGTAGCACATGTACAATTAATAAATCTGCAAGCCTTAGAGGTGTGACAATACTTCTGTCACTGTTTCAAATATGTGCAGTTACTGCGATTTTTAAAAAAGGTATCACTGCAAACATGGTATGACTACCCAGAAAAGTGATGAGTACTTTTTATAAAAGTGTCACTCTGGGCAGTTTACAAAAATTGGGACATGGACAATACAATGAAAAATAAAATTCAACAATATACAATGCATAGACTGAAATAAAAAGTAACCAATCAAACATAATTAAATCTGACAACAAAGCAAAAATCATGAATCCAATTCATACAAAATCAGAGGCAGATTAAAATATAAACCAGATCAGAGAGATGGGCGAAATGACAAACATTGGTCAGGGAAAGTGCGTCTATGCAGCCAGGTTTTAAGCTGTTTTTTAAAAAACTTGCAGCGTCTGGGCCAAACCAATCTCAGGGGGCAGCTGGTTTCACAGCCAAGGTGTGACCACCAAGAAAGCTAAGTTCCTAGTAGCGGTTTTCCGAGCTTCCTTTGGGGTCGGCACCATCAGGTGGCCCACCTGAGAGGAGCGAGTGTTTCGGGTAGTCCTCTGTGGCAGGAGTTGTTCTGACAGATAACTAGGCTCCAAACTGTTTAGGGATTTGTATGTCAACATAAGAACCTTGAAGTCAATGCGGAATTGGATTGGGAGCCAGTGCAGTGTGGCCAGAGTTGGGGTAATATGTTGGTTTCTTTTTATACCCGTAATCAATCTGACCACTGTATTCTGCAGTAGCTAGAATACAGCACTAGAATACACTGTATATACAGTTTTAAAACAAAAAAATTACACTGCTATCTCTTTTAATATTCTCTTAGGAAGTTAATTCACAACAGTATGAATGTTTACATTTTTGCCCCTTTATTAACAGAAAGCATAATTATTACCACTTCATTTATAAAGCTGCATTTTATATAATGCATTTTAATGGCATAATTTAGTTGAAAGTGGAAAAGAACACACAGTACTTACTTGCGTTTCTTGTTGTATCCTTCAATCTATATATGAGCATATAGGCATTTGTGGAGCTATTGGATAAATTATTGTTTTGAAAAGAGTCAGTATCTATAGCCAAACAGCAAAATAGAATATTCCTGCCTACAATATTTAAACTAAATTATATCTTCTTAATACAAACATCATTATTTCCAAAACATCTGTAAATGCCAGTAATGCAGAACCATTTGAAGCTAAAAACTAAGTAGGGGTGAGCTGATTTAGAAGACATATAAATATACTGACTATCTTACTGGGAAGTTCATCCATTTTATCATAATAAAATTAATTCAATAAAAAGGCGATCAGCTGGACTACTTATTACTGTGTTTCAACAGTTTTCTGACCTTGCAAAAGCACTGGAATAATACCCTCTGCTTCCAGATGTTCCGCCATATGTTTTCTTGATATCTTCAGGAGTTATCTAGTCAGAAAATTTAGAAGTAAATAAATTTACCAAATTAATTATTTAATTTGCATTTATTTGCAGTTTCTATTTAATGAAACATGTAGACATCTCATTCTTATTTACGTGGTATAGAAGCAAGTGCCAGGATACAAAGGGCGATCATACATCAAATTATGTTTATGTTTAGAGAAACTTCTTTTACATATGAACTGACATGTGGAGGAAGAACTACTCATAATATATTATGAAACAGGTACCAGACCTAGTTACTTCCTCCCCCCTTGGTGGGGGAGACCACTGTAGAAGTACACACAGTTGTATGAGCATAAATATATTGGCCAAAATCCTACCACTTACAATATGCCAACAGAAGTGCAATGCCTTACATAGCAGCAGTGAGTTGCTCCTAACTAAGGAGGTGACACTTTGTCAAGTGCCAATCATGTGACTTTGCATGCAGTGAAGAATGTGTCAATTCCTTAAACATTCCTTTAATTCTTTAAATTCACCAATTTATACCACTGCATTAAAACAGGCATGCGTCTGTAATAGGATAGCAGCTCTTGTAGGTAAGAGTGGAATATTACCCTCACAGAGGATAAACAGTCCCTTAACAAATTGTTGCATTGCATTCAGTGTTCCAGCTAATCAGTTGTGCTTCCTTCCAGGACATTTAAATCCTTTGCTGTTTCCCAGTTTTTTTTAAATGTTCACTTCTCCTTGAGCTGCTCCAAACCTCCTTCTTCATTTTTTTTCTAAATTAACTGTGGGGTTCATCCTGACATGCCGCTACCACCTCTTCTAGTTTCTGGGTGGTGCTATCATGTTTAAATAAATCTGCCCTCCTGTTACATCTAACATGCATCTTACCTTGCTAACATGTTGATCATTGAAGCTGTACCACTGGTCATCACTAAAAGATTTAATGCACGCATAGTAATGTCCACCAGCTGCACTTCCCGAATGGACCATAACCGAAAATAATTCATATAGTAATGAATTCTGTGAAATATGGGGAAATAAAAAAATATACTGCTCAGAAAGGCCCATGGTTAAAGTATCCTTATATTTTTTTCACAACTACACAAAATAAAAAAAGTTGAACTACTGTGAAGCACTTGTTGATCACAATGCCCACACTGAGTAGACATTTTCATGAATGCTGGAACCATTCTTTCTGCCATTAATATTAACATAAAGAATTTAATTTTTCACAGATATCCCATAACGAAGCAGCTGCCTTTATCAAATCAGAAAGTATGACACCTGAACATCATCTTAAGACCCCTATAGATCTTTAGAGATCTCCAGAAAAAAAAATCTGAAGCCTGTGTTTGCACATCTTGTATTTATTCCAGAAACAGTCAAATTCAGTATCAATGAGATAACTTTTAGCTATATCAAAATTCATCTGGAAATACAGTGGACCCTCGTGTAACAAACGGTTTGTATAATATAAAATCTGTACAACATAAAAATTTCCACAGATAGGGGAAATTTGCGTAACAGAATCGCCTATGGGGCAAATCTATACAACATAAAAATGGTCACGATTAGGTATTACTCTGTTTTCAATGCATTCCTATGGAAAATTTGTATAAAGGAAAATTTGCTTAGCATAATTTCATTTGGAGTGAATTAATTCCTTTATACAAGGTACCAATGTAATGGTAAGATATATATTAACATCAGCTTGTCTATTTATACAAGCTTTATTTATCTACATTGTTTCTATGTTCCATATTCACAAACTGAAATCCAAAATACAGTGGACCCTCGTATAACGGTTTGTATAACATAAAATCTGTACAAGATAAAAAATTCTGGAGATAGGGGAAATTTGCGTAACAGAATCGCCTATGGGGCAAATCCGTACAACATAAAAAAGGTCGCAATTAGGGATTACTCTGTTTTCAATGCATTCCTGTGGGAAATTTGTATAAAGGAAAATTTGCTTAACAAAATTTCATTTGGAACAAATTAATTCCTTTGTACAAGGTACCACTGTATTGGAAACCTGTGACTTTTTGAGAAGTTACTGCCATATTTCAATTGTACAGAAATCAGTCATACAGCTTTGGAAACATTGTAGGCACAAACACTTAAAATATATTAAAATAAAACTTAATTTGCAGATAAGTACTGAAGTCAGACCAAACGAAAGATGCAATGGTATAATGAAAATATGAAGAAGGTAAAAAATGCAGACACAGTCTAAAAAAGGCACATTGAAAAAGCAAAGAATGCCACTCTAACATATGTCATAAAAAAGTTAAAAGCATTATAGCATTACACAATCTTTATTATTTAGGTATAATTCTGGACATACAAGAAAAATATTCAAAGTGCTCAATCTACAAGCCAGTTTAATTCTATGGAGGAAAATCCATGCTTTCTTTGCTGCTGCTGCTACATAAAATCTGATAATCTTTTGTTGGCATGTGATGAATGATGCACGGTGTGTGTTGTGTCTATGTTTTTCTGTCTCTTGCTTTCATTTATTTATATTTCCTTCACATTTCCTTTCAACAGTAAACTACTGAATATTGCTGGTATTACACATAGCTGATCTCTGTACAGGGTCAGAAACTTTTCAATGGAAAACCTCTATTGCTTTTACTAAGGTAGCAAACCTGCAAGGGAGGAACAGCTAATTTGTCCTATTGTAATTTATTTCATTACTGTTTTACTAGGTAGTCTACAATGAGTATAAAGTGCTGGCAAACTAATGGGTCACGTACCAATTTGCTCTGTCAGCATTTCAGGACTCTTATGATTTCCCCCTCAGTTGTTTTGTATCTCGTTCCAAATGCTATATATTTATTGTTTGTTTATATCCGCACTCAAATATATGGTGTGAATAAATTCTTTTTGCAATGTTATTTTACATTGGCCTTCCTTTCAGACTTGGCTGGAGAGCGGGTTGTTTTGCAGTGACATTAGTAAGCTGCTGCTCAAACATTTTTAAATCATGATGTACACATTCAAGATTGTATTTTTAATAGTCCTCTTAATAGCTTTAATGCTCTAAACCAGGGGTCCTCAACCTAAGGCCCCGGGGCCGGATGTGGCCCCCCAAGGTCCTGAATCCGGCCCTTGGAACCAATTGCAACCCCCCCACCTACCCCCTTGTTTTGTGAGCAAGCAAGCCTCTGCAGCTGGTTTTGGACTGTAATCCGGCCCCCAGTGGTGTCTGGGTGGTGGTGGACCGGCCCGCTGTTTGAAAACTTTGAGGACCCCTGCTCTAAACATTCAAAAATTGAAATCTTGACACCTTCACTAAGAATGCTACAGGAACAACATTTTGTTGAAATCACTGCCTTATAAGTAGCAGACAGACTGTGCCTGAGCCCCCCACTCCACCCATTTTCCATGACTCAACATCCAGAAAAACTCACCTGGATAAATACTAATAGAGCAACTGTTTTATCTTTAAACATAACAGATTAGCCATACAACTGTTTTTGAAGAGTACCTTTTCATTAGCAACTTTAGAAATCTTTTCAGCAGTACTATTGTTTTCAAGACAGATTCCTTCATCAACTCCATCATCATTAGAAAAGTCGTTGCTCATCTGATCACTGTGACAACTGCCTTCATTCTCTGCTCCACTGTCAGTGCAACTCTCTGTTTGAGGAGACTTCTTAAAACAAGCAGAAAAAACTAGTTTTTTAAAATATTCAGAACCTCTCCATCAAAATACTACCAATGTTCAAAACAGAATGGATGTACTAGTACACATATTAATCACTTCTTAAATTTTCCAGCACAAATAATGCTAAATTCCAGTCCTGTTCTTGTACTGATGTGTGCTCCTGAGATTCCAGGGCCCTACCTTCATATATGCTTTCATTCATGAACAGGCATGTTAACATGCAATGCAAGGAGGACATTTTAAGGAATGGCAAGTCTAACGTTTCTTCCTCTTCCTTGTTCCTACACAGGACAGTAAGAAGCAAGACAGGCCTACACAGAGATTTGCAAACACGTTGTTTATCTCTTCTAGAACCGTTCCTTCTATTGACATTATCTTTGCCCACATCCTGTTTTTTCTCATTTCTGAAGATAGGATAACATTTGCTTGCCCCTGGTCTTATGGACTTCAATGGCTATGTGATATAATAGCTGTTTTCTAATACAGTGGACCCTTGTATAACAAACAGCTTGTATAACATAAAATCTGTACAACATAAAAAATTCCAGGGATAGGGGAAATTTGCTTAACATAATCACCTATGGGGAAAATCCGTACAACATAAAAATGGGATTAGTCCATTTTCAATGCATTCCTATGGGAATTTGTATAAAGGAAAATGTGCTTAACATAATTTTATTTGGAACAAATTAATTCCTTTATACAAGGTACCACTGTATCTGAAAGACTAAGGAGAAAGACTGTGGAGCAGGATCTGAACTAATGGATTCAAAATGATGAAACAAATGTCTGACAGTAGGAGCAATTCAGCAATGGAACAAACAACTTCAGAAGTTGACAGACTCTCTTGAGTTTTAAACAAAGGATATATGGTTATATGCCAGGGATGCTTTAGCTGCAGATTCATTGCTTATGTGTGGCATTGGACTTAACAACGCATGACATTCATTCCAGCTCTAAAAGTCTACAATCACAGACATCCCATAGCTAGTATATGCACAAGCAGGTATAAGGTTCATCAGGATTTGCTATTAGAACACTAAAGAATTAACAGGAAATTGGCAGAGCTTTTCAACTTTCCATATTCTTCAGTAACAAAAATAGCAAAAACTAAAAGCTCTCTCTCTCTCTCTCTCTCTCTGTCTCTGTGTGTGTGTGTGTGTGTTGAAAATATGACATGAAGGACACAGATATTCCATTCTTCTATTCTATGTGTAAGACTATATCCCTGAGCCATCCTTGGTCTAATTTATGTTGGCATTCCTCAAAGTTTTGATCTTCTGCAAGATGAAAAAAGGGGTATCAGTTTTTTTTCTACAAGTATAACCAAAGTCCTTTCCTCTATTTTACAACAGATAAACATCAGCATGTTGCAAATATAGACAATGTACTATATTTTCTCTAGTAGTATATTCTTTTGGAAAAGTCACTACTCATTAATGTCAGACACTAATCATTAATGTCAGACAATTGAAATCATAGTAAGTCATAGGCTTAGACATTTTCAGCTGGGATTCTTCAAATTAGTTCCATAGCAAATGGTCAGTCTGGGTTCTATGCTAGATAAGCAACTTGAGAGAGAGAAAGGAAAAGCAATATCAAGACTCTGACACTGGGAGTAAATTTCAATGTCATCATGACATCCTTGCCAATAAAGTTAAGTATAGGAGACCATTAAAAAAACACAATCAACTACACACTGTTCATTACCTCATCTTCAATATCAATGAATGCACTCATGTCTAGCTCTTCAGGAAATGTCATACGGTCATTAAGTTTTATCCTGTGCATAGTGGTATAATCAAAGTCAAATCTCTTCAATTGTAAGGTTAGCAGGTAAGGGAAATGCAAGAATCGCAAACCCTAGAAAACATAAAGGAAACCCAACAGAGAATTATGAAACAGTTTTCAGAAACATAGATACAGTCACTTCATATTATATATTTTTAAAAGTTTACCTTTCGTGCATCACACTTCTTCTTACATCTTTCACAAAAATACTGATTGGGGCCATCAAGAATCTCAGGTTGAATAAAAGCATGTAAAGCTTCCTCCTAATTAAAAAACAACAAAAACATTAGCTGATGCCAAATAAACTATGTGTAGCCTGGAATTAAATAATCTCAAACAAAAAACTTGATTCTATGAATAACAGGGGGGAAATATCAAGGTTCCGGGGAAAGGAGCTATAAGGTGTGCAAATGTTTGCATTCTGCAAGCATCAAATCTTTTTATTACATGGTTGATGGTTCCATCAATAGGTTTGGTGGAAAATATGAAACAAAATCATTCTGTTATGTTGCATAGCACACGGACTCATGGCGGCACATTCAGTTATAAAAGCAGATCAGTTTCATATTCTTGCCTTCTTGGCTGCCAGGTAGCTTTCTTGATTTGGAAAAAAGAGCATCAGTGAGCATGGGATATTAAAAGGTACAATCTCTCAATCTTCACATATTAATCTGAAAGCTCAGGTTTCAGCTCGGCACCTGGCATGCATGTAAAAACCTCCTTAAGCGTAGGATGAAAATTTTAGTGTACAAAATGTCAATAATCAAAACTCCACACCTTTTGAAGTTTATATGAGACTCCTGTTTTGTACAACACAGGCATATGTTCCATGTACAAGAAAAATATCAGGTATAAAAGGCAGCACAAGAAATGTAAATTATTTTTCTAATAATCCCCATACTACATATAATGCCATTTATTGGATTTATCCATGGATAATTCTTCTGGCTTAATGCTTGCCAATTAGTATTGACACTTAATGTGATTAGATCATTCAATCACTCCTTACAAGATGTTGCTTCCAAATTAGTTACTTTTGAAGAACTTCAATTTTGCCATAACAGTAAGTCACTGCTGGGCTTCCTTCCTTCTAAGAGGTGTACCAGATTAATGCTTCATGCAGAAACATGGGGGAGGACTTTTGCTTAAGAAAGAGAATCCTTATTATACACATTCAAGAAGGAAACCTTTCTTGGTTAGGTCAAGTGATAGGTTCATAAAAGTAGGCTTCAGCAGGTTGAACTATATTCAGAACATGTCCCAGTTGAAATACCATGATCAATGAAGTCATTATTTTTTGCCTTGAGAGTAAACCACGCTCAAATCCACCCATTGGAGGGTGAGATGTCCCACTCATGGACTAGATCATGTATGGGGCTTTAAGATAATTGGGCCGCAGCGGGTGGGGCGGGGACTTATCTCAGTTCCTTTTCCCTTACAGGTACATTTAACAGAGTCATGAGAGAGGACTCTCCTGGTGGCATCGCCTAGTTCATGGAATATTCCCCCCATGAGGATAGGATGGCCTCCCCTCTCCTGTCCTTTCAGCAACCAGTAAAAATATTTCTTTTCAGACAGGCTTTAATATTTAATTTTAACATAAGTTATATATGCTATGGATTGAGCTTTTAACATTCTTTCAATGCTTTTATAATATTCTAAATGTGTTTTAATATGTTTAATGTGATTAATTGCTCTTTAACTGTTAAGGAACAGGCCTTTACAACACAGCTGGATGTCTAAAAATAGTATCAACAGATTATGTGTGCAGACTGGATGCAGTCATGGCATGTACCAAGGCCAACAGGCTCAAACTCAACCCGAGAAGACTGAGGTTATGTTCTTCGGGACTTCCCCTTCCAGATATGGAGGCCCTCTCCCCAGTCTGGAGGGCATTTCCCTCCAGCTGGCGGACAGTGTCCGGAATCTGGGCGTGATCCTGGATCCGGCCCGCACTATGGAGGCTGCCGTGTCCAGGACTGCTTTTTTCCACCTTTGACAAATCACCCAGATTCGTCCATACCTTGAAGGGGACTCCCTGAGAACGGTTGTGCAAGCATTGGTGATCTTGAGAATAGATTGCTGCAACGCTCTTTACATGGAGTTGCCCTTGAGTCTCCTTCGGCGACTGCAGCGGGTGCAAAATGCGGCAGCCAGACTGGTGGCGGGTGTGCGTCGATATGACCACATCACCCCAGTACTGGCTCGCCTGCATTGGTTACCCGTTGCGTCCCAAATTAGATTCAAGGTCTTGGTTTTAGTTTATAAAACCCTCCATGGCCTGGGACCTGATTACCTGGCAGAGCGGATCCCCCAGTGGTCAACTTCGACCCAACCAACTAGGATGTCGCGGGCATACTCGCTGCGGGTGGCCACGCCCAGCGAGGCTTGAAAAACGTCCACCCGTAACCGAGCCTTCTCTGTGGCTGGCCCAACTCTATGGAACCATCTCCCTAGCGAAGTGCGCCTTGCACAGTCCCTGCCTGCCTTCTGGAAGGCTTTAAAGATCTTGCGCTTCCGGGAGGCGTTTGGTGACTCCTGATTTTGTCCGCCCTCTGCCTCCATGTCTTTTTATTACTATGTTTTGAATTGATTTTATTATTTGTTTTGTTGTATTTAATTGTTTTTGTTTTGCTCTGATGTGAACCGCCCAAAGTTCCTACAGGAAGACGGCGTGGTATATAAGTTTTTAAATAAATAAATAAATAAATAAATAAAAATATAACAAAAGTGCAAATATCATTTTTCAGCAATTGCCTAAACATATGGATTACTTGGATATTATAAATTCCAGCTATTTATACTTTTAGAAAATGAAGCCACAACACTACACTGGGATGAACAGGTTATCACAGATAAAATAATGGATTTAAATAAGCCAGATATTATACTTTTGGATAAGCAACAAAATATACTTTATAGAAGTTGGAGATCCACTAATAAGCAGCTTCCAAAGTACAGAAAAGTAAAAAAAAAATTGCAAAGTACCAAACATTAAGACAAGAAATTATGAATACTGAAGTAATATCTGGTCATCATCCTCCCCATACTAAATTCAGTGACTAGAGCAGTTCCAAAACCTTTGATTAACCATTTAAAATAATTGCCAATAATGATAATTATCTTCTTCAAATTAAAAATTTTGCAGCTTTACAAATATCTCATATTGACTCTTAATATGCAAGTCTAACAAAAGGCTCCACCCCCAGACACAAGCAATTCTGAGCAATAATAATAACATTAACAATAACAACAACAACAACAATAAATCTTGTTTTATTTATAATTTTAGAACAATTATCACATTTTTCTTGATCCCATCCCCATAACTATAACCAAGACTGATGGCTTCAATAATGTACTCCAGGCAACTAAGAAAACAACTTTAATCCATAAAATGTCAAGTTAAAATAAATATTAAACTGAAATGTTAGCTCTATTTCTCTTCTCACATCAGAATCAGTGGAAATCCTTACTCAGATAATGGAATAAACAATTTAAAAGATGAGGGAGATGAATATGGAAAATAATCCTCATTAAACAGGCTAAATTGTCAAGGATGACATTCTGGATGAATACCTCTTCCAAATGATCAAGCTACTTTTCTCAGAAGAGGCTCCAATAGTCATATGGCAAGATACACTAGCTCATACAAATAGATAATTATGCCATATTTTGGGAAGGAGGACAGTTGCCAGTTATCCACAGTCTGGTACGCTCCCTACTTCCATCCTCCAGATGTTTTGGACCAGAAATCCCACAGTCCTTTGTCACTGGCAATACAGGCTTGGAATTCTGGGAGTTGTAACAATCGGTTGATTGTTCTGGCAGGGAAGACTGTAAGATGTGAAAACCTGCTTGTAAAATGCAGTACTGAAAGTGTTTGTAAACCATCCCAATAGAGTTGTTAAAAAGTACCAGAAACATTCCTTAACAAATGAATTCTTGAATTATAGTTCCTTTGGTTGGGTGTTTTAATTACTGCCCAGTAAACTCTAAAATGCAGCTGGGGAAAATTTTGAATATACACTTGGTTAATCTCTTGGAATGAAAAGCAAAAAGATTTCCATTTGCTCTTTAAGACACTACACTAGTTCTTTCTTCATCACAACAATACTTCCAATAGTTTTTAAAAAAAACATGCAAGCTAATCTTGGGGGTATGTATGTTTCAATTTTAAATCAACAGGACTTGTACTTAAAAGCTTTTTAAAAAGAAAAGACATTTAATCCAGCAAACGTGAATGCTAGCATAAAACTGGGTTCAAGGGTCTAAGCGTCTAAAATCATGAGGTAACTTCATTTGGCATGAATAAAACAAACATGCAATTTGCAAATTACAAGGTAAGTAAGTTAGGGGTAGTCTTCTATTTTTGGATAAAGAAATATTGAAAGTCAGTTTCGCTCTCTCATGATAAAAGTTGCACTATAGGATCTAAATAAATACTAGGGGGCTTAGATGGTCTTCTGCTAATTGGGCAGAAAACTCACCAACTGCAAAATTACTGGTACACAGTTTTTTAAAAAGTGATGTACGTGTGGCTCTTCAAAAATCAGATGAGAAATCATGAATGGTAATATAAGTATATTATTTAACCACATAATTGGTTACCAAGGAGATTATACTTAAATAATTTTTTTGACTTCCATTTCCTTTAACATGTAATTTTCCAATTTTCTAAAATTATCTGTCAACATTTAAAAACTGTGCTTCTGTTTTACAAATTTTCATTCATACAACTGTTTTTCAGTGGAATCAATGCTATTTCCATGAAAATGTATCACTTCATAATGTGACATGACTAAAAAGATACATTCCTATTCCATTATAAAAACTAGGGGAAGGATCCAAAACACTAGTACAATCCTACAACACAAGTTAACTTGCCTGCTCTTTGTCCCACTGAAAATAGTGTCCACACTAAGTGTGTGTCTCTTGTTTCTTTGTCATAAAATCAGAACAATCTTACAGTGACCCTAATAAGGCTTCAAGGTAAGTAACTTAATGAGTTCCTATGGGCAAGTGACGGTTCAAACCCTGCTCTCCAGAGTCCTGGTCCATACTAGATGTATCTAGACAAGGCAAATTATCTTAGCTTGGCTTAGATCAAGTAAGCTCAAGAAGTTAACTTGCCAGAAACCAAAGCAGAATGGAACAGGTAGCACCAAAAGAAAAGAAGCAATTGACGATGATCCAAAAAGATTCAAACTAATACCAAAAAGGTTCACAATTAGCTTTTTGTCATGTGGCCATGTAAAAATAGATCTGCGTAGCTGGAAGAAAACCTAGGAATCATTGAGTCCAGCTTCTATCAAGGAGGCCCACTGGGGAATCAAACACACAAAAACTCAGACCTAAACCACTGAGCTATGCAGCAGATTATTTTGTTTTCATTTCACAGTCAAGTGTAGCATGAATGGTAAACTGGTGCTAGAAAACTTGACCAAAACTATCTAATTATATTTAACAGAGGAGTATCCGCCCGCCCCCAGCATAACTCTTAAAGATGGGCTGTGGTGGAGGGGAGACAACACCATACCTTCTACCCTGCTGTCACCACACCATGCCAATGGAAATGAAGCTGCCCAGCAGCCTCTGCCCATCCAGTGCAGGCCTGGTATGGGACATCCCACCCCCTCCACAGCAAGGAATCAGGATGCGACTGCTGCACCACCTACCTATGGGTGGGAGCTGAGGACTCCCTTCCTCTGATGGGCCTGGGAAGCCCTCCAACTACTGTCTCCTGCCCTTCCCTCTCTCTCTTCCTCCCTCCAGTCTGGACAAAGCTGAAGCCAAGAAATGAAACAGAACACAGTCTGGGATTTTGTAACTGGGCAGCTCTCCCAGGCCAAGAGAAAGAAACAGCTGGACAGGGCAGGTGAAATAGATCATACTTCACACTCTTAAATAGATCAGCCTACCTAATGGTGATAAATCACCTTCTATCTAAGTCAAATTAACTTAAAATTGAAGGCTTGTAGCAAACCCCACAAAATTGAATCTAAAGTGCTGCTTTCCCACAGAATGTCATTGCTGACCTCATGAAAACACAGTGTTTACAACTCTTGCAGAAAACATCTTCAAAGTTACTTTGCTTGTGACAAGACATGGGCATGAAGCACTTCATATTGTGCTGTCCAAATTGATGGAATGGCGCCATCATTAATTTGAAGAGTCAGGAATGAGCAATTGCACACATTTAAACCTTCATGTTTTCTCAAAATTCCGTTAACAATACTGTCAAAAATGCAAAATAAAAAAAAAACATTGTAGTACACATTTGTGAGGAGTGGCAAAACTGGAATTTTGGGGGATTATTAATTAAGAACATTGTCAATAATATCTATTCTGTCATGTTTGTTAGTAATATAGGAAGTCACTTACCTCTAACTAGAGTTCTTTGAAGGTAGTATCCTCCTTAGATCCCCTATTTTGGGTAGTGCCGCCTCTGGTAAGTCCCCTCAGGAACTGTACAGCAAGATTTGAAGACTTTTATATTCCCTTCTACAAGCCCTATTAGCGCATGTGTGTTTTTATTATGACCACTAAGCCAAATCCTTAATTATTCTAATCAATGAGGATCCATGGAGGATACTACCTTCAGAGAATCCATTGAGAAATATGTAATTTTTCCCTTCTCCAAAAGCAAGTATCCTCCATAGTTCCCAACTGTTGAAGACTAAACATCTAGAATATATAACATCACCAGAGAAGCAACTCTACAATCCAATGTAGGAGTACAACACAGCTCAGAAGACTGGAGCATCAACATGATTTCTAATATAACAGTATTAAAAATATGTGAGCACCTGACAAATCAGATTCTGCTGAATTACTCATGAAAGAAACAGACCATGTTGTTGAGCCAGACAGAACAGGTAAGAAGTCATAACATCTATGCAAGTTTCCTGTAGCTATGATTAAAACTCAAATACTTAATTTAACTTCTCATTCCCACCAGCCAGTTTCCAAATGAACAAACATTAATATATTATTTTTAAAAAATATAATAGAAAAAGAAGGAAATTATTCAGTTATTATCTTCCCTTCCCTTGCTGGCTTCTTCCATAAAACATAACTTTAATGGTGATATGAAAGCTGAGAGGAATATGGAGGTAGTCAAAACATTCCTCTTTAACAGATAATGCCCTCCATGTATTTCTATAAACTATCGATTCTTAAACTGCACAAAGAGATTTAAAGTTTAAATTTTTCAATTACTATAAACCACTGGAGTAGATTATGGTCTACAACTCAATCACCAGTTGACCAGCTAGTCTCTGCTTGCTACTGGAATTTTAAGAATGAATACTGGATTTGTGCAACTTAATTTACTCCTCATCAAACACTTATGTTCAGTTGTAAACTGCCCAGAGTGGCCCTACCGCCAGATGGGCGGTATATAAAGCAAAGCAAAGTGTTCTGCTTATATACCACCCCATATACTCTCTGGGCGGTTTACAGTTTTATTACAGTATGTAAGCTACACATTGCTCCCCCCCTCCCCCAGCAAGCTGGGTACTCATTTTACCAATCTAGGAAGGATGGAAGGCTGAGTCAACCATGAGGTGGCTACCTGGGATTGAACCCCAGGTTGTGAGCACAGTTTTAGCTGCAGTACAGGCATTTAACCCCTGCACGAGGCTCTAATAAATAAATAATAAATCTAGTAAATAAATAATAAGCAAAAGCATATACTTAAAACTATTGTTGTGTATAAATAACAAAAATACACTCTTGCTTTATGCAGATAATCACTTAAAATACCGAGGAGATTCTGTTTTATTTTTTAAACCCTTCTACCATCATCATTCAACAAAAAAGAGTGTAACAAAAACTCTTTTTTCATTTGCCAAAAGCAAGCAATCAAAATTGATACTTTAATGCTTAAAAAGCAGCAATGATTAGGGGAAAAAAGAATGGCTAGTCAGAGTATCAATATGTCAGAAAGGGATATTTGAAACCTTTATAGGATGATCAAAAGAGTGATCATATGTTTTAGCACTGTAATGCTAAGAGATAATGAAAAGCTACTGCCACTATTACATTTCAAACCACATTCAAACGACTATATAGAATAATTTAAGGAATTGTATCTATCTTGATAACTAGATGGATAAGTCACCTATTGTAATGACATATTTTGTAGAATAAACACTTTCTGATGTAATCATTTTCTCTGCTTGTATCCTCACCGCTACTCCTAAATGAAAAAGGACAAACAGAATTTCAAATTCTGTTTCAAAATTGTATTCTCGAAGGCTTTCACAGCTGGAATCTGATAGGTGTTTTGAGTTTTCTGGGCTGTTTGGCTGTGTTCTGGAGGTTTTTCTTCCAGATGTTTCACCAGACTCTGTGACCGGCATCTTCAGAAGGCAAGATGCTCAGGGAACTAGGAGTTCTCTCTGTGCTCTGTTTCAAAATTCTTCAACAGCAATCACCAGTTTCAGGATAATTAGTCCAAATTAACACCATCTTATTCCTCATTTCTGAGCTATCCTAAATGTAATAGAAGAAACTGCTCTGTTCTTATTACAACTGTTAAGCGAGATTAAGACTTCAGATATTCATAAAGGCATTCATACAACAGTACATCAATGTAAAAATAACACTAAATTCCTAACTACAATGAAAAGGAATGTACAAGAATATTGTAACCATAACACTACTTGACTAAACTTCTTTCCTTTTAAACATGCACCAGTAGGACTCATTGAAGGGCCAAAAACCTTACAGAACTTGCTAGCTGATTTACTGCACAAAGACGGACAACCCAAGATAGAGTATCAAGGATGATACTTGCCTTTCAAAAAGTGACACCACAGTGGTATTATGTACGCAATACATGTATAGATGTACTAGCAGTCAGTATAACAGTACACACCACACTTGCAAAAGCCTGATTGGAGCCATAAGGCCGAATGACCAAGGGAATATCCAGGTATGTATCAATTCTCCAACTCTCATAGCCACATTCCAGACATCTTACATAGTCTTTCAGCTTGCCTTGATAGAGCTGATTTATCAGATCAGCCTGTAATTAAGAAAGAATTTTCATGTTTTAGTGAAAGGATGTAAATCTGCTCTCTTGTATTATGCAATATTCTATCCTGTAACATTTAAGCGGAACTAATTTACTGACTTTGAAGCATTTAAGTAATATACATAAAGATAAAAAGTAGTTCAATTTGCTAATCTTTTTTCCTTTGATTCATTAAATATTTAAATAATCAAATGTACAGTGGTACCTCCATTAACAAAATTAATCTGATCTGTGGGCCATTTTGCTGTGCAACAATTTTGTTAACCGAAAAGCAGTTTACCATTGAAATGAATGGGAAGCCAATTAATCCATCCCAGAGGTCGGATTAATTGACAGTCACCTCCTTTTCCTCGCTGTGGTGCCCGGTGGGGTAATAAAGGAAGTGTTGGATCAGCAATGCGGGGAGCTTTGGACTGTCTTGATCCGAGGGGGAAAACAAGGCTACCACCGCAGGGAGCAAAGTTGGGTGGCAGTGGAGAAGGAGTTAGCTCTTCCCACTGGCCGGTTTCACTTCAGACACCTAGCTTCTTCGCCACTGCCACCCAACTTTGCTCCTCGTGGTGGTAGTGAGGGGCGGCAGGCAACCCCTTGCTACACCACCCCTTATGGCTGGGCAGCGCGGCAGATCCGGTCTGCCGCTTGGGAACGTTTGAACTTCCTCGGTGGCAGACAGAGCAGGAAGTTCAAACCTTCCTGGGCAGTGGACCGAGCAGTGGAGCATCTGATCTGCCACTCTGCCCAGTGGGGATGAAGCCGCTCGCTTGCCAACCAGTGGCTTCATTATTGCCGGCCAGTTTCCAATGGGGTGCGCCCAAAAGCCACAAACCGGGACATCCCATTGGAATTTTTCTTTGACAAAAACATCCCTATTCCCAGAAATTTCATTTTCCTATCTAAGTTTTCAACTAACCAAGGTATTACTGTATGTTAATTTCATTCTATTGGAGATACCTGCCTTCTGTTGTAATGTAGTACCTTTTCAGACTATTTTAAGGACCTTCGCTCTCCAAATAAGTTTTCTCATCTCTAAAGATCCCGTTGTCATTGAAGGCACACTTGATGGGTACATGAAGGAGAGCCTTCTCTGTGGCAGCTCCAGATTGTGGAATGCTCACCCTTGGGAAATTAGATTGGCTTCCTCCCTTTTATTATTTTGCTGATAGCTGGAGACCCACCCTCCTTTAGGCAGGCTTTTAAATTTTAATATTAACCTCAATATGCAATTTTAAAGTAATTCCCTTTTAGCTATTCAGCTTATTAGTTTGTTTCTAAAGTGAATCCTTTAAATTACTTCACAGATTTGATTAATATGATATTTTATTTGTTTATATGTTACTTATTGTGTTTTAATTTTGCTTTTTCTACCCTTGTCTGCTGACCTAAATCCTCTCAAGTCTTATAAATGAGATTAAATGAATAATCCATTATTTCAGCTTTTGTTTCCAAATAGTGCATTTTAAAATGAAACTAAAATATTTAAAAGGCTATGGAGAGGTGAAATGTTTTTTTTCTACCAGAGTTATCATAAGTATATCTGTTGGTATTCAAAATAGGAATTGACCAATTTGTCAATTTTGCATTCCTTCCTTCCTAAATATATCCCCTTTCAACATAATGTGCAATTCTAAAATTCTGCATGAAAGATTAAATATAAATACATATTTATATCTGTTCATAATCTATAGGTCCTTAACCATCTTTTAAAATGTTATTTTCTCACAATGTACCAATTTATAAACTTATTTTAACTAAATGCATAGTACTGTACATCTGAATTGATTTTTCCATTCAGAAAAAACCTTTGCCTTCTTGTATGGTGGGAAAGAGGCACGAAAGAGCCAGATCTATCCTTTTAGTGCTGAGGAAGAGTAGGACTCATGTTCTCTAACTTTAAATTCCCAACCTGGTGCCTTGGAACTCCAAACCAATGTCAACTTAGGGTTGAACTACATATGTAGAAGGAATCAGCTAAGATGTCCAAAGGAAGTTAGGAGTAGAGATGGGCATGAAATGGAAAAAGAGTGTTTCATTTAATTGCTCAAGTAGTTTCATTTCATTTTGTTACTAAGAAACTTTTAAAGTAGTTTCGTAACGAAACACTATGCTCCTCTGGGTCCTAGAGGCACCAAAATGGCAGGGGAGCTTCCTCAAGCTCTTCCCTGTAATCCCCCCAAATTTGGAAAGGGTTGGCGTTCAGAGGACTGAGTTATTAAACTTCAAAGGGGGGTGCCCCTAGCAAAAAAATCATTTCTAATTAAACTAGAAGCTGCTGGCCCGCTAATCATTCGCATGGGCGAGCAATTATCAGTTTCTCTCTCACTCATTTAGAAATGATTTTTTCTTAGGGGTACCCCCTTTGGAGCTTAATAACTCAGGCCCCTGACCCCCTCCATATTTTGAGGGTTTATAGGGAAGAGTCCAAACTTGCTCCCCAGCAATTTTGGAGCTAATACACGGCTGCTGGAATACCAATTTTCAAGTACATTTTTATGTACTCCAAAATAACTATCACATGCATGAATAAGCACCAAAATTGCTGGGAACCAAGTTTGGACTCTTTCCTATAAACCCTCAAAATATGGAGGGGGGTCAAGGGCCTGAGTTATTAAGCTCCAAAGGGAGTCTGGGTAGTTAATTTACAGAGTGTACAGCGGTACCTTGTATAAAGGAATTAATTCGTTCCAAATGAAATTATGTTAAGCAAATATTCCTTTATACAAATTTCCCAAAGAATGCATTGAAAATGGAGTAATCCCATTTTTATGTTGTATGGATTCGCCCCATAGGCGATTATGTTAAGCAAATTTCCCCTATTGCCGGAATTTTTTATGTTGTACAGATTTTATGTTATACAAATTGTTTGTTATACAAGGGTCCACTGTATATGCAACACACCAGCAATATAGGGGTTAATTTAAACACCAAGTTAACCACTATTGATGTAAATTGTTGTTTTTAATCCTTCACAGGATCTGTTGCCTAAACCAAGAAAATCATGGGAATCAGCTCTGCAGGAATAAAAGGCTCTCCCCTGAATACAGAGAAGACTGTTGGTTTGGATCTAAGCAAAAGGCAGCGTGGCAGGGATCAATAAAGCCATTTCTTTCTATAAACCAAATGAAGCTGCAATGACTGCATTGCCATTCAGTGGCCAAGACTGGTAATGCAATATAATTTCTACAACAATTCATTCCTTGCTCTGTCACAACAAAAAGAGCTTAGAATTATCAAATTTAACAACGTATAACTGGGAGATAGGGAACAAATACAGACAATACACTATTTTTTAAACGATGACTGTAATAATTCTCATTCCTAGTTAAAAGCAGTATTCTCTTACGCATCTTTAACCCCTTACTATACAAACAACCTCAGAGCATTATACCTGTTCTGTTTGCTTCCATTTTTGTTCCAGCGCATCAAACATGACTCTGCAGAGTTCCTGCACATCATGCTGCTGCCATGCTGTTAAAAACAAAAGAGGCAAGGTAATTAAAAAAAAAAACACTTTCTAACATTTCTTATTGAGGTGAATGATTTAATTATGTTCTTGTTTCAATATTTTTATAAAAAGAAAAGGACAAACAGTTACTGAAAATAGTTGTGAGATTTTCAGGCTCACAACTATCAGATCCCGGCCGTGAAAGCCTTCGAGAATGTCAACAGCTGAAGACTAGATTAAAGCCAAATCTACTGACTTAATTACACTGGGATAAACTGGATCCAATCACTGGAAGTAATTAATTTTAGTGACTTGAAAGCTTCCTATCCCCCACTTTTGGGTGCTGAGGCCTTCTAGGGCTCCTGTTTGGTGGCAGAGATGAAGTCTTATAGCCAAACCTCAGTATGGGATTGCCGCTGCTGGAATAAGAATAACTGATAGCCACCTGGCACTTTTATTCAACTACTAAAGGCTCTCCCTGCACTATCCTGAAATTCTCAATGATTTCTCAAGGACAAAAAGGAACCCTAAGGAGCTTCAAACGTGAAGGAAACACAATAGAACTTTTGAATTTGCTTAATTATTTCCAATATCCAAATCCAGTTTACCCCAGTACAACCAGACCCACAGTGGTTTGCTTAACATTACAAATATTTAAGAACTGTAGGTATATGGGTCTCAGCTTCTTGGACAAAAGCAACTGGAGAAAGAAAAAAATGCATACCGATCTCATCTGCTTCTTTACTGAAGAATATGTGTTCTACAGTAGGAGCCCTGTATCCATGGGGGAATAGTTTTAAGCCCCCACTTTCTCCAGATGCTGAAAAATGCAGAAAATATTGAACACTGGAAGGTGAAGGCAACCCCTTGGGACACAGGGAACGGCAGGAACACCAGCCCTCCTTCCAGTTCACACAAACTAGATGGTTACGCAGAAGGAGGGTGAACAATGGAGGCTGGAAGTAATGCCTCCTCAGGAGGGTTGGTCACCTGCATACTGAGCTGCCTGATGTCAATCTCAAGCCCTGCAAGCACACCAGCCTTAATGCAGAGCCACATGGCTGGCCCTAAACACTACCTAGGAGATACCACAAACCTGCTTATTGTTGTTTTACCTCCAAGTAAACTAGAAGGCACCACAAAAAGCTCAAACAGAGGCCTTAAGCAGCCAGGAGCTGTGCTATGTAGTCTTTATGGCATGGCTCCCTTTAATGGCCAGTTCTAGTAATACGTGTGCAAAAAAAGACGGATGTTTTGGGTTAATATTTTTAATATTTTCAGACTGTGGATAAGTGAATCCACAGATACTGATCCCACTGATAAGGAGGTCCTACTTGTAGGCTAACATCAACTATCCAAAGATCTGGCTTGGCAATCTAGATGTTCTTCCACATGATCCTGGAACTATTTGAGTGGCCATTAGGGTCAGATAAATATGGAAATAAACATTTTGTTATATTTACCCTCACTACTATCCCATCCGAAGCTTCGTGTAACATCTGTTGTTTCAATTGCTCTCTTTTTGCTGGTCTGTAATAAAACAAACAGCCTTTGAAGCTGATAAGGGATGCTTGTCACTGGATCTTCTTCAGATTCCTCAAATTCCCATCTATTAAAAAAGGGGGCATCTTAGTACCATCATGCATACAGAATTGCTAAATTAAAAGGAAATGCTCTCAAAACGTTTTAGGCATAGATTTTTTTAAAAAAGAAGACTACATGACATGGAAACTTGAAACTTGACATGGAAACAAGAGGTCAAAACACAAATTCAGAAAGCCAATGATCTTATTCAGATGTTTGCTGTAATCTTCATTCATTTTTTGCAAAAAGAATCCTATTACACTTGAATAGCAAATATTTATCAACTGGCAGGTTTCTATATTATGAAAGCTTTTAAAAAACAATATAAATATTTTTCAAAGCAAACATCTGAATGCAGAGATTTGTAATGTACCAAATTACAGTCAATTCCATATTGACCAAATCAGAATGAACTTGCATAAATTACTGGGAACATTATTATAACTGGAATATATGCAGTTTAGAAATTCACAGTGTATAATTGAAATATGCCAAAAAAAAAATCCATAATACAAGTTAATACAGTCGGTCACGACTGTAACGAGACACACACACACACACACAATGCAATGCAATGGTTTTTCATTGCTTTTTTTTCTATCTACATTGTTCAATGTAAAGAACAAGATTTCTCGCCAAGACATGCAGGTAGTTATTTGATTGGGTGTTTTGTTGATTATATATATATATACATTATATAGAATAGATCAGTGGTTCTCAAACTGGGTGCCGTAAACATATGCCGGGGTGCCGCAGCAATATTTAATTTTAACTAAGACTAACTGAGCATTAAATTTGCACTGTTTTTCTGCTTTTCCTAAGTATTCAATCTGCTTTATGGGTAGCTGTGCTGTGATTTTTTTTTTTTAGCCTGACAAGGGTGTCGTGGCAAAAAAAAGTTTGAGAACCACTGATATAGATTACTGTTGTTTCCACAGTATTCTCGGGGGAGGGGGGTAGTGAATGAGCAAGATTCTATATATTGTTACAGACACTGCAGTTGTCACAGATATTAGCTGCAAGCCGTTCCTTCTATTCTGTTCAAAGATCTTCGCTTGGCACTTGTGCATACTAGGTATAAACCCAGAAATGTCAGCAGGCACCATCTTCTTATCCAACATTGTCCGATAACAATGGAACAGGGGCAGTTCTTCAGTCTGTTTTTTAACATGTTGAAGAAGGTTCTGCCACACGTATCCCTGGTGCTGCACTGAGCTGTTGAGTCAGCTTCTCTATAACTTTACACCATGCAAGCAGTATGACATCATAATTGCATGATGGTAATAATTTAATTTGATTTAATTTAAAGTGACCACATGAAAAATCAACAAGATCCCACTATTGCTCTTTATCTAGGAGAGGACTGCCAAGTTGCCAGAAATAAATCTGTAGGAAACGTTTGGAAACAGCATATATAAATACATCAGAAAAATGAAAAAGTCCATCAAATGAATGGAACAGTCTGTGCATTATTCACAACTATTTCTTTTGCTTTTTATAACATTGGGAAACTGCTGGTGAAATGATTTTTAACAGCAATTGACAGCAGTCACTACATCTCAGAAAATACAACAGTCTTTGAACATCTTTGAAAGACAGAGTACAAAAATACCTTCAACAATATTACATGCATATGACCTCATATACTTACTTATATAATGCATTTCTAAATTCAGGAGTCATGAAGAGGGTTTGTAGCAGGCTGTTCAAATAGCATGTCATTGCTTGATTTACTAGACCGACATATCCTAAACAAACCATAAGGTTGCAACAGGGTTAGCAATCATGCTATCTTCTAATAAAAACACAAAATTTGGCTCAATAGGAATTAGCAATAACTCTTACAGTAACTTCAGTAAAGTTCACTATATCAATGTGACAATATTTTGATTTCTACCAAGATCAAACACAAATCCACTAGATTTCAAAAAGAAGGAAAAAAATCTCAAACACTTCTGATGGAAAAAATGATAATGGGCAAGACCTTACATTCACATAGCACACCAACTTAGTATAAATATCTTTTTTTTACCTTTGGATATCCTAGTTTTTAACAAACCACTTAGCAGCATGATAAATTGTGAGATGTTTCCCCATCCTGGAAAGCAAGAACGCTCAGGAACTATCTATTAAGGAATGTGATCACATGCTGTCTAGAGATACAGTGGTACCTTGTATAAAGGAATTAATTTGTTCCAAATGAAATTATGTTACGCAAATGTTCCTTTATGCAAATTTCCTGTAGGAATGCATTGAAAACAGAGTGATCCCATTTTTATGTTGTACAGATTCGCCCCATAGGCGATTACGTTAAGCAAATTTTCGCTATCTCCGGAATTTTTATGTTGTACAAATTTCATGTTATACAAACTGTTTGTTATACAAGGGTCCACTGTATTTAAAACCAGTATTTTCTATGAGTTAAAACACAGAACAGCAACAGCAGGAACAGTTAGACCAAGACAGGTGTTGCATAATACAGCAGCTCATCTAGCACGGATTTATTCTCAGGAACAAAAAACTACAGCCAATTAGATAATGAAAACAGATTGTTCTCATAAACCAATGGATCCCTTATGTTACTGAAGTAGTGTACAAAACAGCAAGTTATCCACATCAAATGAATTGGAAGGAAATACATCTCTTTTATTACAGAGTTGCATGTGTGATATTAATCTCACCTGAGTCTGTGCACAGATATTTTACTCAAGGAATAAAGTACTTTTAAAACAGAGAACTAGAATGCAATCTGGGGGAAAGAGATTTTTATAATCTACTTCTGCTAGAAGGGTGAGTGTTCAATTTCAAGATACAGGCAGAAACTCAGGATTTGTGTAACAGTGACTTAAGCTGGCCTATATATCCTTTGCTTTTCTGTGTTTTCAGGACAGGGAAAGCAGCAATTGCACAGAAGAAAGAGCAATTTTCTTCACAGTGCCTGTGACCAGCCCACTCTTAATGTTCCCAAGCGTGGTTGTGCAGGCACAGAAGTATCCATGTGTGTGAATCTCTAAGACCACAAAAAGGTCTGATAGCTTGTACGCCTGGACTGACTCAATTCTAACTAGTTCCAAACTGTGAAGGCCATATGCATATGGCACAGAATTATCAAAGATCCAGTTTAAGTATCAAGTAGTACTACATTTCATTTTTCAATGAAATGCTCAACACACTCCTTCCTAGTGATTATTCTGCCCATGTTTTTCTATTACCTCATACTATAATTGAAATCAGCAGAACCTCTCCAAACATATTCCCCAGATTTCACGAGTGCTGTGCTCTGGTTGCATTTTATCTTGCCAATACTTAATTTGCTTATACAGACTGCTAAAACATTATTTATACAATGTAGAAAGAGATAGATCCTAATACCTGTTTCTGATTATTATGCAATGTAGAAAGAGATAGACCACCATACCTGTTTCTGATTTACTTAGGATTGATGAATAAGAGTAGTTCTGACTGACGTAATCATTAGAACAACCAATTGAACCTTCTCGTGGAAGAGGGCCTATAAATCTCTCCGGATTTCGTTCATCTGTTACACTGGATTCCTCCTAAAATTGATACATTAATTAATTATTTTTTCAAATGACATGTGAGAATCCTATTCAAACCATTCACACAATCAGCACAAAAGGGTTGTATTCTTCACTGATTGTACATGAAGCCCCATCTGGAACTTCTCTTGCAAGTGTGAAGTCACCTATTTCCCACAACCTCTCTGTCTGTGTAATGGAAATGCATTTGCAAGTGGGACTTTATACTCGACCCGTGTCCAGCAGGATCCTGGGAATAGCTGACAAAAATTAAGCGTTACAAAATATTACAATTAAAGGAGCCCATACAAACTGCATGTACATAAAAAAACTCAAGTGACTCCCACTACCCAAGAGTCATGGGTAGCTTTAAACAAAGCTCTTCTCTAAGAGAGTGGTTCCCAGCCTTGGGTCCCCAGATGTTCTTGTACTAAAATTCCCAGAGTCCTTTACCACTAGCTGTGCTGGCCACCATTTCTGGAAGTTGTGGTCCAAGAACATCTGGGAACTGAAGGTGGAATCACTGCTTGAAGACATGGTAAGTTATAGGAATGCGACTATCTTGTCTCAGGTAAATAAGTCACAGAGTTTATAGAAGACAATCAGGACATAAGTCTGTGATAATGCATGATCTCTCAAATGCTGGGTGTAAATATTCCTTGTGTGTATCCCACATAATAGCCTAAGATGCACTTATCTGGGTATAACCATATGCAGTGCCATTTAATACTGCTGTACAGCTCTGACTAGATCATTCTCCTCTCCAAAGAAATGAGGTGTGATTCTTGGAAGAGTATACCACAGGGTGCAAAATACTAATGGATATTTTTTCCCAAGTGTTTGAAGCTAAAATGGCTTTGATTCTTAAAAACATTTAATGACTGGGAAAAGAGAGAAAAGGAATTGGCTTTGTTTATGTAACCAAAGGGAAGGATGTGCATTATTACATTCTCTCGGAGTACAAACACACTGTTGTGGTTTCTATTTTCCAGAAAATATACATTATATATTCATAATATGAAACCGTCTATCAAGTTTACCAGCCTTCAGTGAGACACAGCAGATGATTCATACACTGGGGACAGCTTGGTTGTTTACTGTGAAGTTTATGCATGCCCTTGAAGAACAGAGCCTTTCTTCCTTTTCCTTGGCTAATTACTTCTTCTTAGGGCAGGTGAAAAAAAGCTTCATAATTTTTTCAGGCAACACAACCATTCACTTCAACAACCACCCTGATGATCTGGTCTGCATGGTCTGGAAAGATCAATGCAGGGAGCTACAGGAGGAAGCTCTGTAATGCTTTTATTTTCCATCCACATAAAACAAACTCTAGCATGCATGTTAGAACATCAGCACCAGACTGTGTCACTAAAACATAAAAGTCCTAGTGCCCTTAATGGCCTCCAAAAAAGAAGTCTGCCATTGTGTTAAAATTCTCAGAATGCAATAGCCATGAAAACATGACTATATATACCAATTTTATCTCATTATTATAGAATACTCCGGAAGAAGATGTTGCCAAACTCAGGCCTGGTAATGGCACGTACAGTATTGCTATCAGGAAAATAAAAGTGTAATGAAGAAAAGATTTCTTTCAATTGTTATGTATAGAAGAAACCAATTTGTAACACTGGTTACTATAAACCATTTAATTTTCACTCACCAAGGCTATCTGAGGTTGCTCTCCATCTTTATCTGTTAGATGTAGAAAATTCTTTTTCCCAGACTCAAAACCAGCATCAATCACAGATTTATCACTAGACTGATCCAATGGTGTCTATAAAATCAGAACACAGTTATAGTTTATCAGAAAAAGTCAGGTGATGACAGTTTGGGGAATTTCAACAACAGGATTTCAACAATAGCAGGCACATTTTGTTTGCTTGTTTAGCACTAACTCATTTGGTATCTCACCACAATCTGTAATAATGCAATGTTTTTGCCTCAAATATCACCAATAAGAAAGTATGAAAATATCCTGGCTGATATCCTGCTGCAGTAACATATGCCACATAAGGTTAATAATGTCATCAGCAGTGGCAATGGTTCAGAAATTAAACTTGAAAAAACTCTCTCCGTGAACCCTCAGGACTCCCTATAACCCCTTTCATCTTTGGGAACTTGTGGAAGCCATGGGATGGGAGTGGCAAGTATTTAATTACTGAAAATTACCCATAAAATCCCAGAGGCGAAAGTAAAGTATTGACACCCCCCATCCAAAGGCTTCTGCAGATCAATGAAAGGGATTAACTGACAGCTGCCAGCAAGACAATGGAAATGGTCAGTTTATGAAAGGCTGCCATCACTAATGACATCACACAAACTTTTCACGTAATAAGATGTGCCTATTTACAACTCCATCTGTAATAACTATTTAACTAATGTTCTACATTTCAGTTTACTTCAGCTCTCCTTAAATTAGTGCCCTACAGGTATTTGAAATTCTATTCAAACCAGCCTCATCATACATAGCCAATGGTCAGGAATGCTAGTATACTGCTAGACATAGTAGACCAAAGATTAACTTTGCCTCTGACATCTGGAGTGCATTAGGTCTAGAAATGCTGGTATGTAGTCTATATCACAAAAAAACACCAATGGATCAAACCACCTATGGATCAAATACAAAAAGAGCAAATCAAACATTTGGACACTAAAAACATTGTACTTAAAAGTTAACATTCATTCATTCATTCTTTCTTTATTATGTGGTCATAGACCCAATTTTAAAAGTTAACTAGTTGTAAACCACAGAAACTCTCTCTCTCTGGCCTTCTCAGGGCACTCATCTAAAATTTGTTTCTGTGGTTTAGAGCTATTGAACTTTTAAGTACAAAGCTTTTGGTGTCTGTAAATCTTCGATTTGATCTTTGATTTTACACACACACACAATATCACAGAAGTGAATACACCCCCTCACATTTCTTTAATATTTCAATATATCTTTTCATGCAACTACACTGAAGAAATGACACTTGGCTACAATGTAAAGCATTGTGTACACAGCTGGTATGACAGTGTAAATGTGCTGTCCCCTCAAAATAATGCAACACACAGCCATTAATGTCTAAACTGCTGGCAACAAAAGTGAGTACACCCCTAAGTGATAATGTCCTAACTGGGCCCATGTAGCCGTTTTTCCTCCCTGGTGTCATGAGAACCGCCAGTGTCACAAGGGCTCAGGTGTGAAAGGGGAGCAGGTGTTACTGCTCTCACATTCACATTTGGTGTCATTGCTCTCTCTCTCTCTCATACTAGTCACTTGAAGTTCCACATGGCACCTCGTGGTAATGAACTATGTGAGGATCTGAAAAAACAAATTGCTGCTCTACCTAAAGACGGTCTAGGCCAGTGGTGGCAAACCTTCGGCACTTCAAATGCTTTGGACCACAACTCCCAGAATTCTAAGAGTGTACTGCCAATAACAAAGTAATATGGGAGTTGTGGTCCAAAATTCTCAGGGAAAATTCATAACCCAGCCAGCACTTCTTTATTCTCCTATCACTGGACAGGAGATATAGGAGTACAGCCAGCCACACCAACAGGCTAAAGAATAGTTCTTACCCGTGGACTGATAGACTGCTGAATGGAAAATAATTTTAAGACAATTATAGCATCATAGACTTGTGGGCCAGCGCGTTGAGCAACAAGTACATAGGGTATGATAAGACACAGTGGTTGTTAGTGGGATGTTGTTGGGGGTTGGGAGGGAGTCTCAGCCAATCTCAATAAAGGTACATTATTATTATTATTATTATAACATCTAGAGTGCTGAAGGTTCGCTGCCACTGGCCTAGGCTATAAGCCAGGCATGTCCAAACTTTGGCCCTCTAGATGTTTTGGATCGCAACTCCCACAGTCCTTTGCCATTGGCCATCTAAGCTTAGAATTCTGGGAGTTGCAGTCCAAAACATCAGGAGGGCCGAAGTTTGGACATGCCTGCTATAAGCAGATTGCCAAGACCCTGAAACTAAGCTGCAGGATGGTGGCCAAGACCATACAGCGGTTTAACAGGACAGGTTCCACTCAGAACAGGCCTTGCCATGGTCAACCAAAGAAGTAGAGTGCCCATGCACCGCGTCATATCCATGGGATAGCTTTCGGAAATAGACGTATGAGTGCGGACAGCATTCTTGAAGAGGTTGAAAGGGGGGGGGTCAGCCTGCCAGTGTTCAGACCATACACCACACACTGCATCAAACAGGGCTGTCGTCCCAGAAAGAAATATCTTCTACAGATGATGCACAAGAAAGCCCGCATATGGATTGCTGCAGACAAGCAGACTAAGGACATGGCTTTCTAGAACCGTGTGCTGTGGTCCGATGGTTCAGATGGTGTCAAGCCAGTGTGGCGGCAACCCGGTGAGAAGTACAAAAACAAGTGTGGCGTGCCTCCAGTCAAGCATGGTGGTGGAAGTATCATGGTCTGGGACTGCATGAGTGCTGCAGGCACTAGGGAGCCATGAATGCCAACATGTACTGTGACATTCTGAAGCAGAGCATGATCTCCTTCCTTTGAAGACTGGGCCGAAGGGCAGTATTCCAACATGATAACCTTGACACCTCCAAAAAATAAAACCACTGCCTTGCTAAAGAAGCTGAGAGTAAAGGTGATGGACTGGCCAAGCATGTCTCCAGACCTAAACCCTATTGAGCATCTGTGGGGCATCCTGAAATGGAAGGTGGAGGTGCGCAAGGTCTCTAACATCTACCAGCTCTGTGATGTGGTCATAGAGTAGTGGAAGAGGACTCCAGTGGCAACCTGTGAAGCTCTGGTGAATTCTATATCCAAGAGGGTTAAGGCAGTGCTGGAAAATAACAGTGGTCACACAAAATATTGCCACTGTCTGCCCAATTTGGATATTGTCACTTGCAGGTATACTCATTTTTGCTGCCAGCGGTTTAGACTTTAATGGCTGTGTGTTGCATTATTCTGAGGGAACAGCACATTTACACTGTTATACAAGTAATATGCTCACTGCTTAACATTGTAGCCAAGTGTCATTTCTTCAAGTTGTCACATGAAAAGATTTACTAAAATATTTAAGAAATATTCCTAGACTGTAACTGATTACATTTCGTATATTTCTAAATACATATTTTAAAAGAAACAGACAAAATATTTTCAACCTGACACACTAGAGAACAAAAGTGTAAGTTTTTAAAAAAGCAACAAAAAGCTGTTTTAGACAAGAGAAATTCAGAGTGTAAATGGTACATAAATCAGATGTTTCAATTTTTTATTGTATGTGTTGCGTCATTACAGTAATGACTGACTCTTTTTGACCCCATGCGCATGGAGTTTTCTTGGCAGGAGTACTGGAGTGGCTTGCCAGTTCCTACTCCAGGCACGTACAGCACCTGGTATTCCCTGGTGGTCTCCCATCCAAGTACTAACCAGGGCCGACCCTGCTTAGCTTCCGAAATCAGGCGAGATCCGATGTGCTTCTGGCACCACAGCACAAATGATGCTGGGATCTTTCTATTCCAAAACAGGTACAGGGAAGCAAGATGAGGAAAGATGGTTATCCAGCCTAGGGGCAGCTTTTGGTACAACCAGCAAGCACATCTTCCTCCTGCCACCATTTTTCATTACCTGCCACCATTTTTCATTACTTCTTGACATTTCCTGGCCTATTTCAGGCCACAGGCTATCCCTATCTCTAAAGAAAGGGTGAACAATTGTTCTGTTGAGAAATTGTTTCTCTTCTATGACACAATGTTCCCCATCTACACTTTGCCAGGACAGACTTGTCTCCTGAGATATTTAACAGCACATGGGTTTTGAGAAACCGGGCAGAGATACAGGTTGATCACCTGTCCTCTAGATACAGGCACACAGGTGATCCTATTCTTTCCATTAAGTGAAATAGTTGTTTTTACCGTATCTGCCACGTTGATGCCATTTCCCCAAATTAAATCAAATGTTCCATTAACATAGCCCACTTTGGTGGCCACATCTTCGAACAATCTTTTTACAGGAGTGGAAGCTGGCAAGTTCAATGTGATGCGCTCATTCACTGTTTTAGAATTAGTAGTATCTTGTATTATACAAAGCACTCTGGGTTCATCAGCAGCATTTTCAGTCTGTAATGAAAGAAGAAATAGGCTGTAAAATATGTTTATTTTGAAGAAATGTTTATAACTGTAGTTAATTTCAGGCTTTTAGTTAAGATATAAGAATGTGGTATTCAAATAAATATAACTAGTTTGCAAAAAAGAGAAATGGACAATCAATCCTCTCTTTTACATAATGCAATTTCAATTCTAGATTTTCTTGATCACTTCATGGTAAAGCTGTATCTTTCAAACTGCATAACCTTTAAGAGAAGTCTATGAGTTAGCTTTGTGCAATCTTTGTGCAAATGGCAAAGTGCAACCTTGGGGCTGCATGCGGCTGTCCTAACCTCCCAAAATAATTTTCCAAAGCAAGTAAAAATTTCTTTTGTCACATTTCCAATGGATCTGTGGAGCCTTTCCTAGAACCATGGTTGCCAACCCTGGGTCTCCAGGTGCTCCTGGATTACAACTCTCAGAAATCCCATTAAGCACAAGTAGTGTTGAAGGCTTCTGAGAATTTTAGTCAAAGAATATCCCAAGGTTGGCAACCACTGCCAAGGAAGGGGAAACGGACCTTAGGTCTGCAAAAGTTGCCCACATTTGGGATGCAGAATTTTTGTGAAGGCGATAAAAGGAAGTTTTTAACTAAAACAAAATGGCAAGGCATGAGATTGGCCATTTCCCTTATAGGTCTATCTCTTTATAGATGCAGGAGAGGTCAAGATGCAACTCTTTTAATTACTCTGCCTACACTCAGGAGCCTTATTGTAATTTTCTCTTTTACAGCCAGCTCATATTGCGATGGCCATTCTTCATGAGCCCACTCAGTGTTTGTGCCAGCCAGAGAGAAAGGACTTCAATGTTCTGCAATGAGCATGGAAACATATTTTGTATGTCTAGGTTGGGTGGGTGGGGGTTCACAGATTGGAATTATAATTGTCTGTTTTTTTCTTGTCTGCAAAATCTGTTTTCACTTGCTTTTTTTAACTCATAAAAGCCCCTGCCCACAAGATAAAAAATATATTCTTCACAACATTTATAGGTGCATGTAAACAGAATATTCTCCAGCAAGTTACAACATAAACCTCATAAATTCATTATCAGTTAAACAAAAAAGGATTAAAAAAATGAAGCCTAAAATACAAAAAAGAAGAGAACAAACTTGAATAAATGGTAAAAATAAGATTTAAATATTTGAATGAAAAGAGAAAACTAGCTAACTATAGCCAAGTCTTAAATCACTATCAGCACAACTTCAGCAAAGATTGCTATACTACTTATAAAAGGCATTGTAATAGATAAGTTTTAGTTTATAATTTGTGTGAATGTAGATGTATGATTATACATTGTTCTTGGATTGCAACCGGCTCAATTAAAAAATTAAGTCATTTTTGGCAACAACAACAAAAAAAACCCCACAAAGTACAAAACATGCATAATATAAAATATAAAACTTGCAGGAAAAAAATAATACAACTGTTATCTTTAAGAATAAAAGTGTAGAACTATGGAAGAACAGTATAGCATGTACAGAACCCCTGACTCCAGATGGACTGAGAAGCAAGGCAAATTCAACCCTAATTCTGCATTACTGCATTTTTAATAACTTTTTAAAAAGTAGGCCAAGATCTTGGAAAGGGTGTTCCCAGCTTCTTGGAATATTTGGCTGTGCTCAAGTAGCAGTCAAATTCCAACAAAGAGCAGCAGCCCAATGTTTCACTCTAACCATTTGTAAAAATTATCAGACTTGCAATGCATGTTTTAATCAGATTCAGGAGTGTGTGCACATCCCTTGACTAGAAATATGAGATCTTACTGGGAGATGCTCTGTATGTTTTCCCTTACAAGCCATCTTAAATGCAAACCCATAGGACAAATCAAAGAAGCTGATTCTACTCATGCCTGACAATTTTCCAGGTATGCAGTGTATTACTGAGGGATTTTTGTACTCCTTTAATTGTGCAACTTCTAATTCATTGATACTTTATATTTTTACTTCACATGCACGTGATATTGCAAAAAGGCTCATTCAAAATTCATCTTTTCTGTTTTATTTAGCAGGCAAGTAAACGATGCTAACTTATGAAAGAGTTACAAAATATGTTACAAAAGTGAAATCAATATATTGAGTAAACTGAAAGTATATTCTGAGAGAACTTCACATCATAGGAGCTTCAAAGAAAAGTTGTATTTTATCTACAAGTACATTGTTATATTTCTAAATGGTGGTGGAAAATAAGTTCATAATTACAGAACAGTACTGCAACAAGTTGGAACAAATAAATTGAGGGACCTCAAGGGGTCAACTTTAACTCAGACACTTGGTCTGTGAATTTTCCTTCTTTCTTAAAAAGGGGGCAAAGAAGATACCTGACTAGCAATATTTTCTCTAAGGAGACAAAAAGACTAAGTACAGGCAACTGAATATACATTGAAATACTTGAAACTTAAATTATTTCATAAAACTGTACAATAGTTCTAGATTATATCTGAAATTATAGACTTAAGTACATTGCATATTCATTTACATGGATTTTAGTAGTTGCTAACAACTATAGATGCTGCTTTAGGAATCCCAGATGGATTTTGAAATGCTTGTCAATGATTGTCTGATATCATTCTGAGATTAACGCTTTATTAAGATAATATTATTATTACAAACTATAGGAGGCCTGTAAATCTCCATAGGACTCCTGGGGAAGACAAGCACCTTTCTGACAGAAATATGACAACCAATTTATTGATCACAGGAGAAGCAACACAACAGGTAAGAAAATGAATAAAACTTCAATCATGACAACAATATTCTCTGCAACCAATAACACTGTTACATTCGTATTCTGGCGGCAGGAAAAACATTGTGAATTCATGGTCTATTAAACATACCATGTATCTCACTGCCTGTGAGACATGCCAGTGAAGAAAGCATGGTGAAATTGCAAAGTGAGGCATAAGACTAAAATTTTCACAAATGAAAAACTTTTTAGATGAAATAAATTTATGTGGTAGATAATAATTTAGGATTTGTTTTAAAAAAGAATTATGCTTCTTTTTAATTTAACATAATCTATATTTTAATAATTGAATATGAAGCTTATTTTATAGAGTTTTAATTTCAAACCATGTTTTTTAAAAAAATCCTACAAAAGTGAAAAAGGAGGATGAAGCCAAAAAAATTAAGAACCTTTGATGTATAAACATTTAAAACACAATGTGAACCAGAGATATGCCAAGTACTGTGTTTGGAAAAGAAAGATGCAAAGTCAGTCTATTTTATATTGAACTTTCAAATACCCTTTTATTTACAAATGTTTATCAAATTATCTCACTCCATGCTTTTAGTATATGCCGAGGTCAAACACACACACAAACAAAACAATAAAGCTTACACAACACATCAAAAGCACCTTCTATTTTCAGGACAATAAATAGAATGCAGATGACTTTTGTAAGTGCATGTTAAAAGAGTGCTACAATCCCGTGCAGTTACTACAGTTGAACCACCGTTTTAAATACATAGTGCAACTAACTACCTGTGAAAATTTCTTCTTCATTTCATCAAAGATACTTTGTCTGCATCTCCAAAGTATATCCTAAGGTAAATAAACATAAAATAATAAAATTATGCTAACTCAAAGTAGACAGCTACACATTCTTGTTCATAAAACCTACTGATTAATTGGCTAAGCCATTATTTAAGATTTACTTTCTTGTATTACAATGAGCACTTGAAATCCTAGCTCTGTGATCCTGAAATTTTAGGAAAGGACATCTAACTCTGAGGGATGATATGAAGTCCAAAGAAGTCTTAAGGAACATGTGTTACCCAACTCTGGTTTACGTTAATGTAATGCAAAAGTCAGCAGAACCCATAACTGGTACAACAATACAAACAAAAGTAGCACACTAAGCTTTCTTGCTTCTACAAGTAATAAAGATCAGGGATATAAAAATCTCAGGGATCTGATGCAATGTGTAAGAAATCTAAACAGATTTCACCCTATATGGAAAATGTCAAAAGCAAGTGCTTGATCTGCTCTTAACCTGTCAAAGCATTAAAGTGCACTGCACAAAGAATTCAACACTAACATTTCTGTATTTTAAAACAAGTATTGATTGCAAATTCTCCTTGGCATTTAGCATAATAATTTGCCCCTCCCAAAAGGCAGAGTCCATTGTGCACTTGAACACTTTGAAAAAGCTTCTTTGAAGGAGAAGCTGTGAGAAGGAAGCAAGCACCAGCTGGAGGGTAAAGAATACAGAAATAAAGCACACCTAATGGCAACATATATTAAAAATACCATGGCTTGAACATCAATGCTATTCTTCTTGTAGCTACTAAGCACATCCAATACTACTAAGCAGGCACAATCAGAATATTACAGCATCGTATTGCATTGTATTCTCCATTTAGATATGAGTTTCAACATCCTTTTGCAAAAAAAATGAAAGACAGTTGTTGGACAGATGATATGCCTAATTAAAAGCAAGGACCAAAAGATATAACAATACTTGCATCCCATTTAGACTCCAAATGTCATACAGCCAGGAGAATACAAGGAGATACACACGGAAAAGTTCCTCTTTATTAAGATGCACTCCCACAGCCCTGCCACTGCTAAGGATGTTAAGAAAAATGTTCACATATTCTCCATGTCTGCTTCCCCACACAAAAATAGCACAGGAATAAAAGAATATTAAGAGAAAATCCTAAATCATTATGTCTCTTGATTCTGTTAACACAACCTCAAACCATTTGTGATAAACTCCATCCACTCCATGACAACAGTGCAATATATAGATTATCCCATATTTCTGATAACTATTTATCTACATGCACATTATGTCCCTTTATGTGTCTGGACATGCCCATGGTGGTTTGTAATGTTTGCCAAATGTTATTTTTTTGCAATGGGTCAGACTAGTCAGCGAACGTCCCTGGCAGAAAACATGACCAGTAAAGGTGGCTACATGTTCCAAGAACTGGGCAGTATCCAACTCAGACATATGCTACAGGGTCAGTTGTTTACACTTATTCAGAGACAGACATGGGGATATTACTCCAACAGCCAACCTGAGTATTATTGCCCAAGCTGCAGAATATTTAGTTCTTAATAATACTTCTGGGACATAAACCAATCCAATCAGGAAGCATGAGGGATCATAAAGACATCTACAATTTTGTTATTTTCTAAGTGGTTAATATCAAGAAACTTAAGAAACCCCAGTTAAATTGTATAAACCTGTGTGCATTATCAAATATGACAGAGAATAACTTGAGCTACAGTGCTCACTAAGATTCAGTTCAGAAACTATGACTGAATCAATCCATATCAACATCTGGATTGCTATTAACTTGTCTTGTTTGTTTCCTTCATCTACAGCACTGGTTTCCAACCTTAAGTAACTAAGGTTTTATGGGAGTGAATTTCCCAGAAGCCTTCCCCACCACTATGCTGGCTGGGGTTTCTGGGAGTTGCAGTTCAAGAACATCTGGGTTATCTGTAGATCAGTACCTATCTAAAGGCTACGCTCTAGTTCTGCTTAGATAGTCATCAGCTGCTATTGTTGCTCCTGTTTATCTTGTACATTTACTTTGTATTATACTCAGAGAAGGGCCTGTAGATCAGGGGCAGAGCACACATTTTACATTTAGATGGTTCCAAGTGTGCATCCTGTCGTGATGCACAGTAGGTAGGGACAAGCAATACAGTACTTTGGTCTGAAATAATGGACAAATGACACCAGCATGTGCACTTAGCTGGATGAACTGTCTTTTTAGTAGGAAATCTCTTTATATAACCACACTGCCTTCTTGGACCCAATTATAACGTATAAGTCATCAGCTATTTTCTGAATGTTGCTCCTGGCATTTTCCAAATCCTTCAAGTTAAGTCTGAGGTCACAAATGATCTCTGATTCAGGCTTTACAATACATAAGGGTTGCACATAGAAGAAGAGATGGTCCTTTCTCTGCTGTGGCTACCATAGCAGTGAGTGTGTGGTCCTCATCTATGTATAAGATGCAACAAGATTCTACTAACAAGAACACCTTCCTTGCACTACCTGCACTAATGGCTGCTCTAGGGAGTCTTGTATTCCAGCACTGCCCAAAACATATCCAATAAGGATGAGACTTTTTTTAATTAGGATGAATGAAAAACACAGTAGAGGCTCTTACATTTGTTTTCAGATTATTTTATCATATTTCTTAAGAGAACCTCAGTGTGATCCCTCCTGATCTCCTGGAATCTGAAGGAAGTCTTTCTTCTATTGTGGACTCGACAGAGACAACACAAGTTTCTTGCTGAACAAGGATTTAATAAACTTGGATGAAGGGGGATAACAATGCCAACTTCACTACTGCCACTAACACAAGAACTCTCAGTTAATTCATATATGCATAGTTGTGGAAGAATCTTTCTCACTCACAGTGCCTCTGTGGCATCCATTAA
>JAHTLZ010000016.1:61543052-61577103 GCA_023846285.1 Phrynocephalus versicolor
TTCAAGCCTCACAGATTGGGGCTTCCCACGTGGGGGTTATTCCCACACATAGTCAAGCTACTTCTGGATTCTCTGCAACCTAACTTTTGTTCCATAGCTAATTTGACCAGTCAAGAATTTTTAAGGTCAGTACAGTACAGGTATTCCACTCAGAAACCATAAGAGGGGGGTGCTGCAACAATGACAGCTTGTAACCTCACAGGCCATACACCGCTAATGATTCTTGGATTCCTTTGGCCTCTGGCAGAGCTCTAGTATTAATTCCAACTTTAGTTGCTTTCCTATAGGTCCCTTCTTGTGCTTTATGCTGGCACCCCAAGCTGCCTATTAGGAATTAGACTGCAAAGCTTGAGCAGGTGTGCATGCTTCCCCCTCCCCATTCCTCTTGGGACGGCATTTATGCTTGGTTTTGCTATTTTCAAAACTGTGCATTTGGGTCTGCAATGATAACATGCCTCCTTCATAGCAAAAAAAAAAATGTTATGAAATAAACATCTGAATTGAGGAAAAGACCTTAATCCCATTGTTCCCATGCAAATCTATGTACACAGAATCACCACCACCCCTTACCTCTTAAGTGCTATGTTTCAAGAAGTTCAATGAGGGCAAGCAGTAAAATGAATGTGAAAATTTTTAAGCACAGTATTCTACATCTTGAGATCTTTGTGTATAGCAGCCTGAGAGTTAATATTCTCACTCTCTTCCTTGAGGAAAAAAACCTGCAATGGCAGCAGGCCGTAAAAGAGACACAGTTTGGGAATATCTAGACCAGGCCTGCCCAAAGCCCGCCCGGGGGGGGGCGGCAAATCCGGCCCGCCAGGCCATTCTGAGTGGCCTGCGGCTGGCTGGACCACCCCTCCCCCCCTCCTTCACCCCATGTTTTTTTTAAAAGAAAGTGGGTGGGGCTTGCAGTGGGGTGGCAGGGTTGGGGAGCAACCGGCCCCTGACACATTCTCAGCCACCAAATCTGGCCCTCCTTACAAAAAGTTTGGGCACCCCTGATCTAGACTGTCAGTCTAAGTTTTTTGAAATATATTTTAACCACATCAGCCAACTAACATGGATGTTTAAGAAAATACAGTACAAGTATACATAATGCTAGTGGTCCCCTGCCCTTTCATGGTTCATATACTGTGGTCCCGCAGTATATGAAAAAGCCCCCCTGGGGTAAGAGAGAAATGGCCTGTTTCGGGCCTCCCGTACTTACCCCAGGAATGGCGCTGCCCCAAACGGGCCTGCGAGGGCCTTCCCAGGCCTTCTGGAGGCCCCTAAAGGGCTTCCTTGTGAACCAGAAGTGACTTCCAGATTGTCAAAAATCATTTCTGAGGCCTCCGAGGGTCTTTCTAAGTCTGCCAGAGACCTCAGAAATGATTTTTGGTGATCTGGAAGTGAATTCTGGCCTGAGAAAGCCCTCACAGACCTGTTTGGGGCAGCACCAGGTCAGGGGTATGTACAAGAGCCCCCAGCTACCCCCCCAGGCCCGACATGACCTGCATCTGCATATTGTGGATTTTCAATTATCGCAGGTCGGGTCCCTAACCCCCACGATAGGCCAGGGGGTCACTGTATATAATGTTATTGTTTTGGTTAAATAAAACTATTTAAATTGTTATTATTAAGATAATGATTATTTTTCTCCTTCCAGTAAAGTACAACAGAACAGTTATCCAAATATTAATAATTGACCTATTAAACTGGAGACAGTTCACCTTGCAATAATTTCACAATTATCTATCTATGCATTTATAATGGTATATAACCACCAAATTAGTAATTTTCTGATACAACTGTAAAACTAATCTGAAAAGTTATTATTTTAAAAATGAAACCTTCATCTGGTTGTAAATATGAAGATTAAAACAGCTCCAGCAAAAACAAATCTTTATGTAGAAAATCATGATTTAAATCGAGCCTCACTGACTAGTCAGTAATCAAAGTGATTTAAAACAAATCCACCCTGGGTTGAAGTGTCTCTCTATTTCTGAAGAACCCTCAACACCCCAGTCCATGGATCTTATTTAGGTAGATACTCCCATTCCCTGGGGATTTGTGGTTCCTTGGGGGGCCTCAATTTACATTTCATAAGCCTCAACAGTATCCTGTTCCCCCAAAGCATTGTCCCAAATTTTGTCCAATTCCCATTCCCCTTTTTGGACCGTTCTCCATCATTCCTCTTCATTCTTCCTTTACTGTATATTCTCTAACCCCTTCCCCTTAGACCACTGGTCCTCCTCTATTCCAATTACCAGCTCTTTCCCTTTGTTTCCTGCCTTTCTTACATGTCTGGATTCTCCCTACTTCTTTGATCCTGCACATCCATCCTGGCCTCTGCCCCCTAGCTTTTCCCAGGTCCACCAGGGAACTTCACTTGTCAGCCATATCCACTCACTGTATTATGTAAAATGACCTCACGTTCAGTGATATTCCAGCAAATATTCTATCCAGCCAGATCATTTCTCTCCTTCTTGCCTCAGTCATTGTCAACATGAGCCCCACTCTTTCCCTTCGTACTCCTTTGGCCTATTCACTGCATTGAGTCTCCTTGTTCTACCAGCTCTGCTCCCCTCCTCCTTTTTCCTCGCCATCAACAATTGGGGGGGGGGGAAGGAAATTACTCAAAACGGCACCCTCTCTTGTTATGAATACGAGGAACCTGCACCAAAAAGAGAGAAAAGAAACACCTCCCCTACAAAAATGAGCTGAAACAGAAATGTAGGATTCTGCCACACACATCTCTAATATCCACCACATTCTTCATGCTCTTCATACCTTTCCGGTGCCCCAAATTTGTTAAACGTCTGGCCGATTCAACAATTTGCTTTAATCTACCACATAAAAAGTAGCCATTAGACGTTTACCTTGGGATTACTTGCACGTCACTTGTTAAACAAAACCATTCTCATTTGTTTCAGATGTTTTAGCTTACCCCCAGCAAGTTTCTAACAATGTGATACCAAGGCAAGAAGAAAGTCACTCTTTCTGAAGACCTGTGTGTATTAGGACATCAATATTAAAGGTAAAGATTCCCCCCACATATGCATGCTAGCCATGTCCAACTCAAGGGGCAGTGCTCATCTGTTTCTAAGACAAAGAGCCAGTGTTCTGCAAGTCCATGTCCATGTGGCCAGCATGGCCAAAGGCATTTCTATGCACAGAACACTGTTTATCATCCCGCTTTTTACGGCAGTACCTATTTATCTACTTGCACCTTTATCTACTACTGTACTAGGTTGACAGGAGCTGGGTTAACAAAGAGAGCTCACGCTGCTGCATGGCACCTGGGATTCGAACCAACTTGTGGCTGACAGTTTCAGCGATCTAGCCCACTGAGCCACCACACCCTCATACTAAAAGTATGCCACCACTATGCAACAAACAATGCAATTATTTATACAACAAACATAAAGTTTGCATTTCTGACCACAATAATGGGCACAGACATAACTTAAATATCTAATGGAATACCCTTAGGTTTAGGAGTTTTCTAAATAAGTATGCAGTTCTCAACTTGTGCAAAAATTAATTTTGATCCTATAGACAGGGCTGAACTCTGTCAAGAACAAATTTTCCAAAAGCCTCCTACACTAAACTTTTAAACCTCCCATCATCATTGTGTGCTTCTCTGTCTTCCTTCACATTTAATATTTATTGCATTAAGACTGCTACTGTTAAGTGTCCTTCCTAGAAAGTTATTTGCTCTGTAAACAGAGGTACCAAAACTCTTAAGATTAGACTTAAAGAACAGCAGCTTGAAGTCAAGCAAGCTGCAGTTTTTTTTTTAAATCACTGCGAGCAATGGTTCCCAATCCTATGTAACCCAGGAGTTACTGGACTACAATTCCCAGAAGTCTTCACCACAGCTGGGGATTCTGAGAACTGAAGCTCAAGAACACCTGGGTTACATAAGATTGAGAACCACCGACTTAGAGTTCAGAAAAGCTGCAAAAATACAGATTAGTGGTCAGATTCCTATTAGTTATGCCCACCACCACTAACACGAGCAGCATAACTCTCAGCAGAAAATTGCTTCAAGTTGAAAAGTCAGAGTAGGCATGTCCCATCTCACACCAACTGCATATGATAGGAAATCCTTATGTTGACTTCTTACCTTGTGGTAATTCACTAATTAGTTATGCTCCCAGAAATATACTAGATCTGCCCAATATAAAATGCAATAGAAAGTCTAAATACTACCTATATATATATATAGGTCACCCCTCTCACCGGTCATCGCAAACCTATATATGGAACACTTTGAAACCAACGCGTTACAGAAGTCCGAACATAAACCCAAACTCTGGCTTAGATATGTTGACGACACCTTTGTTATTTGGCCACACGGGAAAGATAAACTGAACAACTTCCTCACACATCTCAACAGCCTACACCCCAAAATACAATTCACTATGGAAATAGAAGCCAACAACCAACTTCCCTTCCTGGACGTCCTAATCTACAAAAAAACCCGACGGCTCCTTAGGACATACCATCTACCAGAAAAAAACACATACAAACCGCTACTTAAATGCACAATCACACCACCACCCTGCACAGATTAACTCCGTAACAAAAACCCTCATCTCCAGAACCAAACGCCTCGCTGACAAAGACCACCTAAAAACTGAATTACACACTCTCTCGAATGTTTTAATTGCAAACGGATTCCAAAAAAACACCATCACCAAACTAATCCAAAAGGAAACACCCCCCAAGAACCAAGAAACAGAAGAGAACAACGGCATTGCCCTCCTCCCTTACATCAAAGGCACCACAGACAAAATCAGCAAAATTCTCCACAAACACAATATCAAGACAGCCTTTTGCACCGACCAAAAAATAGCCAACATTTTAAGAAACCCCAAAGACAAGATTGAGCTAGAAAACCAAGGAGTCTACGAAATACCATGCAAAGTCTGCCCAGCCACATACATCGGACAGACAAACAGGAGAATAAGCGCACGCATCGCAGAACACAAGAACGCAGTCAAAAAAGAAGAAAAATCTTCCTCTCTCTTCCAGCACATAAAAACAACAGGTCATGAGATTGATTTTGAAAGAACCAAACTCATCTCCAAAACTGAACACTTCAACAGTCGAATAATCATGGAAGCCATTGAAATAGAGAAACACCCAAACAACATGAATAAACGTGATGACACCTCCCGCTTGCCTGACATCTGGAAACTAGCCCTGGTCAACAGACGAGCCTCTGTCACAAAGACTGACACCAGGTCCAAGAGGACACAAGATGCCACCACCTTCCATCCACACCAAACACAAACCCAGACCCTTCCCACAGATGAAACGAAACCACCATCCAATAACAAGACCACGACTGCACCATCTACTGCTGCACCCCACTCCAGTCACCACATGGAGCACACCTACACACCCCAAAAAAACATTGGGAGACCACAGACACGTAGCCAGACTAAAATGAATTCACAAGACACAGGACCCCACTCCACCAAAGCCCAGGATGCTGCCAGAACGCCCATCACCAAGGTCGTTAAGAAACAAAAGGCTGATAGACACACATCCAGCACCTCACCCACACAGGATGTCTCTAAACAGCCATCTAACCCACCAGCAGTTAATCCCTTAACGATCGCCTCAGCCACACAGCAGATCACAAAAGAACAAACGAACCTACAATCAGCCACAGAGCAAGCAAACCACACCCCCCCAGCAGTATTTATAGAAGGACTTCAACTGAGATCACGCTTTGCTTCAAGAAGAAAGAAGCCAGAACACCAGCCTGAAGATGACGAGTGAGACCTCGTCGAAACGTCGCCAAAACAACCAGATTTCTACACGGGAAGAAACCCGAATCCACCCTAACATGCATATATATATATATATGTGTGTGTGTGTGTGTGTGTGTGTGTGTGTGTGTGTGTGTGTGTGTGTGTGTGTGTGTGTGTGTGTGAGAGAGAGAGAGAAAATTATTTCTTCAACATTATCTTTCTCCTCTCCCAGAATTATTTCATATATACCAAATAGAGAAAGCATTAAAACTACGCCTAACTCAAGATGTTAAAAATAAGCTTCTAAGTGTATGTTAATAACTACAGGAATTATTCAACCACAGCTAAACTCTGTCATTAATCATTCTAGACCAGTTGTTCTCAACCTGTGGGTCCCCAGATGTTCCTGGACTGTAACTTCCAGAAGCCTCCACCACTCGCTGTGCTGGAAGGACTTTCTAGGAGTTGCAGTCCAGGAACATCTGGGGACCTACAGGTTGAGAACCACTGTTCTAGACTATGGCAGTTATCTAAAAGTACAGTGGTACCTTGTATAAAGGAATTAATTCGTTCCAAATGAAATTATGTTAAGCAAATTTTCCTTTATACAAATTCCCATAGGAATGCATTGAAAGCAGAGTAATCCCATTTTTATGTTGTACGGATTTTCCCCATAGGCAATTATGTTAAGCAAATTTCCCCTATCTCTGGAATTTTTTATGTTGTACAAATTTTCTGTTATACAAGCTGTCTGTTATACAAGGTACCACTGTAGTGCCAAAGGCCTTCTGCTATAAGATTCCTACTGAATATCAGGGGATGGGAAGAACTATAAAGAGTTTTCAAATGCTGCTGAATCTTTACAAAGTTTAAAAAATTGCTCCAATATAGTGAAAAAGTGTTAAACAGGTATATGCTGTAGAATGTTATAACGAAGGAGTTCTGGGCCAACTAACGGTGTGGTGTTATTATACACTACATTAACATTGTGATGTCACACATACACTACTTACTGATAACACTGCTAGTGGATAGTTCGTTATTAAAAGTATTCTTGTAAAAGCCACATTTATCACTATCTTTACCTCATAGATCTCTATAAGATGTTTCTATATTCTCAGTAAAATGTTGTATGTTGTACTAAGTGCAAAATTATACATAAAGGCCACTGTAACAGAGGCAGCACATACTGAGAACTTTTGCATGCTTGCATAAATACCACTAGCATGCAAAGATTCCAGAAGTAGCACAGTACAGTATAAAGATATCTTTCTTTGAGAGTATTTGCTTGTACATGCCTTTAAATAAGAACCAACTTACAGTGACCCTAACAGGACTTTCAAGGTAAGTGAGAGATTTAAGGAGTGGTTTTACCAGTTCCACAGCCCAGTGAGCTTCTATGGCTAAACAGGGATTCAAATCCAGACCTCCTGTCTGTCACACAATCCACTACACATTTGGTATTCCTTCAGTAAAGCACCACCCAGAATTGCCAACAAGCAGGTATTTTGGGAGTTGAGCTAAAAACATATTGAGTTCTGGAGACTCATGCCCCAAACAACCATAGGCTGGGATGAGAAGCAGCTACGTGGTTCAAACTATTCACATTAAACTGCTACTTAAATCTATCAATGGTTCAGTTTTCTTTTATATCAAAACTCACTAGTTTTTAAACTGTGTGTAGAAGTGATCTCATGGGTTTGTGTGTTTCACAAGGAGGAGATCAGTCACTGAGAATGACAAGCTTGTCTTGCAAATCAACTTATCTTCCCCAACTTATCTTCCTCTATGATGGATGCACAAGGGTAATATTATAGGGGTTCTGGTTTGAATTCTCAATTCCCACAAAACAACTGTGAGATCTAGAACTGGCAACTTCCCCTCACTGCACCGTGAACCACGGAAGATACCGGAGAACCCACTATAAATCATCAGTAGTTCAATGGCAGACAAGGGGATGTGCCAAGGACCTCCTATCAAAGCATTAAGTTTAAAACCTAGCTATCAATACCTAAATAGACCGATAAGTTCCATAAGTCACAAACCCCAGTTCCATACTTAAGTCAGAAAGCTCCTTCCCTCCAATATTTTAACTTTCACCTCCACCTGTCACACAAACCCAGCCTTTAGTAAAAGGCAGTTTTAGTGACGTCTATATCCCCCCCCCAAGTTTGGTCTCTTAAGTCTTCCGGCCCCTTTCGACGAAACCCAAAGGAGACAAGACAGGTCCTCTGTTGGCAGTCCTCGCCCAAATAGCCCTCGTTGCCCTGCTTTAGGCGGACGAGTGGAAAATCCCCCCCGCACCTTCACCCCGGAGACCTTCCAGAAAGCAAAAGCTCTCCCCCACCCCCCACCCCGGTCTCTGTCTTTTGGCCCTTCCTGCGCTCCGAGGCAGCCACAGATCCGCCCCCCACTCCCCCGAGAGCTGTACCCACCGGGCATGCTGCCTCATGGGCGTCCTGCGAAATGTTTTTATTTATTATTATTATTATTATTATTATTATTATTATTATTATTATTATTATTATTATTATTATTATTATTATTATTATTATTATTATTACAGTGGTACCTTGTATAAAGGAATTAATTCGTTCCAAATGAAATTATGTTAAGCAAATTTTCCTTTATACAAATCCCCATAGGAATGTATTGAAAACGGGGTGATCCCATTTTTATGTTGTACGGATTTTCCCAATAGGCGATTATGTTAAGCAAATTTCCCCATCTCCAGAATTTTTTATGTTGTACAAATTTTATGTTATACAAGCTGTCTGTTATACAAGGGTCCACTGTATTATTATTATTATTATTATTTTCAGCGTGTCTTTCCCCGCAGGGCAATGAAAAGCCAGGCGCTTCCTACAAACACCCAAGAGCTCTCGCCCGCCCAGGCTCCGGCTCGAGGGCACACACACGCGCGCGCGCACACACACACACACACAAGCCAGAAACCCGAAGCCGCCGGGCCACTGACTTCGCTCTTGGCCCCGAGGCCTGGGTCCCTCCCAGCAAGCCGCTTCGCCTCCTTTCTCTACACAAACCCACCACCACTGCCACGGGCCCCGGCTGAGCCTTCTGTACCCGCCCGCCCGCCCTCGACAACGAGGCCTTCACGACACGCACCCCCTCCGGAGCCCGCGCGTCGACTACCGCCGGTGTCTCAGGCGGGGTCGCCCCACAGGCGGCAGCAGTGGGGTTGGAGGAAACCCCCCTTGGTGGGCGCGAAAAAGGGCTACTACTCACCTCTTTGGGGACCAGTTGGTTCTCCTCACTGGGCACCATGGCCAGTGGCGCAGCCAGCCCGGGGGAGGGGAGGGGAGGGGAGGAAGAGGCGGCAGGCTCGGGCGAGGAGTCGTCGTCAGCAAAAGGAGCCACCGGTGAGGCCAAAGGAGGAGGAAGCAAGAGGAGAAGGAGGAAGAGGAGGAAGAGGAAGAACAGCGGCGGGTCGCAGAAGGCTGGCCATCTTGACTCCCTTTTGCCTGCCCCTCGTCTCTTCTCCTCCTTGCCTGCCTGCCTGCCTGCCTGCCTGCCTGGGCGAGCGTCTCCCCCTCCTCGGCCTCGCCCCCACCTTCCCCCTCGGCGAGGACAGCGACGCTTCAGCTCCCTCCCTCCCTCCGCCAGCGCCAATCAATGGCAAAATGGCCGACGCCCGCTTTCTCGCGAGACCTGGCGAGCCCGTCTGGCCGGGCCGACGCTCAGGGCGTCCTTCAGGGCCGCCTTTCCCCGCTTTCCCTTTTGGCGGGGAAGCGACTGGCCCGCTGGCGCTGCTTGGGCGAACCGGCCGCTCGCCTGCACTGGTTTTTTTTCGCGCGGCGACACCCTCCCCAAACGCCACCTCCTTCCAACTGTTTTGCAACCGCTCCTTTGTGTGTGAAATCGGCATCTTTTACTTAGAAAGTAAAAGGCGCCACTGAGCGCGCGTGCCCCCCATACTTCCGAGTAAACCTACCGAGGGTCGAATTAATGCACGTGTTGGCTCGGGAACAAGTCCCACTGAGGAATTCAGTGAGGGCTGATTTCTCTCAAGTTACTTTTGCGGTCACAATGGTAGCTGAATTTGTTGTAGCTTCAGTCGATAAGAGTTGGGCATTTAGCTGTTCGATTATTCCGCCGTTCGGCTGAAGAAAATTATTTAATGTGCTTTCCCTCTTTTTTTCACCATTAACTTTTTAATTATTGGATGCCAGCGTTTATTTGCACATAGTTTCAGAGTGTCGCTTTGATTTAAGTGTCCCCTTATTATTATATTATCTTGTTGCAAATTTTGACAGTCTCAGCCTGCGATGAACCCGACCTTTCATGGTACTCCAGAAGATCAGGAAGTCTATTCAGGCGCTAAGGAGAAACAAGAAATTGACCGTTTTTTTTTCTTTTACTTCTGTCAGTATGCCAAGAGATTAGAGAGGGAAGGGAAAGACGAATGTATTTGTTGTAAACTTTTTTTCTTAAATGACAGAGAAGCATGAAATTAATTTTTAAAAATATTTTCTTAGCTGCATGAGTTGTCATTGTCATAATCCATGTAGAATAATGATGTCTTTATTTGTATGTAGCTGTCATATAAAGATATTTCTCTGTAAGAAGAGGTGTGTGGGCATTTAGTAAGCAGTTGTATTTAGTAACCTATACATGCTGCCTGCTTTGTGTGCAGAAACAGTGAGTGGAAAAGTTTAATGAAAATTCTCTTGTGTACAACAGCACCTATGGAGAACTATGGCATGTTATTCTCAAATATGCTACCACTGCATCTGCAGATAACAAAGTGACCCAGATAAACAAGTCCAAAGACTGAAATTTGGGATAAATAAAACAGTTTAGATTACCAAACAGAACTCCAAAGGCTGCCCCAAATCCTGTAAATGAGCTCTACAAAGACAAGTGCACGTCACCTGGAGAAATAGTTTCAATATCTCTTACATGCCTATAGTGTCTAAGATGGTGATGGCTGCCCATAAATTATATATAGGGAAAATGGGCAAGAAACGGTGACAGGAAGAAACTCACCCTGCATTATAAAAGCAGCTGGGAACCACATAAAGCTAAATAAAGGTGGATTAGGAATGAAAAACAATGTACACAAGGGTAAATTGTGCATCTTGCTGACACAAGGTATTGCAACAGTTGCTAATTTGGAGGAGGATTTGAGATACTGTACTGCCTAGAAGGCACCGCTGACAATTGCTGTTCCTAAATCCTAATGTACCCGCCCTGGGGTGAGATCAAAGAAAAGGCAGCAGCACAAGGAGCATATTTCTGCACTGACATCCTGCTTCCAGGCTCTTCAAAGGTATCTGGTTGGTCAGTGTGAGAACAAAGAACATGTCAAAATAGACCTTGAGTCTGACCGGCATGGCAGCCCCCCCCCTTATATCTTTAGCTGTTACTCATAATTAGTGAAAAGCACTACAAAACATCCCCTTTATAGCAAAAACACATCAATATCAGAAACATGTGCTTCCCCTGTGCTACTAACAGTGCAAAATCTTATCTGCTGCCACTCCTTTCTTCTCTTTCTCTGTTAAGCTTTGATTAGACATTTTGCCTCTTCTTTGGTGCCACCCCAATGCCAGAACACTCTTTGAAGTAATGTTTATGGATGATGATGATGATGATGATGATGATGATGATGATGATGATGATGTGGTGACTGTGCTGTCTCGGTGCCAGAGGGCCCTGGTGAGGTGGAGTGGCTGTGGGTGAATGGCTCTTCTGTATCCAGGAATTTGTTATCTTCAGTTTTGGATGGGGTTGCACTGCCCTAAACAAACCTGGTGCACAACTTGGGGGGTTCTCCTGGACTCACAACTCTTGCGTGAATAGCAGGTGTCAGCTGTGGCCAGGAGTGCATTAGCACCAGTTGCGCCCTTCCTGGATCAGGAAGCCCTCTGAACAGTCACTCAGGCCCTTGTTATCTCCCACATAGACTATTTCAACACAATCTACATGGAGCTACCCTTGAAGAGTATTCGTAAGCTACAGCTGGCCCAGAATGCAGCAGTGCAGGTGATTCTTGGTGCCCCAAGATTGGTACATGTAACACTTTTGCTATGCGAATTGCACTGGCTGCCAGTTTGCTTCTGGGTCCAATTCAAGCGGTTGATTATCCGCTTTAAAGCCCTACATGGCATGGGGTCAGGTTACCTGGTTTAGGTATCTGGCTGCAGAATAAGAGGTTAGGTAGGGTGTTGATTTCCCACTGTGCCTTCTTGACAGGGGCTGGACTAATGATCCATGGAGTCTCTTACAGCTCCACACATCTAAGATTGTTTTTATTTTATTTTTAAGGGCTGATGCTTCATTCTATTTTATTGTTTTATTCTTTGTGATGTCTTCTTAAGGTCTCCAGTTCTGTATACTGCCCCAGAACACATATTTGTGAGTGAAAGGTGTATGAATGTTAATTATTCCATGTTTGTCATTTTCAAAGCAATGGTCCTCACAGAACATAGGATAATTGATCTTTTTACCATTAGAATTGAAGGATTGATTGGTGTTGTTCAAAAAATCCAGGAATATTGCAGTGCCATCCCTATCTAAAAGGTTTTAAGCCTGCAAAGTTCTTCTGTGAGTAGGGGGGGAAGCTATTGAAAATTCCTTTCGAAGAGTTTTATAGATCAGTCCTTGCAGATATTGTATTGTTTGCAATTTGACCTTCACAATCACCTCTGAAGTGGTTGCTAAGCTTGCCAATTTCATCTAATTTTTATCAAGGCAAAAAGAGTGGTAGCCATTTTTTTATTACTGCTTATAATGAACAGGAATTACGAACCTTTGATTTCAAGAAATCATCTGGGGCTTGGGACCTGAAGTGCTGGACTTGGGACCACATCTGGCTATCCCTGCATATCATTATTATCCCAGCATATTGACACATGAATGCAGAGCTGAAATGTTTAAAAGGATGCCAAAGGCAAGGGACATAGAAGTGACAAGAAGAGTAAACCTGTGCAACAGCACAAGCCTCCTAAAGTATCTATGAACATATGGGAGGGCTCCCAATTCTGTTGCCAAATGTTTCTCGCTGAGCAATCCAAGTCCATAATTATCTCATGACCTTACAGCAGCTCAGTCAACAAACTACAGATATCCCAAGCAAAAACTAGAATCAGTCCCAGCCAATCTGCAGCCTGAAATGCATGAACTGTATATATTATACTGTATTCGTCAGTCTGAAAATATATTTTTGCCTGGATTTCTCTTTAAGCATTGACTGCCTATAAAATTATGTCACTCTTTCCTTAAGTGAATGCATCATTTCTGTACTATGTTACACTGGATATTTACTTAAATATTATTACATACTAAACAAATGATGTGATAGTATTTTCATAAGCTTACAAAATGTCAGCCAGTCACCCACAGTCCTTAGCAAATGAATGAAAATTATGATCAAAAGATTATAATTTATGGATTGACAGAACTGGACACCTGAGCTGTTTATGCAGAATATTGTTTGTTTTGTGTATTCTCAAAAGCTTTCATGGCCAGGGCAGGATCTGATAGCTGTTGTGAGTTTTTCGACTGTTTGTCCATGTTCTGGAAGTTTTTCTTCCTAATGTTTTGCCAGTATTCGTGGCATCTTCATAGGGCTCCTAGTTCCCTGAGCTCATTGCCCTCTGAAAATGCCAGTCACAGAGACTGGTGAAACGTGTGGAAGAAAAACTTCCAGAACACAGCCCAACAGTTTGAAAAACTCACAACAGCTATTATTTGTTTTATCAGCCATTCAGGATGAGTAGAGGATTCCAATAGTAGAGGTGACTTTTGATTTTAAAGAGCAACTACAGGTGTCTTCTTTTAAAATTAGTCCACACTTTTTGTTTTATCAAAAACAAGTAACAGCTAGTGAAAAGTGAACAAAGCAATAAAATCATAGAAGTACTGTAGATTGTTATGGAATACTTGGGTACCTTTTTATTTACACAGGGCAAAATACATTCTACACTCAGAGGCAATTTACCCATCACACACTGCTTTGTATGTTTATAATTATGTATGCTATTATGTGCTGTCCAGCTGCCTCCAACTTAATACAGTATGTGCAATGTTCACAAACTGTTGATGGAATGCAAAACTGAGACGTGTGTGTACTAAATACTGAAAATATTTGCTCATTCGCTCTTTCACATTGGAGATTCAAATACAACGTGATATGGTTTGGGGCAGAGTTGTGTGCGTAGCACATCATAATGATTTGCTTCTGCTTAAGAGCAGGACTTATACAAGTCCTTGCATTCCTTTAGTAATAACTAGTTAAAGCATTTCATCCGTACTTTAGCTTAGCTGTAGACGCTGGTAGCGCTCATCCACAAGAGAAGTACATTTCCTAGAGCCAAGGACGGCTCCTGCAAGACTGAATTTTACCAGGCATTCTGTGCCAAGAAGTCAAGTCAATAATTGATTCCAAGTAAATGCACCCAGCAAGCTGTAACATTCTTTCCTTGGAGCTGAATGACGCACAGTGAAGTGTGAAATTCCTTCCTACCTTTCCTAAACATCAAAATGGCCCTCATTTTTTGTCTTACAACAGAAAGCTTAACTAATTACCAAAAGAAAAGTTGAACATAATCTCACAGACAAGGATATACACACTGAAAAGCAGATAAAGCTGATTATGATCCATACAGTTGATTCCCCCCCCCCTTGTAGGCCAGGTTGTTGAAGCCAGGTTTCTCTAATCCTGCATCTAGAATTTACTACTGGCCTGAATAAAGTACTGTACATTATATACAGTGAATACCAAAGATGCAGTTTGGGATACGGAAACAAACCATAACCAGTATTTAGTTATTTTTAACACTTTGTAAAGCCCTCCCAGCCCTCTTTCTGGCAGACAGATCGATTCTGTTATTGTTTTTTGTTGCTAATAGCTCATTGCTCGTTATATCAGATGTATTTATTTTTTATTCTGAGGATCGCACCATCGAAAGCAATCAAGGAACAATCCCAAATTTGCTGTAGGATCCCCTCAAAATGCCCTACAAAGCATTTTCAGCTCCAAGGAAGAACTTGGTAAAAATAAATATCACTCATTCCACAGAAAAATGTAACAATGTTGCCAGTTATTACAATATTTTGTAAGAAGAGTTGTTCTTAGTCCTCTTTCTCAGTTGCTACTGAATGCCAGTTCTGTCTCAAATAAATTCCAACTCATCCATGATTTGATCCTGGATGAAGAGGCAAACTTGGAGTTCTATCCCACAATTGCTTAATAGCTGCCTTTTACTTCAAGAAAAGCCGCCTCTAAAAATTGTGCCCTTATGATCAGCTGGCTTTTCTGGGGGGGGGGGGAGAGAGAGAGACTCAGCCTCCTCCCTGAAGTGCATTTTCCTGGAACCACCACTGGGGGTTCTCTTTTTTGCCTCAGTTAGGAGGCGCCTTTTTAAATGAATCAAACGAAGGTAGGGACTCGAAAAGCCACTTCTTATCCACTTATCCGCAGCGGCTGCTTTTCTCTACATGTTCTCAAAGCCGTAAAAAAGCAGCTTCCAGCCATGTGGACATATCGAACGAGAAGACTGCTGCCACAAACTTAGGGACAGTGGAAGCACTCATTTGATCATGCAATTGCAGCAGGTGCAAAGGCACTTTTTTTTAAGTGGCTCTTCCAAGACTTGGGATAGGGCTCCAAAGGCAGAATAACTTTATTACTTTTTTGCCTATCTGGTTATTCTGTCCAGCACCAAGGTAGATTTAAGGGTCAAGGGATGGGGTAGCCATTGTTTATAAAGAATCTCTCGGCAATTATGATACCAGACCAGGAAGCCCTACATGCATTGACAAAGGCCAGGGAAGGTTTTGGTATTGTGCTGATCAACTGTGCTTCCTGTGACCCAGCTAGCCCACAGTAAAGAAAAAATAATGATAAAAATTGCAGTTCTCGGTTTTCTGCAGTCTCTTTACATATATACAGTGGTAACCCAATTTATGAAATTAATTCATTCTCCAGGACATTTCATATTGTGAAAATTTTGTAAACTAAAATGTGGTTTCTGATAGTAATGCATTGAAAACCAATTAAACCGTTCTGGAGGTCAGAAAAAAAGTCGAAAAAGAAAGCCTTGCACAGCAGGATACCCCAAACACAATGCAGAACACACTGTAACAGGCATGGAAATGACAAAGCTCAGCTCACACACACCCGCACACAGCAAAAATCATGCAAATGACAAAGCTCAGCTCACCCACCCCCACTCACAGTAAAAAGCATGCAAACTCAGTTCACCTCCCCCATATAATGCAATGCAGAATGCACAGAAAAAAGCTTGGAAACTACGAAGATCAACCCCCCCACCACACACACACAATGCAGAACGCACAGAAAAAGGCACGGAAATGACAAATATCAACTCCCTACCTTTCCACCACTTGAAAAATGCACCAAAAAGGCAAAAAAACTGCTGCAAAATATGTCCAGAATGGCTCCAAAACTCGCTCAAAAATATTATAACTCCTCCCACCCCTCCACAAACTACAGAGGCACAATGCATCCTGGGTACACTTGTCACAATACCTTATTTAAAAAAAACATAAACAGGGGCCTTCAATTGAAAAAAATTCTTAAACCAGTCCACTCCATTCCTATCTTTTTTTGTAAACTGAATTTTTCATTAACCAAACTATATGTAAACTGAGGTACCACTGTACACTACATCCAAATAATAAAATACTTTGTATGGTCCAGCTGTCTGAATAAATTATTATTCTGACCCAGGAGGTTAAAAATTGGCTTAGAAAAAAGACACCCAGAAGAACATGCGCTGAGCAATGTGCAGTGGGGGTATTGTGCTAGATGCAAGGCTATCCAACTTTGAACAGGCCGAGGTCTACTTTTTCTGGCCCAAAGTACCTGAGGGCTACTACACTAAAACCTCTACTTACTAATTTTAACCATTCCGAGCACATGCTCATAAGTAAAAAATGTGTAGGTAAAGTAGCAGTATCCCATAGGAATGCATTGAAAAATCAATCTGTTCTGGAGGGAACAGATTTTATTTATTTATTTATTTATTTATTTATTTATTTATTTATTTATTTATTTATTCAATTTATATGCCACCCACTTCCCAAAGGTCTCTGGGTGGCTTACAATCAAAAGAATCAAAACAATTTAAAATAGTTAGAAATAGAATATCTATAAATCATCAAGCATTAATAAAAACCTTACACTAAAATCATTACCCTAAAATTGTCATCAGAGGACCCACAGTCTATATTGTATCAATTAAAAAACTTCTGGAACAGGAAGGTTTTTACCTGGCGTCGAAATGTAATCAGTGTTGGCGCCAGGTGGATCTCAATCGGGAGGGCATTCCATAGCTTGGGAACATCTGCCGAGAAGGCCCTGTGTCTGCAAGCCATCCCTCTCACCTCCTTAAGGAATGGCTCTTTCAAAAGGGCCCCTTGGCTCGATCTTAATTGCCGGGTAGGTTCGTATGGAAGGAGGCGGTCCTTCAAGTATCTAGGTCCTAAGTCGTTTAGGGCTTTATATGTCAAAACAAGCACTTTGAATTGGGCTTGGGCAACAACTGGTAACTAATGCAGGTTACGCAGAATCGGTGTGATGTGATTCCTGGCGGCCCCACCGCTTACCAGCCGCGCCGCACGATGCTGAACCAGTTGCAATCGCCGGCCGGACCATCTTCAAAGACAGCCCCACATAAAGCGCATTGCAGTAATCAATGCAGGATGTTACCAGTGCATGCTTAACTGTCATGAGGCTCTGCTTGTCTAGGTAGGGGCGGAGCTGGTATATTTTCCGCAGCTGAAGGAAGGCACCCCTGGCCACCGAGTCCACCAGGGCTTCCAGAGTTAGACCGGGGTCCAGGAGCACCCCCAGGCGATTTAAATGGATCCAGAAAATCAGTTTCATCCAGCTGCGCCTGGAGTTGTCCGGCCACCACCCGCTCCAACACCTTGCCCAAATAAGGGAGGTTTCCTACTGGTCGGTAGTTAACCACCAGCCCTGGGTCCAGGTTTGGTTTTTTAAGGAGTGGTCTAATCACCACCTCTTTCTAGGTGGTGGGGACCACTCCCTCTCTTAAAGAGGCGTTAACAACCTCCTGGACCCAGGTGCGAACCCCCCTGGCAGATCTTTTGATTAGCCAAGAAGGGCAAAGGTTGAGTGGTGTGGTGGTAGCACAGACAGATCCAAGCACCCTGTCCACATCATCAGGTCTCAATAATTGAAACTCATCCAATCACACTGGACCTAAGCACGGCACACTGGACACATCCCTTGATTCTGCATCAATAGTGGAGTCCAATTCCCTGCGAATCTGAGCGATTTTTCATTCAAAGTGAACAGCAAACTGGTCACAACAGGCTGATGAGTTGTCTAGAACCTCCACTGTATTTCTCGGTTAGAAGAAACAGCTCTGCTGGACAGCACTCTGAGGAAGCAATACGGTTTGTGAAATATTGCATTTTCGCAAACCGTATCACCACTGAATAGGCCTGATAACGGGCTCTAAGCCATGTTTGATCGGACTCACAGTGATATTTTCTCCACCTGCGCTCCAGCCGTCTCCCCTCCTGCTTCATTGTCCACAGCTCAGATGTATAGCAAGGAGCTGTCTGGGCTCTTCGTAAGGGGAGAGGGCACTTAGGTGCGATCGTGTCAACCGCCCGGGACATTTCCGTATTCCATAGGGTGACCTGAGCTTCAGCAGGAGAGCCGACCATATCAGATGGATAATCCCCCAGAGCTTTCAGGAAACCATCTGGATCCATTAGTCTCCAAGGGCGGATCATCTTAATGGATCCCCCACCCTTGCAGAGAGTCGGAGTAGCCAATAGCCTAAACTTGACCAGAAAGTGGTCTGACTATGACAAAGGAGTCAGAACCAACCCCTCCACATCCAAACCACCATCTCCCAGTCCTGTTGAGAATACTAGGTCCAGGGTATGGCCCTTCTCATGTGTTGGGCCGATGACATGTTGAGACAGACCCATGGTTGTCATGGTGGCCATGAAGTCCTGAGCTGCTCCAGTCAAGGCAGCCTCAGCATGGATGTTGAGATCCCCCAGTACCAACAGTCTGGGGGTCCTCAACACCAGGTCCGAGACCACCTCTGTCAGCTCAGGCAGGGAGACTGTTGGTATGCAGCAGGGTGGGCGGTACACCAAAAGAATCCCCAATCTGTCTCATGAGCCCAACACACAATTTAAGCCCTCCAGACCTTTTCTCAAAGAGACAGGAAGCCTGGTCAAGGGGATAGAACTCCTGTAGACTATAGCAACTCCCCCTTCCAGACCCTACGGGCGACACTGGTGCTGAACCGAGTACCCAGGTGGACATAGCTGGGAGAGGGGGACCCCACCCTCCTCTCCCACCCAGGTCTCGGTAATACATGCCAGGCCAGCACCCTCATCCAGAATAACATCATGAATGAGGGCAGTCTTGTTCTGTACTGACCTGGTATTTAACAACAGCACCTTGTGGCTTGTGGGCTCGCTGATATGGTCACCTGATTCCTTCTGGCTAGGGGTGGAACTAGAAGAGGGGATATGTGTAAGATATCTAACCCCTCTTCTCCTCTGCGGGCACGTTCCACTCCTACCGCCATACCTTCCCCTACCCAGCACAATTTCCATTGCCCTCCCCCTTCCTGTTCCCTTAGTACTGTTTTGGGTTCCTACCACCTATACCTGATGACAAGGAAGGCCTACCATGCACATGCTTCCCTTGCACCTGCTTGAGATGGTGTGGGCGGGTTCAAGGGGGGGGCGGGCGGGTGCATTCTTGTGAGCAGCCTGGATCCACCACTACCACTTGCCTGGGCTGCTGGAAGACATTTTTTTTTAAAAAAAGGTGCGATTTCCCTCCCAACCTGCCCGGGGCCTGACTTGACTCTCCTCCCCCTCCAGTCTCCACCTCTTTCCCCCTTTTCCCTTCCAGCCCCCTCACTGCCACCGCTGCTGCTGCCCGTGGCTCTCACTCACCTCTGCCATGTTCGCTGCACAGCTGGGGCAGGCTGAGCCAGGAGTGGGGCAATCACATCACCACGGCGGCTCAAGAAGGAGGGAATGGCTCAGAAGGGGAGCAGGAGGAGCAGCAGTGGTGGTGGGGGGTCACAGTCTCTGTGAGGCAGCCGTGGGGATAGGAGGAGGAGGGGGAAGGGGGGAAGGAAGGAATTCTCCAGGGGGGAAGAAGATGGGAGATGTCACCGCGTAAAGGAGGTGGGCATACCCGCAAACCCACTTCTCGCTATCCCCTCCCCTCTGCTCCCCTTTCCTCCTTCCACTCTGCAGCAGCAACTCAGCTGGTCACAAGACAGTGGCACGCCGATTATCTGGCCAGGGGGGTGGAGCAGGGGGCTGCACCATGGCCCTTGAACTTCCCCACTCAGTTGAGAAGTAGGCTGACAGAGCCAGAACTTTGCTGGGGTAGTCGGGGCCCTTGGGGTGGGGAAGGAAGGGGTGGAGAAATTATCCCCTCACTTTTTTTAATGGATGGCCAGCGGGCTATTTTTGAACCCTTTGCAGGCTACCGGTAGCCGGCAGTCTACCTGTTGTGCAGTCCTGTGCTAGAGGGACAGTGGGATAGAGCAGAACGAGAGAGGGAACAACCATCCTCCCCCCTGCAGCCTCTCCAGCACACTCAACACTTGAATATATAAGACTGCCAAACCCTCTGGAGATACAGTTATAAAATGGTACTGTACCCCAGTGGAAAATTATCAAGTTTCTGACATTTCTAAAGCTTTGCACATAAGAATGTGGTAGTACCCTGACCCATCAGTAACCTTTTATTCTCTCTCAGGGTAAATATGAATAATTCCTGTTCTCCAGATTCAATATTGGATTCGGCATCAATTCAACAGTAGCTTACCAACATTGTCCTTATCATAATTTTTTTCTGAAGGAAGGAAGGAAGGAAGGAAGGAAATTGTCTCTGCTCCCTGCCACATTTTTAAAAACTTTTCTACTAAAATATGGTACTCCTTTCTCATGTTTAAAAAGTGGGAGATACAATCCACTTGCTGGGAAATGTTTTCATAAGTGCCAGTTATATTTCTTGATTATCAGGCTAGGCATTTCCCAATCATTCATGTCCTGGAGGGAATTATGATTATGTTGTTCCTTTCAGAATCCATCTACCACTGGTTTCTAATGCTGCTGTCAGAAGAGCTTGGACTATAATACTGGCCAGTTATGGTAGCTCCCTTATCTATCAGAATACTAATGTTATCATACAGTTCCCTGAGAGGATTACAGTAAACAGCAAATACTACACGATTTAAAACACAAAAGAGGAAAAAGTGAGTTTTTAAAAAATTAATTAATTAATCAGAATTTAATGGCCAGAATGTCTTTTATTAACTACCTGCATTTTCAGTTTGAGAGTCCATTATTAAATCAGCATGCTCTCACTGATAGTACCACATTTAATTTGGGAGAGGGGCAAAAATGTAGCACCTTAAGCACTAAAGTTTTATTTCACATTCTTTATCATAGACTGATGCTCCTTCATTCATTCATTCATTCATTCATTCATTCATTCATTCATTCATTCATTCATTCATTCAATCAATCAATCAATCAATCAATCAATCATTTATTCATTGGATTTCTATACTGCACCATCTGGCAGCATGGCCACTCTGGGCAGTTTACAAAATACATTATTAAAAATGAACAATATGCAATATAAAAATACACATGAATAAAATCTACATTAAAATTATAAATGCATATTTTAAAAACCCAAAATAAATTGCACTGAATAGATTATTAAAGGAGCTGCAGACCACAAATATAGGTCTTCAAGGTGAGTCCTTAGTTTTGGTGTAACAGAATAACATGGCTATCCCCTTGGAAATTTCCATTGTGGGCTATACTCACCTTTTCTGGTACTTGTTGAATTAATTGTTTAATGCAATTCATGCCCAGATTTTGAATGGAAGTGGAAGAAGAGATACTTACAGATGATATATCAGTTCTCATAACCATGAAACCTATTTCAGGTGTTCAGATTACATACAGATGTGAAAGACTGAAGACAAGTAGACGGACAGAGAGAATTCAGTGACATAGGAACCCAGAGCTTCTGCTTGTCTCCACCAACCAAGGTTACATGGGTAATCTGAACACCTGAATAGGGCTTGTATAACATGGTCATATACTTTCTGATTTAAAACAGCAAAATGTCATGTGAAGAGTAGGTTAAGAATAAAAAATAAACTATGGTATAAAGTTTCACGGACTCATGTTGTCTTTATAAGATATGTATTGTTATCCTAGGTTAGAGAGCTGAGAGGAAGTGAGATAAAATTGAGGGCAAATTGTAGGCACTGGGGTTGGAGGGTTAGAGAGCAAAAAGTAGAGACTGTAACAATTATGTTAAAGGTGAAACGTATATAACCATTCACAATTTTGTATCACAGTACAGAAAGATAGTAAGATCAGGTCTTGTACCCTAAATCCAGAGCAATTAGGGCAACTTAAAAGGAGGGACCAAATGTAATGCAATGTGGAAAACTCTAAAGAAGTGTCCTTTCAAGAAAATAAATAAAAAAGCAGTAGGAATGAATAGACAAGTGAAATGAGGACTGAAATATTGGAAAGCGTACCGTTAATCCTTAACCAGTAATGTTAAGCTACCCTCAATTATTATTTGTTCTGTGGAAAGAAATGCAGCACATAATACTTGTATGTCTTGCCCTGTGTGGCAAATAGCAGGTTCATGTGGGTTTTAATGGGGTGTTCTCCATTTCTCAGCACTATGGTTAAAAATCATACTCACATAATCAAATATATACCCAAGTCCTCTAAGCATTTTAAAATGGGAGATTGTTTCAGTTTGAGCCTAAGACTCACTACAGAACGGGTATATTTATTAAATATATGCTGCATATTGCAACCTGTATCAAAAGATCTTGAGGTAGCTTATAAACAATAAACCTGCAAAGCATTTGAAACAATTTAAAACAATTTAAGGGAGCTGAAATCAGTTTCATACCAACCATACACACTATCCTTAATGCAGCATACTCTCAAGGAAGTGTGCCAAGATATTGGTCTCATGAGAGTCTGTACATGACCCCTAAACTCCGCCGCAAATGGCTGCCAGCTCCGGAGCTTACAATTGTTTCCCCACCAGCTCCAGAGTTTGCAGGAAATTAAGTGCGACCACGCCCACCTAAGCGCGTCCCAGTGCACTTTTCATGTACTTGCTCTTGGAGGGTGAAAATCCCCAGGTCCGGATTTAATCTGGTGAGTGCGGGCTCTCCTCGCTTCTGTTTGGTTTTTTTGCCTCCTGCCCCTTTAAGAGGCAAAAAAAAAAAAAAGAGAAGGAATTAGGACGATGACGGGGCTCCGGGTGGCTTCGGAGGTGAGCCTGCATTTTTTTTCTTCTCTTTTTTTCTCCCTCCCCTCACGCAGACAGGAGCAAGGAAGTGCGGAGGGGTGAGCAACGAACCCCCAAGATCTCTGGTACGAATTTAAGTGGCCAGCGGATCTTAGGAGTCGTGTGAAAAGGCTCTCTGTGGGATGACTAGCTTCTGAGAAAAGACGAATCAGAATGAGCTACATAAGTACGTTGGCTTTGCACCTGAAATAGTTTACTAGCTCGTCACACTTTTCTTTGACTCCCTTCTTCTTCTTTGGAGAACATAGTGGAGTAAACTGTTCTTTGTGGGGATATCATTGCCCATATTTCTGAGCACCAAGATTGGTCAAGCACAAAGGAAACTGAAGGCCTAAGAGGGCTGCTTGACATATACTTCCCAGCAGTCCCCAGGACCGAAGCAGATACCAGGATGTGCTGATGTAGGCAAGAAGGCCAGAGCAAACAGGATGGCAGATAACCAGGATATCAGGATACATCTGCTCAGGCCCAAGGAAGCCTCTTATCAGTAATGCCTCACTAGCTAGGGAGCACTTCCCCCCACCTATGGAATCTATTTCCTGTACCTGTTTACTGAGTATGGTCAGTAAATACAGATAAGGCATGCATTCCCCCCTCCCACCGAGGGATGTCTTCCTATCTCTATTGTCCTCTCTTACTAATAAACACTGGTCGCTCAGGCAGGAGTAGGAGAAGAATTATCATCACACACTCACATACACGCATGCCTCCACACATTCATACCTACATCTAGACATCCATGGAGGAATGCTGCCTGAGCACCAGATTGCACCCTGAAACTCTGTGTCCGTGTTATTCGTATGCAGCAGATGGTGACCTCGACGTGATCCCCTCGACGTGATCCCCCCAAGGCAATGGCAGACGTGATTCCCCCAACGCAACGGCAGACATGATTCCCAGAAGGCAACCAGATGTGATCTCCTGCAGCAAGTCAGATGCAGAGGAACCACTAGGCACAAGGACCAGGCTCCAGGCCAGAAGGCACAAATGCGGCTCATCCTCATCTCCCTATGCCCGTAAAGGGCTTCGAGATGCGTCCAGACATCCTCCAGGGGATCCCAATAGGTGAGGTGGGAGCATTCTTCTTGGTTGAAGAACGAAATGAATTCAGGGGGCCAGTTAATTTTCGGAGCAAAAGAATGCCTTGTGACAGCCAACAATTCCAGATAGAGTCTTGGGAGTCACAACAGCCTCTGGGTTGGGAACCAGCAGTAGGAAGAAATCTACAGGCAGAAATTTCCAAGGGAAAGATTTGCGTCAGCCAAGAAGCCGGAGCAGAGTCTGGGCAACCCCTGGGTCAGAAACCAGTGGCAGGAAAGGAGATTCAGGCAGAAAATTCCAGGGTTGGCAACCAGAACGCAGGTGATAAAGCAGGGGAACCATGGGGGCGTATGCAGATGCCAGTTTCATTCCTCCCCCCAGATTTCCAGATGCCCCTACCAATAATTTTTCACCTAGTGACCTGCAGTTAGGAACAGTGTCCCAGGATCAGGAATTGGTTGAGGAAAAATGGGAACCGCAAGGGGATTTAGGAAAGTTAGCAACAGAACATCTGGAAGGGTTAAAATCAAAATTTCCCATCAAGAATAGTCTCAGCACAGGGCAAAATGACACTCAGGAAGATTTCATCAAACCCCAGAAGCAGGAGGGGAAAAATTTTGTCCTGCCAGAAAATGTACCTCCAAAAGGCAAGGAGAACCCCCAAAGGCAGTCACTTTCTTGCAGCAAAGAGCCAAGCCATGGGGCAGGATTTCCCAGACAAATGCAGAGAGCCACAATTTTGTCCACGGCTCAGTAATACAAAATCTGGAATCACTTAGGACTCAGGATTCCATTTCCCAGGGAAAGCTCCTCAGGGTTCAGAAGCTGCCAGCTTTAGAGCCTATGCAGAGTTCAGCCTTGTGCTGGACCAAAGCAGATTTGCCCAGAGAGGGAATTCCAAAGATAGACCCCTTTTCCAAAAGGACGAAATTGGCCATTAGCTTAAAGGACAGCCTTTTGTATGCTTTGGCAAATGCAAGACACTGGCAATACAAGTATAGGAGAAAGTCCAATTTTTTCAAAACTCTGTACCGTATTTTCCCTGCCTAAGTTTTCCTCTTCCTCCCAAGCCAAGGAGAATGCAGATTTCCTTTTCCAGAAATCTAGGCAGCCAGAATTCCCCTCACTCTTTCTTTAGCAAGCTACAGGGAAATTTAGAAATCAAAGATGCCCCTCTCCCCCCCCTCTCTCTGTCTATCGACTGGAAGCAGCTCAGGGGGAGCAGGGGGGGAAGGGGGCTGGAAAGCAAGCAGAGATCAGCAGTCAGGAATTGTGAAGAAGATTTCTGGAGATTTCAAGTGCTTTAGAAAGAAATATCCCAAAGATCTCATCTTTCCACTATTTTCCGGGGGTAAAAAGGAATTATATGGGTCTGATTAATCCATCTCACACATAGAAAGCATGCCAGATAACAGGAAGCATGGAATGGTTATCAGTTTGCCAGCAATTCCTTTAGGAATGTATTCAGAAGTTTGTGTAAACAAAGGTCAGCTTTGAATCAGCTTAATCATTGACTGTCTGTTGTAAGGACAGGAAGACAGGCAGGCTTCAGGTCTGAAAGCAAATTGACTACAAGTCTCATGTGCCTTACATTTTTTGGGCACAAGCAATCGACAGGGTTTAAAAATGTATAAAAAATCATCACTAATCATGTTCCTTTTGCCTCCAAAAATCGAGCAGGAAAAAACCTTCCTCTCAGGGTATGAATTTCAAATTTAAAACAAAAAAGCCAAAACAATTAGAAAGAAAAGGGGAGGGAATCTCCCCCCTCTCCAGGCTCTTCAAGCAAGGCTTGATTTTAACTATATGTACCCTGAGAGAAAGGAATATTCTCACAGGTATGCCCTCCCATGGCAGTTCAAAGCTTACCAGCAGAATGATCCCAGAACATACATTCCTCATTTTCTCAATTGCAAGGACTATGGTCAGAGGGCAAGATTGATGTCCTCTTAAGGACTGGACTTGGCATTCATGCAAACCAGATTTTGCTAAACCAGATTTATCCAGCAGAAGAAGAATACATTTCCCAGATCCATGAACTTTTAGCAAAAGAACTCTTAAAAAGACTTTTCAGCAAACAGCCATCCATTGGAAGCAGAGAGGAAAATAGTTAGGTAGTCTTTCACCTTTCCCCCACAAAAATGTAAGCCCCTAGCATTGACAGACCATTCTTATGTGTTCTCATGTATTCATGTATTGTATTTGGAAAATATTCACTGTCTATACCTGCAAATTCTTGCCATGCATAGCCACAAAATGTATTCATGTATTCATGTATTGCTTACGCTATCACTTATTGCTGGAGTATTATTGTTAATGCATGTATATCTGTATGCTAGATATGCCTATGTACCATGTAAGTCTTGGGAGACAATCATGCTTTATTATGCCATTTCATTTATTATCTCTGAAAGTCATATGAAAATTGGGTGCTGTGTACCTCGGTGGGAGAAAAATTCATGCCAACATTCTAGAGGGATCCCCACATTAGATAACACATCCCAGCCAATGATTTCTGCCATGCCCTAGCTTAGTGCTCTCAAATGAACATGGGGGTGGGAGGAATGTCACCACAGCAACTCTCAGGCACAGCCATAAAGACACGTCACATTTTAGGGCACAATTCTCTCACCTCAGCCCAGACATTTGTCTTGCAGAGACATGCCACTCCCTCCTACATAAGGAGTTGAGTTTACTCTTAAGCCAAGCAATGAGGCCCCTGGGGCAAATGACCTCAGGTTCCAGCTTTCAAGGCCTGCATGGGTTGAGCACCAGATGAGTGCCTGATTTCTGGTTGGTTTACACCTGTGCCTCCTGACTGGTATGCAAAAGGGCCACAGCTCTTGCCAGCTTGCTCATATTTAAAAGAAAAGAAAAGGGGAGATGTGGGGATATCATTGCCCATATTTCTGAGCCCCAAGATTGGTCAAGCACAAAGGAAACTGAAGGCCTAGGAGGGCTGCTTGACATATACTTCCCAGCAGTCCCCAGGACCGAAGCAGATACCAGGATGTGCTGATGTAGGCAAGAAGGCCAGAGCAAACAGGATGGCAGATAACCAGGATATCAGGATACATCTGCTCAGGCCCAAGGAAGCCTCTTATCAGTAATGCCTCACTAGCTAGGGAGCATTCCCCCCCACCTATGGAATCTATTTCCTGTACCTGTTTACTGAGTATGGTCAGTAAATACAGATAAGGCATGCATTCCCCCCTCCCACCGAGGGATGTCTTCCTGTATCTATTGTGCTTACTCTCTTAATAAACACTGGTCACTCAGGCAGGAGTAGGAGAAGAATCATCATCACACACTCACATACACACATGCCTCCACACATTCATACCCACACCCAGACATCCATGGAGGAATGCTGCCTGAGCACCAGATTGCACCCCGAAACTCTGTGTCCGTGTTATTCGTAACGCAACAGTTCTTCATATGTAGGTGAATCAGTTAAAAATAATCTGGAAGTATACCTGGAGGAGTAAGGAAAAAAAATGCCCAGTTCTCATCTAAAAACTGTCAATTTGCCAATTAGATAAAATTAGACAGGGCAGAGAAAGCAAACTAATACTGCTGATTCAACTAGCTTTAGGAACAGCAGCATGCCTGTTAGCTCCTCTGAGGTGATTTTTGCTCTTTGCTTAAAATATCCCCAGAGATACTCCAGACATATTTTATTTATTTATTTTATTTATTTTAGAATATTTTCCCCCTACCTTTCTTCTTGGAAAAAGACCCAAGGCGGCTTACAGTAATGAGGGATAATATACAGTCCAGTACAATTAAGACATGTTCAAGTATTGAGAACAAGGAATTGAGGAATATCATACAGCATTAAAAGACAGCATTACATTAAAGCTGCAAGGTTTTAAGTAGTTATAAACACAAAGTTTATGTGAACCTATAAATTCATATGAAAGACACATAATGGTAGTCCATCATTCAGGGAAAACTTGCCTGAAGAGAAAGGTCTTTGCCTGTTTCCAGAAGGAAACAGAGATGAGGCGGTCCTGGTCTCTAGTGGGAGGGCGTTCTAGAGTCTGGGTGCAGCAGTTCCCACGAGATGTACCTGCAAGAGAGGGGCCTCTCCTGATGACCTTAACACCCAAGTCAGTTCATACTGTGAGATTCAATCTTTGAAGTAGCTTGGGCCCAGGTTGTACAGTGCTTTGTATGTTAAGATCAGCACTTTGAGTTGTGCCCGACATCTAATTGGAAGCCAGTGGAGCTGCTTTAATAGGGGTGTAATGTGATCTCTGTACCCCGCCCCACTCAGCAATATGGCTGCTGCATTTTGGACCCATTGAAGTTTCCTGATACTTTTAGAAATTCCATTTGCAATAACTATGCTACTACATAAACTTGGAAAGCATAACACCAGCCATATACATGAGTGAACATGCAGGGCCATATATATGTGCAATCCCAGGGTGACTGTGGATTCCTGGCCTTGGTCCACTAAGCACCGCACACATGCTTTCCCATTTCATGTTTGTGCCTTGGGTTAACTGAGGTAGTAACTGATAGCATATGTGACTGGCATGTGAAGGGAATCTCAAACTCCTCCTTGTTGTAGTCATATCACTGACTACTGCCTCACCCCAGACACTCACTCACTCACTCACTCACTCACTCACTCACTCACTCACTTAGGGCGCTTTTACACAACCCCTAAGATCCGCTGGCAACTTAAATTCAGACCAGAGATCTTGGGAGTTTGTCGCTCTTCCTGTGTTCCCACCCCTCCGCACTCCCTTGCTCCTGTCTGCGTGAGGGGGGGGAGTAAAAAAAGGGAGAAAAGAATGCAGGCTCACCTCCAGTTTGCCATGGAGCTGCTCCGGGAACCATTCCAGTCTCTTTCAGTCTCTTAAAGGGGTGGGGGCATCAGAATTTTTTCACCTTCGGAGACCAGGTACTTGGAAAATGCGCTGGGACGTGCTTAGGTGGGTGTGGTCATACTTTATTTTGTTTAAAGTCTGGAGCTGGTGGGAAAACAATTTTAAGCTCTGCATCTGGGAGCCCTTTGCCTCGGATTTTAGGGGTCATGTAAAAGTGCCCTTACTTACTTACTTACTTACTTACTTACTTACTTACTTACTTACTTACTTACTTACGTACTTACTTACTTACTTACTTACTTACTTACTTACACAGTACTCCTGCTACAGGAAGAGCAGTGGTTTCTGCTCTTAATGCTGCAGGGCAAATGGGAAATGATAAAGTTAAATCTCAGGGGCCATTTAAGGTAAAGCAATAAGTTAATAACTGCCCTGGCACGCTGACGAGCACATGAACAAGTAGAGCTGAAAGCAAAACAATAAGAGAAAAAGCTCTTGGCGGAGCAAGATGTATGCAAAATGTCTCTGGGTTCATTCCTTGGTGCCTCCAGCAGGGCTAAGGGAGAAACTCTCTGCTCTGAAACTGTTCTGCAGCCACAGCATGCATGACTGACATGTGAGCTCAGCAAGCGGCCTGGAGCCGCAAGGGCCAGCACTGTGACTCAGCATAAGGCAGCTTGTTGCAAATGACCTGGAAAGAATATGCACTATATAAACAGCAAGGCGGTGCCAATAACAAAACCATGATTAGAATCGTTTTTAAATTCCTGAGACAGTAGCTGTTTTTAGTTTTTACAAAGCTTCTGTTTTAAGTACTAGCTGTAGGTAAAAATATGTGTAAACATACATGCATACCTTCATGCATACAACAGTGGTAAAAAGGACTGATAGATGCCCCCCCCAATGTCACACACAAATGGAAACTGGAGCTGCTTCCAGATGAATCATTTATCCTGTAGTTGAAAAGGCATTTTATGGAGAGCCAAATACCAGCTTCCATTTGTAACCCTCCTCTGCCTTCCATCTCTTTTTCTGACCAGAAAAATCTGGTAAGAAGGGAAAGATGGACTAAATGCATAGTGCTTCTTAATTGATAGCATTAGGGACCTTATGTACAGAAGCATCCTGTTAAGTTGGTATATTTCTCAAGTCTCATTTCTGTGACTGATGAATGCCTGCCCCTCTGAAATTTCAATTATGGGAACACATTATTTGCAAATCAAGTATTGCCTCTTCTTTCTCTCTCTCTCTCTCTCTCTCTCTCTCTCTCTCTCTCTGTGTGTGTGTGTGTGTGTGTGTGTGTGTGTGTGTGTGTGTGTGTGTGTGTAGATTTAAGGCGACAGGATGGAGGGGGTGAGATAGGGTATAATTTTTCTTAAAACATTATAATGTAATAAATGTGTTTAATTTAATCTCATTGGGAATGCATTTCAGCATGCAGATGAATGGATGGTCACCTGAGAGAAAGGAAGTCCTTGTCAGACCAATGTGTTTGGTAGCTTGCAGGCTCGCTCTCTCCACCCTGCAACTTTATGTCCTATTAGCTGACTTCTTCTCTTTGGTGGGGGAAAAATGACCCCTCTCCTGTTTTCTCTGTTTACTGACTTTGATGAGAGTGTTGTTTTTCCTCTCTTTTCCAGTGGGACACCTGAGGGGATGGATGCTTTGTTTCTGTCCCACATCCACCATTTTCTTTTCCTCTAAACCTCTCAAACTGTATTGTATAGAAGTCTACAGCCTGCACTGAATAAAGCACTATTTCTTCTTTTTATCTTAAAGCAGTGTCCGAATAATTATGTTTTTAATGCAGCTGTGTGTGTGTGTGTGTGTGTGTGTGTGTGTGTGTGTGTGTGTGTGTGTGTGAACTTGCTGTTCAACTCTGTCTCCTAGGTTACTGGCCTTCCCTTGTGTTATTAAGGGAATTAAAGGTATTCCTGCTCCTAGTACTATAAAACCCATCAAGAGATAAGGAATTGGTCTGGAAAGTTCCCATTCTCTGTACCCAGTCCACTTCCAAAAATCCTTTAATCTGGGAGGGAGCTAAGGAATGAGGGGGATAGAAATGGTGGTAGTTAAAGAGGCTTGCCTTTAGACTCCACAGAGACACGGGGCAAGGAAAGATTTCCAGAAGGGAGCTGTTTCTGGACTACTGGGACCAGACTGAGGTACAGGGAACTCAGGGTCAAACTGCATGATACTTTGACCTTCTCTTTAGAAGAGCTCCCCCGGTGATCAAACACATATTTGTCATAGCATGTGACTTCTTCCCACCCAAACCTCATCTAGATATTTTGTATTTCACATGCCTCATTTTATGACTGGCCACCAGAAGAGAAACATGGGTTTAATATGTGAATCTGACAGGTTGAGGTGCCAGTGAGGAAATCCCTTTGTGGGAGGGAGAGCAACTTAATTGGGGAAAAATATCAACTCACTTTGATGTCTCGTTTTACCTCTAGCAGTCATAGAAATCCCTTCTCTCCTGGATATGTTGCAAGGTTTGTTGATGTGGATAAGACTTCATCCATGGGTGTATCAGAACTGTCAAACTTCTTGCCCTGGGAGGCTTGGTTACAACTCTCTGTTGGGTGGCAAAAACCTTACTTGACTAGGCATATGTTTTATGTAAGTTTTACTCTGATACGTCTGATTTGTCTTTTACATCTCTGCTTTTATTTCCTCTGGGGAAGGGGTTGACAATGGGAGTGGTGGATTTTACCAAATGTTATTACGTTTTATTGAAATATTTGCTAGCTGTTTCTGACTAGTGCATCAGTACAAAAGGGGCAGGGTGCGGGCTTGGCTTACACTGGAGTTCTCCTCTTCAGATTGTCATTTGCTTGTGTCAGATAGGATTGAGTTAGCATTCTCCTCTCAGCATGAATGATTAGGGCTTAGGCCTCAAGGAACACGACCCCTAAACTCCGGGGCAAATGGCTCCCAGCTCTGGAGCTTTAAAATGTTTTCCCACCAGCTCTGGAGTTTACAGAAAATTAAGTGCGACCACGCCCCCATAAGCGCGTCCCAGCGCACCTTTCAAGTACCTGCTCTCAGAAGGTGACAATTCCTTTATGTGGATCTGCCAGGCTCTCCTGGCTTCTTTTTGTTGTTGTTTTTTGCCTCCTGCCCCTTTAAGAGGAATCAGGAAGTGACGGGGGCTCGGAGCAGCTTCCACCGGCACCGGAGGTAAGCCTTTATTCTTTTGTCCCTTTTTAAGGCTTTTTTTTCCTCCCTCCCCTCACACAGACAGAAGCAAGGAAGTGCGGAGGGGTAGGGAGGCAGGAAGAGCAACGAACCCCCAAGATCTCTGGTCCGAATTTAAGGGGCCAGTGGATCTTAGGGCTCGTGTGAAAAGGCTCATAGTCTCCTTATCTTTATCACTCTCAAAACTCAAAATCACTTGCAACTAACAAATGGGGAGATATGGCTGCAGCCTGGTTTCAGCATTGCACCGTAGCTTTCAATACTTCAAGGTGTATAATATGTACCTGTAACAATGTAAAATGTGAACACACATACACACAAACATGCATCTGTAAGTACAGGTATATGCAGTTCTGAAGATACACTTAGAAAACAGCTGTCATTTACAGTACTTTAATTCAGGTTGGTGAAATACATTAGCATTATCAGTCTCTTTCATATTAAAGTGTGAGATTTACCCTAATTCTTAATTTTCCTGTTTAAAAGCAGTCAAAAATATGTCCATGAGTTTGCTGCCATTTAAAAATAACCAATTGGGTGGGTTAGGGGGTGGGGACAAGAGAAGAAGTTTCTTCAGTGGCAGGCAGCCATACTGGTGTACTCTATTTGTATTAACTAATATGAACTTATTCTAAAATAAATGTGCTATATAACACATGCATTAGTACTGCTGTGAGCGATTTTCTTGCCTTTTTAATCTTACTCACTTTAAGTCTAAGAAGGAGAAAGCTAAACCTCTGTGCCAGTTTGGAAACTGCATTTTTTTCCCGAAACACCTACCAAGAATCCAGAAGAACTGAAAGAGAAAGCTATGAAATGTAGGGAAAATAGAGGGAATGCAAGTCTATAAAGGAGAAGAATATCATTTCTTAGAAAAAGACAATGTAATACAAAATGAATGACCTAGTTCTTAAAAAGAACAAGCATCTCTGGGGGACTTAAAATCCTGCTAAGGAAGCAAACTGCTTAGAGTTTAATTTTTTTTAAAAAAAGGCATCTGCAAGAAGCTGGGCTGCTCTTTCCTGGAACATGTTACTAAAAAAGAAAGCTAAGAAAGCACAGACGTTTCAGAATTCTACATTTATTGATGGCACTCAAGAAGTCTGTTGACTGAGATATGAAGCAAAACCCAGGGCAAAATATTCTAAGCAACCCCACTGAGGCAGAACATAGATGGGCGTCTCTGTCTTCCTTCATCCTCCAGTCCCTGTGCAAATGAACAGACACGAATTAAGTTAGAGAGGACTTCTTCGTTTCGGGGGCCTTGTAAAAGACCTTGTAAAAGACGTCTTTTAGAGGTGGCCTTGTAAAAAGCATTACACAGAACAAGAAACAGCATTAGGGAACTCCTTTGTGGAGCCAGTGCCACTGAAGCAAACAGCTGCACTGGCAATACAGAGACCCTTTTGTCACCCACTCCATGGATGCTCGAAATTAAAGCTCGCAAGTCAGAGGAGGAATTCCATATGGGAGACCTGAAGAACACAAACCTCCAAAGGGTTTGGATCTGGAAGCAACAAGCAGCAGCTTTGATCTGCAAGAGCTCTTTATAATCCCGAGTCCTCTTCTTCTGTCTCAGTTCCCCAGTGGATACTTGTCTCTTTGTACACCCAGGAATGCTAAAGAGGCCCTTTTTTGGTGGTGGTGGTGGTGGGGGGCTGCCACACTCTTCCTCCCATGCAACTGCTGAGAGGGAAATATTTGAGAAATGGTCTGAGCTCTCTCTCTCTCTCTCTCTCTCTCTCTCTCCCCCAGCTGCTTGAGGGCCAGTAAGAGAACAGGGCAATTTCCAAGGACACAAAACTGTTATTCAGAGAGAAGATGTCTTAAGTTGCCCAGTGGTG
>JAHTLZ010000016.1:61577113-61589444 GCA_023846285.1 Phrynocephalus versicolor
GACAATAGATTAGGCAGACAATAAGAAATACGATGATGATAACCTGACATAAAAGGAGTCCTTATCTTCGTCAATGCTTGATTATATTCTGCCTAATCACATTGTGCAGAAGTCCTCTGACAAATGAAGGTTATTCACTGTACTGTTTCAAAGCATGGCTATAGAGATGCTTCTCTATACAAACACCTTTAAAATAAACATTTTGTCTTATGCAATTATATAAGGCCAGGTCAGCAATGCTATATGTGTCTTATAATACAATGGGGTGATAATTCCAATATTTTTAAAACATTAGGATGAATAATTCAAGTTGTGCTTCAAAGAAGGCTGCCCTTACAGGAGGTGGGTGAACCAACATCCAAGTGGTTTCAAAAATGCAAAGATTTAAGGCAAAACAAGAAGGAAATATGGATTCATTGTAGTTAACCCATTTCTTCTCCCACAGCAGCATTTTTATTTTGAGATGTGTGCCTCAAGAATCAGAAATGCAAAGTAAAGGGAGGGGCAGGATAGGAAACATTGAATTGAATTGAATTGAGCATTGCCATTACAATGGCTGATGGCATAGCCCTAATCACAAATTACACCCATTAAGGTTTCAGCCATGATCTGGTTTCACCCTTGGACTGGGACTGGGGATCTGTTTTGATGTCCAGGGTGACATTCACACATGTAATGACAGTGAATATGAATGGAACAAAACCCAAGTGGGCTGGCCTTTTTTCTGGTTTTGCCATTCTTTTTCTCTCCCTCCTCCTGGATCATGAGCCATAGACCTCAAGGTTGAGATGATTAGATTTTGTAGCAAATGCACTGCCATTTTTGTTCAACTGTGGCTCTCCAGAACCACTTGTTCTGCTGTGCTGAAAAGGCAAATGTGTTTAGGAGGTTCAAATCACAGCATGCTGAAAAGAGAAGCTTCCTGCTTTAAACGCACACAGATCGGAGTTGCATACTTCCTGATCCAATCCATTCGGAAATAAGGGTACACAAACAGGGACCAGAGACACCTTTTCCCATTTTGGAGATATCCTGATCAAAGCCCATTTTTGTGTTCGTGGCAATATCAGAATATCTCAGGAAAAGCCAACTGGAGACAGTAATAAAAGAAAGTAGCTGCAATAACTGGATGGAGGATCTCCCTACCCCTACTTTAGATAGCAGAAGAAGTTTGGCCTTTTGTAGTATTATTGTATCATCACCACACCAACCAAGCCAAGAAAAATAAAGGGGAGGGGGAACCTAACAACCAAATTTCTGACCTAACCTTTCAAAACCTATACAAGAACACAGGTGCTCATCTGCATAGGCAAGCACACTGCATCCTAACAGACTAATAAGCTATAATGACTAAGTTAAGAGGAAGACAACAAAGGAAATTAAAGAATGCCAGGTCCAAGCAATTTCGACAGCTACAAGCAAGAAATCTAAGTCTAGAACAGAGTTTTTGTAGCACTTATATGTGGGTTTGGCAAGCCTTCTGAGCAATCATTTGCCATTAAAGAAGAAGGATGTAGCTAAACTCTGGGTCCTGCAAGGGATTAAGGTACAGTATTGGTAAAGGCGCCCTTTATAGAGCATATGGGCTGAGACTACCAGTCTCTTAATCCCTTGAGGTGCTCCTGATTTTAGCCACCTTCAGCCATTTCCTTCTTCTTCACATATAAATGAAGGTTTATTGAGAATCATAGTAAAGACTCTTTATGTACCAATGTGGTATGGGCCAAAATCTTTCACTTTTCTTACGTTACAGGATTTTAGCTATTGAATAATACTGACCGTCTTATTCACACACAGTTTGTTCTGGCTGCCTTACTTTATGCATGCATAAAGTGTACATTGCCTTATTACAACCATGGTACCGTTAAGATTGTTTTTAATCAACCAGGATCCATCAACCTGCACATTCTGTGGGCTAAATTTGTTTGACAAAAAGGAAGCACAGAAACCTGCTCCAGGTGCAAAACCAATCATAGGGATGGCTGGTTGTTTATTGGATCACTAAAGTACCATTCACAGGCAAGCTTTCAAGTCCTGCAAGGCTCTTCATTGAGCCGGGCACTGCCTATGGAGCAGGAGAAAGACAATAGACTCCACATTTCCTACAGCGCTCCTCAGATTGTTCCCTTGATTTGGAAGGCTCTAGCCTAGAATCTTACATTTGGAAAAATTACTTTTTCTAAACTGAAGCTAGATTCCCCCAGACAACGTGACCATTCTCAGAAGTGCAGCCCAAAGAAGTAACTTCAGTGAGCTTTAAATTAAAACATAGTTCAGTGGTTTAGAACTCAGTCTGTGGAGCCAGGGGATGTGCCTCCTTGACAGGGGCTAGACTCAATGATGATGATGATGATGATGGTGATGATTTTTAAAAATCACAAACAAAAGCAGCATATCAGCAGAAGACTGAAAAGAGTCACTCAACGAAAACAAAAATAGAATGCCTTTTTAAAGGCTTAGAATTGGAACAAGAGTAAGAAATTGGGTTGCCTTTTCTATTAGGGCATCCTAAGGTTCTAGGCTCACTAACTGATGTCGTTTTCTTTGGACTGAATTCCCGGTCAATTTACAAGCCTATTTAGGGCAATGAATACCATGTTCATGAAGTACAAAGAGGAGAGGAGAGTTCAAGGTAAGATAGAACATTTCATGAGAAGGGGCCAGTGAAACTCTCCTGCAAGTTAACTTCATCCACTCCTTCTTTCCTCCTCTTTATCAGGACATTGTTAGGCACAAACTGTACCTTACAGACTCTCTCTCTCTCTCTCTCTCTCTCTCCTTCCATGCTTGCTTTGTTTTGTGATTGGTCATATTCCCAGAGTTCTCCAGTGCCATATATCTGATATTTGCCCTTTCAACACACTGGCTAACAGAATTTAATCTTTAGGATTGCAAAATAAAGTATGACCCTTAGGTGCAGTCATAAAGTAAACCACCGTGGTGATGGGACAGGCCTTCTCCAAAGGAAAAAACATTCTATTATAAGTTTTCACCTCCTTGTTCAACTAGAGCAGAAAAACAGTTCAAGTGATTCTTCACCTCCTGCAAGTATCCCCTGTGGATCCTATGTCACTGACAGATGTATTCTGCCATGAATCTAAGTATATCCTGGAAGGTTACAGCCAAAAATAGATTGTCTGGCTCTTGTTCAGTGGGAAGCACTAGAATTAGCAGACAATGCTTGCTTCTCGATTATATCTATCAGACCCATTCCCCTCTCTACCAAATCTGGCCATATTCATTGGATTAGTTAGTAAATTTTATTTATATGCCGCTTTCCCATGGCAAGTGCTGCCCACAGCAGCTCACAAGAAATATGGTTTCTCAAAATGCTTCTGAGAGGAGAGGGAAGGAGGCAGCCAAGCACTGTATACAATGTAATTGAATTCAACTAAAATAAAAGCAGTGTGAAAATACCTAAAATATAACACCTGACATACCGTGCTACAGACAGCTACCTGTTACTCTAATTTAATAAGACCATCTCTTCCCATTTACGATTCAATCTCTTAAACACTACTGTAACTTAGTAAGAACAGGTACCCAAGCTTGGTTCTTCTTTCCTTCTTTCCTATATTACAGAAATATTACAGAAATATTCCTATATTACAGAAAACGGGAAATGATTTAAATAAGGAACACAGTACGTTCCTTCCTGTGTTAATCTACACAAAATTCTGTTTGACTTCCTTTCTGCACTCATGTGCTTCTGTTATGTCCTATGGCAGTGATGGCAAACCTTTGGCACTCCAGATGTTTTGGACCACAACTCCCAGAATTCCGAGCCTAGATTGCCAGTGACAAAGGATGGTGGGAGTTGTGGTCCAAAACATCTGGAGTGCCAATGGTTTGCCACCACTGTCCTATAATAACATTTCTATATCCTGATCTCAGTTCTTTCTAAATGTTTTACATTCTTGGACTTCCAAATAAACACCATTCCTAGAGCTTTCTGTTTTGCTGTTGCAAGGTTTGGCATTAGGGCAACCACACAAATGCATTCATGATCTAAGTATCCATTCCTATGGAGGACCCTTGAACCTGACAGGCCTACCTTTAAACAAATTGGGCACATAAGCCCATATTCGCACAGCACAACCCAGTATGGAACCTGGAAAGAATGAATTGTACATATTGATTGTATTACACAGATCCATGCAAGGGTGATACCATTAACGGCAAAGAGCAATGAATGATATCTTTAATTAATTAATTAATTAATCTTTAATTAATCTTTACCAGAAAACGCCCCCCCCCACACAGTGGCTCATAATGGCATGCAGCGGTGGTGATTTCGATACTGTAATTAAATGATTTCTCCATCCTAGAGCTCACATGCAATGAAAGGGATTGTGCAAGAGTTGGAAAAACTGTGGAAGAGAAATAAAAGGTTTCTTCTTCTTTTTAGGTCCAAAATGCCTTTTATTTTATACAAAATACAAAGAATACAAATTACAAATTACAAATTACATCAACAACAGTGCACCCCTTCACCAACAGGACCACTCTTCTTATTTACATTCATTATCCTCTCCTCCAGAACAAAATCGATTGTTGCATGGAAGCTTTACCCTTATTTCTTACAAGCACATATTCAATAAATCTACCCCAAATATCATAAAAATATCTCCTTTCAACTCTCCTTTTTTAATCTTTAAAGTACATGTCAATTTATCATTTAATGCAATATTCCATATTTCATTGTACCATTCATCTAAGCATTGTTCATGTTTAGATTTCCAATTTCTAGCTATTATTAATCTAGCCACAGTCAACAAATTTATAATCAACTCTTTAGTTTTAAAATCATAATTATTATTAACAAATATGGATAACAAAGCAATTTCAGAACTGGGTTCTATATTCCTTTCTAATGTGTCACTTAATTCTTTAAAAATATATTTCCAGAATTTTGTATCATTTTACATTCCCACCACAAATGGAAAAAATACCAATCTCATTGTCAAATTTCCAACAAAACTTAGAAAAATTACCATTTATTTTATTCAATTTCACTGGTGTCAAATACCATCTTAAACTTATTTTAAAACATTTCAATCATTAAACAAAATAGAACTGGGGAGAGGGGGGAACCTTCTCTAGTACCTCGACTAGAGAAATCCGATCTGTAATCCCATCATTAATTAGGTTCCTAATTGGCAACAATTATCCCCTAACATCATCACCCTCTCCAGGCATAAGCTATGCAACAGGATTTTAGCCAACAACTGCCGTATATTAGGAAACAGTAGATCTCTCTCTATCAAGGGTAAGAATTTGCTAAGATCTCAGTTGTTGTTGTGAACCCGCACAAGGCTGGACTCATTCCTGGAGGTGGTATGGGTTGAGATGAAACAAGAGGAGGGAAGAAGTTTACAAAGAGGAGGAAAAGGAAGGCAATGAAAATCTTTCCCAAACTCTCCCATCCATCTCCAAAGAGAAAGGAGAATAAATGATCCATCATCTTGCTGCACATTTCTGAAAAGAAGGTGACTAGTGTTATTTATTCTGGGTTGAAGCAATGCCAAGAAAAGGAGGTCATCTGGTGGAGCTAAAAGCAAACCGTGACACTTATATGCCACCCCAAAGCACTTAAAGCACTCTCAAGGCAGTTTATAATTTAATTATGCAGCCTAGCTGGGTACTCATTTTGCCAACCGTTTTTGCTGCAGTACAGCAGTTTAACTACAGCCCCAAGGGAACTTTAGGAGATAAACTCACTAGATTTTCTGACTAAAATCTGGGATTCTTCTTATGATTCAGGGAGCCTTAGAAATTTATTTCATGTCTGCCAGATCTGGATTTCCAGACTTTTTGTGATTTTAGCTTAAACTGGACTACATAAAGCTAGGCTCAAGTCTGGCCAATGATTTCAGCAAACGGAGGCACGGCTTCTTGCTTTTAAATAGCAAGCGGACTAGACCCTAGAAAACTTGCTTCTAAGAGTCAGACTTGTTTATATGATTTGGAAGGGTTGTAAACAAACAAGCATGTGCTCTCTCTCTCTCTCTCTCTCTCTCTCTCTCTCTCCACACACACACACACACACACACACACACACACACAGCCCTGCAGGTGTACAGAATACAGGATACTGCATAAGCCTAGAATATTGGCACCTGAATGATACGGACCTAGTCTTCTCTTGCTTGTCGATTGCTATAAGGTACACATGACTTTGCACCTTCATACACTGCCTGCAAGCTTTCCTTTATTAAATTTTATGTTGTTCCATCTAAGGCCTGTTTCAATTTTAGGCCTGTTTGCACTTTACTGCACTTGCCTTGTTGAAAAACTGAAACATTTACCAAAAAAACAAAAACAAAACAAAAAAAAACCCGAATCTGAGAAAAACAGCAAGCCAAGTCTTTCAGTTCATTTTCACTGGAGATGGATGAGGGGAGGTTAGGTGCTGTATGAGGAACAAAGAAATGCAATAGAGCTTTGCACCCATCTCTAACTTTCACCATTTTCAAACGGTGACATTGAAGGAAATTGCTCAGTGTCACACTGAAATGCAAAGTCAGGGAAGTAAGCTAGTAGATCAGTGTTGGCAAACCTATGGCACGGGTGCCATCGGTGGCAGTCGGGGTCCTTTCTGTGGGCACCCAACATTGCCCCTTCACAGCAGCCTGTATTCAGGTTAAATTGCTGTATTGGCACTTTGAGAAAAATAGGGGTTTTGAATTGCAGTTTGGGCACTCGGTATCTAAAAGGTTTGCCATCGCTGTAGTAGATATAGGTGTCCCTTTAACTCTGTAGCTTTCCACAAACATTTTAGGTTGCATTCTCCACCCCACACTAAGAGTGGAAGAGTGGGAAATGTTGGCTAAAATGACCTCTATCAGGAGAAAAAATTAACTTCAAGTCTCCTTAAAGTTGATTGCCCCTTAGTACTTGTCCTCATCAACCGGCACAGTCTCAGTAACTCCCTCAGAAACATTGGGTGAGAGAAAGAATAAAAAGGTTCCATTTACTCACAATTCTGAATAGGTAAAACAGCACATAAGGGCAAGAAGAATGGCAATTTACATGAATGGAGCTAGACTGACTAACTAGCTTCATACTGACCACACATGGCTGACTCTAACTCAATACTCAATCTACGTAGTTAACTGACTCCTGACTGGAAAAAAAAAGAGTAGGAGAAGAATTCTTATGTAAAGAATTGTGGCTCTCTTCAAAAATCTGAGGCAGATAGGGGACAATTGGTTGCTTCTGGAGAGACTGACAAAGTCATTCCAGCCAAGAAAAGCCCTCCCAGGCAAAACTTCCAAAAGGCAAAAAACGAAGATTGTAATGATTCCAAAAGAGACTACCGGTAGATAAATTTTGAGTTTAACTTAATTTGATGAAGTGCTATCATCTTTTCTTTTTTTTAAAAAGGTCAGCATCAGTTGCCAGACTGAAACACAAATATATTAGCCCATTCCAAAATTTGAAACTGTAATTTTATAGATTTTTCTCGTGTCTTCTTTGTCATTGCTTGCAACAAAGTAATTTTTCATCCACTAGATGGCACTAAAGTTACAGACAAAAAAAATTAACCATGATGATGGCTAGTTTGATCCTATGGAGTAAATGAGGTGCTACCTTTTATAGGATCAACATTTGAAAATCTGGAAGCACTGGCTTTGATGTAGCCAAGAAATTTTATAGTCTCAGAGTGGAGCTGTGTATATTAGAAACACTGATATTTTAGTTTCAATTGTGAGTGTATGTATGTTCACCATATTTGTTATGCCATCTGGAAAATGGTAATTCTGACAAGTTCGGAGAGATGTATTGCATATGCTGTGTTACATTTATGTTTCTTGTCACTAAAACAAAATTGTTGGAAAATGGAATGGCAGCCTTTACAGCTCCCACAGCTACACTGTTTAAATTGAGAAAAGTCATTGGAAATTCTAATAACAGAACTCCCACATTGCGCCTAACTTAAACCTAGCTGGTACTCACTCTCTCTCACTCTCTCTCACTCTCTCTCTCTCTCTCTCTCTCTCTCTCTCTCTCTCACACACACACACACACACACACACACACACACACACACACACAGTATATGTGTTTCTTCATCCCTTAAAATGATTTTTTTCCTGCAGCAAATGGAGTTATAAGCTGCAGGCACTAAAAAAAATGTGTGTAGGTGAATGATATACAATGGTTGTTGTTTTTGTTGCTGATGTTTTCGGAAGGTCTGTGTTTATTGTATACAAATACAGGAAGACTTACTTGTATTTGATACAAGAGCCAATGGCTACATTGGCTGCTATCTTCTAAGAGCTATTGTTCAAAAAAGTAGCTCTTCTTGTTCCTGGATTTTTAATTGTTTAAAAGAGTATAATGTACTTTTAACTGCCATTCTTTTTGTAGCGATGATGACTGATAAGGGTGCTATATACACAGACTTGAAGGGGGAAGCTATCGCGATTTGAAACGTGCTGGCAGCCCTGTCTGAGAGTGAAGCACAGGTTGTTTGTTGAATCCATTGTCAAGGCCAGGTTTCAAATGGAAACCTCGGTGCAAGGTAATTGAGAAAGGGTGGGGGGAGTCACCAGGGGGGGGGTAAATTGGAAGGCTCCATAACTCTCTCCAGAGGAAAGAATGCTTTGCTTCATTCCACATTTCCTTTACCTGATCAAAATGCTGAAAGAATCAATTCCCAGGGCAGCTGGCAGCCCCTACCTTCCTTGCTTTCTGAGAAGAAGGAAAATATAGTTATAAATAAAGGCAAACCGGAATTGAAAGCTTGGAGACCAATATTCTGCCTCGCAAGGGGCAAGGTTCCCTGTAGAGGACAGCTCATAGAGGTGTCATAGAATGGGCACCATTTTCTCAGTGTGTCTAATTTCATAAGACGTCTTTATTCCATGTTGCTTCACATATTCTCCTTGGCGATAACCAGAACAAGCTGATGCATTATGCACACTTATGTGGGACAATGTTTCTCATAATTGCCTGGGAAAATTATGCTTCTTAAACCCTGGAAAAGGTTGCCGTGAATCAGAATTGCCTTGACAGCACACAATTGTTACATTATGATTCTTGAAAAAATTCAGGAAATTGACTATTAAAACCCGGAATAGAGTGGAGGATATCAGTTTTTCCCAGGACAAAGAGAGTGATTGCCTTAAACATTTCCTGCTTTGTTGGCTAAGCTGACTTGTAGATGGGTTACGTCCTTATTTTATGCCAGAATAATACAAGTCATTTTTATCCAATTCCTGGCTTCTTCTCTGATTGTGTTTTCTGAATCTAGAAAGAGGCAGAATATTGAGAATATTTTCCTATATTACATGAAAAGATAAACTACCATAGCAGGAAGAAGAATAAATCATTAATGTTAAGGGTGGCAGCTGGTGATATTATTGTTCATTATTGTCTACTGTACATTATGTCCCATTATGGTTGGTGGGGTAGATGGCACAGTAGTGAGTAGTCAATAACAGACATAGTCGGGGTTGACATTCAAAGCAAGGAGCAAAAATGGGCGCCCTTGTTGCTTGAGCATGAGATGGGGTAGCGCCCCATTTGCCCTAACTAGCCTTATTATTATTTCTTTGCTCCACCTTCACTCTCCCACCTATAGCACTGAGTAAATGGAAGAGAGCCACAGTCAGAACAAAGGAGAATGGTCCTATCATTCCACAGAGACTGGCAGGAACTGAGTCAACTAGAAACATTTTAAAATATTGCAAATTAAGCATTCAGCATATTTCAGTTTTGAGACTGTGTGTGTGGGCGTTTGAAACAAAATGTTCAATCTGCCCAGGTGACAACACTCTTTCTTTTTTTCTGGGTGTCTATGATAGAGAACTGGGCTGAAATCCAGTAATAAATCACAAGAGTAGGCCCACTGAATCAGTGGAGATTTGGTGGGTCACTCCTCCATTGATTTCACTGATCAGTGGGTCTGATGCTCTAGTGACAACTAACTACTGGTTTTCGGCCACTGCCATGCATAGTCCTACACTTACAGCCTTAAGTAGTAATGGTCATGCATAACCTTTTATGTGTGTGCTGCACCAACAGGTTGAAGAGCCAAGTGGTTATTTAATGATAGTTAGTACTAGGAACAATGAGGCAATGAAAGTCATTGTCACTTGGTAAACCGGAGGGACCTAGGTTTTACAGATTCCATTTGTAGCATATGCGACAGCCATTCCTTAACTGGAATGCCTGTAATGTGTGTTACAAGTCAGTAATTTTCCTGGCAGAGAAAATAATGTTAGTGCCTCATCATTATTAAATATAGTCTGCAGTTGAAAGTCCATGCCATTTATACTTTCATTAGCCTGAATATCACACGATAATATGCAGCCCGGAAAGCATAAGCTAACCATTTTGTGGATGATCTGTAATATATTATGCATTACTTTTGATTTCATATTAATTTTTTATGGGCAAAAAAAAAGTTCTTGTGTATCTGAACTGCAGATTAGATAAATAACTCATGACTATATGAGTAAGGAGGCCATATTATTAAGTGGCCTTGTAGATAATGGCATGTTAGGCTTCAAAGAAAAAAAAAGCAGGTGATTCACTAAAGGCTTGAAAGCTTATCACTTAAGAAAACATGGAACAACGCTGCCAATGATTAATTCTGCTTTCCTTGCCATACACAGTTCTTTGCTCTTAAATTGTTCATGCTGCGTCTTCAAGTGGAAGCACAGGATAATACACAAGCTACAGTTCAGCAGTAATTTAGCTGTGTCTGCCTTGTTGTCTGTCCAGGTGTATCTCCTCAAAGATGGTCTTTTTGTTGATGTCTTATCAAATGTCATGTTTTTAGAAAAGCGAATTAAACCCATGAACACTTGAAAGGAGATACCTAGGATCATATGAAGGCACAGAAGTCCTTTCCTTTGTCTCATGTAAGGATGGAAGGGAACTGCTGGATAGCTCAGTGGCTTAAGTGACATGGGCTGGACTTCATGCTCCATGGGGTCCGATTCAACTCCACAGTTCTCAGATGACAATGATCATAAATCAAGAAACATCACCACTGATGGCAACTTTGTGCAAAATGTGTTTCCCATTCTCTGTCAATTGTGCTGCTTTAGTCTCTCCCACACTTGAGCTTTTTCATTGTCATAGGATTTATGCTGCTGTCATGAAGGTTTATTCTTCTATAGCCTTTGCCACTGATATGTGCATTTAAATGTAGATTGATGATCTAACAAAGGGGCAGTATCAGAAAATAGGTTCGGTGGAAGTTGGTGTTCCGGTCATGGAAGGGTACAGAAGGTTAATGAAAATATCTTCCAGGTTCCGGGCACAGCCTTGGGCTCCCTTGAGATACATCCGTGTTTGACTTTTTAATGCAAACAAAAATGTATGAATGGCAATGGTTTCCATTAAATGCTCCTGTCCACTCTGTTATGCAAATGCATTCTTTAGGGAAAATAATAATAATAATAATAAAATGAAAGCAGAGGATTGAAATCTGCTGAGACTGCTTGATCAAAAACTAGAGGACTTCATGCCAAGCTTACAAGCTGTCAGATGCATTTATTTTATTACTATTCCAGGGAGGAATTTTGAATGAATAGGACTATCTGGAAGAGATGCTGCTTACAGTATATCCCTTCATTTGCAAATCCAGTTCAATAACAAGATATCTAATAACGACAGCCAAGTTATTGCTTGATTTCAATACATGTTTAAATGTAATTACCTGGGACCTTCTGGGAAGCAGTTTCTTCTAGTATAATGAAACATCACCACAGCCCCATTTCCAAAGTCCCTGTCAGTCTGTTGCAGTGAGGCAAAGAAAAAGTTCCATGAGATAGCTAGAAAATTGTGGTTGGAAAATTATTTGTTTCCAAGAATTCTTTGGATCCCTCTGGGACCTTAAAGATCAACTGATCTGTTATAGCAGGATGTTTTGAGGTCTGTACCATATTTTTCTATGTATATGATGCTATCCCTCCCCCAATCATGACATTAAAAATTAAGGGGTGTTGTATACACAGAAGTAAGCCTTTCCCAAGGGGTGGGGGTGGTTGGGGGAGAAGCCAAACTAACCTTGCTGTTTCTCTTTCTTTCCACCAGCTTATTCACTGCGGTCAGCTTGGATTCTTCTCCACACCCACTCACCCACCCACCTGTTTCCCCTTTCCTTTCCAGGCTCACTCACTGCCCTCTGCCTTCCCAAAACATCTCTCTGCTTTTTGTTTGTTTTTGCAGAAATCAGAGACGGGAAAGGCACTTCTTAATGAGCTACTCACACACACCCCTGTAGCTTTCCCCGCAGAAAAGACAGCTTGGATTTCTGCAGAAACAAACAAAAAACACAAATAGGTGTGTGTGTGTGTGTGTGTGTGTGTGT
>JAHTLZ010000016.1:61590748-61630990 GCA_023846285.1 Phrynocephalus versicolor
GTAGAGATGGTCTGTGTGACGAGGTTTAGGGTGGTGAACTGGGAGATCTATCGACTTGGCCACCTGAAGTATGAAGTTACTGTAATTTCCCATGGATTCAGAGGAGGAAGGTGGAAAATGCTCCTCTATATCCGAATCTGAGTCGTTATCAGATGAGGGGCATCGTCATCCTCCTCAAATGGGGAAGAGGAGTCCCCCAAAACTGAAGGAGAGCTGATGTTGCTCTAATGGCTTTGGTTCCATCATAGGTTCGAACACCCATTGTGAACCATCAAATTGAAGAGAGAAAGTCAGAAGAGGAGGCATCAGTTGACATAGAGGCTGAACCTGAGCGAATTGTCTGAGCAGCTGGTAGGAAGTCAGGACGGTAGTGGAGCCTGATATGGAAGCTGGGACCGAAGGCTGCATCAATATGGAATAAGGGTCAACAGTTGAAATGGAAGGCCGGAGAGCCTTAGAAGGTGAAGTCTGTTGATGTTTAGATGCAGAAAACTCCCATTCGGCATTTTGTTTCAATACCGGTAGTGAAGTGCTTAGATGAATCGGAATCATGATAGGGGCATTTATGATGATGTGTGCGCTCTCCATGCTGCTTCTTGGCTCCAGACTTGGCATAGACTGCAGCAACTGCTGCTGTAGCAACTCTGAAACGGTCTTTGGAATGGTTGGCTTGATATGAGGTGACAGAGTCGGGATTGACAAGTCATCCGCATTGGAGAGCACCACAGTCGGTGCCAGGACGAACAATTGCTTAAGTTGGTCCAACGTTGTGGGTGATGGTACACCGACGGATAAGGAGAATTAGAGGCCGATCCCAATGAATCCGAAGGCAAAAGTGGAGCATAGGATGGACACCCGACACGGGCAGGCGTCAAACCCAACGGTTTGTCGGTATCGACCACTGTCAATGTTGAAATCGGTTTAGACTTTTTCTGTAATAACAGAAGCTTCTTAGGCTCTTTCTTCAAGAACGATTTAGAAGCGAGGTTTGAGAAACTCTTTCTCCATGGAGACAGGACATTGATTTCTCCAGGAGGTAAGTATTCAGGCGGTGTCTACGTTTTTTCACTGCCTGAGCACTGCAGCACTTACAAAACTCACAAGCCTCCGGACAATGGTTCTCTTTGAGGGAAATAAAGACACCTGGAGTGTCCATAGGAAAGGGGAATTTTCCTCACACAGTCAACACACTTTTTAAATGGTGGCAAAAATGCCATAAAACAAATTTGAAGATGCAGCAAAGGGGAAAGAAATCCAGTGAAGAGAGAAAAAAGACGAGACTGACGAAAAAGAAATCTTCTAACGCAGTGGTTAGATGGAAGTGAAGGTTTGGGCGGGAAGACTCCTGCTCATGTGCATTGGGAGGGGGAGGAGACTAACGAGCTTTTCTTTTGCTAGAGAAGTCTGGAGCCTCACACGTTTGCACTGGAAACCCATCTGAGTGGTTTTACAAAGGCCACGAAGAAGAAGTATACCTCTTTCAGCCTTCTGTGTAAAACCTTATCTAGAGTGGAATTTTAATTAATTTCCCAGAGATGCTTTCAGAGCTGCACAAGAACGGCTTGCTTTAATTAACATTGGTATTTAGGGCAGATGCCTTTTTTGCTGTTAAAGCCTGAAGCAAAATTTCTCGTCTCATGCCACCCCCCCCCCAGTTAATCTACAATCTATCTAATTTTCATAAATCTGTTTTTGCTTGTGTTTCTGACTTTTGCAGTTCCTTGATCACAGAATCCTTAGAAAGAGTAAGATGGGTTGTGGATGATGTTCCAGGATCTGGAGTCCTAGAATCACATGTGGCATACAGGATAATTGCTGAAAGCAGAATAATGGGAAGGGGGCTGGCCCCACCATTTGGCAGTGTGAGAAGTAACTGCCAAAGGTGGCATGGCAACTCAACAAGACTGTTAAATACCCAGACCTGTCACTTCATAGCATCTGCAATTTTACAAATCCTGCTGTTGCACACAGCCATGGTCTTCTCTGTCTCTGAAGGACACTCTGAAGGCTAGAGGCAACTGTGATCAGGGAGCTTACTTTGTCACACCCCAGGTCAGGGTAGGTCACAAAAGTCCTGCTTCAGCTCCTAGAGTTCCTGAGAATATCAGTAAGTATTTCCGATGTGGATGAGAATACCAGTGTTCCAGCAGAGAGTGGGGTGCGGGAAGAGAGAATTGATTTAGACTTGAGGTACCTAATTTGTTCAGCATTGAACTGCACACTGAAATTACATTCTTCCCTGCAGTAAAAGCAATAGAGCTTGCAGGTTGTAAGGGAACTACCTCTGGAGCTAAATAAATAAATGGGGCATATTGGCAGAAGACTTGGGCAAATAGTGAAGCATATATATTTTCTAAATTCACCATGAGGATTTTTTTAAAGGCAAAACATGATAAATTATAACTCCAGATAGAAATGTGTCATTAAAACTGAAGGACAAATACGCCAAATTCATTTTAAAGTGATGAATTGTTTCATCAGCTGTTGCAGCGCAAGCGTAACTGAATTCATCCAACACTTCTTTTTTGTTTGTTTTTGTTTTTGTTTTATTGCTATGGCTGATTGCTTGTGACCCAGATAGAACCCGATGTCTTATTCTGCTATCAAACTGAATTTGTGGCTAGGTGGGGGAAAGGCTACTTAAACAAAAAAAAAAAAACTGTCATATTATTTCCCCTAAAATGCAATCTTAAAACTCCGCAAGTTGTTTTTCTCTGTTTTTATTCTTAACAAAAGAACAGTGAGTGTCCATTTTTTAAATGTGGCCAATGACAATGTACAATAAATGTAGGCTCTTTTAAAAATTACTTACAAAATCAACTTTTTGCACTGTGTGCCTTTGGCATATATGCAAATATGGATGTGGTAATTGTATGTCTTGAAATAGTGATATACTTATGCATAGAAATGGGCATGACCCAGTGGTTCATGCCAGTTTGTCCAACAGATGCATAGCTGTTCTGAAGCTTGGCACCTCACCCTCTCTGGCTAGTGCCCATTAGGAGGCAGCGCCCTGGCTCCCCTTCCTTGCCTCTTGCTCTTAATAAGTGAGTGAGGCAGAAAGACCATGCTTTAATTTGTCAGTGTTTCAGCTCTGATGGTCCTTAGAGAGTTGGCTGAACAGCCAAAGGTAGGCAGTAGCCCACATGGCAAAGGCCTATTTCCACTTCAAAATGGATTTCCTTCACTTCAAAGTGAAGAGATGAAAGAGTCTTTAGCCTTGTGAGAATCGATGCACAGAACAAGCAAACGAGTTAAAAGTTGGACTTTGTAGAGAAGAAACCAGCGGCCCCATGAAATTAACCTCTGAAGACCTCTTAACGCTGCTTCTTAAAAGGGGGGGGGGGAATCTTCCATTCTAAAAACAACAACTGAGAATCCTTACAGGCAAAGCTCTTCAAAGAATACACCTCTCTGTGAATTAAAAAGTTACTCACTAATATATATGTATTCATATAAGCTTTGGGCCAATTGAATATTAATTGCCCTGAAACTGGGTAGTTTGAATGAATGTAGCTCCATTAGAAATTAGCGAAACATGGTCTTCTTTGAACATATGGCAGATCATGAGCTTTCCTTTACTTCTGATGGTAGTGGAGAGGAGAAAAGAAACAGAGGAAGACATTTGTTTCATTTCTGTGACTGCTGCTGCTTCTACTTCCTGTGCTTCCTATGAAACACCCACTTCAACATGAGCCACTCTTTCCAGGAGAGATGCTTCTAATCCAATCCATTTGTTCCACAGGAGCTTTTCCCAAATGCAAGACTTTTCTCTGTGTGAACGGAAGATGAGACAAGGCTGTTACTGGCACAGTTCTGATTTATAGCAGCGAGGACTGCAAGTGACTGAGGAAAGTCAATTAAAAAGTTACCCTTGGCGCTTCTAGTGTTGCGCTTAAAGCTTGACAGTTCAGTCTGAGTAGAAACATCCACACTTTTCCACAGCAATGGAGGGGACAAGCAAAACCAATTTATTTTATATCCTGTCTTTCCCTCACTACAGGGACGTGCACAAAAAAGATACGGCAAAAAAAAAAAAACCCCCACTATACATTGCAGTAATAAAAACAAGTTAAACGTATTATTATATGAAAACAAGCATTTCATTAAAAATAGTTTAGAACAGTTTTAAAATGTGTCAGAAAAAGCTGACGTTAAAACAAGCACAGCATCCACTATTAAAGTGTGGATTTAATTCCCAAGAGCCTATTTGAAGAGAATGAACTTGGCCTGCTCATTAAACCGCATGAGAAATTAAACCGCTACTCTGTTACGGACCATCTCTTGCAGTAAGGAAGTGGCAGTATCGCATCCGTTTCCTCTTTTCTATGCCCACATGTGGTTAGTGGTATCTTCTCACAGAAGAGAATTCAGTCTTACAGCCTAGCTAACAGATGGAGAAAAATTCTAGAAGTATCATCATAACGTATTATCACATCACTGAGTACTACTGAGAGTCAAACCATACGGGAAGGAAATGAGAATTCTCTGCAGGCGGCACTTCCTTCCTTCCACAACACGATCCCCACAGACCTAGATGGCCAGGCAATCAGAACTGCAAATAAAACCAATCACAAAACAAAGCCTGCAGGAAAGCAAGTCACAGAGTAGACCGAAAAATAAGAGTTTCAACTATCAGATATTTATTTATTTATTTATTTATTTGTATTTATACTTATTGACCGCCTGACTTTCCCACAGGGAACTCTGGGTGGCATACAACAAATCACTAAATATACAATATGCCCCCGCAAAAAACTCAAATAAATAAAATCAGGTAAATGATAAAAACAGAACAACAACAACCATACGACACAACAGACTCTGTCAAGAAAAGGATGGGGAAACAAACAAACAACTAACAACAAACCATTGTGCACTCAGTGATCATCCCAAACTTTCCCCAAAGAGCTAGGTCTTTAATGCCCTCCTGAAGACCGACAGAGGATCTGCCAGCCTGATGTCTGTCGGCAGTTTATTCCATAATGCCGGAGCGGCCACTGAAAAGGCCCGATTCTGGGTAGAATCCCTTCGGGCGTCCCTCGGAGTGGCCACTCGGAGCGAAAGAGAGAGCGAGGCTCTGGTAGCTTGGGATGAAGCTGACCTCTGGGAGATCTGCTCTGCCAGATAAACAAGTTCCAGGCCATGGAGGGTTGTGTAAACCAAAACCAATACTTTAAACCTTATTCAAGAGGCAATGGGTAGCCAATGCAGGCGAGACAGGATGGGGGTGATGCGGTCAAAGCTGCCCACACTAACCACCAGCCTGGCCACCGCATTCTGTACCTGCTGCAAACGCTGAACAAGGGTCAAGGGAAGCCCCATGTAAAGATCATTACAGTACTCTATCTTGAGATCACCAGCACCTGTACATCTGTCCTAAGTGAATCCACATCCAGGTACAGGTGAATCTGGGCAATACGCCTGAGTTGGCAAAAAGCCACCCTGGAAACAGCTGCTACCTGGGCCTCCAGGGACAAAGCTGGATCCAGGACCAAGCCCAGACTTCTCACACTCTCTGGCAGTGGAGGGTCATTCCCCCCAAACTGGGGAGAAGCCCACTGTACCCATCTGGGGATTCCTGAGGAACAGAACCTCAGTCTTCCCAGGGTTGAGCTTGAGACTGTTAGTTCTGGTCCATTCCACAACTACAGCCAGGCAGTGGTCCAGGGTCTGCACAGCCTCCATTGCAGAGGTGGAAAAGAAGAGATAGAGCTGCGTGTCATCAGCATATTGATGACAACAGACTCCATAACTCTGAATGACCTCAGCCAGTGGCCTCATATAGATGTTAAAGAGCATAGGGGATACTGCCAACCTCTGGGGCACCCCACAGGAGAGTGTCTGTGGGGGCGACAAAACACACCCCACCGAGAAAGGACCGGAGCCAGCACAACAAATGACCCCCAATACCTACCTCAGGCAGCCTGCCCAGGAGGATACTGTGGTCAACGGTATCAAAGGTCTCTGACAAATTGAGAAGGACCAACAGGGTAGAGCAACCTCTGTCATTCCCCCCTCCCCTTAAAGAGGTAATCTTGCAACACAACCAGGGCTGTCTCAGTCCCATGCTGCGGCCTGAACCCAGACAGGAATGGATCCAGGACATGATCTTCCTCCAGGAATGACTGGAGCCTAACCGCGGCAACCTGCTCGATCACCTTGACCAAAAAGGGAACATTGGCTACCAGACGATAGTTAGACAAATAGTTGGCAGCCAGGCCAGATATTTTAAGAATGGGCGGGATCACAGTGTCCTTCAGGCAAGCGGGCAAAATCCTGTCCTTGAAGGAAGCAGACATGATCACAGCTGCCCATTCCGGCATGCAACCACCCCCCCCCCAGCAGTCTTAATCAGCCAGGACGGTCAAGGGTCAAATGGAGAAGCCGCTGGTCAGCAATGGGCCAGCACCCTGGAGGCCTCAGCTGGAGTCACAGGCCCAAACTAAATGAATTGGGGAGACTGAGGGGCACGGCATGCACAATATTCAAAGATAGATTAGTGGAACTGGTGTCCAGATTGGCCCAGACGGCCTCTCTTTTGGAGTTAAAATGGGCTGTGAAAAACTCGCTAGTGAACTCACTAGGAGGAGGCCTAGGCTGACCAGGATTGGACAGGTCCCGAACCACCCTGAACAATTCGGCTTGGCGGTTTGAGGCCTCACCAATTCTCAGGGACACATGAGGTATTTTAGCCCCCCTTATCGCCCTGACATAGCGCCTGGTCAGCAGTTTAACTGCAGGCCTCTTACTTTCCGTCTGATCCTTCCTCCATCTGCCCTCCAGCCTCCTCCTTTCTTGATTCATTGCCCACAGCTCCACTGTAAACCACAGCGAAAGTTGGGCTGAGCAGCAGCTGAGGCACTCGGGGGCGATGCGATCGACTGTGCAGGTGGCATCCCCATACCATCTATCCACCAAGGCATCAACAGGATCGTCGACCAGACTGTCCAGAAATCCTCCAAAGGCCTCCGAAAACCGAACAGGATCCAGAAGCCTAAAGAAACTGTTAAACTAAAGAAGTTGACAGTTTCTAATGATATGCTAGCTGTACTTCAGCCTGAACAGACAAAGGGAAGGCAGGGTGCCTATATCCCATGGCCAAAGGGAGCCTATTATTTAATGACTGAGTACATACTGTACATCTCTGATAGTGTGTAGTGTCAGCTGTAACATGCTTCCTTCTTTGAATGAACCATCCCAATACCTCAGATATCAAAGGTTTGGGAATTACACACCAACATATTATTACATCTTACATTTATGGATCTGTGATCAGTGTTTTCACTAAGCAGACACAGTCTGTGAAACATGTATTCCTGTAATAAAATAGGAATGCTGTGTTTAAATACATAGTTTAAAAAACCCACCAACAAATAGTTGATCAGAGTGGTGGACATGCAAAGAATCATGAACCAAGAACATGCACTGGACCATTTGTTTAACTGACTAGCTAACCAACTAAATACTTAACTAATTAATTGACTAACTACCATCCCTACTTCCCACCAATCAAGGGCACTTAAATGATAGAAAGCTAATGGCAAATCTATGTGGGTGGAGACTAGACACATAGATTTGTGCTGAGTGTGGAAAATCCATTTGTGATTCTGTGGCTTGTAGTTCAGAAAGGAAAATTTCCTAGTCCCTGGTCTTATGTAACATGTTGTTGCTTTCTCAAATCAGTCAGTCATATATCCTGTGAACTCAGTGGGTTTCCAAGGCAAATAGAACTCTAATCTTGCATTGTTGTGCTCCCAGATTGGTTTCAGGGTTGCTGCATAACCTTTCCCACCTACTGTACTTCCTTTGAATCTGGCAGTTAATCAGATGCCATGACCAAGCTGTCAGCTGACCACTTAGCCGCAAGGCTGGAATGCATATGAAAGTCACCAGGAGCGTCAGATCAAGGCCGGCGTTCACTTGCATGCGTCCTTGCCTAGAACTACAGTTGCACTGTCATTGTTTGCATAGGGCAATAAATCCTAAGGCGATTCAAAAAAAGTTCTTAAAGTGTCAAAGGTGCCTCAGGCTGTTGCCATGCCTGCTAGACCCAGTTTTAGATAAGAATCATAGAATCATAGAATCATAGAATTATAGAGTTGGAAGAGACCTCATGGGCCATCGAGTCCAACCCCCTGCCAAGCAGGAACCCCTTCACAATATTTCCGACAGATGGCCATCCAGCCTCTGCTTAAATACCGTCAAAGAAGGAGACTCTACCACCCTCCGTGGCAGCATATTCCACTGCCGAATAGCTCTAACTGTCATGAGGTTCTTCCGAATGTTCAAATGGAATCTCTTTTGCTGTAGTTTGAAACCATTGCCCCGAGTCCTAGTCTCTGAAGCCATGGAGAACAAACCTGTTCCCTCTTCAATATGACATCCTTTCAAATATTTAAACATAGCTATCATATCCCCTCTCAGTCTTCTTTTTGATAGGCTAAACATTTCCAGTTCCCTAAGCCGTTCTTCATAAGACATCTCTTCCAGGCCTTCAACCATCCTAGTCGCTCTCCTCTGCACCCGCTCGAGGTTGTCAACATCCTTTTTAAACTGAGGCGCACAGAACTGGACACAGTACTCCAGGTGGGGTCTGACCAGAGCAGAATAGAGTGGCACTATCACCTCCCTTGATCTAGACACTATGGTTCTGTTGATGCAACCAAGAATCGCATTGGCTTTCTTGGCCGCCGCATCACACTGCTGGCTCATGTTCAATTTGTGGTCCACCAAGACCCCCAAATCCCTTTCACAGGTACTATTCTCTAGCCAAGTGTCCCCCATCTTATATCTGTGCAATTCATTCTTTCTACCTAGATGTAGCACCCTACATTTCCCTCTGTTGAAATCCATTCCATTAGCTTTGGCCCAGACTTCTAATCTCTCAAGGTCCTTTTGGATTTTCATCCGATCCTCTAGGGAATTAGCAACCCCTCCCAATTTGGTATCATCTGCAAATTTAATTAGCATACTCTCTATTCCTTCCTCCAAGTCATTAATAAAGATATTGAAGAGCACTGGACCAAGAACAGAACCTTGGGGCACCCCACTGGTCACGTCTCTCCAAGATGATGAGAGACCATTTATGATCACCCTTTGCGTGCGATCAGTCAACCAATTACAAATCCACCTCACTGTAGCACTATCTATCCCACTTCCTACTAACTTCTTAGCAAGAATACCATGGGGAACCTTATCGAAGGCCTTGCTAAAGTCCAGATAAGCAATATCCACAGCATTCCCCTCGTCTACCATGCCTGTAATTCTATCAAAGAAAGAGATCAAATTAGTCTGGCATGACTTGTTTTTAAGAAACCCGTGTTGACTTTTTGTAATGACAGCATTGTTTGTTAGATAATTGCAGACTGATTTCTTAATAATCTGTTCTAGCAAGGCGCAAATCAGTTTTCTCTTAATCTGAGGAGATGGTACTGTAGTTTATTTTTTTTAAAAAAGATACTTCTTTGCCTGTCGCAGTATCAATACCTTCCAGTCTTCGCACCTGATTATATCTAATACCTCATGTGGAAAATTAACCGACAATTTAATACCCTGAATTTGGGGAGGGGGAAATATTTCAAAAGAGCAATCTCGGCTATTGTAAATCAAGGCACTATAGGTAGCAAACAGTATGAAAGGGAAGCAAATTGAAGTAGCTGTGTAGCAGCTTTTATTTTACTACACTATGTGGCCCTGATAGTTTCGATCTGAAATGAAGGAAATGTAAATTTTCTTCAGAAAATGAGCAAGCTGTGCTGAATGGGCGCATTAGGTTATCTATTAATAGAGGTTCGGATGATACATTTTCCCATTGCACACCTGTTTTGCAACTCTTATGTTGTGTGATTCACATAATAGGGGTCTGTGTGTATGCATGTGTATTTGTGTGTGTGTGTGTGTGTGTGTGTGTGTGTGTATATATATATATAAGAGAGAGAGAGAGGCTTTTCAAGGGTCAGTTATTTGAAGAGCTAAACTCTATTTCTGGTTAAAGATGGAACCAAAGCTGAACACTGATTTTTTTTTATTTTATAGTATTCATAAATTACTATCTGGAGTCAAGTCTTCACATAACGGTTTTCATCTTACAAGTATAAAAATCTCAATATTCTACAAAACGGCAAAAACACAACAAAAGGCACTGAATAGAACAGCAGAAAAATCATTAGTAGTGACATGGAAACCAAGCTTAGATTAGAATGTCACTTGAAAAGACACTGTTGTATGGGGAGTATTTTTGTCAGGACCTCTCAGAGGCTGAGAGGCCTGGGCCACTTCCATGTTTTGAGGCTATTGATATATTAAAACAAAATTGAATACATGTCAAAACAGGGTTACAATAATTGTGGAATGTCTATAATGATTCTCAGTCATTCAGGTGAGATTATCTGGAAGTTGAGTGATGGCAACTGGACTTCTTTTCATGAGTGATCAAAATGTTTCGCTACTCATACTCATTGCCTTTTCTCAAATTCGATCTTGCCTCTCTGTATGTGTCTATACCCCCTGCCTTAAAGGCAGCATCCCGGGCTCTCAGGAGCTGACTAAGAGCACCTTCTGGCCACATTTTGACTGTTTTTATAACTGGCTGGATTTTTTTTTCCTGAGAGGGAGGTACTTTGGACACAGAAGAAGTGAAGAATGGTCAGATGAACCTAGATGGGGGAGGAGAATTGCTCTGCATGCCTGTTTCAAATTGGAATACACACGATCTAAGATGTTCTTCCCTCTGGTGGGAAGTTTCACATACTGTTCAAACTTAGAAACACCTGCCGTAAGGCAGGCTTTATTAAAGTCCCCTGCCATCACAAAAGAACTCTATGGGCTGCAGCATCTAACCAACCCACTGGAAAAAAGACAAAAAATACTCTCTATTTTTTTTCCTAATGGCCAGTTCTAATACGCACCTTGTAAATGATTTAAAAATACAGAACAAAACAAAATAACGTGCTCTTGCCACTTAGAATTGCTATGAGAATGATATAAATCTGGAAAAACTCCTATCAAAGTGCTTTATAATGGACTTTAACCATGTAAAGTTGCTCTGGAAGTAATGAGAAAATATTGGTCCTCATTGCACAAAGGAACTTTGTAATTACCTATTAGATTGCGTTTGAAATATGGCTTAGTTATACCAGTGGGAATTCAGGGAACTGCAGCCCAAAAACAGAAATGTGCATATCTCTAGTAACTCTATTACTCATAACCAGCTGTTGCCAGGTTTGGCACAGAAGCAGAGCTGTGACAATAAAGAGCAGCAATTCATGGGCCACAGCATCGTTAAACAGATGAAATATTTTCCCCAGATCAAGGAGCAGCAGCATGAATATCTTCAGCAAGAACAGACACAATGGAACAAGCATACTTTTAAATTTCCTGTGAAGCTCTCCAGAGCTAATGAGTCTATACAAGCCTCCACAAGAATACCGTTCCATGAACAAGGAAAAACAAGAGATCAGGAAAAGTGCGGCTTTCAGTCAAAACACATGGGTTGGGGTGGCTGAGGTCACAAATTAACATATTTAAAACTGTGCAATGGATCAGAACTGAAATGATGCTCTCCCTTCTGCCTGCCATCCAAAATGTTTGTACTGGTGGAATCCAATATCTGTGAAAATGCTTGCTGGGTTCATTCTGTGGTTACTGCCTATTTTAAGGAGTGGGCAACATCAATTTTCTTTAAACTCTTATATAAATACTGGCTCCTGACTATGATAAATGGATCTGTGTTCCTGTTGATACATCTCTACTACACCCACATAAGTCTTACATTTGTAAAAAAAAATGTGAATAAGATATTTAAAGGGAAGGATACATTTCAGTCTTCAGCGGACTAGTCCTGTAAAGTAAGGATGAGTGAACTGGAGTTTTCTAGAACTACAGTGCCCTTCCCGCCCTTTCGCGGTTCATATACAGCAGTCCTGCTATATCATGGAACCGCAGTACAGTGGTACCCTGAAAGGTTTTTCTCCCCCACCCCAGTGCCAATCAGCTGGAGCCTGGGGCTTGGGGAAGGGGGGTTAAAAGCCCGGGCTTTTTAAATGTTTTTCCTCTCCCTCAAGCCCCAGGCTCCAGCTGATTGGCGCTGGGGTGGGGAAACAAAAGGGGAAGCAGCACACAATGTTTAAAATATCTTTAAGCAACGGAGCCAAGCACTTGGCTCCGTTGCTTAAAGACATTTTAAACATTGCACACTGTTTCTTCCAACCACCCCCCCCCCCGGTTCACACAGAGGCCCTTTTGGGGCACCCAGAAGGCCTGGGAAGGCCATCACAGGCCCATTCGGGGCAGCGCCAGGCTGGGAGGTAATTACAAGAGCCCCCAGATAGGCCCCCCAGGCCCGACCCAACCTGCATCCACAAATCATGGATTTCAAATGATCACGGGTTGAGTCGGGTCCCTACCCCCACCCCCCGCGATAGATGGGGGGGTTACTGTACTGTAGACTGGTCTCTGTTGGCCATTGGCTATGATGGTTTGGGTGAATGAGCATGTGAGTCCAATGACATCTGAAGGGTCCCAAGTTTCCCATCATAAGAACATAAGAACAGCCTTGCTGGAACAGGTCGCAGCACATCCAGTCCAGCATTCTCTCGCACACAGTAGCTGACCATTTGCTTCAGGGTATTCCCAAGCAGATATCTTCACCTGCTTAAGATTCCCTGCAAATGGTATTGAGAGATATCCTGCCTATCTCTCCAACTCGGAGGTTGTCCTTAGGCATCCATAATGATAGCTACTGATATCCTTGTTCTCCATGAACTTGGATATTCCTGGCAGGGAACTCCACAGACCAGTGATCCTCTCGGTGAAAAAGTACTTTCTCTTCTTTGTTTGAAATCTAGCACACAAAAGTTCCATTGAGTGCCCCCTAGTTCTAGTGTTGTGCCATAGGGAAAATAGTTTTTTCCTTATCTACATTGTCCATATCATGTATGATTTTATAAACTTCAATCAGGTCACATCTTAGACACCATCATTCAAGGGTGAAGAGGCCCAGCCGTTGCAGCCTCAGATGGCAAGGAAGGTGTTCCAGTCCCCTAATCATTCTGGTTGCCCTCCTCTGCACTTTTCCCATTTCCATAATATCCTTCTGGAGGTACGGTGACCAGAATACTCCAGATGGGGCCTCACCATAGATGTATAAAGAGGCAAAATGACACTTGCTGACTTGTTTTCTATCCCCTTCCTAATGATCCCTAGCATTGGGTTTATTTTTTTCACTGCTGCGGCACGCTGGGCTGGCACCTTCATTGAGCTGTCCACCTGGATACCAAGGTCCCTTTCCTGTTTTGTTGCAGAGAGTTCAGACCCCATCAGTTTATAAAAATTGGGTCTTTTATTTTCTGGTGGGGGGGTTGCCCCAACGTTTATCATTCTCCACTTTCTAATGTTGAAGCTCATTTGCCATTGGTTTGCCCGCTCCCCCAGTGTCAAGAGATCTCTCTGGAGCTCCTCACAATGTCTCTCATTTTTTACTACCCTGTATAATTTAGTGTCGTGTTGGCAAATTTGGCTACATCTTGGCTGTCTTAGAGCATTAGTCAATTTGGCCTAATCTGAAATGCTTGGATGTTAGGCAGGTTTCTTATCAATCCCTGATATTGCCTGGTAGTCTCCCCTCCAAGTACTAACACAGCCAAAGTTTGCATAGCCCCTGATGTCAGAGAAGGTCTGTATAACCAGCTACACTGTAGTAGTAGTAGTAGCACAGCACTAGCGCTACCCAGCGTGGGAGGCAAAGGACTTGGAGCGGCTGTTTATTTTCTTTCTTTTTCTCTCTCCTCACAATGTTTGGGGTGCTGTAAGGCAGGGAGACAATAAATAAGCAAGAAAGGAGAGAAGGAAAATAGCAGAGGCTGGGAGCTTAAATATTAGCTACACTGTGGGCCTTGACAGTTACCCCACAACACCAAATTGTGATGCCCCTCCCCTATATATTCCCTATCCCCCCCCCACTTTTCAGTTGAGTGAAGGCTGTATGACTGATTATGTTACTCTCTAAAGATTTTTTTTCTTTTTTAAAGATGGCTTAATATGCGTGCAGAATAGAAATAGGATGTCAGGTGACTGTTTTTTATACAGTTTCTCTTCTCCAAACGGAATTGCACTTTAATGATATATTATCTGCCACATTATCTTCCATATAAAAGGGACTGAGCTCAGACTGCCTCAGATAGATTTTAATCATACAGATCCCTTTGTTCCTCTTCATTTCTTCCTGGATTTTTAAAAAAAGTGCGCCTCTGAATATTTAGAGACTGAAATATTTAAAATGTCATAAATAGTTTCATGTGGATGCATGCATGTTTGCATTACAGCTTAAAGGTTTGAGTTATGATGAATGTTGACTCTGAGCGGTGTATTATAATGAAGCAAAGAACAGTTCGGAAAGAAATAATTGTGAAGGCAGGCCTTAGAAATTTCTCTATTAATTAATTGTCTCTCAAGCTGGAAACAAAAAGGAAGATTACCGTGAAGTTGGGAGGCTAGAGCAGTACATAAATCAGCCTACATATTAAACAATGAATTTACCTCCTTGTGATATTCTTTTATTTAATGCTTTGAAAACCCAATTTCTGTTCAGCTCTTCTTTGTTTTTAAAAATAGATGGCAACACAAAAACATCTGCTACCAAAAACAGCAAACCTGTGTTGAATTTAGTTACCGCACTGTACCTCCTTCTACATTGGCTTAGAAATAATACAATGTGAAACCCTGGAGAGGTTTTATATATATGCTCTAGCCTTCCAACTTCATGGTAATCTTCCTATTTGTTTCCAGCTTGGGAGACAATTAATTAATAGAGAAATTTCTAAGGCCTGCCTTCACAATTATTTAATACTTTGAAAACCCAGCCCTTTGTGTGGTGGAAGAATTCAACTTAGGGCCTTTTCACACGACCCCTAAGATCCGCTGGCCACTTAAATTCGAACCAGAGATCTTGGGGGTTCGTTGCTCTTCCTGCGTCCCCACCCCTCCACACTTCCTTGCTCCTGCCTGCGTGAGGGGAGGGAGAAAAAAAGAGAGGAAAAAATGCAGGCTCACCTCCGAAGCCGCCCGGAGCCCCGTCGTCATCCTGATTCCTTCTCTTAAAGGGGCGGGAGGCAAAAAAAAACAAACAGAAGCGAGGAGAGCCCAGCACTCACCAGATTACATCCGGATCTGGGGATTTTCACCCTCTGAGAGCAGGTACATGAAAAGGGCGCTGGGACGTGCTTAGGTGGGCGTGGTCGCACTTAATTTCCTGCAAACTCCGGAGCTGGTGGGGAAACAATTGTAAGCTCTGAAGCTGGCAGCCATTTGCGGCGGAGTTTAGGGGTCATGTACAAATAGTCTTAGTTGCATAAGAGTCTGCCTTATAAGTGTGTCAGGCCATCAGGCCATCTAAGCTAGCATTGTTATAAGCCAGTGGAGGTGAACCTTTGGCACTCCAGATATTTTGGACCACAACTCCAGAATTCCAAGCCTATATTGCCAAGGACAATATATACCACACTGTACCTCCTTCTGCAGTGGCTTAGAAATTATACAATGTGAAACCCTGGCATCAGGCTGTACGTCTACCATCCAAGGAGTAGCCATCACTAGATGTTTCATCTTCAGGAAATGAAATGTAATTCCCCTCTTACTACAAATGGCTACTGTCATGAAGACTTGACTGCCAGTGGCAATTTTCCAAAACATACTTGAATTGTTATCTCCTCTGAGAATAAGTATTAAAAAAGCAAGAGCTATGATAGATCTCCCATGGGCTGTGAATTCTTGTTCACAGATGAATCTGGAGTGTTTATAATTAAGACTTTATGTTTTATTAGTCGCCAGCATAAAATAAAAATTAATGGGCATGACTTTAAATAGAGTGGCTTAAATCCTGTTTGTTTCAATTCCATTCTGTAAAACTGATGATGTCATCAGCCAGGACAATATTTTGGAAAGTTAATATTTCTCATCAAGTTTTGAAACCCCTACAGATCCTGAGTAATCCCTTTCACTGTTGGTAACCATGGCATGCAAGGGATGGGAGGATAAGTCTTAATAATAATAATAATAATAATAATAATAATAAATAAATAAATAAATAAACGCTTGGGAAGCGTTCGACTAGTGATTGGTAATATAAAATCCAGCGTAGATAGCTGTGTAGTTAAACAACAACAACAACAACAACAACAACAACAACAACAACAACAACTTGATTTTTATGCCGCCTTTCTCCCCGGAGGGACCCAAGGCAGCTTTAATTGCTGAAAACTACTGTTGCTGCGGTGCCTTTACTAGTGATGGTGATTTTCAGTAATAAATGATTTACCATTACTATCCCTAAGCATTCCCAACAATGAAAGGGACAACTCTGTAACTATAGAGTCCTCAGAATGGGGGGTGGGGGGATGTTTAATTTTTGAAAAATTGCTTCCCCTGATGACATCACCAGCCTTATACTATGACATTTACATGAACAGAATTTCAGCCAATATGTTAGTAATGTTAGCTTTCTCTCGGGTTTTTCTTTTGTTCTGTAAGACAAAGACCACCTTCTGATGCTGTATCAGTATCAAGAGAAACACAGGGAAAGTTTGATATGCTTGGAAGTCTCACATTTTTCTATTAGTGAATGTAAATTGGACCCCTGTCATATTTTGTGACATGCCTGTGAGTAAAACTATTGTTGTGAGTCTTTAAATTACTAGACCAACAGGAGGAAGAGATTGTAGATCAATCAACTGAATCTTTTATATGGGGTAGATGATCAAGCAATTGCAGGTACCTTGATCATCTACCCCAAGATATATGAAGATAGGACTGTACCATTAATCTCTTTATGGAAAAATTGGTAACTCCCATTGTAGATTGGAAAACTGTTTCATACAACTCTGTACATCAATGAGCTACGCCATGATGACTCTACATCTTAACCATCGCAAGAACATTTTAAGGCTACTGGAGCTCAGAACAAGTTATAAAACAGGGCTTTTCAAAAACATAGTGATGTTTTCTTAACTACAACATTGTTTCCAGGACATGTCTGTGAAGATTCTCATTCATCCAGTTTTTCTGGAAGCTGAGTCACGGCAACTGGATTTCTTCTCTTGAGAGATTGAATTTTTTTGCTGCTCATCCAAAACAGCTTCATCAGGATATGGTTTAGGTCACATAATCTAGAATCCCGTATTTTAATTGAGAAAAAGGAGGAACAGGTACTAAAAGAGATATCCAAAATGTTCAAAGAGCAGAAACAGTTTCCAATGAAGAAAGATTATGATATCTGGATTTCTTCAGCTTAAAAAGAGACAACTCAGAAAGGAGACATAAAGAGGTATACATAATTAGGTAAGGTGTGGAGAAAACTGAATGGGGAGAAGTTTTTATCTTTCCCTTGTATTTGCAGTACCTGCAATCATCTACAGAAGCTGAACGGCAAGAGGTTAAAGACAGTTAAGCAGAAGTACTCCTTTACAAATCTCAATAGTTGAAGTGTTGAATTTGCAGCCATCAGTTGTACAATGTAGTGTGTTTAAACAAGACTAACTTGTAAGTAAGTTGGCAGAGCATTAATTAGTGCCTTTGAAGCAACAGGAAATGTGGAGAGTATAACGTTTGCCATGTTGTTGCTTGAAGACAGCTTAGTTAAAATGTTTATAACTACTTAAAACCTCGTGGCTTTAATGTAATGTTGTCTATTAATGCTGTAAGATGTCCCTCATTTCCTTGTTCTCAAATATTTGAATATGTCTTAATTGTACCAAACTGTATATTATCCCTTATTATTGTAAGCCACCTTGGGTCCTTTTCTAAGGAGAAAGGTGGGATAATAATACTCTAAAATAAATAAATAAATAAGCCGCCTTGGGTCCTTTTCCAAGGAGAAAGGCGGGGTAAAACTACTCTAAAATATATAAATTAATTAATTAAAAACAATGCTCTGGCTTCCCTTGATGTAAAGTTTAAGATGTATGCCTTTGATCTGAGAGCCTTTAAGGGTTGTTCAAAGCTCTTTAAGCCCTTGTGACTGTAGGCACTGGCAGCCCATTGTTGAGACCAGGAATTAATAAAAACTTACAGATTCAAGTGAACCAAAGTGATGCCATGTTGATTCCTCTGTATGCCTTGTATCTGTACCTTGTGCTTTGTAAGCTATCAGAAGAAACTGTTTCAACTGTACCGGAATGTTTGCCTTGGCAAGAGAGAAAGAAGAGCCTGTGTTTTATGTTGAAGGACATCAATGGGGGGCAAGAAGAATGGGTTAGGATGTCTCTAACAAAGGGTTCAGTCCCACGTCCCTTTAAAAGCAGTTTAAATTACTAGATAAACCATGTCTAACAATGCCGTCCCCACGGCCACCGGGCTGTTTGAAAAAAAAAAGAAAAAAGAAAACCCGGTAATGCCCCTTTAAGCGAGGTTTCTGTGACTCACCCGAGAGGTAGGGAATTTTCTGCCTTGCTTTAAAAATCAACCTTTTAAGGAGGCAGACGTCATGGGACCACGCAGATGATCCGGGTTTCTTCTCCCCCCCCTCTCATAGCACTGACCAGCTGTTCCTGGGGCCAACCGGCGCTGTTTTTTTAAATTTCTCTGCACCTTTGGAGAAACAGGAAGCTTCAAGCAGTGCCATAAGTTTTAATTTCCCCCAGCCAAGTGGTCCGTTTTTTTTTTCAAATTGTAGTGCCACCTGCTGGCCAAGGGGGCTGAACTGCACTTTAAAATAAAAAAAACAGCTTTGGACGTGGGAACTCCTGTCCCACTTATTCAATCACATGATGCGACGAAGAGGAAAAGCCAGACCTTCAAAAGATCAGGATCGCAACCCAGGTGAGACAGCAGCCAAAGAGTTACAGCTTGCCTAAAGAATGTTGTTGATTGGGGTGGGGCATCTCATGCTTTCTATACTTAAACATGTACTCTGCCTTTGTTAGTTGCGATTTTTTCCCTTCTGCTTCAGGGGGAAAGGTTGCTCCCCTTCCTTTATCCAGCTGAATAAAGGAATGATTTCTGCTTGCCTCAGAAGTTTTTGGTTAAGTTATTCTGATACAAGGAAAGTTTGGGATTTAGCCTGAACTCAACACCATCAGCAGACTTTATTATTATGAGGTGTCATCGCTCTAGCACTTTCCTAGCCTAGGACAGATTCCCCTATGTCAATTATAATTTCTCTTCCAGTGTTCCCACATGTTTGGCAGTGACAAATCAGTCTGGCCTTTCACTTTCTGCCACCCCTGAATCTGATCCCATGCTTCTCATTACACACACCACTGTGGGCAGATGGAAATGTTGGTCCTCTCCAGCACTGTTGTTCCTATCACTTGCAGCCTGAAGGACATTGGCTCCTGTACCAGAATCTCAGGTCTTTCCTCCCTGAGATGAGCTAATTAGTCTCTACCCAGGCAATAAATTAACCTCAGCCAATTCTAAAGCCTGGAGACTATTAAAGTGCCATGGATTCAATTAAATGAATAGCTTCTCCAACCTTTCTATTGCTGAGAGCTTAGACTTACCAAAAATCACTCTCAAGGCACCATCTTTATAATCAAAAATATATTTATTAAAACTACTGGATGTTGCACAAAAATACTACTTCTCTCTGAAACATAACAAAGAATGATTCTACAGTAAGTTATAAGGCCTGAGGCATAAGCCCCTATATATCCCTTATTAAGCAGGAATCTTAACTTGATGCACAAACTACTGCAACACCCTCTACATGGGGTTGCCCTTGACTCTCCTCTGGCGACTGCAGCAGGTACAAAATGCAGCAGCCAGACTGGTGGTGGGCGCGCATCGCTATGACCGCATCACTCCAGTCTTGGCCCATCTGCATTGGCTGCCCATTGCATCCCGGATCAGATTCAAGGTCCTGGTTTTAGTTTATAAAACCCTCCATGGCTTGGGCCCGGACTACCTGGCAGAGCGGATCGCCCAGTGATCAACCTCGGCCCGGCCAGTTCGGCAGTCGCGAGTGCACTCACTTCAGGTTGCCACTCCCCGAGAGGCCAGAAGAACCTCCATCCATAATTGGGCCTTCTCGGTGGCTGCTCCATCACTGTGGAACAGCCTCCCCAGCGAAGTGCGCTCTCCAGAGTCCCTGCTGGCCTTTCGCAGAGCGGTGAAAACCATCTTGTTCCGCGAGGACTTTGGTGACCTAGCTTAATAGTTTAATAGTTTAATGTTGGTTTTTTTCACCATCTGCTGCCTGCTTGCTTAATTGCTAAGATGTTCTTCTTGTGAGCGATGTATATTACTACAAGGGTGCCCATGTGGTTTTATTTTAAAGTTGTTTAATTGTCTGTGTGTTTGTTGTTATGGATATGTGTTGAATTGATCAGCTTCTGTAAGCTGCCCAGAGTTCCCTTGGGAAGATGGGTGGGGTATAAATTTAATAATAAATAAATAAATAAATAAATAAAAATCCTTCTTCCAAAGTCCTTTCTCTCTTCCTCCAACTGTTCACAAGCATGGGAAAGGACAGTCACATGTTGCTTACAGACCAATTAGATTTCACTTGCTTCTGGCTGGAATCTCATCTGGCCTTTGTTTTCACAAACACTGGGATAAAGAGAAAACTACACGTCTGAGTGCTTCTTAACATTGCATGTTTACATTTGGCTTAAGCTAACAGGCTTCACTACTTCTAAAATCCGTTACAGCTCCTCACCATATCTAGAGATTTGGAAGGGAAGACTTTGGAGATGGGAGAAGAGTCTCTACATATTTGGTAGGCCTGGAGTGAAGAGGCAGATTCACAAAGAATAAGATTGGAAGAGTGGTCAGTTTAGGATAATTAAAAGCTGAGCTTTTAAATATCATTGTATACCATTTGAAAACCTGCTAAATTTAATGTCCTGCATTCACAATGTCAGCAGAACTCTTGATCTCCATACTGTTTCCATGAAGGCTGGCTTTACCATTAGGAAGAATATCGCTACTATTTCATACAGCGGATTCTGTAGGCTAGGAGAAGATAACCCACAGGATACCTTCCAACTGTACAATTCTCTGAGTTTCAAATGTCAGCAACATTTTTGGTTAATCAGTTTGCTACTATTATACAGAAGTGCAAAAGGGTGCTCATAGTGTCTCTTACCTCCAAGAGTCACATAACTTGACCAGCTTTGGGTACAACACTGTGTGTCTGGATGTATACATTAAAATAATAACTTATACATTTAGGATTTGGTAGGAAGCATCCTCTTTGCTCTACTCAAAAAAAAAAAAAAACACCCCTTGGGTGCCACACATCTTGGCTTGAATGAGTGAATGAAAGGCATTTGCTATTTTTACTCAGGCAGTGAAAATGTCTTGACATATGAAAGACTTGCACATCAGTAGGGAGACAATTCATCAAACTGACCATGTAAATGTTCTCTGTTATACCAAAGAGTTGGGACTGTGTCTTCCAGGGGGCCTCTCTGAAACAGCAGTCAACTTCTGCCAGGAGCCCTCCAACAGTCATTTAATGCCAAACTTATGTTAAACAACTATGAGCTATGCAGCAGTGACGGCACACATAGGGGTGGGCCCCAGCTGAAAACCCTGCGATGAGAGGCAGATATGCTCTATTTAACTTTTGCAAAATCTTGAGGGGAAACAGACTGGCAATTGGTTCTTCCATGTCTGTTGCTGTGATTTTCCATGGGGAATACTACTGTATAGATACAGTTGAAGCAGGACACAGAAGTAACATTTTACAAGTGACATGCTATTTTGCAGGTGGTGGGGAAACGAAGTGACATCCATATAGAGCAAATGAGTTTTCAAATACTGTAGGTAAAAAGGATAGCAGACTTTTATAGCATCAGTACAGTTTTGATTTTTGGAAGTGGTTGCAAATATTTCCTTTGAGAACGCACTCCAGAGTAAAATAAAGTCATCTAAAGCAAAGGAAAAAGAAATACAAATGCCGCTTAACATTGCTACTGCTGCCACCTGCAACCTCTTGGCTGCTTCCAGCAGTATGGTAGCTGTCAATCATTACACATACCCAATGTATCAACCTGGTGGAAACCTTTTCTGAAGAGGGATTCATACATGGCTTCCATCTTGTATCTCCCCCCCCCCCCAATATAATGCCCAATAGTGAAACTCAGCTTTGGTTTGAAGGAGAAATAAGAAGGAGAGATAAGATGGAGAGGAGGATAAGTGACAGGTAGCTTTTCATTTGCCCAGCTGCCAAGGGCCCCCAAATGTGGGCAAGTGTTGGTGAGGATGCTGGAAAGCGACCCACTGACAGTGGGAATAGCAACAGAGAAGGCATTAGTCCCATTGGCTACTGCAGGAGGATGTGAGAACACTAAGAATTATCCAAGCATGCTTTTTTTTTGGGGGGGGGGGGAGGCTGTCTAAAAACTAAGTTCAGCTTGCTCGAAAAGTGCAGCTGCTACATGGATGCAGATGTTTCTGCTTAAACATTGACATAAAACCTCAAAGGGGCTTGTGTATCTTATGGAATTGATACCAGCTCTTTTAAAAACATAAATCAATAAAAAGAGAGCTCAGTTTCTAGAACTCAGATGTAATGCACAGGTAAAATTCTAGAAGTAATGCATCATAATGAATGTTTTTAGTTACAACACATTACGTTTGAGGTTTACAAAAGAGATAACAATGTTCAGAGCACTTACATTTTAAAGTTAATGAGAACATATATATTACATTTTTGTGCAAATGGTTGTACCATTTGCTTATTGTTATGTTTGAAGCTATTTTTATGACAGCAGTTTAAAAACAGCACCTAACAAAACAAATCACCTCTTCCCCAGCAATATTTTAAAGTAGCAGCAAAGCATTTGTCTTGCAAAATAATGTTCTTACCGCTGGTTATTTTTTATTTTTTTATTTTTTTTGGAATTGAGACAGATGCTGATTTTGAAAGCAATTGGGTTAGTAGTCACTGCCTGCCACCCCTTTAACGTCCCACAATGCTACTTCATTGTCTTTGTACCTTCACATATATTATTCCTTTGCTTCAGGTTGGAAGCACCACAGTGTTCACCTTCATACTGGAGCAGTGAAACTGAGTCATTGGCTCTTTTCACACGACCCCTAAGATCTGCTGGCCACTTAAATTCAGACCAGAGATCTTGGGGATTCGTTCCTCTTCCTGCGTCCCCACCCCTCCGCACTTCCTTGATCCTGTCTGTGTGAGGGGAGGGAGAAAAAAGGGGACAAAAGAATGCAGGCTCACCTCCAAGCGAGGAGAGCCAGGCACTCACTCCTTTACAAGCGGATCTGGGGTTTTTCACCCTCCAAGAGCAGGTACCTGAAAAGTGCGCTGGGACGCGCTTAGGTGGGCGTGGCCGCACTTAATTTTCTGTAAACCCCGGAGCTGGTGGGGAAACAATTTTAAGCTCCGGAGCTGGGAGCCATTTGCAGCGGAGTTTAGGAGTCATGTACAAATACCCATTGTTTTCTTGGCCTATTCTTATAGGCCAAGATGCTCCTGCCACCATTTTTCTGCCGTGTATGCCTTTTGAACAGATGTGCCTTGAATCAAGTCTGCCAGCATAGATAATAGCAAGGGACTGAGAGGAGATAAACATTTATACTCAAATCCAGATTTCAAATGACAACACTGAACCAATAATTCTGCAAAACAAACAAACAAAAAAACAAACACCCACCAAACCCAAAGACAAACTTCAGTGGCTTCTAAAGCCAAGCAGTATCAAACAAAATACCTACAGCCTATAATTTAAAACTTAAAAATGCAACAAAAGCAAAGCATCTTGACCAAGGAGGTCAGAGTTAAAATGTAAATGTGGCAGCTGTGGTATATTTCCAGGGTGTGCAAAAAGATGTTGGTTTTTGTCTGCAGCACCCAGGATGCCTCAAGCAGGATCAACCAGGCCAGCTAGAGGAAGAGGGAAATTCTGAGAGATGTAGATGAAATCACAGTTCATTTTCCTGGATGCTAACATTGTGGAAAGAAGCAAAGGAGGAAGACTAGGAGACTGCATGTGACTCTTAAAGCAGAAGAAACTTTAAAATAAACATCTGCTTCAACTTGGTTTTTGTCTGAATCTGGATTCTTTTTTTTTTTTGTCTCAGCCTCTGAACACAGCCATTGTTTTTTAGCAACTGCCATGGCATGCCTGATGCGTTAGAAGGCATGCAACTCATATTCTTGAATGGAGAGCTTTTAATTAAGACAGGGGTGTCCAAACTTGTTTCAAGGAGGCCAGATTTGGTGAGGTGAAAATATGTGGGGGCCAAACATTCAGTCACAGTTGGCCTCCGGGATGGACTTTGGACAAGCCTCTAGTACATGCAAGGAGGCAGGGAGGACGCTGCAGCAATGGAGCTGGGGTGGGTGGGTAGGCTGGCCGACTGGCTGGGGGGACAGACGGAGGCAGGGAGAGCAGGCAAACCATAAAACTGCAAGCTGACGTCTCCATCCAGTATGGGAAGTGTCTAGCTGCAGGGATGCCTGACAGACTGAGCAGGTGGGGAGAAGAGGCTGTGGGCCACTCAGAATTTGAAAACAGGCCATATGTGGCCCCCGGACCTGACTTTGGACATACCTGAATTAAGTAATGTATTTGCCTTTCAGATGACTGTCTTTCCTAGAAAAGACCTGAAGCCACTTTCTATTCAAAATGTCTTCAAGATAAAAATAACATCAGGCCTACTAGCCTCTGCTAAGGACTCTATCACATGTCCTTTAAAATGCTGATTAAATTTTAAGATAAAGTGTTTCCAAAAATCTTGTCCCCGCGGCCACTGGGCTTAAAAAAAAAACCAGTTATGCCCCCTTTAGCAAGACCTACCGGAGAAGTTGGGAATTTTTTGCTCTGGTAAAAAATGCGAGCCAGAAGTCCATGGGAGCATGCATCTGATCCAGTTTTTTGCTTCTCCCCCCCCCCCAGCGCCGACCAGCTCGTCCTGGGGCTCATTGGTGCCTTTAATTTTTTTTTTAAATTTTCCCTCCCCCTCCAGTGCTGATTAGCTGGCCTTTGTGCTGTCAGCACTGGGTTTTTTTTTAAATATTTTTTTCCTAGCACCACCTGCTGGCCCTGTGGATGGTCTGTGCTGTAAAAAAAGTCCTTGTACATAGGAATGGAGATCTCACATCTTCAGTCACGTGACCAAGAAAGAAGAAAAGCCAGACTTTCACAATATCCAGATCTCTCCCCAGGTGAGATAGCAGCCTAAATGTGAGATCAGGTGGGCATTTAGCCTGCTGTTTCGTCTGCTGTGAACATGAGTTGGTTTGGTCCTTTTTCTGGTGAGCACATGAGATAATCACTGGAGCAAATGAGTCTGTCCCCAGAGCATTCGTACCTGCAGCTTTCTGGCCCCTATTGGTGGATTCTCCTTTTTTGATTGCTCTATTTCAGAATGTGCAATTTATGGAAATGAACCAAAGCAAGCCTGAGGCCATTGAGATTCCTTCCAATGTAGATTTCCCATTTCATGAAATAGCTTAAGAAGAGACCCACTTCATGATGTTAGCAAATTACACACTTCCTTTGCTCCACAGAGGGGCAGAGGAAAAGAATTTAAAAGATTTCCCCCTTTTCATTAAGACTTAAAGGCCACAGCAGAATTCACTAATGAGTACCGATTAAGAGTAGAGTTGACTGTGGGCAGGTTCCCAACCTGACTTTTAAGATACATCAACAGGAAAGGAAAATGGATATACTGACAATTGGGAGGAGCTGAAAAAAATAGGGCCACTGAAGGTCCAATATCCCATTTGGCTGTGAGTACCTAACATGGCAAATACTTGACCCTAAGTGACCCTATTTCTCCTAGACCAGCCTACTTGAAAAGAACCCATTCAGAAAACGCTAAGGAAGACTTCTGCTACTGTAAGGAATTTAGGGTCCAGCCAGCGTGCCTTTTTGCTGCTTGGGTCGCAAATAAACACCCAGTCTGAGTCAGGAGACGAGAAAAAGGATTTATTGACTGTCCAGCCAGGGAGATCTGACCTCGTGTGGTTCACGGGGTGAGATGTCCACCTAATCATTGAGAGGCGAAACATTTTATAGGGTTTTTCATTCTTTGTCTTGCCTCAATTGAGATTACATCATACAAACACCTGCTACATACATCAAATACTAATTGACACTTTTTAGCCATTCATTTCCATTTCTGACATCCGCCCAAAAATTCCAACTGGCACGTTTGATCTACAGCCCTCAAAAAGGGAGGGTAGAATCATCCCTTGCAAAGGGAGGGTAGAATCATCCCTTGCGTCCTTGGGCACTTTGACATTTACATACACCAGACACTTTGAGATAAACACCTTCCTGGTACGCCTTGAACATTAATTGCTCGTATGTGATCTTCAAGGCTTGGGAACTTAATTGGATCTTTGTATCCAAAATTGCCTTTGCTGACTTCAGCGAAAGTTCCTTTCTAGCCGGAAAGACTTAACCAAAGATTTCTTCGTAGGAATAATATAAAGAATATACATGTGGGGGGCTTATTAATCACTACTAGGAATAATATACTTATATATGTATATAACTTGTGTGGCTATATTTGCAGGGTATAGCTTATAATGTATTGTTATTGAATACATGAGGTTTGTCAACGTCTGGGGGCTACTAAAACAGCTGTACACGTTTGTTCATACCCTTCACTACAATTAGCTTTGGATACTGTTTTCAAAGGTACAACTTGTACTGCATCTCATAGGATGATGGCATGCCATACTGAGATACGATGCCCCTTATCAAGAATAAAACATCAGAAATGTAGTCACTATGTAAAATTTACTTTAAAATAAATAGACCTGGATTTTGAACAAATTCCAAGTAGAGATTCAGTGGCTTTACAGTATGTCCCAGAGCTCCTGTTTTAAAAATGGTTAATAATTAGGTATGGGCAATTCGTTTTGGAACCTACCAGTGTGAGCTCAGGTGGTGTTTGGAAGTCTCCGACACATACGCAGCCAATCACTTACCTTGTTCTGTGCCCGCACAGAGCTGAGCCCCAACAAGGAAGCAGGCTACGACATCATCTTTGCTCCTCTGTGGTGCAGGCCAATCAGACAGGGAGGTGGAATCATGTCTGTCCCTGCACAGCTCCTGTTTGGCCTGCACAATGGAGGAGCAAAGATGACATCACAGCCTGCTTCCATGTTGGAGGTCAGCTCCATGCAGGCACAGAACAAGATAAGTGATAGGCTGCTTGTGTGTCGGAGGCTTCCGAAAACCACCTGGGCTCTTGCAGGTTGTTTCAGAACCAGTAGGTTCCAAAACAATCCGGTAACCCAAGCAGGAGAAAAATGCCTGTAGCTTCAGGCTAACTGGTTAATATTTCAAAGGAGGGCATGCTGTCGCTAAGGCTCAGACTGAATGATCCTACCAGCTCTCTTAAAAGGTCAAGATGGGTGCCTATCTTAGCAGAGTTGCTCAGCTCGGCATTTGCAAATCAGTTTGGCTTTTGTCTTGTGATTTGTCCTTTGCAAGTCTGATTGTTCAGGTGCAGATCTGGGCCGGGAGGGGAAAGCGCTAGAGCAGGAACAATGTACTTCCTTCAATTTGTGACTTGACCCTTTATGTCACATTCTTCTTGTGATCAGCAACTGGTGGGGCAGATAGCTCAGTAAGCAGTTGGTATCCTGACTAAAGTCTGGGCAAGATTAATTCTTTTATCCCTTCCATCTGCCCTGCTGCTTCCTAATTATCTGCTTCAAGAGGAAACAGAATGTGTGTGTGTGTGTGTGTGTGTGTGTGTGTGTGTGTGTGTGTGAGAGAGAGAGAGAGAGAGAGAGAGAGAGAGAGAGAGAGAGAGAGATTTGAGATGAATCTGGTACAATTATTATATGCAGCCTATTCTTGTAATTTCATAGGCCCCAGCCCTGCAATCTTGATACTTTACTGGAGTCAAACAGGTTTTGGGTTGGGAAGTCTGTTGAGAGTCAGGCCCACCTTGTTAGGAACCAGGCAGTTGAAAACATAAGCCATACTTATTGTACAATTTTGCACTGGGTGACAGTTCATTTCCAGAACTACTTTAATGTGCTACTTGGATTTGACTTTGTTCTTAATGTCTAGGATCTCATGTATGTAAGGTTTACTTTGTGAGTTCACCCATGCTGGTCTACTCATATGCTACACATCAAATTTCTTACTTGGATGGCTGCTTCTGCTATTTATTTATTTACTGATTTATTTATTTATTTATCACCTGACTTAGTGCAGTGCACCATGCAGGGCAATTAACAACAAACATAAACAATACAACTTCCCCAGTTCCCAACAACCTGATAAAGGCAGACACAGGCATGCTAAAAATTAAAGGGTAAGATGTAAAAATAAATGACTGATGATGGCAGTAGGGTGAAAGAAAACCAAACTGTGCTGTCACCACAGGGAACAATGAGCCTTTTCACACAACCCCTAAGATCCGCTGGCCACTTAAATTCGGTCCAGAGATCTTAGGGGTTTGTCGCTGTTCCTGCATTCCCATCCCCTCCGCACTCCTGGCTGCTGGCTGCGTGAGGGAAGGGAGAAAAAAAGGAAGAAAAGAATGCCGCTCACCTCCGTTCTGCCGTTCTCCCGGCACTGCATTCAGATCTCTTAAAGGGGCGGGGGGCAAAAAAAGAACAAACAGAAGCAAGGAGAGCCCGGCAGTCACTACGTTATATCCGCATCAGGAATTTTCACCTCTGGAGAGCAGGTACCTGAAAAGTGCGCTGGGATGCGCTTAGGTGGGCAGGGTCGCACTTAATTATCTGTAAACTCCAGAGCTGGTGGGGAAACAATTTTAAGCTCCGGAGCTGGGACCCATTTGCAGCGGCGTTTAGGGGCCGTGTACAAATACCCAGTGTCTCTGAAGGCTTACTTGAAGAGCTCAGCCTTCAGAAGCCTTTTGAATGTAATCAAACATGGGGCCTGATGAACCTCCAATGGGAGTCTGTCTTTTCCATAAGGATGGGATCACATCTAGGAAGGCTTGATTTCTAGAAACAGTGTTTTGTGCCTCTCTAGGAGTAGCTAGCCACCAAAAAACAAAGCTTGTGAAGATTGGGTGGGGCAAGCAAAGGTTCTTAGATGTAGGCATTCTGATACCAACCAGGCTTGCTGACAAGATGAATAAGGCCTTCTTAGTAGTGCCCCCTACTTGTGGAATTTTGCTATGATTGGCATCTGAATCACAACAGGTTTTCCAGAACTCCCTGCAATTTGCCTGTTTATCTTTGGCTGTACGTGAGTTAGGATTCTGTTAGGATCATTGTATGTATTGTTAAAAGCATTTAAATCAGAAAGAAAATTGATTCCATTATTATAATTGCTTTATTATACATTGTGGTTTTTTGAAAGTTGAGCCATTTGCTCTGCGTGAAGGAGCCTGGCTCAGCCTACATCCCCACTTCTTGAGGTGTAGAGAACTGTTCTCTCTCATTCTTCCTGGCTTTGCTTACTCTTTCTTTGCTGTCTGGCCCCACAATGCAGTTGGAACTCAAAGATGCCCTAGCTGGTTATAGACTAGACACAAGCCCCTTTTGCTGCCTGATCCAGAGGAAGACCAAATATGAATCAGATTGGCTCCTGAAAGGAAGCCACAGGCTTGTAATCCCAACAGGTTTTCTGAAAACCTGACATTTGGGGGATTGTTCATTTATAGGGTTGTCCTAACTTGAAGACAATATGATGGCACATAACAGCATAAAGTTTTAGATTTAATGAAATTTACCCTGGAGGGTTTACCCTAAAACAAATAATATATTTTATTCTGTATTAAATTCCTGTCATTTTCAGGGCACAATGTACAGTACATTTTGTCTTGGCAGTGAAGAAGGCCAATTCCATGCTAGGGATTATCAAAAAGGGGATTGAAAATAAAACAGCCAACATTATATAATGCCATTATACAAAACAATAGTAAGGCCGCACCTGGAGTATTGTGTACAATTCTGGTCACCGCATCTCAAGAAAGACATAGTGGAACTGGAAAAGGTGCAGAAGAGAGTGACTAAAATGATTACTGGACTGGGGCACCTCCCTTATGAGGAAAGGCTAAAACATTTGGGCCTCTTTAGTCTGGAAAAAGGCGCCTGAGGGGGGATATGATTGAGACATATAAAATAATGCAGGGCATGAGTAAAGTTGATAGAGGGACGCTCTTCTCCCTCTCCCAAAATACCAGAACTAGGGGACATACACTCAAATTGAGGGCTGGTAGAGTAAGAACTGACAAAAGAAAATATTTTTTCACCCAGCACGTTGTTAGTCTACGGAACTACCTGCCACAGGATGTGGTGATGGCATCTGGCCTGGATGCCTTCAAAAGGGGATTGGACAGATTCCTGGTGGAAAACTCCATCACAGGTTACAAACCATGATGGAGATGTGTAATCTCCAGGCTTAAAACCAGGGTACTTCAAGGGCCAGATGCAGGGAAGTGGTACCAGGAGACAGATATCTAGTCTCATGCGCTCCCAAACGCATCTGGTGGGGCCGCTGTGAGATAACAGGAAGCTGGACTAGATGGGCCTTTGGCCTGATCCAGCATGGCTCTTCTTATGTTCTTATGTTCTTATGCTTATATAGAGCTTTACAACTCTGTGCCACAACACGTACAAAACAAACAGCCCCTATCCATCCTCTGTTGGCAGTTCTCTTTGCATGCTGGATTCAGACAAAAGGGCTCCTGAGAATTTTTCCGAAACAGCTGTGGAACTGTTTCCCAAAGGTCCTCTGACTGTCAAGCCTGAGCATCTATTGGAAAGTACCTCAGGCTCATAATTCTGCTGACTGTTCGCTGGCAGGAGAAGACACCCATTGCTGAGGCGAGGTTTATGGTGCCTTTAACTTCTACTCAGTGCTTGTTTAATAGGTAGGCTTACAGCAAACATCTAACACCACTTTTGGGAAAGACTCCAAGGTCTAGTCAATCTATATTTAAAGACTATATCTACTGTATCAACAATGTAAATTTAGTATAGTCCTCTAAAAATAGGGAAAAGGAGATTATTAGTGGCATTTTTGCAAGCTCTGCCCTGGGATAAAATTTGTTCTTTTATTATTATGTTCTTGTCCCTGGTTCTATAATCTCCCAGCCTCTAGTGGCATTGTGTTCCATGCCATTTCTGCAAGATACCTTCCAAGCATCTTGTCAGAAACCATGGGATTAATCTTCATTGTCACACCGATTATCTGACAGTGATGTCTGCCTATCGGATAACTGCATCTCTTAACGTTTGGAAAATCAGACTAGCCTCACCAGCCTCTGCTACAGTATGTTGTGGTCAGGCTGGTGTTCTTGTTCTGGATCCCAGAACAGAATTTTTACAAATCTGGCATCTGATTGGACTATATTTTAATTTCTTTGAACTCCCACCTCAGAAGTTCCTAGAAGGGTGGCAGGCCAATGTATCCTGTAGATCTCATATCTCTGTTTTCTCTCCTAGACTTGTTTGGAGCCAAGCGCTCCGCCACCAGAGCCCTTTCTAAAGATCATGTGCAGCTGACCCACACCCCCTTGGGGGTGCTGGCAAGAAGTGTGTGCTGTTTAAAGGGCTCTCGGTGGTGGAGCCAAATACTTGTCTCCACGGCCAGAGCCCTTTAAACATCGCCTGCCACTCGCCCGCACCCCTGAGGACATGGAGCCAAAACCTTCCCCCCTTTCCCTTAAGGCAGGCCTGCCCAAAGTCCGGCCCGGGGGCCAAATCCGACCCACCAGGCCATTCTGAGTGGCCCGCGGCTGGCTGGCCCGCCCCTCCCTCTCCGTCCTTCACCCCATTTTTTTTAAAAGAAAGTGGGTGGGGCTTGCAGTGGGCTGGCAGGGTTGGGGAGCAACCGGCCCCTGACACATTCTCAGCCACCAAATCTGGCCCTCCTTACAAAAAGTTTGGGCACCCCTGCCTTAACCCCTTTCGCAGGACTGCAGTTCCGCGATATAGTGGGTCCGCAGTATATAAACCGCGAAAGGTTGGGGGACCACTGTATTAAAAATTAAAAATGGTAAATTAGTCAAATATTTTAAAAGCTAGGTAAATGCATCACAACAAACAGATTTAGAAGCAAATATGAACCGTCCTGTTTGCTGTTTCCTAGACAGAAAGTCATTAAGGAAAAACCTGCCTTAAGAACTTGCCTACAATAAACTCTTTGTAAGACTGTTTGCTTTTTCAGTTACATTCTAAAGTTACATTTCATCTCTCTCCAAGGGAGTGCACGCAGTGATTCAAATACCACATGGCTGCCAATCAATGCTATTGAAATCAATTTCAGTAAAACTGTTGTATTCATATATTGCCTTAGTTCAGCAATGTCACCTTTCTCTTAAGTAGCCAATCACAAAGGAAAGCCTACCTGAAGATAAAGGTCTGTATTTGCCCATGGAAGGACAGCAAAGAAGGGGCCAGCCTGTCTGTCTGTGGGAGGGAGTGCTAGAGTGTAGGAGGAGCAACAAAGAAGGTCCTCACCCTGGTTCCCACCAAGTGCTGGTTTTAGCCTATAAAACCCTAAATGACTGGCGCCCAAGGTATCTCAAAGACTGCATTTCCCATTATGAGCCTGCCTAGGTTTTAATATCACTTCAGAAAGTACAGAAGTTCTATATCTTGGGTAGGAAAACAAGGGACTGCATTCTTTGTTGCTGTTCCCAAACTCTGGAACTCCCTCCCTCTTTGTTCTCTCTGCAAACAGAAAATACTTTTTCCTTCATACCTAGTGAAACTTTGAGAGATTTATTTTAAAAGTGGGATTCTTATACCTTGTTGCTTGTAAAAATGTTTTATTTTATTTACTGTTTTAAATAAAATATTTGTCTATTTTTTCCAATATAGAGTAGTAATCATTTTCATTTTTAATGCTTCTAATAGTGTTTCTTTTTAATTGATATAAGGTGTTTTGTGTCCTTTTTAGGAGGAAGATGGGATATAAATATTTTAAAGCAATTAATAACAAATAACATGGGGGCAGTGTTACAGATTATAGGTTTCTTCTTACAAAATAGGTTATCTTTGTGCTCTGAAGCATATTTTATCCTGATTCTTTCAAGATGCAATATTTAGCAGAACTATGCAGGAGTTGTGGTACCTTCTAAATGAATCATGCATACTTTGGAATGAACAGGCTGATTTTCCAGCTGCTGTACCTTGCTCGGTTAGGTAGGGCATCCAGGCACGCTATCTTCTGTTCTTTTTTAGTGGTAGCTATTATTTATTTAAATTGCATGCATTTATAAATGAGATCTTTCACAAATCCCTCACCTAGAATTGTCACTGACAGTCAAAAATAAAACATGAACTTTCCACTGGAAGAGAGCAATCGGTGTCAGTTAATTAATGGCAGCTATTTACTGAATAATTATATAAGTAAAACTAATTTGCAAGTAAAATTTTCTAGATCTGAGAAATAACTGGCAGCACCTCAATTTCTAACTAAATTCACTGAAGGCATTATTAGATGCTTCCTTGGTAACAGAGAAGACAACAATAACTTTCTGAGTGAGTGCTCTGTGCAATTGAAAGAAGGATGCCTTATGTTGTTACAGATTGATTATTCCTGCCAGCTAGGGTGAATGAGTGGAATGGTAGTTAGGGTGCATCTTATTTTATTTATTTTCAATTTTGGCTTGTTATTGTTATTTCCAGTTTTGTTCTTGTTATTCCCAGTTTTCTACCTTTCAGACTTCAGCATTATCATGAACTCTGGGTATTATTTTATTTATTATTTATTTTGAGTATTTTTTTTACCTTGTCATACAGTACAGTACCAGGCAGCTAACAGTAGTGAGGGACAATATACAGCCATATTCAAATTTATTCAGACATATTCAAATTTAAGAACAAGGAACTGAGGGGAATCTTGCAGCATTAAGTGGCAACAGTAAAGTTAAAGGAGAATGCAAATAGTTAAAGAAACGAATAAAAATTCCATTACAAGGGATGGAACTATCATTGAAAAGATAGGTGTACAGTGGTACCTTGTATAATGTAATTAATTTGTTCCAAATGAAATTATGTTGCACAAATTTTCCTTTGTACAAATTGGCATTTCCCATAGGAATGCATTGAAAATGAAGTAATCCATTCCAATGCATAGCCAAGGCTAATGAGGTTGTCCTGGCTGTGATGCTTGGAAGGGAGGAGGAGGCGAGGAGCTGCGGCGGCTGCAACAACAGGAGGAAGAGGCGGTGTCCGGTGCTGGGTGTTCAACTGCAGCACCTCACCCAGCTTGACCACCACTGCTGCTGCTGTTGTTGGGAGGAAGGCTGGCCCTCCTCTTCCTCCTGTCTTGCACGCCCGTGCGTGCACAGCACCTACTGGTGCATCACACACTTCCCTCCCCTTCTTCCTCTTCACCCTTCTCCCTTTCATTTGCCACTTCTCGTTTGCTTGCGCTGTTGGGGTGCCTCTCATGCACGTTAGTGCAGCAGCCAGGACCATGGCGGAGGTGAGCGGCCGCATGCCAGGGCTGGGTGGTTAAAGCAGAAAGGAAAAGAAAGCCGGTGTAAGTGGGGGGGGGAGGGGAAGGGAAGGAGGCAGCTCTGTGGCAGTTTTCGCCTGGAGGGCTGGTTAAGATTCAGGAAGAGAATGTGAGGTGCCTGCCAGGGACATGGGAGTCGGAGCAGATGACCATGAGATGATGGTTTGAGAGAGGGTGACAAAAGCACGTCTCTTCCTGTTATGGAAGGGTTCCCTATCTCCGGATATTTTTTTTTACATTGTAGAGATTTTACGTTATACAAACCCTACATTATATGAGGTACCACTGTATTTAGGAAGTCAGTCAAGGTAATCATGTAAGGTAGACCATCTAAAGTTATGAAGGATGGAAACTAAACATTGAAAACATACTGTCGATACCATCATACAAGGAGAAGTATAAACACAAACTTATAAGTGATTATAAACTGAAACTGTGTATAAATACAGTGAATTATGAGATTAATCCATTCCAACGGATCTTTTGGCACCGCCACTCCCCTTCACCCAGCTCTTTGCAGGTGGTTCACCATGCATCGGACCCTTGCCTGGAGGAGAAGGGAGGACCCGATCTTGCTCTGCTATCAAAATCAACTGTGTGGTGGTGAGGAGAGGGGGCAACACTTCACTCCTGCCCTCCGATCTGGCTTCAGCCAAATGGCTGCAGAAGTGAGACCGGGTGGCAGGAGTAAAGTGCCACCTCTCACCACCACCACACAGCTGATGTTTACAGCTCATTGAGGGGAAGCTTGTCCCCTGCTTTGCTGGGTCAGAAAGGCTTCCCTTATGAATGCCTTGAAAAGATTACTTGAATTTTATCATTAATTAAAATAATATGCCTTTTTGTAATTTAAAATTACCTTATACTGGCAGATTTCCTTTTGTAATTCAATTTTTTTGTTGTTCCAGGCATTCATAATTCAAGGCATCACTGTATAAAGATATAGAAGAAAGAACAGAAGCACAAACCTGGTAGGCAAGAAAAAGAGAGGAAGTGCAATACAGGACTTTATTAACATGTAATCACTCATGTTCATATAAAGAACAGAGTTTTCTACCTAATGTGTACATATGTAACTGTTACTGCTACTTGTACATTTTGTGCAGAAACACAGCCTTTCCCATTCACCCTAATCTTCCCTTCTTTGTTTATGTGTGTGTGTGGGGGGGCTTTCCTGATAGCCAAAGCTGCAGAAAGGAGTGCTTCAATTTTAGTTTAATTCTGTTTTGCTGAACGTCCTAGCTTTATTTTGTTTATTTAGATTTATATACTGCCCATCTGGCACCAGTGCCACCCTAGGTGGATAAGTGAGATTTAGTGAGATTATACTTCCCCCCCCTCACCATTCATGATTTTCTATCCAGAAACTTCAAAGGAATCTAACAAGGCCCTGGTAGCCCTTGAAAATGATGAATATAAGAATATAGGGTAAGCCCTGTTGATTCAGACCCAAGGCCTATGAGGTTCAGCATTCTCTTCACATGGTGGCCTTTCTTTAGTTATGTCACAAGCACCAACAAATTATATTGACAGATAAACATACATTACAAAGCCGAATATAAATGTTATAACATCATTACCGTATATATATAAAGGTAAATAAAATGAATATGATTTTTAAAAAAAACCTTGATGCTTTGATGACCACATCAACAGCATTCCTTCTTCCCAACATAATATTTTCCTTCGTACACGCTGAAGGGCATTGTATGCATTGTAACATTTGTGAGATGGTTTTGCTCTTCTCTACATATTCACGAGGTGTCTTCTATAGGGAATCCCCATTATCTTAGATTATCCTTGGGTTTTCCAACCTTGGTATGCAGTCTGTTTAAAGCTTTCCATATAGGCCAAGGTTGTTCTTGGCTGGCCACCGCAGCAAGGGAAAGGAAGTGACTGTCAATTAATCTGACCTCCGAAACAGATTAATTGGTTTCCCATTCATTTCAATAGGAAACCGTGTTTCGGTTAATGAAATTTTCGCTCAGTGGAACGGCCCACAGAATGGATTAATTTTGTTAATGGAGGTACCACTGCATCTGAAAGTGTTCTATCCACATACATCATGGCGGATTACAGACACAGTATTCTCATTTGCCAAATGAACCCCCAAATTACATCTAACTGTCAGCAAAGACTCCCTTTTTAATCCATCTCTGATTGATTGAAGTAATGTCTGACACATATGCAACTTAATTAGAACGTGCAGAGTACTATGGTGTGTCTGGGAATTGTATTTCAAAAAAGTAACTTTCCCAATCTGTGTTCTTTAGAGATACCCACCTCTTTTGCCTAAAAGGAATTTCTTGGCAACTCTTTACCACATGGTGCTTAAAATGTGAAAATGGATCTAGCAGAAACAAGATAAAATTAATCTGTTAACTAGATCTGGCCCTCATGTTCCAAGGGTGATCAGCTTGGCTCTGTTTTGTTGTGTGATTGTGTGTTTGTGTACGTGTGCTTTAAATCCTTCTAATTTTGCGAAATTCAGTGCTGCCAAACACTATTCCATGATATGTCTCAGCAGTTCTTCTAGTAACATTAAGTAAACCATTATCTTCAAAAATTAGAGGCAGCCATTTGTGTGGACTCCCACTGGTGCTTGATTTATTTCCTGTGAAGCATGCTTGGCTGGTTAATCTCTGAGCATCTCAGAAACAAGTGAAAGTAAGCTAATGTCGAATGGAGCGTCACAGGGATGGATCACGTGAGTTCCCAGACATTCAGAACTGACATTTAGGAGAGACTTCCATTTTGAAATGAGTAACTCCATCAGTTCAGTGTAATTATTATGGAACTGGGAGTTGATAAAACTCCAACTAATCGTCGCTTTTATGGTTCACTTTCAAATTGAAGAGAAAACGTTTTATCCCGAGCGTACTGGCACAACAGCCGTTAAAGTCATGTTATGTTCAGTGAGCAGCAAAAGATGTAATAATAGGGTGGGTGAAGCATTGCCTAGAAACTGTGCACAAAAGGAAGTTTTTTTAAAAAATGCCAGACATAAATAGGAATGTTTCCACTCTCATTCATTTGTTCCTTTCTCGTTTGCCTCAGGAAAAAAGATTATATCCTGCATACCTGAGCAGTCCAATTTTAAGTCTATGAAACTATGCCTCAGGCAAAGGCATTGGTTATTTTTGTCAAGTATTTTAACCAAGCCATTGTGAGTATGAATTAGCATTCCTGAAACACAGATCACACTGAGATGCTATGAAAACAGTAATTTTGAACTGTGCTGGGACTAGCCAACAGCTAGGCACATTCAGAAGGTAAAAATTGAGTCTCTTCTTCCCGCCCCCCATCTTTCTCCGTTGATGTTCAGCATTTAGGTTGTTTTACTTGTAGATCAACTTCTGTCATCCATGACATTTGTATCCTGATTTAAGTAGTTGATGATGTAACAGAGTAATGAGTATTAGTAATGTAATTGCAACTACAGTAGGACCAAGGAACACCAAACCCCCTGCCATGCCAAAACAACAAAAAACACAGAGAGGGAGTGAATGCTCTACAAAGCACAGGCTCTAACGCCCAATAGTATCCAGTTCTGCTAAATACACTAAATACATAGTTATTTATATATCAGTTTCTTTATTTAATATTTTCAGGCAGCAAATCAATGAATTTGTTCCTACTGAACCCACAGACAGGGAAGTACCGCTGGCGTTCCTTATTTACCGGTAGTTAAAAATATGTAACAAAGTTCTCTTTCCACAGCTGAAATTCAGTAGTACTGGTAAGTTTATTTTTATTTCAACTTACATTATATATACTGCCCTTAAGTGCTTGGACCACTCTCTGGGCAATTTACAACATAATATGACAAGGAGGACCCCCAGCGAACTGGATACTCATTTTGCCAACTTTGGTCAGATGGAAGTCTGAGTCAGCCTTGAGCTGGCAACCCAAATCCATCAGGATCGAATGAGCAAAAGTTTATCCAGGATACCAGTGATGGCGAACCTCTTAGAGACCAAAAGCCCAAAGTGCAATTCAAAACCCACTAATTTTTCACCAAGTGCCAATACAGCAATTGAACTTGAATACAGGTGGCTGTGAAGGGGCGATGTCGGGTGCCCACAGAAAGGGCTCCGAGTGCCACCTTTGGCACCCATGGCATAGGTTCACCAATACTGCACTATACCATAGGGTTGTAACTAGAGTAGTGAAAGAGTTTGGCAATTTGATCTGCCAGCGGAAGCTAAACTCAGGGTGACAAGATTCAAATAGGCAAACAGTTTCTTAAAAGCAGCTATATTACATATATACAGATATTACAGAATTTCAGCAACATTTCACCTCACATAGACAGCATATCAACAGAACATTATAACAGAGAGCATGGCAAAATAGGTACCTTCTCACCAAAGGTCCAAAGTCTACTGAATTCTGGAGTCCTTTTATACTTTATCATAACCAATCAGGAATATGGTTACCTCATGCTATTGCACCTATCTTACATCAGCATTGTTCATTACATTCATTCTGTACACCTGGGTTTTACAATGATTCAGCATTAATTACATGATCAACTCCATTTTGCAAATCATTTAAATACATATGCAAAACACCTGCAGACAAACCTCTTATGTCTTATACAAAATGTTTTCCTCTCTAATATCTGACAAGTAGGTCTATTGAATCAATGGAATTTACACTGACGTTGCTCCTACCTAACTGAGTAATGGCGAGTCAGTCTGTTCATTCCAAATTCCTATTGGTTCAATGGCCTCTCTTTATGATTTACTACAGGATTTTGGTCAAAGTAGTATTATGAGCAGGAACAAAGTTACTTCTTTTGTATGATAAGTAACATTTCTAGTTACTTTCATAATTAGCATTAAAAGGGCCTTTTAATGCTATTTTAGGGGTATATTGGCATAATTTTGTCATACATCTTGCAGACACTTTTATAAACTGCTACAAACTGGTACAAACAGAATTATGGCCATCTATACACATGAGCAAAGGGACTTGTACACAACGCCTGTGTTTACTACCTGATGACTAATACAAAACAAATAAATCCACAAGCTAGGGCAGTGATGGTGAACCTTTTAGAGATCAAGTGCCCAAACTGCAATTCATAACCCACTAATTATTCGCAAAATGCCAATACAGCAATTTAACCTGAATACAGGTGGCTCTGAAGGGGCGATGTCAGGTGCCCACAGAAAGGGCTCCGAGTGCCACCTTTGGCACCCGTGCCATAGGTTTGTCAACACTGAGCTAGGGGATAGGAGAAAACCTTGCACTTTGACAAACAGATGCCTTTTACCACTTAAGGAACACTCACTTTTGACTGTGTTATCTAGTTTGATGCCCAGAATTATGAGCAGAAACCCAAAAAGATCAGCTTCAAATCAGAAATCAAAACATGGCATAAATTCACCGAAAAATTCCAAAGCCATCAAGCAGTTCAAGAGGACAGAATATTTAACCCTCTAAAAGCTGACCTTCTGAACGTCTCCACTGCTGAATGTCTAATGTATTGGGAGCATAATATAGTTCAGAGCCTGGAACAACTGCTTTTTGCTCTAACAGTCCCAGGACTCCCTTTTGAGATACTGGGGCAATGAAGTTAAAAAAATAAAATAAAATATATATGAGAGAGAGAGAGAGAGAGAGAGAGAGAGAATTTTCCACACTGTGATTGAGCTGAAATGAGACTTAATGAAGGTGAACATGAACTCTGTAATCTGCATGAGCAGTAACTTTTTGTGGACTACAGCCTGCCAGAACCTCACGGGAGCATGGCCATGGCATGTGAGGCCAGATGCTGATACCTTGTGCCTCACCACCAAGGAGCATCCCTCCCTAGCCGATAGGGTGACAGCCTTGTGCCTCACCA
>JAHTLZ010000016.1:61633933-61659436 GCA_023846285.1 Phrynocephalus versicolor
TATTATTATTAAGCCCTATACGGCTTAGGACCTGGTCATCTAAAGGACCGCCTTCTTCCACAGGAGCCTACCTGTACACTAAGATCAGGTCAGGAGGCCCTGCTGAAGGCACCATCCCTTTAAGAGTTGTGGAGGGGGCATGTCAAAACAGGGCCTTCTCAGCCGTTGCCCCCCCCCCAACTTTGGAATGCCCTCCCAACAGAGATCCACCTAGCGCCAACGCTTTTGGCCTTTTGGCACTTCCTGTTTCACCAGTATTTTAATTAGTTAATGTTCGTTTAGCTGGGCACATGAGTAGCTGGATTTTATTATTTGTATATTGATTGTTTTTAACTGTTTGTTATTTTGATGGTTTTAACATGCTCTTTTATTGTTTTAATACATTGTTGTAAGCCGCCCAGAGAGCGTTTGGTAATGGGGTGGCTAAAAAATTATGTAAATAAATAAATATACAAGTGGTGAGATATAGAGGTACATATCACATTGAGTAGAGGACATGTTATTACTGGATAGTGTTGGGAATCACAGATCTACAGGATAACCTCTTCTGCTCAATATATTCACAATGTGAGGCCAAACATACTAAAATCACAGATTTAAAAAATGTTTCACCCGGTTGTCATGACTGTTTTTCGACTAGTTTGATTTATTCCAAATAAAGAAAAATAGGTGGGGCAAATCAATCTCTTTCAAGATAAGTAAGTTTGGTGTTTTTTTTTTTTTAAATTGATCTAGGGATGTTTAAAGTCACTTGTGTCAAGATTGGAGTGTAAAAGTTTTAATTTTAAAATCTTAACCCAAACGCTTTGTTTAAACACCTCCAAATTTGGAATAACAGGGGTGCAGACTTTCTGCTACATCTGTGCCAAATTTGATGCTACTCTGAAGTCCATTTTCAAAGTTATAATTTTTGTTTGAGCTGCCCCCTATGTTAGAAGTGCCTTGTAGAATGTTGATTTGGTCTGCCAGTGCAATAACAATACCACATTCTTGTGCAGTGATAATGTAGGGAGATATCCCTGTGAAAGTTAGGAGCATTATCTGGAACTCTAGGATAACAGTGAATGTGTGATAACTATGGGAGTTTGATTCCCCACTGTACCACTTGGGAGCCAGCCTGTGTAGCCTTGGGCAAATGGCATAATCCCAATGTATGCTCAGAACAGTGGCATAGCATCGATTCGCAGCAGCCACGGAGAGGCAAATATTGCATCCCCAAACTTGTGGACCATAAATGTTCCCTGAGACTCTTCCACCAGTCCAGTATTGAACTCCTTACCCCTCCACCTCAGCACATTATTTTCTTTAAAAAAGAAAACAACAATGATGGTGCAATGAAAGTAAAAAGAATTTAGCACTAGCATACTCAGATTTATTCAGAATCTCCTGGCTTTAATTTCTGCAGTATTTTTTCAGTAATTAAAAAAATACTGCAGAAATCTCTCTCGTTGACAGTATTACTAAGTCACTTATTCTCTTCTAGCTGGTTGCAGATCTCTGATATGTTTGATTAATTTAGGTTTCAAGAAACCTCTTTCACAACTTGCAGTAAAAACAGTGATAGTTAAAAAGATGACTTTGCCACGGCAAAGATTGTCAAATTGTCTTGAAGCTTCCACTGGTACACCCACTAAAGCAAATCTATAGCTGTTCAGTTATAAATCTTCTCATTAGGAGTTACTTCCTTATACAAGAGTGCATAAAGCAATTTGTTTTGGTGATCAGAGCTGCAGCATTCAACTCTGTATACTTTTTAAAAGAGCCCCGTGGTGCAGTGGTTAAATTACTGTACCTCAGCCATAACTGTGCTCATGACCTGAGGTTCAATTCCAGGTAGTAGGCCCAAGGTTCACTCAGCCTTCCATCCTGAAGTCAGCAAAATGAGTACCCAGCTTGTGGAGAGGGAGGGGCAATGTGTAGCCTGCATAAATAAATTGCAAACCAACCAGAGTGCTTTAAGCAATATGGGACGGTAATAAGCAGAACACTTTGCTTTGCATTTGCTTTTTTGCTTTATCAATTACAGTGGTACCTTGTATAAAGGAATTAATTTGTTTTAAATGAAATTATGTTAAGCAAATTTTCCTTTATACAAATTCCCATAGGAATGCATTGAAAACAGAGTAATCCCATTTTTATGTTGTACGGATTTTTCCCATAGGCGATTATGTTAAGCAAATTTCCCCTATCTCCAGAATTTTTTATGTTGTACAAATTTTATGTTATACAAGCTGTTTGTTATACAAGGGTCCACTGTATTACAATAAAAAAGCAAAGCTGGCCTCTTGACACGCCACTCCTATTAGTTCGTGTGTGTGTGCGTGCATGTGAGTGTGTGTGTGTGTGTGTGTGTGTGTGCATGTGTGTGTGCATGCACAGACATGCGTGTGCGCGTGCGCGTGTGCGTGCGCGTGTGCGGGTGCACACACACACACACACACACAGGCAACAAAATCATGTTTTAACTTCGTGTTGGAACACTAAATTGGTGGGAACATTACTTGGTGACAGGAAAAAACAGGCTTTCCAGGTGCCCGTTGCAACTTTGTGAAATTACTAATTTTTTTATTCGGATTTTTAAATACAATTTATGGAATGTTACAGTACTGGTGTTTTCAAATGGGAAATTACCATTATTAATGGGCATTATGTAATTAACCAATAAGGATTATATGAGGACAGCATGGCTATAATTATTGGTGGGAAAATACTGTAAGATGTTAGGGGACAAGGTTTATTTGCTTCATCATGTTGAAAAAAAATGTAGTATATTTTAAGATTGGGCGATATTCTTGTGAGGAGGAGGGCATGCTGTTTAAAAATTTTTATTATTAGTACTTTATTATTTTTCTTTTTAAAAGATGCTACACACCACTGTCCCAGAAGAAAGGAATAGTTAACCACTTCTGAGTGTGTTTGCAGTCACCCTGGAAAATCCTGGAAAGAGTTGCCCTTCATCAGAATTGACTTGATGGCACACACTTATTTTATTATTATAAATGTGGTTAGATGGCACTCCAAAGAGCTTTACTAGAAAACGGAATTTAAAAGTTTCATTTTTTTTTACTCTTTTATTCATTTCCAGCAAGTCTGGGAAGCTTTCTCCTGTGAGTTTCAGTTTCATTGACACTAGAGTGAAAGGAGGAAAAGTGAAGCTAAGCATTTTGCACAACTAAGGGAGAGACTTCTAACTCCAGCTTCCAATGTTACGTTGAAATGCAATCTTCCTGGCCAATATGTACAAAGAAAATCCAATTATAGTTAAATATTCATTTTTACAATGTCAGCACTTAAAAGTACACTCTCATGTTCCCTAATTTGAATTTTCCGCAGCTTAACATGACTTGCAAAACTACAGAAAAGGATAAGGAGAAAGGACTGAGCGGTGCATTCCTGAAAGTGAAAGAACTTTTTCAATTGTCTCATTTATTATTTAGTCATTTTATACCTCAATTCCGAGATGTATAAAATGGGGTGAGGGGATCATCTGTCAAGTGAACTTGATAACTCTCACGGCCACTGGGTAACTCTTCCCACTGTCTGTGATGGGCGAGGTCCCTACTTAGCTGGCACCGCAAGTCACCTGTAACAACATCCACTTAAAAATCAAGTACAGAGAGTAGCGCAGTCATCTCATGTTATTGGTTATTTTTTGATTGAGCAAAATAATTAATTTTCCAACAAGGGAATGGATCTGGATTGACGGAGTCATTCTCTTAATTATAATTCAGAGAGAAAGTCTTACCAGTGCATTAAACTACTATCTAAGGAAGCCTGAATGCCCCAGTACTTTTAAGCATGTTGTACTCAGACTACTGCTGAATGGCTGACAAAAATGATGACGACTGTTACATCAGACACACTTTTATGCACAAAGAAAATGCAAAGATCTTAACTGCATTCACAGTCCTTCCCATAAGCATATCTCATGCATATGCCCAATTCTTTACACTATGACAAAAAGGGTCAATTGAGGATTAAATATTTTTTTATTCAGGGCTTGGTCACTTGGGAATGCGGCTCAGTCTGGATAATCCTAAATATTACTATTTACTGCTACAGGGGCTGCTGTGCAAGTTTGGGAAAGGTATTGTTTTGATGGATGATGATGATGACAACGACAACGACGATGACAACGATGACAACGATGATGACAAAGCCTAATCTTAGAACTGCACTGCTGGAAGGGACCCATATAGATAATCAAATATAACTTCTGTGAAGGAGGCACAGTGGTAATCAAACTCCTAACCTTTGGCTCCTCAGCCAGATAGCTGTGACCTGTCCAGTAGTACATCTGTGAATTACAACTTCCATAATCTAGTATTCTGGTCAGGGCATGCTGGGAGCTATAGTTTTAAAAAAAGAGAAGGACACAAGCCTAATGGGAACCTCCAAGTACTATCAGGAGAATTATAGCAGCATTTATCTGCTCATGATTCTCAGCCAAACTATATTCAGCTCATCATTAGAAAAGTGAAATAAGAGTACTAGAGATATGTTTCAGGCAGAGGTGTAGCAAGTATTTGGAGAGCCTGCGGACAAAGTTCATTTGCTGCCCCCCACCACAACACACACACCCAGCAGCGGGGGCCCAATCCTGTGGGTGTGGGGTAGGTGCATACACGTGCGTGGGGGGATGTGTGTGGGGGGGAAGGAGGTTGTGTTTATTCCTAGATTGTTGCACCCCCCCACTCCCCAGTCTGCAGTGGGAGCACCGGCACACCCTGTTTTGATCCTCGGAAAGCTCCTCCGCCCTGTCGTGGATGGCTTCACAAAGTGGCAGGGCGACAGCCGATGCCTTCCTGGGTGTCGTGTCTTGCTTAAGTGTGCCTCTGAACCCGCACAGGTGTCACTCTTGGCCTCACGAGGAGGACCGCCCGTCAGAAGCCCATGCACAGCGCTTCCAGGAAGGCGAAGGGGACAAAGGGCCACCGCTTAAAGCCTGGCTTTTAACAGCGGGGTGGGTTGGGGGTGAGGCAGAAAGGCACCGGAAGAGCTGCAGATCAGATGTGGAGGTGGTGGCAAGAAGCGCCCTTCCAGGGAAGAAGGCAGCCTCCACCAGGGCTCTGAAGATGGATGGGGCCAGACGCGGGAGCTTGTGAGCCCCCTGAACTCTGTCGCCAGGTACCCTTTCAGGCCTTTTGGCCAGCCAGCCCAGCGCAATTTGAAGTGGTGGGGAATTGATCCCGGAAGATCCTGAGGCGTGGCCCGGCAGAGCAGCCTTTATTCGTGGTTAAACTTGCCAACATGGCACTAGTTCCAACCCCATGCAGGCCTTACACCTCTCCCATGGTGGCCCAAAGCAAGGGGAGGAAGAGGAGGAGGGGGGTGCTGCGCCCATCACGCTCCTTCCTGCCTGCTTCGACCACTCCCCTGGTGTGCGGTGACAGATAGGGGTGCCAACGGGGAAAGGACTGCTGGGCAGCGGGAGGGTGCATGGCTTCCTCCTCCTTCTCCCCCTCTAGGCACCCAAGGGCAAATGCACCCTTCCCCCCCCCCCCCCGATATGCTCTTGGTTTTGGGGTTAAGGAATTCCTCTTCTAAAGACTGCTTATTTGTTATATGTGATGAGACCCTGATATTGAGACAAGCCGACAGTGTCACCTGGGGCAAGCACAGATTCTGTGCAATGGTGTGTTTGTGTGTGCAGAATTATACAAAGTACAAATGTATTTTGTCATTTTGCACACACACACAGTGCAGCACCTGGAGCATGTGCTCAACCTGTTCTCACTTTTGGGTGCTAGATCTCAAACAAATAAGAGAAAGTACTTTTTCACCCAGAGGATCACTGGTTTATGGAACTCCTTGCCAGAAGAAGTGGTGACAGCTGTCAGCCATGACATCTTTAAGAAAAGATTGGACAAGTTCATGGAGAACAAGGGTATCAATGGCTATCATTATGGATGCCTAAGGACAACCTCCGGGTTGGAGAGATAGGCAGGATATCTCTCAATGCCATTTGCAGGGAATCATAAACAGGTGAAAACATCTTGGGAATACCCTGAAGCAAATGGTGAGCCACTGTGTGAGACAGAATGCTGGACTAGATGGGCTGTGACCTGTTCCAGCAAGGCTGTTCTTAAGGGGCTCCACATCAATTTCATTGTGAGAATAGGATGTACATAGTTGGTGATAAAGAAAGAGGGCATGGCAATATTTTTTTAAAAATGCTACTTCAGTAAAGTTCAGAATTCATTTTATTCCTTTTACTCAGGTACATTTGTCTACAAATCTGGTTTTTCTGTAAGGGCATGTGAAAGCATTAAAATGGTAGCTGATTCCCTTCTCAATTTTAACTTTATTTTAATGTGCACAAAGCAATATGGTAGTTCAGCTCCATGAAAAACCTAATGAACAACTTTTCTCTGCAGTGCACACACAGTAAGTGGTGATATAAATACCGCTTGACATATGATTAACAAGCTTGCATGTCTCTGCTGAATCGAAAGCTTCAATTTGAAGAGACACCTGAATCCACAGTAGAACTCAAGGTCAGTCTGCAATACCTAAATGATCTTGTTTCCACATTCATTCATTCACTAGGTCTCTGCTTTCTTCTGTGTGGGTAGGACAATAGTCTGTCAGCTTATTTGTATTCTGCTTTGGAAGGGAGCTTATTGGATTTTTCTCACTCACCAGTAATGCCCTGAGGGTTTCTAGATCATTAATGATCAATAGATCAGTTTAGATAAGAGTGATAATTCTGGCAATTGAAAAACACATAAGCTTTCCTAATCAGGGTATGCTATGGAGTGCAAAATAATTCACTGTATCACCATGCCCCAGGCAGTAATTCTTCTTAATGACAAAAGGTGCTGTTTTTAAAAGTGTGCCTTAGAATAGCTGACAGTCTAGACTTTGAAAGTGCTTCTACTATGGCACCAAATAAAGAATTTTGGATTGGATCCAGGGAAGCATTAGATAGCATTTGTGTATTTTTGCTGAATACTAATAGCTAACACCTTATTTTGTACTAGTTTCAGCCCTGCATTCCAGGAAGACTTAGCATTCCGCCTTTAGTCACTAAGACGGTTACTTCACGTTCTTCCTCGTTCCGAGTTGACGTTCGTTTCGTGATCATGACGCTTGCGGTCAGGTGGTCTTGTCCTGGTACTGCCCCTGTTCCTGTGTACCCACGGGTGTGGTTGATGGTACAGTGATGAGTGTTACTGCACGTCCTTGTTTCGTGACAACATCTGAACTTCTCAGCCTTCGTTCTCGGTTTTTTCTTTGTTCCAACCTTCTGTTTTTCGATCTTTCGAATCTCCACAACTTTGCCTTCAATGCGTTATGGAGCAAAGTTTGAGGCAATTGTCTTTTAATCTCTCTGCACTGCATTGCTGACTCCATAGGGAATGTACTGGCGAATGGAACTTCACACTCCTGCCACTAGATGGAGAATGGCACGTTGCGTGATGAGCCTTACCTCACGGGCACTCATCTCAGAACAAGAACCGAGATGAGCAGGATATAACTGGTGGTAAGTCCCCCTGTCAATTGTGTTATCCTTCTCCAAGAGTTTTAAGCATTCTATTACTTTTTTCTTGTAATTGCTGAGGAGACCACCCCCTGCTTTTACGGACTTCCTAAGATTCACAAGCAAGGAATCTCCCCCAGACCCATTGTCAGTAGTATAAATTCAGTGACTTACAACATTGCAAAATACTTGGCATCTACCCTAGCCCCACTGATTGGACTTATGGACCACCACATCCACAATTCAGAGGAGTTTGTTTCTAAAGTCAGGGAGCTGAAACTGGATACAGATGAAACCATGGTATCCTTTGATGTTACATCTCTCTTTACCAGCATTCCCACCAACGGTGCCCTAACAACTAAAAAGAGAAGACTACGGGAAGACAGCACCCTCACCTGCTCCTGGACCTGTGTCTGAACACCATATATTTCATGTACAGAGGGGACATCTACAGACAGAAGCATGGTTGTACCATGGGTTCCCCACTGTCACCAATTGTTGCAAACCTATACATGGAAGAAATGGGGAAGAAGGCACTCAACACCTTCCCAAGGACAACACCATCCCACTGGTTCAGGTGTGTAAATAATACTTGGGGAAAATCAAGACTCGGGAAGTACAGGCCTTTACGGACCATACCAGTGTGGTGGACCCTAATATTAAGTTCACTAGGGAAGACACCCAAGACAAGAGGTTGGCTTTCCTGGATTGTGCAGTCATCATCAGACCCAACAGTGGCCTGGGAGCAGAGGTTTACAGAAAAGCCACTCACACAGATCAGTACTTACTGTTTTACTCCCACCATCCATTACAACACAAATTACGAGTCATCAGGACCCAAAACCACAGAGCAGAGAGCATCCCCACCTCCACAGAAGCCAAGAAGAAGGAAGACAGGCACCAGAAGATAGCACTTAAGGCATGTGGATATCCAAAGTGGGCCTTCAACAAAGCAGTGTGCCGACCCAGAAGAACAAGGGATCAGCCTGAGACCCATACCCAATGGAGGAACCTGGTCATTCCCTACATGTTTGGAGTATCTGAGAAGCTTAAAAGGATTTTTGGCAAACACCACATCCCTGTTTATTTCAAATCCATAAACACACTAAGGCAAAGACTTGTCCACCAAAAGGACCCAATACTAAAACAAAAAAGGAGCAATATAGTATATGTGGTCCAATGCAGTGAGGAGTGTGCAGACCTCTACACTGGAGAAACTAAACAACCTTTAAACAGAAGGATGGCCCAACATAGGAGGGGTAACAGCTCAGGACCAGCATCAGCAGTACACCTTCATTTGAAGGACAAAGGGCACTCATTGAAAGATGAAGATGTACACATATTAGACAGAGATGATACATATATTAGACAGAGAAGATAGGCAGTTTGAGAGAGGGGTCAGTGAAGCCATTCATGTGAGCATTGAAAACCCCTCTCTCAACAGAGGTGGGGGCCTCAGGCACAGTCTATCTGCTACTTATCAGGCAGTGATTTCAAGAATACCCAGACAAATAAAAAAGCCTTCTCCACCAAGGCCATAGCTAATGACCCATACTTTATGGGTTTCAGCACCTAAGGCCATTGTTCACCTTAAGGCTATGGATACTGTTGTCTACATAATGAGCCTATTCAGGCCATTGCTCATCTTATGAGCCTATTTCAGATCAGGGTGACAAGAGGTCAAAGTGAACTGTATAATGGAGGACTTGCAACTAGCTTTCTTCAGACTGATGAAGCTGTTTGAGTGAGTAGCAAAATGTTTCTATCTCTCAAGAATAAGAAGTCCAGTTGCCATGACTCAACTTCCAGATAAGCTCACCTGGATGACTGAGAGTCTTCACAGACATCTCTCCAATGTAATGGAAGGATTGCTCAAGTGAGACATAAAGTACATTGCATTACAGCTAAGACATTTAAAGCATGAAGCAGACCTCTCCAACTTCCTCTGTCTTGAAAGACTCTGTTTTGACCAGCAGAAGCCAATCACGGCAAGGTCAGAAGGCAGGCTTCAGCTGCCAAATACCTGCAATGCATATTATAGCCCAGTGTTGGCAATCCTATGACATGGGTGCCAAAGGTGGCACTCCGAGTCCTTTCTGTGGGCACCCAACATTGTTCTGCTTATATAGACCAAAAAGCAAAGTGTTCTGCTTATATACCACCCCATAGCACTTCAAGTAGTCTCTGGGAAGTTTACAGCTTTAATTGCAGTATGCAAGCTACACACTGCCCCCCCCCAGCAAGTTGGGTAGTCATTTGACCAACCTTGGAAGGATGGAAGGCTGAATCAACCACAAGCCTGCTACCTGGGATTGAACCCCAGCTCGTGAGCACAGTTTTACCTGCAGTGCATGCATTTAACCACTGCACCATGGGGCACATTGCCCCTTCACAGCCACCTGTATTTGGGTTAAATTGCTGTATTGGCACTTTGTGAAAAAATTAGTGGGTTTTGAATTGCAGTTTGGGCACTCAGTCTCTAAAAGGTTTGCCATCACTGATTTAGTCTTTCTCTTCTATTGCAAACAAAGCAGCATCAGATAGGAAGGGGTGACGACCTGTGGCTTCCTGCTACATGTATTTTACACAGAACTGGGGACCCAGAAAGCAAACAAAGAAGCATCTAGACCAGTCACCTGCTGATGGAGAAAGCCAACAGTTGAAGTGTCTCTAAGAGATAGCATCCAACCTCTGCTTTAAAAACACAATAAAGGAAAAGTGTGCTACATAATCTCTTCTTCTTATGAACAGCTCTTACTGTTAGAAAACTCCTCCAAATATTTGGTCAAAATCTTATTTCTTGCCATTTGCATCCATAGCAGCAGCAGAAAGCAGGTTTGTTCTATCTTCCTCATGGCTGTTCTTCCAATACTTGATGAAAGCTTCAGAATTTTATTCCAGGCTAAATGTACTCAGCTCGCTCAACTATTCCTCCTAAGACATGGTTCCCAGACCCTTTAGCCTCTTTGTTGGTTCCCAGTATAACCCATCTGAAGAGTCAGAGCAGTGGCCCTTTCAGCTCAGTACTAATTATTCTACATTCACTGTAAGCGACTCTTCATGGTTCAAAATGGGAATCTTCTGCAGCCTGCTTGAGGACATGTGCATCTGAACCCAGGAACCTTATTCATACAAAATATTTGCAGTGCCACTGATTCACTGCACTCATTTGAACTATTTCTATCTGTCCTTCAACCAAAGGATTCCAAACATGACACATTTTGGCCCAAATCTTGTTTGTATAACTCTGCATGATGTAAATTGCACTGAGTTTAAATTAATTTAATGATTCCTATCCTCTCTCCTAGGTAATCCAACACTTCTGTTCTGGGGCTCCCAAAGGCTTCCCTGGGGCAAAAGGAAAAGCCACGAAATTTCCAACAAGGGATAGGAAGGATTTAATTGGTTCAAAATTAAATTTAATCGTGCAAGTTGATAATATCATCAGCTTACATTGCATAAAATTATGCAAACAGGATGTGGACTGATGTGTATAATACCATTTGTACTAACATGCAAATACAATGTAATAAAAACAAGAAATTTTCATAAGATGTTATCATTTGTGTGGAATAAACTGTGTTACACTTACTTTTATGCAGCTGTTATTTGTATGAAGCACACTATTTGTAAGCTAGATCTACAGGGAGCACTTAGAGAGAATTATTTTCAGGATATAGACAGGGTGGCCATCTAGCCTCTGAGCTTTGCAAAAATATTGATTTGTAGACTATGCTTTCAGATGGAAAGAATGTAAAATAAACCCTGGTTTTGTTGTCCAACATGACCGATACATTTTCCCAACCACATTCCGCATTCATATGTCTCACAACACCGATTCTACCATAGAAATGAGAGTTTTGAAACTTGTGTTTCTAAAGAGAAGATACTGTACTGTAACACTGTAAATGGCATTCATAAATCACAGTCAACTGCAAAAATGTCTCAGTAGCAGAGGCTATTTAGTGTATTAGGATTAAGGACTCACCACATATTTAGAAAGCACAGTTTTCCAGGCTGAACACTGACAAGCATTCAGCAAGCACTGATTGTGAATCACCACTAACAGACGTATGCACTGTTCAGACAAATGTGTGGAAAGAGATTAAACCAGGTATTCATGTGGTTCCAGAGCAAATATAGGGTAGAGCAAGGAACTGCTGTTCACCCCTGTACAGAGCAACACTACAGTAGATCCATTGTGTCTTGTTCAGGATTGGTACAGTTAAATAAATATATCATCAGCAATCTGAATTGAGATAAGAGAAAACTTACCATAATATAGTGGACTGAGTTGCTGGTGCCAAAGACTTAGGCAAGTAACAGCTGAACAACCCCGGCCTCGATCTAATCTACCCAGACTGTATCTCCTCATATGAGACAGTCTGGGTCCTAAGATCACCAGGAGAGGCTTTTCTCTCAGCCTGACCACCTTCACAGGTGTGTCTGATGGGGACACAGGAGAGGGCCTTCTCTGCTGCGGCTCCTAGACTTTGGAACTCCCTCCCTTAGGAAGCCAGATTTGCCTCAGCTTTGCTGTCCTTTCCACAAGTAGGCAAAAACCTCTCTCATCAGGGAAGCCTTCCCCTAGCAACTAAATACCTGTTATGTGGTTTTTAGATGGATTGTTATGGATTCTTGCTTGGACTTAGTTTGTAGTACTACTTATGTAGTACTACTTTACATTTTTGTGTGTGTCTTCCATTTCTCAAAGTGGAATTCCCCCCATATTTTCTTACGTACTGTTCTTAGCTTTAATATTGCCTTTTTAATTATGGAGGATGTTTCGTGCCTATCTCTACTACTCATAAACCGAAGTAAGCTTACTTTATAAGCTACAGGTCAGAAGAGCTAATGAAACTATCTATGATCAGATGATCTGTAACAAAAAGGAAGAGATTATCCTTACTGTGATCTCTCTATAGTGCAGTTTGCCCTGTTTTCTTCAGAATTTCTTTATTCCAGAATAGCTATCTTAAAGCTGATAATAGAGCATCTTGGAAGGCTGAAGTGTTTTTACTGCTACGATAGCCCTTAGTGCAATTTGAAGTGAACCCAAGTGTATTTTGAAGAATGCCAACATTGTGTTGCTAAACTCCAACTTTTTAGAGGAGGGAGGACTTTAAATAAACCTTTCCACAAAAATCACTGCATTGTATCTACACTTAGAATATTCACAATCTGGCTCTTCGAGTATTTTTGATGTTATTTATTGCCATGCTTATCCCATTGTTGTTGTAATGGACGGGAACCTTGCTGTTGGTCAGCTCTTTGATTTGAGCAGAATAAGTATGTACTCAGGTTTTAGCTTTACTCTGATAAAGAAAGAACTTAATGGGATTTGCACATACTGCTCTCAAGAAATGAAAGAAACTGGAAACAAGATAGAGCTCTGTGAGCTGTCACCTTCAATGGGCCATCCTGCCCATTTCCACTACCCAGACGGAGATCGATGAAATGAAGTCTGATTTCAGAACCCAAGTCTTGCCACTTACTGAGCTTGAAAAGAAAACATGTGGTCTGAAATGGCAGCCTTTAATGAAAACCTTCAGGTGTCAAAAAGTAGGAGGGAAGCATCTCTCCTCACACCTTGAATGAATAATTTTATTCTCCATTTATAGATGGTTACTTTTACACTTTTTGGAGCTAGACAAAATGTCATCAAGTTGGTTTATCAAGTAAAACAGGTGAGAAAATAGTATATCAAATAACAAAATTAAAATAATTTAAATTAAAATAACACTCAAAATTATACCACAGTCTCAATACAAGCCAGCTATGTAAAATAAAAATGGGCATGCATTTCTTTAAGCACTCAGAAACATCTGGATTTTAGAGTCTATTTTAGGGATGGGCAGGAAACAAAAATCAAAATGCTGTTTTGTCATTTCGTTACGTAACAAAACATAATGAAATGAAACAAGGAAGCAGCATTTCGTTATAGACAAAATGAAATGGTTGTTTTCCATTGAAATGAACCATTTCATTTCATTGTTTTTGGGCTCTTGCCGAGCTGTTAATGGCTGGAGCCTTTTAAACCTGGGCCAGTCAGTACCTGAACCCTCTGGTATCGACTGGGCCAGGTTTAAAGGGCTCCAGCCATTGACAGCTCGGCAGGAGCCCTCAGAAAACAGTCGGGTAGGGAGCGCGATCCCACGGAACTGCCTACCTGGCCATTTTCAGAGGGCTCCTGCCCAGCTGTCAATGGCTGGAGCTCTCAGAAAATGGTGTGGAGGTCAGTTCTGGCAATTGTGCTGCCCTCCGCACAGTTTTCTGAGGGCTCCTGCCAAGCTGTCAATGGCTGGAGCCCTTTAAACCTGGCCCAGTTGGTACCAGTCCCCCTGGTGCTGACTGGGCCAGGTTTAAAGGGCTCCAGCCATTGACAGCTCACCAGGAGACCTTTAAAAATGGCTCCCGGAGTCCCAGGCACCAAATCTGTTGCCTCTAGGACCCAGGGGAGCCATTTCATTTCATTTCATTTTGTTTCGTATGGATTTTTAAAAAAAATCATAAGAAATGAAACAAAACAAAACGGGTGAGCACGAAACGAAATGAAATGAAACATTATTTTTCTGTTCCGTGCCCATCCCTAGTCTATTTTAAGGCAGACAAAGAGGAAGTCATCTCTTGGTAAGACATTTCATAAACATGGGCAACCATTAGTGCCTAGATCAAATGAAGTGATTGTTTTGTTTAGTTGTTTAGTCATGTCCGACTCTTTGTGACCCCATGGGACAGAGCACGCCAGGCCCTTCTCTCTTCCACTGCCTCCCAGAGTTAGGTCAAATCCATATTGGTTGCATCAATGACACTGTCCAACCATCTCATTCTCTGCCGTCCACTTTTCCTTTTGCCTTCAATCTTTCCCAACATCAGGGACTTTTCCAAGGACTCCTCTCTCCTCATGAGGTGGCCAACGTACTGGAGCCTCAGCTTCAAAATCTGTCCTTCCAGTGCACATTCGGGGTTTATTTCTTTCAGGGTGTATAGGTTTGATCTCCTTGCAGTCCATGGAATTCTCAAGACTCTCCTCCAGCACTACTGCTCAAAAGTTTGCATTTTATTTATGGTTGTTAACCAAATCAAAGAAGTACCAAAACATTAAATTACCAGAATAAACATTGTAAAAACATTGTAAAGCTTTTGATAAAAGCCACAAAATACAAACAAGACTGTTATGTAAATAGTATCAGAAAAATAGGTAAAACAGTATTCCAACAATCAAGTCAACATTGGGCCCCTAAGGGGAAACCATATCCATATGACCATCAGGAGCTAAAATTATTACCAATCATGAGCCTACGTACAACTGTTGCAGCAGTACAAAATCTAGTAACACTTTTTGAAATCTGCTGACACCTGTTAGAAAGAAATAACTTCAAATAGAATTTGGCAGTTCTCCCAGGAAATTTGTTAATAACAGGTTGAATAAGTTCCTTATGTAGGTCACGATAAAAAGAACAATAGAAAAGGACATGAGTGACTGTTTCTACCTGATTCATTTCGCATGGGCACAAGCAATTTAAGAAGGGAATATTCTGAAATTTCCCGTCCAAAAGCATGGAAGGGAGCACATTCAGTCTGGCTAAAGTGAAAGCTCTTATAATCTTTGGGAACATTGAACCAGTCAGGTATTGGGATATAGTAAATTCATTGTAAGTAACTGTACTGTGATTACCCCAAAGGCTCACATGTTCTTGGAGTACGATATCCCAGATCCTATGTTTAATTGCAGCTTTGGCATTAATGTAGCCCATTTCTTTTAGGATACTGTTGGAGAAGCCAATTTGCTGTATTTCTTTTATTACAAGCTATTTCCATTCTGACTGGAAATAATAAATTAGAACCAATGGGGCCAACCCTTCTGTGGAGAATACAAGTTTTAACCAATAATTGATCATAAGGACTTTGACCTGTGCTCCCTCCAAATGAAGAGCTACATTTGACATGCAAGGGGGTACAACCAGGATTGATCTCAAATGATTGATCTGTACTACCTCCAAAGAGTGAACATTTGAACATACAAAAATTTGGGAACCAATCAACATTTGAGAAAAAACTTTACCTTTGAAAACCTGAATTGCTGAAGGTGTTTGTCACCCTCCTTTAGAATAGAAGGTTAGTGCTGCAGCACTTTCTGGGCAGTCAATGATGCATGTTTTAGCTGGGAGATGCAAGAGCCTATAGAACTAAAAATTATGCCCAGGTATGTAAAGCATGAAACCTATTTTTATTTATTTATTTATTATATTCCTATACTGCCAATCTTCCAGACGGAACTCTGGGCAGTTTACAATTAAACAGGCAATAGAATATACAAAAAAGGCAAAACGTGCTAATAAAATAAGGAGGGACGAGACCCTCCATGAAAGATGATGCGGGCGGCAAAAAAAAATTAAGTAAAAAGTTCACCATATGCCTCTTTGAAAAGGTGGGTTTTCAGGGCCTTTTTAAAGGCAGGCAGGGACTGTGCTAGGCGCAGCTCACTAGGGAGATGATTCCACAGTGTGGGGCCCACTATAGAGAAGGTGAGTGATTTCCATGCCTCCCTGGGTGTGGCCACCCTAACTGAGTGCGCCTGCACCATTCTCGTGGGCCTGACCCCAGTTGACCTCTGGGAGATATGCTCCGACAGGTACTCTGGTCCCAAGCCGTGGAGGGTTTTGAAAATCAAAACCAGGACCTTGAACCTTATCCGGAGGACAACGGGTAGCCAATGCAGGCGAGCCAGAACTGGGGTGATGTGCTCGACTCTACGAGCACCCACCACCAGTCTGGCCTCCACATTCTACACCCACTGGAGCCTCTGGACAAGGGTCAAGGGCAACCCCACGTCGAGGGCATTGCAGTAGTCGATCCTCGAACTCACGAGAGCAATATTCCTTTGTAAAGTCTTCTTATCCAGATTTGTTCTTCAGCTCAGATGCAGGTGCAGTATTACCTGCCACACAGCCTATAAATGCAATGCCTTTTATTTCTCTAGTAGTATCAGACCCAAATCATTGGCTGAAATCATTTTCTGTAAATGTATATCAAGCATTATAACCTGCAATGGCAAGTTGATGTTAATTAAAGAATCCCTGTCACACATGATGCCATGTGACTTGCATTCAATGTAAGTTTAAGCAATGAATAATTTAAATGGGAACTCTTTAATTAGTTAGCAGCCATCTGCCATTGCAGGTTATGACATTCTTATGCTGGCATAGTTTGTACAAGAGCATTTTGGCCACAGCCTTTAAAATGTACTGTACTTTTTGTTGTTGTTGGATTTCACTTTTTCAGGAATTTACAACAGTATAAATCTGTGAAGCCAATAGAAGGCTAGTGCACTGAGCTACAAATAAATCAAGTCCCATTATATCCTGAAACAATCTGGCCTAATATCGACAAGAGAAACAGTAATATCTACACAAGTGGAATCAGCCTTGTAAAAGAGGTCCATCAATTAATAGGCAGTGACTCCAAGATTAAAACGAATGAGATGGGAAAATGAGGCACACTGGAGAGCTAAAGTATTATTGAATTACTTTCCAATTTATCAACACAAATTTCAAACATATTTGGTTCAGTTTAATCCTACAAGAGATCCATGGTTTGTGCGTTCAGGTCTGCTTCTTCTTTCCTAAGTAAGGCTGGCAGGAAAATAGAAAAGTAAAAAGAACCCTTAATAGAAATTAGTGGTTGATATTGGATTCACTATTCCAAACTTGCTCAGTTCTAACTTCATGCTCCAGATGTAGACACAGATACAGTGCCCATCTTCTCAATGAATATAGTATATTACCAGCAGATAGCAACATAAGTTACTACTTTTATATCCAATTTTCTCAACCCCCCCAGTACTTTAGTCCGGTGTGTTCAAAATGCATAGACTTAAATCTTTCATCCCAACTAGAGTAGACCCATCGAATCATGTGTTGGTTTTGCAAGCTTCTTTCATTCAATGGATCTATATCTGCTGGGTTTAAAAACTTCTATTCCAGAGCTCTGTTGAAAGATTACTTTTTCTAGAGATCCATCCAGTTTTTAAAAACAACTCAACCAAAGTCCCTTCATTTCTCCTTCTCTCCCTTCAGACTACACTAGTAAGAAGTTCCTGGCTGTTAATAGACAGGAGAGAAGTATGAAAAGATGCAACAGTGAAGATGAAGGACCATGGAAGACACCACAAAAAAAAACCTTCAGTGTTTCTTAGGTGAGAGGAGGAACTGCAGAAAGTTTGGCAAATATGAAAAATAGTGAGATGGGACCACCACTTGTGAGCCCTGCCCAACTTCCACATGTTCATTATAACTTGTGCAAAAGGGCATATATTCCAGTATAACTAAACTCTGGATATGTGATTTATCCCTTGAAGAAATGGATAGTACTGAGCTTCTAAGCAATGGAGGATGTCTGTAGAAGCCCCTTATTCTGGCCAATTCTGGTCAATACACAGGAAGTAGGCTAGGACAATCATGTTCCAAATATTTCCGGGATTTGGAAAGGCTGCTTTATTGGGGCAACAGAACCAAGAATCCTCTAGCTAGTATGACCAGTGCCATGCTGGCTGGCAGATTCTCCAGTCTTGAACTGTAATCTTTCCAGGCCCTGGCCATTTCATGTCTTCATTTCTGCATTAGCAGAATGACTGTCTGGAGGTACTGTGCCATATTGTTAGACTTAGGCTACCAATTACACAGAATGATAGAGCAGACTGATGAGACCTACTCAGGACAGCCATTCAGTCTTGTTCCCATTATAACTTCCATCACCCTGGAGGAAGGGACACACTTATGGCACATAGTATAGGTCAAGAAGAAGAGTATGCTTAGCCTTTGTCCTCAGTGTACTTGTTTAACACATGTGCTGAGTTTTATATGCAGCAGAGCAACTGAGGAAAGCATATGCACCCAGGCAGTGAAGCTTGCAGCAGTTAATGCTGAGTCACTCACCTGAAGCCCAGCTACTGTCTGTATTCCTCTCAGTCCTTGGACATAGTCTATAAGAAGATGAGGTTTCAAAATCTTTGCTTGCTTTGCTGGTGCAGGCAAGGACAAAACATTACAGCTATTTATCCTCACTCATAAAGATGGGGAGGGATTTCCTGGTGATCTCAGTCTCATATGAGAAAGGACAGTGTCTTGGGAAGGAACCAGCGAAATTTTGTGCAAAATTGTGCCATCTCCCCAAATGAATTGTGGGAAGTCTCCAAATTTGGACAGTTGCCAGGTTTTGAATTTGAAGCATAGAATGGGTTTTTGCTTCTTTTTTTTAACAATCGGTCTTCTGTATTTGCTTTCAATATGTATGTCCTTTTCAAATCAAAGGGAAGGGACACTAAACATTTTGTGCAATTTTCACAGACTTGGAATGTTGAAGAGCTTTGGGTTTTGCTCTTGGTGGCAAGGAGTCATAAGGGTTTTAGAGCTTCATCAAATTGCCATGCAGCAGATTAAGCCATTCCATTGCAACTGCTTTTAGTTCTCTTTTATTTTGCTACTCCATAGTTTGATGCTAATTTTGTGCTTGGTTATTTTATGTCATTAAAGGTTTCTTGAACTTGAACTCAGACTACAGTACCTGTGAAAACACTTAATTATTAGGCATGGACAACCTCATCCTGCATGCATTTACCCAGTCACATTTTAAACATAAGCACAAGAACAGCCATAATGAGATCTGGATCAAAGGAGAAGATCCTCAGAGGAATGCTACCATGTGTTCAAGTACAAGTGTTTTAATTATAGCTGATGCAAGTCATCTGGATCAAAAGTACGACTAGGCTAGGTGATACCTTTATAGGCCACTAATAAGAATTTAAAAAATGCAAGCTGAGCTTTTGACAGCAGGCTATCTTTATCAAAGCATTGTACCAAAATACATTCAATGTCAAGATGCTGAGATTCTTTGCGGCCCAATGTTGTCAGCTAGGTGTTGTTCTGATGGGGCAGGAGGTACAGCTGGTACTCCCCCCCCCCTCCGTTTGGTTCTCTCGAGACCATGATCCATGTGGCCAGAGAGAGTGTGGGAGAGGCAAATGCAAAAAAACAAAAAACAAAAAACCCAACAACAACAACAACAAACATGTATTCCATTTGGAAGTTGGATAAAATTTAGTAAAATTCACTAGGTGTCGTCAATTGGGGCCAGATTGGGTCTCAAGAGAGCCAAGGGGGTTGGGTGAGCATGCCCCTTTATTTGGAGAGCTGGGTTTGAAATCCTATCCTGGACTTTGATGCAGTTATAACACCAGCCATACCTCCTGCCCTATCAGAACAACGCCTGGCTGATAATGTCAGGCCACAAAGAATCTCAATGCCTGGCTGACTACATCTTCTGCCAAGAATGTATTTTGGTACAATACTTTGATAAATATAGCCTGCTATCGAGCTTAGCTTGCATTTTTTATTTTTATCAGTGACCTATAAAGGTATCACCTAGCCTAATCTTGCATTTGTTTTTTGGTCACACGGCTCAATGTCTCTTTTTACTTCTATGGATCAAAAGTGAAGACACAATGCCAAATTAGCCAATTGTCAAACCAAGTGAAATTTAGCTTGCTGGAGCAGAGGGTAGAAGGCATCAACAGGCATCAGTGACAGCCAGAGCATCCCAAAAGAGGTCCATTCTGTCAGAGCCATGGTTGCAGGACTTCTTTAGGGCTGATGTTTAGCACCAAAGGAGTGGCAGAAAGTGGATCATCGCTTCCAGTCCAAGTAAAGCAAAGTCTGAATGCATCCATTCTACTTCTGCATCAAACCTCATACAATTTGTCAGAGTAGTTGCATTCTTAAATGAGTGTCCTGTTATGTAAGGTCAAGGAAAACAGAGTTCAAGCCAGGAGGAGAACAGATCAGCAAAAATGCTAGATAAGAACTTTTGATATGCTCCCCGATGGATACTATGCCTTCTGTTCTAGAATTCCACATAGACAAGCTACTGCTTCTATTTGAGGAGTGCTAGGGAAAATCCTGAGGTGTCTGGAGCAGAGTGATGGCTATTCAGGAAACTGCCTTTCTCAGTAGGATTCCCCCTCCCCTGAGTAGGGTTCACCCTTCTGAGTAGACACCAATGCTGCTTACTCCTGAGTCTTTATGGCAATGGTGGGCTCTTCCTTCAATGTCCACCTCAGCTCAAGGTCTCCACATATATGGAGTTTGAAGGTGCTCCTTGGCATGGTGTTCTCAATCCCTCCTCTTGATCCTACAGTCTAAAGTGGAACAATCCAGAAATGTACTCCCTCGTTCTATAGAAGATTACCTGTTCTCAAGGACTGTGCTGTATAGATGAATCCTTTGTTCTTATTTGCTTTGATACATAGCCATTTGCTTACAGGTTTCAAGTCCCTTTTGTTCTAAAAATCTGTAGGTGTTTTTTTTCCCTTACACTGATGTTCCAGTGATGTTCCATTAAATGAGAGGGAAGAAGCCAGAACTAATGGATGAAACCTTTGCAACAGTGTTCTCATTAAACTTATCTTCTTTTGAACAGTCAATAGAAATGTGGCAGACACACACATACACAGAGTTTGGTTGGGAGCACTAATTTTCCCTGGTTAACAGCAGGGATGGGTAAGAAGGTATTTTGTTGGTCAAGCAATCGATAGGTAATTTACTCATGATTCGAAAACAGGAGCCTGAAACATCTCCATCAAAGTAAAACACAGTATTGAAACACAGCAAGCAAAAGTGACTAATGAATAACCACTCTGGCTGAGTAACACTAAAGCAAAGTGCTTTCCCAGGGAACGTCCTCATCAATGCTCTTCCACTAATTCACAGAACTTTGTATGGTGTGAAACCTGATATTATTTTTCCAACCTCAATATTTGTATGTGTTTTTTTGCAAGAGTTCTTTTACTGGCTTGCCGAAGGCCATCTTGAGTTCACATCTGAACTGATTTATCTGAGCACTTCCACTTTACACTGGATTACACCGTTAGGACATTGTTATAATCTAGGCTTGCTGACATAGACTCTCCAATATTTCAGGTAGCTTTTCGTGCATAGTCATAAGTGGAGATGCTTGGTATTGAATCTGAGCTGTTCTGTGCACAAAGTATGTCCTCTACCAGTGTACCGTGCCCTCTTCTCAAGCAGTATAACTTGAGAGAATGAGATGAATGCATTTCCAGGCATTCATGCTTACAGTTTAAGGGGAATATCTGGAAGTTGAGTCCTGGCAAGTGGACTTCTTTTCTTGAGAGACAAAATGTTTCGCTGCTCATCCAAACAGCTTCATCAGTCTGAGGAAAGCTAGTTGTGAGTCCTCCATTTTATTGTTCACTTTGACCTCATGTCACCCTGGTCTGAAATAGGCTCATAAGATGAACAATGGCCTGAATAGGCTCTTTAGGTGGACAATAATTTCAATAGGCTGATTAGGTGGACAATGCCCCACCTTTACAAACTTCAGAACACCCATAAAGTATGAGTCATTAGCCATGGCTTTGTGAGTCTCATTCATCCCTACATCCTACAGTTCTCTTCCTCATTTGAGCATCAAGGTGGATCCACAACGTGACATAGAAGTATGGCTCAATGTTCTTATTTACTCCATTTTGAACTGTTGCCTTTTGCAGGAGCTCATAGAAGTTGGGTGCTATCGTCCTTGTAGTATACTGTATACATGCTTTAGTGTCACAAAGGCCACACTAGGTTGAGCAGAAGTTGTTCAGAAGTTTTGAATAATGTATATTTTGCAGAAGTTTGGAGGGGGGAATAACAGGGGTGGGGAAAGACCCCCAGTGACCTCAGCCTCATGGCAGAACCAAGATCTTGCAAAGGGAGTGAAGAACCCTTGATTTGGTGTCTCAGGATGCCAAGAAGACCTGCCTCCACTAGAGTCTATGCAGCAGGAAGGTTTGTTCCCATAATTGGTTTGGTCTTAAGGGCAGGAAAGGGTGGGTGGGTTAATATGGAAGAGGTGAAAATGTAAGAGGAAGAAAAGAAGGCAGATTATTTCAGGGTGTAGGAAATGGCTGTCAGTGGCTAAGCAAAGAGAGGGGTTCTGGGAGCTGTAATCCAGAAAGGGGAATTTTCCGAAGCTCTGTCCCTGAACACCAGCTGTGTTTGCATATGTAAACTAAATAGATGGCCCTCATTTGCTGCTCCTCTGGAAAGGTACTTGTGGCCCATGGCTTCATGAAACAACAGACCTGTCCAGAAGCATGACAGAGTGCATTGTTACGCTGCCCATGAGAACTACTGTTGATATAGGTTAAGAAGAAAATAAAATTGATTTAAAACATGGTGTCTCCGTGATGTAAATGGAAGCATAGATTTTAAATCACATGCCAAGCCCAACCCTTTCAATCAGTTTGGCATATATATAAACCCCTCTGTCAGAGTACACTGTGTCTTGCAGGCAAGGAGTGAGAAATGCGAGTGGAGAGGAGGAGGAGAACCAGCCATGGCAGGGGCAGGAGGAGATGCAATGGGCTTCACTGCCTGGATCACCTGTTATCTGCATCCTGGATCAGCTGCCAGCCCCCCCTCCCATACTTTGCTTGCCTGCTCCACCCCTGCCATCCCACTCTCACTCTTTGCACCCTCCTTCACTTCCCACCCTCTTTCCCTCTCATTCTCCTCCCCCTCCTGGACAGCATTCTCCCCACCACTCCTTGCTCCATCCTGGCCAAGTGGAGACAAATATGGAGATGGTGAGGATGCACACACCAATTAAAAATTATTTAGCCTCAAGTCGAAGAGACCTTACCTCAAATCCAAAACAACCACATCCCTCTCCTGTTTGATTCTGGGAGTGGGACCAGGCCCTGAAGGAGTCACGTGGACACCTAGAACCCAGTCTGCCAAAGTTCCCTGCTTGCTCAGTAAATGCACAGCTGTCAGAATCCACCAGGTTCTGGAGTAGGAATCCATGGCTATTCTGGGCAGCTCAAGTTGCCGGAAGAACTGAGCTCTCAATGTTCTGGAAAGCTGCCCGTCAACTGAGTGGTTCACATATTCTGTAACATCCTGAACATGTTTAATTCAAGCAAGGTATTTCAAGTTATATAAATATTTATGAGAGAAATGCACTGTTGTTGTTTTGGTTTGCTAAATAAAGCCATTTAGAGACTTCAGCTGCATGGAGTGCCATGCCTGATTCTGTCTTGCAATCATGTTTGGAATTTTTAAAAAATACATAACTGAAAGAAAATGTGTGCATTTGGGAAATTGCAGGACATTATCTCTTCAAATACAGAGGGTCGTAGGAAAACAGCAGCTGCAGCAACACGGGGAATATGGGGAAGGCTCACATACATGGAGGACATGGCAGAGGGGTGGGGACCAAGTAAGGGGGGAGAAAGAGGGTGACAATTACATTGATAATAAGCTTTAAAAATGACATCAGGGTTGTTAATACTAGAAAGTGCTGACGAAATAGACAGGCCGTTCTAAGCAAGCAGAGGGTTTTCAAGACGTTTAGAGCTATGGGATGGGAAAGAGCTTTCGTGTTCATAACTGTTTTGCTCTAAGGACCCTCAGAGCATTTAGGTTTCCTAAGCCAGCTCATGCCCTCCAGAATATGCAGGGCATTCCAAACATATGAGGGAAAAAATAAAACCTAACAATGCCGCCCCTTGCATCTCTTAGGAGTGGGAAAGCAGGGTCCTTACAATTCTGTTCCAGAATGAGAGAGTGAAACATGGGCGAGACCAGCTGTAAGATAAGAACGGGTGCTTTCTCATCCTCAGTACATTTGAAAAACTGGTCATTTCTGTCAGACCATACTGTACGGGACATTGGCATATAAGCCAAAATGGTTTTTTGCTGATGAGAATGGACTGCATGGATCTAGACCAGTGTTGGCGAAACTATGGCGGGGGTGCCAACGGTGGCACTCAAAGCCCTTTCTGTGGGCACCCGTTTCACAGCCACCTGTATTCAGGTTAAATGGCTGTATTGGCACTTTGCAAAAAAAAATTAGCTTTTGAGTCACATTTTGGGCACTCGGTCTCTAAAAGGTTCGCCATCACTGATCTAGCTGTTCATTTTGATGGCAGATAGAGCTCCCATATGTGCAAATGCATGTGCACAAAGCACAAGGCTGGGAAAAGAGAAAACCTTGCTTTGCCACAGTTCTTGTTTAAGTGTTGGGTGTGTCATACTGGATTCCGTATAGCAAGCCTTTCAAGCTGCTGCTCACAGTGGATTAGGTAGCTGGCTCAACGTTGACTCAACCTTCCATCCTTCCAAAGTCAGCTTTCTGGGGGAGGGTGGCAAAGTGTTGTTTTCATATTTATTTTGTAAACCATCCAGACAGTGCTTTAAGTGCTTTGGGAGTAGTATATAAGTTGGAACAGCAACAACGGCAACAACAAGTGAGCATGGGCTTCTTTGCAGATGTGATTGCTTAGGCAGGAAGCTCTGCCAGATGACATTTCTGAAACACCAGTGTGCTTTTCCCACAACAGAGAGCATCTTATTCCATTTAATCCATGCCAGAAAGACAAGTTCTTCCTGATATGTTCCTGATATGTCCCCCATGTACTTGGTCATTCTCTAGAACAGTTTCTCCTCCAGCCTGGTCTGGCTCTTTAGTCCTGACTTCTGGCTTCTCCCAATTGGCACCAATTGGCACCAGGCTCACCTGAGACTGAAGGAGAGGGTCCCTGTATTAAAGCGTTTGTGTTCCATGCATGTCCAGTTTTACATGTCTGTAAAACTGAATTTAAGCAGTTCATGGGCACACATGAATTGACCTACTAGTAATAAGACACACATGAGTTTATTAATCACACCATTACAATGAATCAGTTGGACACCACTTGCCTTCAGCACCATGCCTTCTCTTGCCTTCATCCAGTTGCTCATAAAAACATGTAAAATTACCCAATATAATGATCTGAAAATTCAACTTCAGAGACTCCGGCATAAACTGGTACAGGTGGTCCCAGTGGTAATTGACATGCTGGGTGCGGTGCCTAAGGAGCTAAACAAGTATTTAAAAGAAATTGGAGTTGACAAAGTCACCATCAGTCAGCTGCATAATTCACTGATACATCAGATAGTCCTAAACGCTTAGGAAGC
>JAHTLZ010000016.1:61669187-61685072 GCA_023846285.1 Phrynocephalus versicolor
TATGTGGTAAAAGGCAAGCAGCTGTGTAGAAAGCACAAAGTAAAATGACAGAAAAGAGGAAGTAAGCTCAGGATAAGAGTCTGCGGGTGTACAGGTGGGCTCAGTAGATGATGGACAGTTCGTGGGTGGTCCTGGAGGTGTGGTTGTCCGATAGTGACAGAGGAAGTGTATGAAAATGTATAAAAACCCTTGGAAAGTGTGTTCGGGGTCCTCACTCAATCATAGAGAGGCACCCTATTCGCGAATGGTTTTCTGTTTTTGTGTTTTTGCATTTTGCTTTTGCTTAATAAAATCAGCACTGAAGAACTTCTCCTTTTGTCTCACTTTTCCTTTTTGAGAGACTAAAATCACAGATCACACTAATACTCCACAAGGTTGCAGGATAGCCCTGGATTTTTCAGAAAGTGTTAACTTGTTCAGAATCCATTTCAAATATAAGGATAAACATGCCCTTTATTTTTTAAATTCAAATACGGAAGCACCTTTAAGTCTATACCGCCCAGTGTGATCCCGCTGCCAGATGGGTGGTATAGAAATCCAATAAATAAATAAATAAATAAATAAATAAATAAATAAATAAAAGTTCCATAATAAGGGTAAAGGAAGTTTCTGTAGTCCCATTGTCATGAACAGACCACTATATGGTACGCTTAACCTCTCTGCAACTGGGCGGGGGAGGGATGGGTAGAAATCAGACAAAAACAATACGTCCCAGAAGGCTGATGAATCTAGATGCTTTTGTAACTACCCTTGGGTAGTTTCCTGCCTCTATGATGAGTAATTCTATTGAATCTTTGGTTGATCTGGTTGGTCCAGAGCCAGTAAATATAATGCCCCCCCCCCGATTGTCCTGTATTAATGGATGATTTTCATCTCCTACAGCTGAATAATGTGGTCAAAACCCTTGGGGAGGTGAGGGCAACCACATGTGTCTTGGATCCTTGCCCCTCATAGATCATGAAAGCTTCAAGAGAAGGTATGGCAGGCTGGTTAGGAAGAGTAGTGAATGCCTCCTTACAACAGGGCAGAATTCTAGCATGCTTAAAGGAGGCAATAGTGAAGGTAAAGGCTCCCCCCGCACATGTGTGCAAGTTGTGTCGATTCTAGTGGTGGTGCTAATCTCCGTTTCTAAGCCAAAGAGCCAGTGTGTGCAAGTCCATGGTCATGTGGCCAGCATGGCTGAATACATTTCTGCACACAGAACACTGTTTACCTTCCCGCTTTTTACAGTGGTACCTATTTATTTACTTGGATTTATATGATTTTGAACTGCTAGGTTCGCAGGAGCTGGGGTTAACAGCAGGAGCTCAATCCACTGCATGACATATAGGATTTGAACAGCCAAGCTGCTGACTTTGCAGCAGACAGTTTTCAGTGCTCTAGCCTGCTGAGCCACCACGCCCCTGGCAGTAGAAAAAACACTGTTTAAAAAGCCCTCCTTAGATCCAACAATACTGAACGATTACTGACCAGTATCGAATATGCCATTCTTGGGGAAAGTCCCAAAGTGGGTTGTGGCCTTGCAGCTCCAGAGGTTTCTGGATGAGATAAACTACCTGGATCCATTTCAATCTGGCTTTAGGCCTGGCTACGGAACAGAGACAGCACTGGTTGCAATGGTAGATGACCTACGCAGGGAAATGGAAAGGGGATCTGTGTCCCTTTTGGTTTTGCTAGGCCTCTCAGCTGCTTTTGACCCCATAGACCACAGCATACTCCTGACTCATCTCTCTGAAATTGGAATTGGGGGCACTGCATTACAATGGCTTCAGTCTTTCCTGCAGGATAGAACACAGAAAGTAGTGTTAGGTGATTCATGTTCGACACCATGGCTACTGCCTGTGCAGTTTCCTAGGGTTCTGTTTTGCCTCCTATATTATTTCACATCTATATGAAACCACTGGGGGAGATTATTAGAATTTTGTCGTTAAGTGCCACCAGTATGCTGATAACATCTAACTCTACCTCTCGTCACCTCTGGATTCTAAGGGAACTATTATCTCAACTTTACATGAGTGTAAAAGGGAGAACAAGGGAAACGGATGCAACCTGTACTGAATGGGATCACCCATCAATTGAAAAAAAAGAGGTCTGCAGCATGGGGTGCTCCTGGATTCATCCTTGAGCCTAGATGCCCAGGTCACAGTGGTGGCCAGGAGCACATTTGCACAATTAAAACTAGTACACCAGTTACACCCGTTCCTTGAGAAACCTGCTCTGGCCACTGTGACATGTGCCCTAGTGACATCCCAACTGAACTACTGTAATGCACTCCATGTTAGACTCCCAATGCAAAGTTTCAGGAAACTTCAACTGGTCCAAAATGCAGCAGCCAGATTGCTGACTGGAGCAGGGTACAGAGATCACATTACACCTCTATTAAAGCAACCCCACTGGCTGCCAATCAGCTATTGAGCACAATTCAAGATTCTGACCTTAACCTACAAAGCACTGTACGGCCTGGGTCCTGGCTATCTCGAAGATCAAATCTCACAGTATGAACTAGCTTGGGTGTTAAGGTCATCAGCAGAGGCCCTTCTCTCCATCCCACCATCATCACAGATACATCTCATGGGAACACACGAAAGGGCCTTCTGCTGCTGCTGCGCTCGGACTTTGGAACTTCCTCCCAGTGGAGGCTAGGACTGCCCCATCTCTGATGTCTTTCCAGAAACAAAGACTTTTCTCTTCAGGCAAGCTTTCCCTAAATGATGGACTACCATACATGGCTTCACAGACTTGTGTTTATAACCAACCACTTATAACTTTGTGCTGTATCTCTACTTATGTGATTACGTTGACAATTGTTAGTTCCCATCCCTCATAACTCTTAGATGGTCTACCATACATGATAACATGGAATTTATACTCTTTTCTTTACTGCTTGAGTTCTCTTTTAGCTTTAATGTTGTCTTCTAATGCTGTAAGATACCTCTCAATTCCCTGTTCTTTAACTTGAATATTAGAGATGGGCACGAAATGCTAAAATAGTGTTTCATTTCATTTTCCATTTCATTTCATTTTCCGTTTGTGTACTGTGTGTGTATGTGTGTATGTGTGTGTGTGGTACTTGTGTAATGTCCTGCACCCAATTGGGCACAGGAAAAGGCAGGATTTATAAACATTTTTTGCTGCCCTAAGTACTGATCTGCTGTAGCGCAGGCTTAGGGTAACAAACAAAATGTTTAAAAATCCAGCCTTTCCCCCACCTATTAAGGTGGGGAAATTGAGGAATTTTATTATATAATGTATAAAAATGTTTTAAAATTGCTCCTTTTCCCCTGCTCCATGGGGGGGGGAGCAATTTTTAATTATTATTTTTTGCCAGCCCCAAGCCCATGCTACAGCTAATTGGCACTTGGGGATCAGCAAAATAAAATAAAATAAAATAAAATAAAATATTAAATTTGTAAAAAAAAAATATTTTATTCCTTTTTATTTTTCGGCTGAGACCCAAGCACCAATCATCTATAGGGCGGGCTTGGTGCTGGCAAAAAAAGTTTAAAAATGACTCCTTTACCCCACCCGATGGTTTTGATTTGGCCAGCCCCAAGCCTGTGCTACAGCTGATTGGTGCTGGGGCTTTGGAAGCCCCCTCTGTGGGTTAGCGGCTGTTGGTTAGCGGCTGTGGGGGGGGGGAGAAAAACAAAAGAAATGAAATAATTTTTTCTTTAATTTTGTTTTTCTTTGAGGGGTGGTTTGTTACTCGTTTCGTTATGTAACAAAATGAATAATGAATAACAAAATGAATAAAAAATTCATTTCATGCAGAAAGGCAGGGTAAAAATACTCATCAATACAATAAAATAAAATAAATTGAGGAAGATTAACTTCTTTCATTAAAGCAACTGGGATTTAATGGTGTTGTATCGTGGTCTATTGTTTTATATTTAGGAATGATGAATTGCTTAAATGCTGTTATCTGAATACACTGCTGGCTTCTTTAAACATTGAAGGAAGTGAAACGAAACATGGTGAACGGTATGTGTTTTTTATTTACCTTAACAATGTTGCCATACCAGAGGTGTATTTTTTTCTTTTATTTCAAATCATACAGGTGAAAGGGTGGGGGGAGAATCAGAAGTTTTATTCCTGCAGGCAAGATTATGGGAGTCTTTGTGAATTGTTCACATTTAATCACTTTTTTTTGGGGGGGGGACAAGTTCACAGAGGTGGTTTTGACAGAAATAGCACTAGCATTTTGGCCCCAAAGTAGTCTTTAGCACAAATATCTTGAGAAAATAAAACACCTTTCACAGATGCAAGGCTTTGGTGGTTTCTGTGGTCTTGCATGAGAGCAAATCTCTCTCGACAGGTGAGTCAGATTTTTCATTGGGTGTCATTTTGCTGAAGGCTGGTCAATATATGATTGTTCACATTTTTGGCCTCTATTACTGGAGCGTAAGGATTTTGTTCAAATTCTAGAAATGGCTACACCATCATTGCAACTGTGTGATTCTAATAGCTCTCCATTAGGGCAACAGCATTCAGGAGGGACTCCTTATCCTCAGGATAAATATCTGCTAATTCAGTTATATACGGTCTGAAAATATTAAAAATATTAGAAGAAAACACTTCAAAATATGTATTTTTAAAGATGGCGTTACCAGAGCTGGTGACTAAGAGGAGCCATAGCCCATGCTCATAAGAAAAATATACAGTATTTTCACAATGTCATCACAAGAACTGGCAATTAGAAGGAGCCAGAGGCCATACTATTTATAACATTCACTATAGCTTTCAATATTAAAATAGTGTTCACTTTAACCCACATTTTCCCGCAGGTGCATGGGGGGATATGGGGGTCCTGCTGTACATCTTTTCTGAGCTGATACTGGAGGAATATTTTACTCAATGAGTGTTCAAATTGCAGTAATGCCACAGGGCTAGATTACTAACTGGCAATGAAGTCATTTTTCCAATAGCAAGAATATAACTGAATTACTGTTAAGGCTTGGAATTAATGACTTATAATAATATACAAATTAGCTTTTTAAAAAATAATAATAATCCTGGAGTAGAATAGAATCCTAAATCTTGCCAAGGACCTTACATCTAAGAAATAACTCCTGGCAAATCCATCTTTTGCCATGTCATAACTTATTGGTACTGCTCTGAGGAAGGAGGTTTCGCCCATGAAATATTAGCAATGTTTTTGTTATTTTTCTAGTAGCCTAAAGGTATCACCTGTCCCACTTTTGAAAGTACAGTACTAACACTTTCAAGTTATTTTATTGGTGCAATGTAAAATTTATAGTTAGAAGTTACTTTCAGAGCCCAATTTAGATTTTTCGTCCACCATCCTACAGTGATGCCCCGCTATTTCACGGTTCCGGTATTGCGGTCCCACTACATCATGGGACCACAATACCGGAACCGTGGGGGGGGAGGGGGGCAGGCAGGTTGCTCCATGCTGCCCCCCACCTCCGAGAAGCCTCTCGGTTGCGTGGGAGGGCGACGGGGGGATCTGGTTGCTCCGTGTGGCCCTGCCACGCACCCCGGAGAAGCCTTGGGGCCGATCGCTCTCTGCCGCCCCCCGGCCCCTCTGGGAGGCCTTGGAGCCGGGCGGGGGAGCTGCTGGGAGCGATCCGATTGCTGTCCATGGCCCCTGCCCCTTCTGGGAGGCCTCGGAGCCAGGTGGGGGGAGCTGCCAGGAGCAATCCGATCGCTCTCCGTGGCCCCCACCCCTTCTGGGAGGCCTCGGAGCCGCGTGGCGGGGTGGCAGGGAGCAATCCGGTTGCTCCACGTGGCCCTCCCATGCACCCCGGAGAAGCCTCGGGGCCATGCGGGCGGGTGGCAGCAGCAGGAGGTAAGATCCCCCTGCCCCCGCAGGCGCACCGCGTAATCACCCCCCACCCCACCCGCTTCAGCATAGTGCGGATTTTCGTGCATCGCGGGTGGGGAGGGTCCCTAACCCCGCCAATCGGCGGGGGGTTACTGTATTATAAATCCTAAACCATTCCTATAATGAAGTAATAAGAAAAAACAAGCAGTTCGTTTTTACTGTCATTGGAATAACAAAATTGAATGCTGTAACAATGTCATAGGCTATAAGGGGAACAAAGTTATTTTGCAAATTTTCAGTTCATTTTGTATTATAACCATAACTTTACAGTTAATTTTATAACTTACAAAATGTTGGTGAGGAATGTTATGTGGCTTTAGTGCTCTCTGAAGTTGATGCCATGTGTTTGGTGATGGTTGCCAAGGCAACACTGAGGCGGATGGAAGGAGAAGGTGTTTTATTTCATAACCCAATGCCTTGTAGCATTCAATTTTTTTAAGGAAGTAATATTAATTATTTGTAATCATTGCTTTTGAGAAATGACAACTTATATGTTTAGTATCACATTTAAGTGAACAAAACAACAGTAACTAATTACTTTTGAGAAATGATATTCTTTCTTGTTTTTAACTTTTTATTTTGTAATAAGGAACAGGGATACAGCAAATGGGGAAAGGAACAGGGTTCTTAGGAAAGGAATGGCACATTAAAGCATCCTTATTCTGATTGATATGTTATAATACGTTTAGAGAAAAAAATCCAAGCTCAGAATTCATCACACAGAAGATCCAGCTTTAAAAGGAGAGTAACACAGGAATTGTGAAATACTAAGAAATATGGAAACTTACTCAGAGGTAAGTCTCATTCAGTGGACATTTCTCACAGGCACCACAATTTCATAATGGGTACATACAGCTTTGATTATTATTATTTTGCAGCTGCCATATTGTTTTAGATGGTGGTCCTTCAGCAAACCCCCCATAATGTTTAGGTCATGTTGCAAAAAGAAAGAAAGAAAGAAAGAAAGAAAGAAAGAAAGAAAGAAAGAAAGAAAGAAAGAAAGAAAGAAAGAAAGAAAGAAAGGAAGGAAGGAAGGAAGGAAGGAAGGAAGGAAGGAAGGAAGGAAGAAAGAAAAAGAAAGAAAGAGAAAAACAGAACAGCCTCTCAGTATGGACCTTCATTCTTTTTGAGTCATGTTCTCTGCCATGATGTCAGAACTGAGGTATAGTGACCCTAATAGGGCTGACATGGTAAGTGAAATGTTTAAGGAGTTAAACAAACAAACATGTTAAGCAAAGCAAAACAAAAGAAAACCAGGACCAAGATGGAGAATATTGTGGGCCTTTTAAAACTGACATGGTGGGGAGGGAGCTGAAGCAATTTCACAAGGTGCAGGGAGTGGGAGCTTTCCAGCTTTCACAACATTCTTTTTTTTCCACACAAGCCACCAATTCCAGAGAAAGGAAGAAGACCTGCATTTAAACAACAGTGAATGATGTGAGGAGTTAGCAGCATTATGGACAGGAAAACTGCTGAGGGGGAGGATTTCAGGTCCTACGGTTTGAGTCCGACAGCAAAAGATTACCAAGCTTTCTAAGGTAATCACTCAACTCTCAGTAACCTAGGCGGTTACTTCACATCTGTTTTGTCTTTGTTAGTGTTGCGCTTAGGAGCAGTACAAAAAAGTTAGTTCACGTCTGTTGTGCAACTTCTGAAATCTGTCTTGACCACACCCCCGGAAGGGTGCTAAGCGTGACAATACTGTACCTGGTTCTGGGGTAGGGTTTTCCCTTGTCACTCTTTGTTCCCACTTTCTGTTCCAAGACAAGACACCATGTAGTAACGACTGTCACACAACAAAACATTCATTTCTCTCAGAAAACTGTGTCCGTTTTTTTTTACTTTTTAGAAGTGAAATATCAAAAAATAATTTTCAACCCCCCCCCCAAAAAAAGGAAAAAGGAAGCTAGACAAATTCAGTGTTTGTCACAGTACAAGACCGTGAGGTAACACTTGTCATGAGACAAGTTATCACGACCATGGGAACACTGAAACAGGGGGAGGGGGGAACCATGTGATCGCGACCAACGCTGTCACAGTATAAAACTAGTCATGGAACAAAGAAGGACATGAAGTAACTGCCCTAGACATTTGATCTTCTTTGTTCCCAGAGGTTTAGCTCATCATTTTTATGTTTCAAACCTTTTATTTCCTATCTTCCTTCTTCAGGCTCCTTTCCCCCAACACACACACACACACACACACACACACACCACCTGTTTCCCCTTCATTCTGAATATTCTTGTGCTGCTTCAATGGTCACCGAGTTGGCCCATGCCCTCAAAGCACCACTCATGTGGCTATTAGGGATTTAACAATGTTGGGGAAATATGGAAAATAATGATAAAGCAAATATCCCCCTGTCCATTTGAGGAGTCACTAAGAGTAATGTCTCTGGATTCCATGTTTAAAGATTAAGCCCTAGCTGCACCTTTTGCAAATATTCCAGCCAGATAACATACATTTTGGTTGCTTTCCACACAGGCATATCTGTTCATTTGCCTTTCTTTCAGGAAATCCTTATAAAAATGGATGTGTGATTTGCATTTTGCAACCCATGCCTCAGTAATGTGGGTACAGTATCAAGAGCGGTGTGCATAGCTGCAGTTTTCATGTGCCTCCACTCTAAATTAACAAGTTCTAGGAAGAATGGTGGGTGAGCAAGGACCTTAATTTAAAAAATAACCTTAAAATGCTAAGTAGAGGTTAGAAAATTTACTTTGGGGGACTACAGTTCCCAGAACTAGCATAGGCCCAAGTCATGATGGCTATAGTGGGGGTTGTAGTCCAAAACAGAAACTTTTGGAAATCCTAGTTTTAAATGAGAGAGACAGCTGGCTGGGAGAAAGTTTGGTTCTTTCTCTTGTGTTGGTAGCATTGTCCACTTCCCACCTGTCTGGGTTCCCAATCTTTTGTTCTACTTTTTAAAGGTTATGGGAGAGGCCAAACCAGGTATGGTTGTTTTTCATCACAGTCTTATTTTGAATGCTGTAAATGCAAAATGGGGACATATTTGTGAGGGTGCAGGCAGTGCTAGCTTTGTGTCCCCCATCTTCTCCTGTCCATATGCTGGTGACTATCTGAAGATGAGGAACATTCTTCTCAGTATGGCTCCTTTCTGCATGATCCAGATTGTGTGTATGTGTATGGGGGCAGCATTATGATGGTGTAAGTGCTTCCAGCATACTGACAGATGCTCTCCTCTTTGGAAAGCAACACTCAACATGAGCGGAGCAACAGAAGTGATGATAGAGGGAGCAGAGATGCTTCACACCTTCTTGGTATGTTTATTGTGGACGTGTTGGCTCTGCATCCACAGAATTGAGAAGTAGGGCTACAGTGTGATCAGGGGTAGTGGTGATGAAACCAGACAGAGACAAAATTTAAATTAAAAATATGGCTGTCATGGAATTCTGAGGGGTGCAGTGGAGAAGTATCGGTGGGGAGCTGGTATCTGACACTTTTCTAGCTGGGTTCACAAATAGTGGGAAGTTACCGTGTTGCCATTGACTGAGTTTTACTGGACAAGGCATGGCTCTCTGAACATATATGAACGAAAAAGGCTAAACGGGTTTCATGCCTCAGTAAACACACATAGGGGATATTTAAGAATCAGAGAAATTAGGGTATTTAAGAACCAGAAGCCAGAATCCTATTGGTGCTTACATAATGTTTGTATAACTTACTGAGGATACTTGTAGCTAATTAAGAAGGTACTGGGACTTGTCTCAGTCCTGTGCTTGGTCATGCATCTGTCTGCAAACAAGATGTGCCCTTGTCAATTAGCCACAGTTAGCTATGAGAAATTATTCAAACCATACATGAACTCCAATAGGATTTGGGCCAAAGACTCACAGAGTTACTTTCTGGTTTTGTATGATGACTCCCAGAATCCTCCCAACAACAAGGATAAGGACAGTTTTGGCTAGCATGGACAGGGGTGGGGGAGACACCAAGCTCTGCTATGAAGAAAAGGCGTTCTACATTGTTGAATATCTAAAACACTGACTGAACTACTTCAAATTACCTTTAAAACATCTTTCTATAATTATTCTCATTACATTTCAGTGCAAAGTTCAAAGACAATCCCTAGTTTTTAAAAAAGGATCTGGGTTTCTGATCTGTTATTGTGAGGAAAGGAAATAACTCAAAGGAATTTGCTATTCAGAAAGAATTACTTGAAGAGACCTCTCTCTAAGACCTTAACGGATTCAAATGCAAACCAGGCAATGAGGTCCTTAGAAATTGCTTTGATGAGTTGCTCATCTGACAGCAGCAAAACACTCCATGCAGTGATCAACTCTGAGAGAACTCATTTAGTACATCTAATGGGTAATTTCTTCTAATTCTATATTAGTGACAAGTATTATTCTAAAGTATAATTTAGCACAAGATCTAAGATTTTGTGAGAACAAAGGAATTATTCCTCTCTCTCTCTCTCTCTCTCATGAATATTTCTAATAGTTCAGATGAAAGGAATGTGGATGGGATGAAAACACTGTGTGGCTTTTGTTAAATAAATGCAATAACTATTCATTTTTAAATACCCTTACTCAGGAATATTCCTTTGGAGCACAGTGGGATTTACATTTTAGTAAACATGCATAATATTACAGTGGCTGACATCCTGTTCATATAAGTTCTACAATGTGAGACTGATAATGTCATCAGGTGGGCAGATTACTAGAAATCTAACATTTCCTCCCACTGCAGGCTCCCATAGGTAAATGCTTTCATTGTTCAGAAGTTGTGGGTGTTGTGGGACAGGTGGAGGAAGTCATTACTTAATAAAAAATCTCAGCTATGGGGATGACTTTAATGGTGGTGACTTTTCAACAATTAAAGACTTCCTCCTCTCATCCTGTGACCTCCATGGATTCCTGATAATAAAAAGACCAATGGATGCCTCAGAACAGGAGGGATAAATGTTTAATTTCCACCACTTCCCCACCAATGCTGCCATTACTCTTGCACTTTGCAACTTAGATTACAGACATTGCTTGTTTAACAGCTCATAAATTTAGTAAGTGGCTATGGCTGATGTTTCTCTTGCACAGGTTTACTCAGAAATAGGTCCCAAGTGCACACAGTGGGGCTTGATTCCAGGTAAGATTCAAGACAACGAGCGCCAACAAGATAGAGCACAATCTCCTTTGTTTAGGGCCCCTGAGGAGACCAGATATGTTATGAGAATGGCCAACTATCGCTCACAGCTTGAGGATCCTGCTTATAGGAGAGCCTTTACTTTAGCCTCCTTTCAATGGTTTTGGAAGGGAGATATAAGAAAATTCCCTATGAAGACACCTCCCAAAGGGAGGTGGAATCGATGGTACATAAGTTTTTTCATTGTCCTCTTCATCATCCTTATAGAGAGAGGTTTATTCACCCATGTTTAGATAGAGTAAAAGTAGACGCAAACGAGGAGGGTTTGGAAAGACCTTTAAATGATGAAAACTCTTTTATTACTAAAGAAATAGCTAAATTCTGTTTGTATTTGATTAATTTTCATACTAAGAAGACGGGCTACTTTTTAACTAAAAAAATTCTCTATTTTTTTTCTTGGTTCTTTTTCCTTTTCCTTTTTAATATTTTATGTATATTATGGATTATTACCTCTACACTGCTTTTGTAATTGTACAATTCTGCAATTGTGTTGGGCTTTTTAATGACTTTTATGGTTTTATACTTTTAGTTTTAAATCTAAACTGATTCCAGGTAAGTGTGCATAGAACTGAAGCAATGACCTGAGAGCATTGTTTAGCAAGAAGTAAATCCCAGTGTATACAATGGAGCTTATTGTTATTATCTTTTGTATTGATTTTTTAAAATATCTACATCACACTGCATTAAACATAACATAGTATCAAGTAACTTTTTAAAAAAAATATATGTCCAAGCTTTGGGCCTTGTACACTTAAGGCTTCCTCCAATGCATTTTGGCCAAGATGCTGTTGGCATTTTATGTTTCTATAAGGGAATAGCACAAACCTTTTCAGCAAATTGCTCCTCATTAATGAGGTGGTATGTCTAGTGTCAAGGGACGCAGGATGCCTTGCGGGTTAAACCACTGAGTCTCTGGACTGGCAATCAAAAGTTTGGATAGTCATGATGGGGTGAGCTCTCATTGCTTGTCCCAGCTCCTGCCAACCTAGAAATCTGAAAGCACATAAAAATGTTTGTAGATAAATACCACTTCAGTGGAAAGTTAACAGCATTCCGTGTGCATGCATGTTTCGTCATGCCAACCACATGACCATGGAACTATGTCTATGGACTAGTGCTATTTCTTCATCTTATAAACAGAGATGAACAACACCCCCTAGAGTCAAAAACAACTGGGCTTAAGTTTACCTTTAGCATTATGCCCAATTGGATAAAAATAGTACAGATGACAAAGTTTCAGCTTGCTATGGAAGTTACATCAGCTGAAATTCTTCCTCCATTAATGTTCAGGGGGCCTGTCCTCTCCTTTGCATGGCCACCTTATTCCAAAAGCATACATGTCTAGAGAAACAATAACACCTAGTTGCCACTTGGCAACACTTTCTCAATTCTTTCCCCTTTTCCCGTTGTGTTCATTACAGGTGCATCAGAGTGAAGAAAGTGATGGATTTTAATTCAGGGACCTTTCTAGCTAACAATACAGTCAAGTAAGCAAATATGGCAGCTTGTGCACTGGGGCTAGTGGTACAGTGCTTTAATTCAAGGCCGGCTATTCCCATCTTGGTTTCTCTGTGATGGTTTTTAAATGGAGGGTTTGCTGCCTGCCATCTGCCATGATAAGCAGTGAGAAATCTCCTTTCTATCACTGCAAATTTAGCAATGCCTTGCATTCAATTATTGGTTTTCACCAATAATTTAGCAATGAACTAATTAATCAAGCATGCGTTGAAACCTGTCCCTTTTGATTCCTTCCCATTGAAAACAAAATCCTCCATTGGTCTAGGTAATTATCTCCTAATGAGATTATCTCCTCTGTTTCTATTGTTAGCTAAATTTGACAGGAGAAGGGATGCAGTGAGTAATGATCAGAGTGAGGGAACAGAAATGATGTGGGCTCAGTCTCCATTCAGGCCTGTTAGTAAGAATGGGCAAATGAGATAAATTTTGTCATCTTCTGGACATACATCATACAAAATCACATTGGTTAGGGTTGCCCAGACCCTGAGATTTTAGGACCAAAGTCTGAGATGTGATGCAGTGAGTAGGCCAGGCTGAGGTCTGCAGAAAAGGGTATCGGTCAGGCCTGCCCAAACTTCGGCCCTCCAGATGTTTTGGACTGCAACTCCCACAGTCCTTTGCCATTGGCAATCTAAGCTTAGAATTCTGGGAGCTGTAGTCCAAAACACCAGGAGGGCCGAAGTTTTGGCAGGCCTGGTATACTGTAGGTGGTGGAGGTGGTGAGCTGAAACACAGCAGCAATGCAGGGACATCAATCTGTGAATTACAGTAGCAGCATGCTTCTGAGCATGTCTAAATGGCACTCGACATACCTCAACTTCAGATTTGCCAGGTTAGCAAAATCCCATTGCCTAATGTTTCCTGCCCAAATCCCTGAGAACCAGGGAAGGGAGACCGAAATGTGAGCTTAAGACCTACAGACAGAAACCTAGCAGCTTCTAGCTACTAAATGGTTATGAAACATAACACAATTTAAAAACACAGAAATCTTTAGATTAAGTTGCTGTTATTCCAAGTAAGCAGGGTCATTTCCATTGGGAAATTGCCATGAAGCTTAGATGACCCAAGTGAATCTAAGCACAGGTACAGCTCTTTTTTCCTCCCCATCCATTACCACATATTGATGCTACCACACTGAAATGTATCCCATGGAATGTTCCTTATAGGAGGCTACTGGATTGGGGGGGGGGGAGAGGGAGAGAGAGAGAGAGAGAGAAATCACATGGTACAGATAGTTCTTTCTCAAAAATGAATAATTACTTCCTATTTTGGTAGAAAATTACTTATTTCCATCCCACCCACCCACGAAAAGAGAGAGCGAGAGAGAGAGAAAGTGAGTGAGTGTGTACATGCATGTGTGGTTGCATCTTCAGTGTTTTATTGTTTTTAGTACTTGTATTTTATTGCACCTTTATTGCTTTTATTGATTGTTATAAGCTTCTTTTAAGGTATTTGAATGGAAAGGTAATTATATGAATCTTATGAACAAAATTAACATCCCCAGAAAAGGCAGATACTCTTGCCCAGAAGACAAATACAGCCCTTGCTGGCATGTGTTCTGCAGATATCAAGATGTGTGTTAACTGTATGTCTTTGACCTCTAGATCAGACTGATGACATTTCCTTACTGTCAAACATTTTTGTTTTATGTGCAGGCCAACTTGATAAGGTTTGATTAATTGCCAAGCAAAATGATTTGTGAAGTGAAGAACCAATGCCAAGGGTGTAATAGCTCACTGGATGTAAAGAATATGGTTCTTTCAGGTGGTCTTGTCTGGGCTTTAGGATGGCAGATATCCAACATACCATGTATTCTCAAAGACTTTCACAGCCAAGATCTGATAGTTGTGAGTTTTACGGGCGGTTTGGCCAAGTTCTAGAAGTTTTCAGAACACGGCCAAACAGCCCAAAAAACTCAGAACGCCTATCCAACATAGCAGTTGGGCATATCATCGCTGCTATTATAACGGGGGGGGTTAACTCGCTAAATTACTGACCCAACACATTTTGCAAGATCCGCTCTTTGCTACTCAGCGGAGAAGGGACAATCTGGAATAGGGGTGGTAAGAAAGACCTAGCTTCATTATCATGTTTAGACTGATTCCTGTTAAAACTAGGTTTCCAGTAACTAGTCCCAATGGCAAAGGTAGCAAAGTGAATTGAGACAGTCCATCTTTCAAGACTCACATGGCTAATGCTACTGTCAAGGTCCTCATTCCACCACTGAATGATGAAATGGACAGGTCAATAGACCTGTTTCCTCCCAGAAACCTTTGTTGCTGTTGCATGGTAAAGCCCAGTTTACCTGCTGTCAAAGAATTGAGACCTGCTAGTCAGTTCCTTGACATCTGCTAGTGAGAAAAAAATAATAATGGGTAGCCAGGCAAATAGAATTATGCCATAAGAGTAGGATAGAATCAGTCCTAGAGTGAGCATGAAGACCGGCAAGAGCACATTATTGTCCATATGTGGCAGTGGTGGCATCATGCTTTGGCCTCCCATTGCATCATAAGGAAGCCAGCTAATAGAGTTGTCCCAGGCTGTGATATTTTTGTGGCTGATATTTGGAGGTGGGGGGCTCTGAAGCTACCTGTAACAACTTCAAAGGGCCCTCTGATGACAAAGCCACTTGCTTCTGCTTTGACTTGACTCTGACGTCTGGTCCAGTTGTAACATCCTAAGCATGTTTAATATGCCTTTTAAAATCTGTAATATCAATAGTATCTATATAGATATCGATGGTATAGAAACTTCTGTGCAGAGTTTTTGGGGCCTTATTTTTGATGACGTTTTGTTGCTCCTTGTCTTCTGGGTGTGTGAAATCTTAACAGGAAATGGGTTGGGCCTTGGAATCAGAGGTGGTTTGGAATTGAGCCCATAGGTGTAGTGTCTGAATCTAACTAAACAAAATGGGGACAGTTCTCATGCATGGAAAAAGGATAGGTAACCTCCCCGCCCCCATAGACTTTCCTGAAATAATAACACATTTGTCTACATCGTCACTGGAGGTGCATTGACTGCTTATAGGTTTCTACATTGAATTCAAGCTGTTTTTGTTGACCTATATGCCTTGACCACTTGAGATTCCAGTATCCAAAGGACTTCTCACATATGTACCAGCTTGCTCTTAGATTTGCGGGGAAGATCCATACTGTGGCCCCATCAACAGAAAGTGTATGTGTGTCCATTAATTAGTGACACATGATTAGCTGTTACGAGATTCCAACCTTTGAAATATCCTTCCAAAATGTAAGCCATAATCTTAAAATAAGATAAAATAGGATAAGATAATAATAATAATAATAATAATAATAATAATAATAATAATAATAATAATAATAATAATAATAATAATAATA
>JAHTLZ010000016.1:61685780-61699115 GCA_023846285.1 Phrynocephalus versicolor
AATAATAATAATAATAATAATAATAATAATAATAATAATAATAATAAACTTTATTTTTATGCTGCCTTTCTCCCGAAAGGGACCCAAGGCTAAGATAAGACAAGATAAGATAAACCTTTATTGATCCCACATCGGGGAAATTTACTTGTTTCACAGCTCCCATTACAAAACAAATAAAGAAGAGTAAGTGCACAAAAAGTGTAAGGTGAGAAAGAAGATAGTAGATAATAGAGATTAAATAAAATAAAAATCCAATATACAAATATACACTATAAAATAAGGATATAAAAATTAAATGTGAAAAAAAGAAAAAGAAGCTACACTATGTGAATATGAATATGTTAGACTGTAGAGTGCCAACTAGAGATGGGCACGACTTAGTGGTATTTTCGTTTTCGTTTTCGTTTTTCGTTTTCGTTACGGAAACGAAACGAAAACGAAAATCGGCACCAACCTGGACCGAAAACGGAAACGAAACGACTAATTTCGAGCCAATTTTCGTTTTTCGTTACTGGAAAAGCACTCAATTGAGCTAAATGGGGAGAAACGAAAAATTTTTCGTTTTCGTTTTCGTTTTTTCGTTTTCGTTACGTAACGAAACGAAAACGAAAAATTTTGAAATTAGCCCACGAAAACGGAAACGAAACGACTCAGACCCTAGCCGAAAACGAAAACGAAAACGAAACTTTTTTTCTGAGTCGTGCCCATCTCTAGTGCCAACATGTTGGTGCCAGGCTAAGAACTGTTTGTTCACCTGGCATTTGGATGTTTCCTATGGGTCAGCTTTGCTAGGGCTTGATTGATTTAGTTACCATAGTTTTATAACAGATAGGTGGTTGTTACTTTACGATTTGTTGTTGTTGTTCATTCGTTCATTTGTGTCTGACTCTTCATGACCCCATGGACCAGAGCTTGCCAGGCCTTCCTGTCTTCCACTGACTCCATGAGTTTGATGTTACAACTTTGTAATTACCAGCTCTGAAATGTTATTTTATGACAGGCAGGATGTAAATAGAAATCAAACAAACCATTTGTCAGTCAAACAATCCTGAGGCAGAACACTGTAAGTCATATAAAAAGCAATTAGCCTCTCCAGAAGAAGGATGCTCCTCTCTGACTTGTCCATGATCAAAATTATATTTCTGAAATAAAACGGAAAAAACAACGTAAGGCCTCTAGCCAGCAAGGTTGGTTATGGATATTGTGTAGACACGGGCCATAGAACATGATTCTGCCTAACTTGATCCTTCATTTATGAAATGATATTTCTCCAGTGTAAATTCATTGTGTGCTCCCCAGTGGAAGGCAAATAGTATTTTGTAGTAGTCCACAAAACCTAAAGGAAGTGTGAATAGGAATTAGTATCACTAAGCCTTCTTTAGTTGCTATCTGCATTGTTACTTTTTCAGATGCTCCTGGTAGTTTTCCAGCACATATGTCAGCCATCATATCAGTGCACAGTTGTTCAAATCCATGAATCTGAAGAAAATGCATATGTTTTGTTTGTTCCTGTGTTTTGATCAAGGAGAAGAGAGAGAGAGAGAGAGAGCAATCAGAACACTATGGTTTTGATTTGCTTGTTAACTGTTTTTAAATTGTGGCATTGCCAATTCTGTCTGCTGACATAAATAAATCTGAGATTTATTTATTATTTTAATGCACACAAACAGATGGATTGTGTTGTAGGACACAAACTGCATACTAAGTGTATGTAAATTAGGTTTTTCCAACCCAGAAAAATTCCTTTGGACACATGTTTATGGGTAGATATTATACAAACAGTAAGTTTTACAATTATTCAGATGATTTAAAAATATGGAGAATAAATGGACCCCACAGGAAGCTGCAGAGGAGAGGGGAGATTTTTTTTTAATTTCATTTCACTCCACTCTCATGGGTCAATCACTGTAGTGGTGATTTTACACATTCCAGAAATATTTTATTGAAGGAATCTAACCTGGATACTATGAGACATGTATGCTGCTGGCCGCAAAAGGTGTACCTCAGCTTTTGCTACCACTTAGGCATCCAAGATCAGGTCCAATTCAAGATCTGGTTGTGCCTCAAGTTTCAAGCCTGACATGACTCATTCTATAATACTTCTGTGTTCTACTGAACATTTATGAAATATTTGAATTGCATTTCACAGATCCCGGATAACTTTTTCTAGATGAATATAATCAAATATCATCCACATATTGATGGCTGTATTCATAGATGGTTTCATTCAATAACTACTGGCAGATGTTAAACAAAATAGATATATTGAAAGATGGCAAGAAGTAACAAACCTACTAGCACTGTGATAATATTTGGTGATCTATTAATATGTTAAATTGCTATTTTTAGCTTGATATATTCAATGTAATTTTTAAACTGTACTCCTTTTCCCCCATACCCCTCCCCCTTGCTCCCCCCCTAAAAAACCCAATAAATTTACCAATTTAAAAAAAAAATAGATATATTGAGGGCCCGCACTAACAAGAGTCAGGATAGAGAACAATACAGCAGTAGTTTCCCTGCAACAGTTTGTGAATTCTTCTGCTTGGAGAAGCTTAGAGAAGACTAGAACAAATGCAAAATGTTGCCCACAACCTAGCAAGTGACCAATCAATGTTCCATAATAATGAAATCAACTGGATCACACACACCCTGCATATCTCCTTCTGGTCCAATCCAACTAGTTGAGATTGCCTTGGCTACATTGGGGAATGCCTGATCTCTGGCCAGAAACCAGACTAAATATGATTTAGACAGTCAGTATCATGTGGTTCAGAATAGTTTACCCCACCTTGGAAATATATCTGCTTATTTTCATGCTCATCATGTTCAATGGTAAATACCGTTTCCCCCCCGTCTCTAGGATGATTTTTTTCCCTAGGATCATTAGCCTAAAAATTGAGGGTCGTCTTATAGACAGCTCTAATTTCTGCAATTAGCAGACACAAACAAAACAGAGAGGCGTTCTGGGAAGGTGGAGGGCAGTTAAGTGCTGCCGGAAAGGAAGGGAAATAGTTGGGTGGGGAGGGGAGGATAATCCAAACTGACAGCAGTGAATGAACTGGCCTGAGTCCCTGCCCCACTGGTTTCCCTTCCTTTCCTGCAGATCATTCACTGCCCACAGTTTGGGTTATCATCCACAACCCCTTCCCTGTTGTCCCCTTCCTTTCCCGCAGCTATTTTACTGCCCTCCTCCTTTCCAAAACTCCCCACTTTGTTTTTGTTTTTTGTTTGTTTGTTTTTTGTTTTTTTTCACTGGGGAAAGGCTTGGGGGGTGTCAAGCAGCCCATTAAAAAGTGCTTTTCCCCACTCAAAAGATGGCTCCAATTTCTACAAAAACAAACAAAAAACGAAGTGGAGAGACATTTTAGAAAGGCAGAGGGCAGTGAAAGAGCTGCTGGAAAGGAAGGGGAACAGTGTGTGTGTGGGGGGGCGTGTTTGCAGAGGAGAACCCAAACTAATGGCAGTGAGTGATCTGCCAGAAAGGAAGGGAAACCTCAGTGGGGCAGGAACTCTGCTCAGATCATTCACTTCTGTCATTTTGGGTCCCCCCTGCTGCTACATTGTTTCCCTTCCTTTAGAGCAGGATTTGTTCATTTGGAGGTCCAGTTTGCGTATTACCATGACATCTAAGAACGGAAATTTCCCCTCACTTTCTTTTTCCATGGTGAATTGTGTATTTGGGTGGATATTGTTGAGGTAGTTTAGAAATTCTTCCAGCTTATCTTCACTGTGGCTCTAAATTATGAATGTGTCATCCATGTATCAGAACCAGACTGTGGGTGCAAAGGGTGCCACATCCAGAGCTTGTTTTTCGAAATGGTCCATGTTCAAGTTTGCTATTACCAGGCCGAGAGGACTCATCATGGCAACCCTATCTGTCTGTTCATAGAAGTCATTCTCCCACTGGAAGTAGCTGGTCATTAGGCAATGTTGGAATAGGGCAGCTATGTCCAAACTTTGCCCCCTGTCATGTTTTGGACCACAACTCCCAGAATTCTAAGCTTAGACTGCCAATGACAAAGGACTGTGGGAGGTATGGTCCAAAACATCTGGAGGGCCAATGTTTGGACATGCCTGGAATATGGCCTTACTGTCTTCTGAGAAGATCTGTTGGATGAGTGCTAAAGTGTCCTTTATTGGGTACCTCGGTGAAAAGGGCTACTACATGAAAGCTGGTCAGTCTGTCCCTGGATTTGAGGTTTAGGGTGCTGATCTTGTCTGTGAAATGTCCTGAGTCCCTGATGTGGGATGAGGTCTGTCCAATGTGGGCCTGTAAGAGGGTGGTTATGTGTTTTGCTAATTCATACGCCAGGGAGTTAATGGTGCTAACAATGGGCCTGAGTGGGGTTGAGTCTTTGTGGATTTTTGGGAGTCCGTATAATCTTGGTGAAAGAATTTCCATCTTGCAGATTCGTGGAATGACATTGGGGTGGAGGGAGCAACTCCTGACCAGCATGTTTGTTTGTTTTGTGATTCTGTTGGTGGGGTCTTGCTTTAGTTTTCTGTAGGTTGTGGGGTCTAGAAGTATTCCTTGTATTCTTCTGTTTGCATGATTACTGTGGCATTGCCTTTGTTTGCTGGCAGGATGATGATGTCAGGATCCGTGTTCAAGGACTTGATGGCATTTCTCTCCTTTCTTGTTATGCTGCTATTTGGGGTTTATGCTTTTTGTAGGATCATTGTCATTTCACTTCTTATTTCTTCTTCTTCTTCTGGAAGATGGCATATGGCTGATTCCACGTTTGCAATGATGTCTTCCACTGGAATTTTACTGGGTGTCACTGCGAAGTTTCCTCCTTTGGCTAAGGCCAAGGTTTCTTCCTGGGAAAGTTGTCATTCAGTTAGTTTGATGATAATTTGTGTGGTGTCTAGTGTGGATTTTGGTTGATTTGTACGGCATTTGTCAAATTTCTGGCTTTGCCTGGCTGTATGGGCTTTCATTTATTTTTCCAGCTAACGACACCAATCAATTACAGAGAAGGATCGTTGCCACCCCTGATTGCAGTGAAACTTCTTAATCCCTCCATCACAATGCAATGACTAACACCTATTCTCCTGCATAGGATAAATTTCCTCTTTCCCACAACTTTAAAACCTCACAGTCTCACTCTCTCTATACCCCAGAGCACAGAGAGAATGCCTAGTTTCCTGAGCTCCTTGACTTCTGAAGATGCCGGCCAGAGAGTCTGGAGAAACATCAGGAATAAAAACTTCCAGAACACGGCCAAAAAGTACAAAAAATTCACAACAGTTATCAGATCCTGGCCATGAAAGCCTTCAAGAATACATTTGACAGGCTACTTTTTGGATGAATGCTCCCACAGATCTCCAGCCATGGTTTCTAGGAACGGTGGTAAAAAAATGTAACTTTTCTAGCCTCTAGTCCATCGATCCAATGGAGAACCTCAATAAATGTAAATATCTTTATAGTACACTGTATTTCCTCCTTCATCCCCATTTCTTCCTTCTCTCCCCTCCCATGGATTTTGGCCCTACACAGATTTAAACTAGGTATAATGTGTTGAAACTGTTATGTGCCAGCAACTGATTTCAAATCTACAAGGACTATAATGTGGTTTTGGAGGTTATGTAAGATATTCAGTGAATGGTTAACCAATTGATACCCTTCAGTGAGTTGCCATGGCTGAAGTCTCCTGACTGAGTCCTAGTCCACAATCCATGCACTGCGTTGCACGGACTCTTGTAGATATAGCTTAGTGCATCACAACTTGTACAAGCCTTCTTGGTGCTTTATTAGAATTAGAATAGAATAGAGTTTTATTGTCATTATGCATACGCAAGATATGCACAACGAAATTAGAGTGCTCTTCCACTACACACTCTAAACATACAAAGCACATAAAACACATAAAACATATAAAACACCATACAAAATATTAAAAACTCTTAAAATTGCTTACAAAATTTAAAACACTACTTAAAAACTGATTAAGATGGTGCTAAAACTGTTGCATTTAACTTGGATACCACTCTGTGATAAAAACTGTTCTTTAGTCTATTTGTCCTTGACCTAAGAGTCCTGTATCTCCTGCCAGACGGCAACAGTTCAAAAAATTGGTGGCCAGGATGCAAAGGGTCTCTCAAAATTCTAGATGTCTTCCTTGAGCATCTGGAGTTGTATAATTCTTCCAAAGGAAGAAGAGGACAGCCCACTATCCTCTCAGCAGTGTTTATGACCCTCTGGAGTGCCCTTCTATCTGCCACTGTGCAACTGGTGAACCAAACACAGAGACAGTAAGTGATAGTGCTTTCTATAAAGCCCCGGTAGAAGGTTACCAACAGTTTCTTAGACAGTTGTTCCCTCCTGAGAAGTCTCAGAAGATATAATCTCTGTTGGGCCTTCTTAACCAGTGCTTCAGTGTTGGCACTCCAGGTCAAATCCTCCTGTAGAATAACTCCTAAGAACCTACTGTCCGTCACCTGCTCAACACAAACTCCATCAATAATTAGGGGCTGAGTGTCTGATTTCCTTTTTCGATAGTCCACTATAAGTTATTTGGTCTTGTTGATATTTATTATCAAATTGTTGGTTCTGCACCACCGTAGCAGCCGATGCACCTCCTTTATGGCTTGGAACCATGACAGGATCAATATGAGAAGAAAATATTCCCTTCAGTTTTACCGCTGGAGGACTAATTCTTTTTCATAAATACAGATTTGCTCCTGGGGTGGTAGCAATGCACTTTAGAAGCCATATCATTTCACCTGTCAGCTTTTTCAGGTTAACTTAATGAGTGGTGAATTCTGAATTATAAACCTTCCCGGACAGTCAACTGTGAGATGACAGACCTGGGTAAATATTGGCTGCACAAAACACAGGAGTTTAGAGTGGAAATGAAGCGTATAATGATAGTGATTTATAATAAGATGAAAATGTTCTCATATCAAAGTCAGGGAGAGGAGTACTGTGTTTTGTGTTTAACAGCCAAATTTGGGCTGATGAGGTTCAAGAGGTAGACCTGGAGTCAAGTAGAAATGCTTGTCTGCTTTGTATATTTGATAATTGCCCTTCAACTTAAATGGTTCTCATGATGGTTTAAAATAAAATACCAATACTAATACACCCATGCAATGCAATGCAACAAAGCAAAACAGATCAATGATAAATAATCAAACCAGCAATAAAACAGTAACTGAAACAGTCTAAGACGAATCCCTTAAAAAAGCCTAGAAAAATAACTTTAGTATTTACATAGAGATGTAGAGTGGGCACTTGAATCTGCTTCATATATTTGTTATGTTAAGAATGTGCAGTATTCCAAATTCCAATAACTCATAGAAAGCAGAAAACCATCACACCGCTCTTTCTGAGACTCAAGAGTTTAGATTATTGTCACTGAGATTCTTCAAGTTAATATGATTATGTGGGAAAAGATGCTTGTTTGTGGGCATTTTATTTATTCATATATTTTATCCCATCCAATTAGAGGTAGAACATTTTTTGTCAGTTCTCACCTGCATTGATCACTCCTCATATCAATCGCTCCCCACATCCAATCAATTGGCTCCTTTGCTTCCCTTCAACACCCATAAACAAGTACTTTATAAGCACAGCATGCCTGTCTGGGTCTCCATAAAGAGCTGTACTGAATCAGCCTGACTAGTCGTGCACAGAGATGGGCATGACCAGAAAAAAATGACGTTTCGAGTTCTCGTTTGTCGGGATGGGCCCGTTTCGGGTCCTTTCCGTTTGTCGCGGAAACTTCCAAAAAATTGTCATTTCCATTTCCGTTTGTCGTTTGGGTTGGGGTTGGGGTAAATGGGCTCTGGGAGGCACTTCTCTGGGTGCCTTTGAGTTGACCCACTAAGGAGGGAAGGGAAGCGTAACGCGTAGCCGCCGCGTACCATACATTATGTTAGGGTTGGGGGTTAAGTGTGACAGAGGAACCTCTCTCGGCGCTTCTCTGACTCACTAAGAAGGAAAGCATACTGGCGTGGTGTACTGGCGTACAGGTTACGCTTAGGGAGGGAGTGGGTCTGGAGTTGGAGGCACCTCTCTGGGTGCATCACTCTGACCCACTAAGAAGGGAAGTGTACTTGCGTACGAATCTGGGTTAGGGTTGGGGTTAGGGTAAGGGCTAGGCTTAGGGTTACGGTTAAGGTTAGGGTGGGTTAGTGGGCTGCACCTCTGGGTGCCTCTGACCCACTAAGAAGGACAGTGTACTGGCGTATGGGTATGGGTTAGCGTTAGGGTTAGGGTTAGGGTTGGTGGGCTTTTTATGCCCTCTCTGGCACATCCAGAAGTCTCAGTCAAAACCTGGCCATGCGATTGGTGGAATGGCTCCAAAAATTTGCATGGTCCCATCCCATGGCCAGCCCATCATTGCACGTGTGCAGGTGTAAAAAAATAAAAATAAAAATAAAATAAAATAAAATCAATGGAGACGTTTTATTGCAAGAAAAACCCACTGCTGCTACTATAAAAATTCAGGCATTTAAAATACCTAATTTTCACATGTTTCTGTTGTGCTTTGGTGGGTTTTTGGACCATGATTTAAAAAATATATTGTGGTTGCCATTTTGGAACCCCCCCACTGCATGGCATAGACTGAGACAACGAGGATGAAACCCCCCCCATCCTGGTGCAAGCAGCCGAGGAAAGGAGAGGGGGGAAGGCTGGGGACCCCCCCCCCGCCAGAAACCACCCCTCTCTGGTAGGTGCCCTCAGTTAGGCAGGGATATTTCCGCCTGCTTTTTTGGCCGGGAATCGGGCTTTTTTTTTGTTGTTATTTTTAAAACTTTTTTTCTGTGCTGCTTGGCATTGCGCGATCGCCGCAATGCCATGAACGACAACGACAAATCAGACCCAGTTTATCTTTATTGGGTCGGGTTCGAGCTGGAGCGGAGTAATTCTCGTTACCGTTATCGTTACGTAACGGAAACGACAAACAGTAACGGAAACGGGAATTTCGCCGCTCCGTGCCCATGTCTAGTCATGCATTCTTTCCCCAGTAGTACTGGCCAGATTGGATTGCTAGATTTCATGGTGCAGGCTGGCATCTCAGGGAATTGCTAAGTCTCTAGGGAGGAGAGAAATTTCAGAGAAATCTAAGAGCTGGAGGGGAATTTATCTTTGTCTTGAGGCAGGCGTTAAAGTCTGGGCCTTCCCTGCCACCCATTTCTAGCTGGTGCTACAGTTCATCAGCTCAGTTGAAAGGTGTTCTTAAGATCACTGAGCTTTGATAATTTTGTCATATCAAAGGCGGGGGAGTGAGAGAAAGGACTTGCTGATGTCTTTCATGAGTTCCATCAGCAGCACGGAGCCTGGAGAATGTCCCATGTATAACAGGAGTCATAAATGAAACCACAAGAGGTGAGAACCCTAGCAGGAATGGGAACGACAACTGCTGAGCATCATTTGACACCCACTTGGCCTCCAAAACTGTTTTTCCCTCCTCCTCAAGGTAGCCATATTGTTTCTATACAGTGAGTTTGCCTCTTGACTTCTTTTATATATACTGAGGTACATCCAAAGCAGTTCCACATGCCTACCCTGTTAATATGACCCTGTGACATCACAAAAGCTTCTGGCTTTAATCACTGAAGTGTTAGTGAATGAAATGCTGCTTACCTACTAACCCTATGGTGCTGCCAGATCTTTCTCTAAATACTTTCCAAAAGGTCAGTAGCTATCGCCTATTCTGGTTGCTGCTGTTGCTTTATTTTTTTTACTATTCCAATCTTAATTTGAACTAGGAAGATTGCATTTACAGTATTTCATACATCAATTTCTAAGTGCCACATTGTAAGAATGAAAAAATGGAGCAAGTCCTGAGGAAGAGCAACCCCAATTGTAAAAGGTCTGGAGGGCACCATTTATGGAGAACAGTTGAGGGAATTAGGCATGTTTATCTGAGGGAAACGGGGATTAGCTTGGGTTAGGGGGAGAGTTGTGTTCAAATTTATAAATGACCACCCCAAAGGCTAAGACCCTCTGAACCGCATTTGAGGTGTAATGCTCATTCTACCATATTCTTTGATCTCCAGCTTACCAAGGCACAAGCTGGAGGATGCCCTATTGACATTTCAGTGGGGCTTCTGCCTGTGCAAGAAGGTAGCGAATAGAGATGGGCACGGAACGAACAATTTTTCCTTTTTGTTTTTCGGTTTTCGTTTCATTACGTAACAAAACGACAAATGAAATTTGTCTCTAAAATGAAACGAAACGAACAGAAATGCGGGGATTTTGTCGTGCGTTTTGTTTCTGTTACAGCAATGAAGTGAGCCGCTTTAAATGCTAAAAGAATCACGTAAAATTGGAATAAATTGTAACGAAATGGTAAAGAAACGGTAACGAAACGAAAACAAATTTTTGCAAAAAATTCACGAACAATGGTAACGAACCGAAACGGACCTCTAAACGACAAACGACAAACAAAACTCATTTTTTTCTATTTGTGCCCATCTCTAGTAGCGAATACCTCCTTGTGTAAGGTCAAAAAGAGCCTCACTGCTCAGGCAATGGAAGTGTTCTGTGATTGAAACAGAGTGCTAGGATTTTGGCCACAGCTACATGAAGTTGGGTTGTGTCTTGCTGCTCATAAGGGCAAGACTATGGTGAAGGAGTGTCAACTGCAAGGAAGTAGATTGCGGCTAAGTCTTTGGAAACATCTCTCAAGGCAAGAGCTTACTGACAGTGGAACTGAACAGTCATCAGCATCAGGGATGATAAACTCACAAGATTTCTGCACTGAGCATTTTAATTCTCACCTATTATGATTTCCGAGGTGTGTGTCAATATAGATATAGAATGCTCAACATATCAATCTAATCTACATGTCTTACGCCACCTACAGATAAGTTTAAAAGATCTGAGGGGTAATATTTTTCTGTGTCAAAACTTGCAGATAGAGAGGCCAATTGAGTGACTCAATGTATTAATCACAAACGATGGTCCACATTGAATCATTTTGATGCAAAACCCTTGTCAGGTGTAATAAGGAACTGTAAATGAAGTGACTAATGTTCAGAAAGAAAACATAATATATTTTAAGCTAAAAAATCAATCTGAAAGTGGAAGCTTATTCCAAGATCAGATGTGGAGTTCTGTTTTACAGATCACACAGTAATTAAACTGCCCACAATATTATTGATCATGAAAATTGTCCCCATCTCTCCCTGTCCCTTGGGCTACTACTGTTTGAGGATGAGTAACACAAAGAGTAGAGCAAATGGCAAGGTTGACCTCATGTGTGTTGTATCTGTCCCAGGGATTCTCCTTCTCTAAGAGTATTATTGCACCCTTATCTGATAAGCCAGCAGCTTCCTTCTGGTCCAATTCATGCTCAATACATTAACTCTGTGTAATGATATACCTTCCTTCACTTCACTGTGGGATGGTAAACAAACACTGCTCTTTATTACCAGCAAGACTGTTCTCCAGTTCACTGGACTCACTGTCAATGTGGACATTTTGATGGGCAAAATATTTTGAGTATAGGGCTAAGGGAGTTCCACAGTTTTTAGCAGCTTTTCAGTTTTTGCATGAATTTAAGTGATTTCCTTATATATTGCTTGTGCTAGATTATTTAGTTAACAACTATATTGATTAGAAGCAGGGGAAGGTAAGGAATTTCAAAAATAAAAATAATCCTCATAATAATTTTGGTGAGGTAACAGAAAAAGCCTCAAATCTATAGTGGTTCCCCCACCATATCACAGTTCATATACTACGGTCCCAGTATATTGCAGGACCTCAGTATATGAAAGGCAAGGCTGTAGCATTATTAATTATGCATGCACAGAGTTTTGGCGTACAATCATCTCCTGGTCCCAGGTTGCATCTCTCTGTGCATGGGCTTCTCTCTCTGTGTGTGTGTGCATGTGCGTGAGTGTGTGTGAGTGTCTCTTTCACCCAGAGGTCTTTATTGGTAACAGTAAACAAGTACCCAAGGGGTGGAGAGAAGCATGGAAAATAGGAGAGGAAGACAGAGGAAGGATGGTCTTTGGTCATGTATGCATTCCATTGGTGGGGGAAGTGTGCACCCTTATCTAGGAGGAAAATGCTGGCTAGGAGGACTCGTTGGTAAGGGGAGAGGAAGGAGCTTTGGGCTGGTCACAGACCTTGCCATATGCTTTCCTGTAGCCTCCTGAGCTAGGTCAGCTCCAGGTCAGTTTAATCACACCGGGTCCCCGCTTGCTCTCTGGAAATCCAGGGCCTAAGGCTGCCTCAGTGCTGCCAAGTTATTTCAGAGTTCAGAGCCTATTGGGGTATGGAATCCCCACATCTCCCCCTTTCCTTTTCATTATGAGAGTGCTGGCGAAAAGCTGTTTGGCACACCAGTCAGGAGGCGCAGATGGACACAAGTCTGACAACCCAGAGATCAGGCACTCTTCTGGTGAGGCAACCCATACAGGGCCTGGAAGTCAGTGACCGTTGCTTTGCAAGCCTTAATGCTTGGCCCAAGAGGGAATTAATTTCCTATCTAGGAGAAGAGTGGCATTGTTGCTTGTCTCTGGCAAGACAAGTCTAACATGAAGGGACTTTGTCTGAGGCTCCCCTTCCTGGAAAGGACATGGGGTTAGCAATCTGTGAGACTTGTGAGAGTGCTTGACTATCTGCCCTGGGGTGTGGGGTGTCCTGGGGTTAGCCTAATGGTCCCTGGGGAACCCTTGGTGGCAACTCTAATCCCCACCCCATGCTCTTCTGATGGAGGCCTTTGCAGCAGCTTGGGGAGACTAGGGTGTACATTCTAGGCTGTGGTATGTTATCTAAAGGTAAAGAGACACACCTGGAGTGTTTGCCTGAAGGTAAGGGTTACATAGGTGATGTGCAACTTCCCAACACCAAAGTAAAGAGTACAGTATTCATACAACATTCAGGGGGTGAAACTTGAACTCTGGAGTACATCATAAATTGAAATAATACATGAAATGCATGAAATGGCACAATAGAGCAGAGTTGCCTCTCAAGAAATCACAAGAAGGGTACATCATACATGGGGCATACCTAGCATTCAGATACAGATACATTAACAATAATACACTGATAGCATGATAGAACACGGTTACAGTAACCCCCACCCCATTGTGGTTTATACTTTCTGGTTTCAGTATATCACAATTTTTTATTTGGAGAGTAGGGGGGAGCCGTCCCAGGTCACTGTCATACAAACAAAACAGCAAGTCCTCTTGGGATTGGAGGCGCCCGGAGGAGCAACCGGGAGGGCTAAGTGTGGAACAGGGTGTGTGAGAGTGCTTGCGTGTGCTCGTAAATCCTGGGAGACAGTCCCTCCAGAGCCCTCCAGCACAGTCTCTTCACCGCCTCTCTCTCTCTCTTTCTCTTTCTCTCTCTCTCTCTCTCTCTCTCTC
>JAHTLZ010000016.1:61706108-61716596 GCA_023846285.1 Phrynocephalus versicolor
TAATAATAATAATAATAATAATAATAATAATAATAATAATAATAATAGGTTACTGCTACAGGACAGCAAACATGTTTGAACTTATTAGCAGTAAATAAGGACCTGGCCACATAGCCCCTTGCCAACTGAAATAGCTTCTGGACTCACTCAAAGCACAGATTTTCAGATTACCCTGAACAGTTTGACAACTGTGAAGATTCTCTACTCTGGGAAGTAGAAAAGCTCGGTCACTAATATTACAGCTTGCTTTTTTGCAAATAGAAGTTTTCCAAATCACCTCCCTCTGCTAGCAGACTATGAAATGGCAGAGTTTCATCACCTCCTAGGTGATGTAGCTTGAAGTAAGAGAAGTAGAATACACATAATTTTGTACCTCTTTGAGATATCATGTGAGAAATACAGTGTTTAACTGTGTTCGTGAATAATGCTAAGAGCAAAAGAATAAAACGATATTTTATTTAACACAAACATTCATGGTCTGCAGCCCACTTCTTCAGATGTCTGGCACCAAACAAACATATGTTAGATCTTCTAAATCCCACCTGAAATCCAGCCAAAGAGGTGCGGTAGGGAGCCTTCTCTTAGTCACTGGGGGGAGACAAAGTATTTGGACTATTGATCCTGTACTAGCCCATTCCCTCTCAGGAGTGGAATTTATGTCACAATAGAAGAGGAAGTCCAAATGGAAAATAGTCACCAGCATAATCTAAGAAAATAATTCATATTAAGTTGTATACAGTATGTACATTCCCTGTTGATAGCAAAAATGTAAGGAAACTATCCTTGGAGATGAAGAATATTAAACAAATGCTCTCTTTCCAGTCATCAGAATTCCCAGGGTGGAATGAAAGACAGAAACATAAGTTACTGCTTCAATAACCAAATTAGAAACAGTAAGAGGGCATGGGAAAGGCTTTCAGAAAATGCAGAAGCCCTCTTCAGAGAAAATTGTTTCCATTATTCAGGCTGCAATCCTGTATATATTTAATTGTGGGAGAAAAAATCCTATTGAATGGAATTAGATTTTCTTCTGATCAGACATACGTAGGGCTATGCTTTCAGCTTTGGAAAAATATACCCCAGGAATAAGCAACACATGCTGCCACCACCCATGTTCCTGGACTCAACTTGTCAAAGGTGAACAATTATGGAAAATGCAGTCCAACTGTTTCAGACGGATTGTTGGGAGTGGGACAAGATGTCCAACCATGCATTACACTTAACATAGAGTTGCCTTTCAAAATGTAGAACTTGAGGCATGAAGGAGACTAGTGGAAGCTCATGAGAACATTTGAAAGCAGTGATAGAAACTGTAATCAAGGATAAAAAATTCAGGGGCAAATTAAAATTGCAGGAAATGTGTATTTCCAAGAACTATCCTGGTTTTCCCAAGATTATATAGCTTAACAATCAGACTTGCAAATTAAGTTTGAATTTATCTAGAAAAACTGACTCACAAAGTGAGGCAGATTAAATACAAAATATGTAAATGAAGAAATTTGTGTGCTATGAGAAACAGGTGGTTTTCACCACTTACCACCTTGGTAAGAAATGTGCTAAAAGTTTGATCATTAGTTATAGTAGCATTATGTAAGAACGAAATTATATCCAGTAAAATGCTGTAACCAATTACTGTGTTTAATTGGATAGAAATCCGGATATTTCTTTCATCCTCAAAAGCTGTCTAGGAAGACTGCAGTTTCTGGTCTGAGTGGTCAGCAAATGGGGAGCACATGTGCGCACGCACGCACACACACACACACACACACACACACACACACACACACACATACACACACACACATCTCTAATGAAACTGTGGCAGGACGCAGACAGGTTGAGGACTAGATCTTCCGGATCCAAGACGTCTCAGTCTCTGTGTGTCTACTTCAATTGTTTTCAAACTAACATTTTAAAATGTTTGTCTGGCGAGGTCTGGTCCATGGGGTCACGAAGAGTCGGACACGACTGAACGACTGAACAACAACAAATCTTTTAATATACTTATGCAAGTATTATGATGTTATTATTGTACACTTTTAATAATGAGCCTCCTTGTGTTCCTAATGGGGAGAAAGACATTATATTAATAATATAAACAAACAATAAATATTTATATTTGCCTGAAACAAGAGAGTTTTCAGAACAACAACTAAATACAATAATACAACTAAAACTCTGGAGTGGGGGGGGGAGTGGTAAAACAGCTTCAATGGCAGTTCCACCAAGAGGTGCCAAGGCTCTGGTTATATCCAGAATCCAACTTCTCCTGGATATTTCCAGCCAAGGACCTGAAGAAGTTTGGCTAAAATGTCATCTGTGAAATTTATTGTAGCTCATAGTAATGCCTATCAGTGAAACAGATCAATTTTGACAAGATAAATTGATATAGGTTATGATTGTAAAGTTTGAAATATTAAGATTGCAGGGGATTCTTTTGGTTTGTTTGTTTGTTTATTTGTTTGATTGATTGATATACCGCTCCATCTGACCTGAAGGTCACTTTGGGCACCTCCTATATGAAAACATTTTTAAAAGCTAGAGTGAGGTCTGGATAATAGCTCTCTACTGAGGCACCTGCTGTTGTCTCCTTCATTTCATATAATCAAAAGGAATTGTATGAACAGCAAATTTTCCAAAGCTGATACTGCCATATACTCTGTCTTAAGTTAACACTGATGGCATAGCTTTACTATCTGTCAAACAAATTGGGTCAGGATGGGACTTGAGAGATTATGGAACCATTTGTCACACATAAAAGCTATCTATATAAGATGTAACTTACATGCAAATTACTGTAATAGCAAAATGATTGTGGGTGGAACTTGCTCACAATGTCATTAACAATGCTTTGATGGATAGCCCATTGAACCCTGGACAAGTCTAGCACTTTAATTATTTGGGTGTCTGATCTTTGGAAATATGTGCATTGAATCATCACCTATTAGACTTTCAATACTTCTTCAAGAGCGAAAAGAGAAGAAAAAGAAACCCCATTATTCAGGACATTATTCCGCAAAATTGAGAGAAATAAACCATTTTGCTGAAACAGAAGATGTTGGGGTTGGTTCAAGTAATTCCTAAAATAATCTCAAGGCCCCACAGCATATTTAAAGGCAGAATCTGGGTTCAGAGATTACTGTCTGGGGCAATCAGTGTAGTGTATAGAGTATTGTGTATAGGTTATTTTAAGAGTAAGGCTTACCGCAGTTGAAGCCAGGTGGACCTGGTAATGAGGAAATGCCTTGTGGGGTGAACTGGGTGGTGGTGGAGCTACGGGTATTTATAAAATGTGAGTGTTTGCCATGCACCTCGTTTGTGGAATAAAGGAATCTTTCGTAGCATGCTGTATGTCTGGACCCAATACTTAATAATCAGAATCCGTTGTTTTAAGTCGAAGTAGGTGGAAGACTGCCTAAGAAACATTATTGAATTGGACAAAAATTACTATATTTAATTGTTCCTACATAAAACAACCACAAAGCATAGGGCTCCACAATAGATGAGATATGAAAAAATGTAAGTAAAATCTATAGGAATCTATCCATAGCAATCCATATTTCTGGAGATAATTTATACTTCAGAATCTATACATTAAAATATGTATATCAGAGAATCATCGTCTAGATTTGAGTCCTATATCTCTCCATATGTGTTTCCCTCTACAGCAGTGAAATCTAAAACCAATCAAATATAGGCCTTGGAGTAGCACTATAATAAGATTCTGGCCTCCTAGGGCCTGTCCAGATGGGTATATAGATCAGTATTTGGATCACTGTTGGTACAGTTTGGTTTGAACCAAACTGCATCATCCAATCATATGTCTACTTAGATCAACTCATCTTGTCCCTTTAAGAGGATTCTCACTCCTTTCTGTTAGAGGGCTAGGGGCTTCCGGGTTTTTTTTTTTTTTGGTTGTTGTTTTTGGCATGATTCAGCCCCGTCCTAATTATCCTGTTGTGCAGGATCTGCAGATGATTAGTTTGCATCCAAATGGAGCTGGGGGGGGGGTTATCAGAGATGACAATCTTGTGATGTAATAGGTGGCTTGTAACATAAATATTGATTGTTGTCTTCATTTTAAAACTCTGCTTAAAACAAAACATTTCGCTATCTCACGGCGGATTTGAGGCACTTATTTTGAAAAGACGTGTTTTTCAGTCATGTGGTAGCGTGCCCAAAAAGGCGATTTACCTGTCCTCTCGTCCTTAGTGATAAAAAGTGCCCTTTAATGTCCACAGCAAAGAAGACTCGCTGTTTAAAGGTGCCTCTCTAAGCCTTGGAGAAAAGTACAGCCCCCAGCGGTGGTTCCAAGAAAAAGCGCCCAGACAAGTGAAAGGGGGAGTGGTCAACTCTTTCTGAACGAAAAGGTGACTAGCCATTAGGATATTTTTAAAAAAGGAGCACCTATAACTGTGGAAAAAAGTGCCCAAAAGCAAATGTGGGATGACAGTCATTATGCTAGGTTGACGCACTGCTCTTACCATATGCCATCTGCTTTATTTAATATAAAAAGGAAAGCCACTGCAGCTGGCTGAATGACTGCTACAAGAAAAGGCAGGAAAGGAGGCTCCACCCCACAAGGCAACACATCCCCAGCACAGCCCCAGCTGAGAAGAAAGATGAGGAAAGGGGGTACCTCCCTTCCATCATCCTAACCTTCCCTTTATATTGTTACATGAACTCTGGAGTAAAGAGAAAGTTGTAGATTGCACGGTGCCAGTTCAGAAGACCAGAAGACTTTTAATCCAATTGGACATGACATTTCCTCCCCACACCCACACCCCTCAATGCATAGATGGAGCCAGGAACTCTTTCCACTCTGAAATCCTAAATACTGAGAAGATTGACCAGATGGCAATGCGGTTTCTGATCACACAGAAACCTTCATGTTCGGGTGAACGCCCATGAATGGGAATGCTGATCCTCCAAATTCTGTTCTGTCTTTTCTGGACAATACAGAAAGGCCAAGGGGGTGGGAAGATGGGGACCGGTAGGCTCATGTCTACATCTTCTCCACTGTTGCAATTCATGAACTTCTTGATATAGTCCCCCCCCCCCCGAGTTGTCCTTTTTGAGGGGGGGGGGTTACGAGTCACTGTTTTGAAGATCTACATCCTTATACGCTTTTTTATCCAGTATATGCCAAACTATGCAACAAATTATACCTAGACCAATGCCATATTCAAAAGGATCTCTCTTTGGTGACCACGGCATCATTTGTAATGGTCGCATAGTAGACAAGGAGAATGTTTGGGAAAGCAAAGAGAGTAGATTATGAAGGGAATTCCTTGCATTAATGAATACAGAAAGTTCTCCATGAAAGAAACAAGCCAGTGTGGTGATAGTTTTATGATGGTTATATTACAGGCGGAATCCTGTGGATGCTGATGTGCTCTATCTTAACCATTTTCAATATTTTAATAAAGGACTCAGCCAAGGAACAGAGAAAATGTTAATCAAACATGCAAATGAAACACACACACACACTCACACAAAAGGACAATGAATGAGAAAGCGTCACTGGGTTGATACCATCATTCAGGCATGAAAAACTACATGCACGAATATATCATACTGTAAATGATAGCTGGCTTGACAGTTGTGCCTGAGAAAAGGATTTAGAGACCTTAGCAGACCATGAAATAAATATGTATCAATTGTGTAAAGTGGCTGCAAAAAAGCTAATACAGTGGACCTTCATATAACCAGTGGATTGTTTAACAGAAAATCCGCTTAAAGGAAAAAAATTCTGGAGATAGGAGGAAATTGCTTAACAAACTCGCCTATGGGGTGAATCTGTACAACAGAAAAACAGTCGCGATTAGGGAGTAATCCATTTTCAGTGCATTCCTATGGGAAATTTGCACAAAGAAAAATTTGCTTAACAGAATTTAATTTGCAACAAATTAATTCCTTTATACAAGGTACCACTGTATTTCAAACTACATCTAGGGCAGGGGTGCCCAAACTTTTTGTAAGGAGGGCCAGGTTTGTTGGCTGAGAATGTGTCAGGGGCCGGTTGCTCCCCGCGGCCGGCCCGATCACTGCCCTGCATGTGCGCCCAACCTCACAATATTCCCGGCTATGCCAGTGGCAGCGGCCCACGCCTAGCTTCACAAGGTTCCCGGTGATGCCTGTGGCGGCAGCCCACCCACATGCTACTCCCCGCACACCCCGAGCCCCACAAGCTTCCCGGCGGTGCTGGTGGTGCTGGCCTGCACCCTCGCCTGCCCACCCAGCCCCACAAGCTTCTGCTCACCGGCCGGCTGGCCCACCCAGTCCCTCAAGCTTCCCGGCGGTGTCAGTGTTGGCGGAATTTTTTTTAAAAAAAAAAAACATAGGGCAAAGGAGGGTGAGGGAGGGGTGGGCCAGCCAGCCGCGGGCCACTCAGAATGGCCTGACAGGCCGGATTTGGCCCCCGGGCCGGGCTTTGGGCAGGCCTGACCTAGGGTCTTGATTGAGGGAAGTAAAAGTACTACTCTATTATTCTTTGGTCAGACCTCAGCTGGAGTAATTTCTAGTTCTGGACACCAGGGTTGTTGGGCTACCATGGAGAAGACAGATTGAAATCACACTGAAGACTTTGACTAAACATTAGGAAAAATGTTATCTGGAAGTTCAATCATAACAACTAGACTTCTTTTCTTGTGAGATCAAAATGTGACATTTAAAATCTCACAAGAAAAGAAGTCCAGTTGCCATGACTCAGCTTCCAGATAACCTCACCTGGATAACTGAGAATCATCGTAGACATTAGGAAGAATGCTCTCAATTTAATAGCTGTCCACAAATGAAATGGATTACCTTGGGAAGTGATACACTATCCTTCATTGCAGGTTTCAAATATGTTGGATGTTTTAGTTGTAAAGACCACTTGGTAATGTGGTGGCTAAATATTTTTGTAAATAAATAAATAAATAAATAAATTTTCTACATCAGCAGGAGGTGATGCAGATGTTCCTTCCAATGTTATGTTTCTACATTTATGTGGTCACAAATGAACTTATGTTGACAAAATGGGCATTTATTACTTGGGATTGAAGAAAAGCCGATGAATGAGACACAGCATATAGTAAAGAGAAAGAGGAAAGATGAAGTAAAATGGAAGCACGCAAGCAAACTCTGCCACTAATCCCATCATTTCTGCTGCTGCCCTCATGCATCCTTTCTGTGACCAGTGGGGAGAGAGAGAGCCTCTACTCACATTCTAATTAGTCTTATTCTTAGCTCACCCCAGCTGTTCCATTACAACAGTGAATGGCAATGTACAGTAGAAGCACATGCTGAGCTAATTATCTCTTTGCACTGAGGACTGAACTTGTGACCTCCACCTTCCGAAAGCTCTGGAAATCTTTTTGTGTTTTAGTTGCACTAACTGAATAGTCATTATGGGCTCACAGCCTGTTACCACACTCCGATGCACCTTAAGGCACATGGCATGTCCCACCCAATGGCCCCTTGTGAAATCAGAATATCAAAATCTCTGTATTCAGAGAAACCCTCTCTGAATAATATGCGCTTGACTTGAGACTGTGATAAATGAGTTTTTGTTCATCTTCTATCTCAGCTTGGCTTTAACAGTTCGGACTAGATAAAACTGTATTACTTACTGAAAAACTCTCCAAATCTATACTATCTTCTCAAACAAAGGGCCTGATGGGAGAAGAAGAAAAACACCTGGCAGAAAATCCATTCACATTTTGTAATACTGAAAGCTCTCAGTGTGTGTATCTACTTGGCTTGTACGCAGAGAATGGGTGTAGTAATTCCAAATGCAATTCCAAGGGGAAAGACCCATGAACTTAACAGGATCTACATATTTTTGCATATCCACACCTATAGCTATTCAAATCAGTTCAAACTAGAGATGGGCACGACTTAGTGGTATTCCCGGAAACGGTAACGGGAATTACTCCGCCAGACTTCGAGCTCGAACCGACGAACGAACAATTTTGGTCTGATTTGTTGTGCTCGTTACTTGCATCGCGCGATGCCACGCAGCACAGAAAAAAAGTTTTTAAAAGTTTAAAAAAACCCCGGTTCCCGGCCAAAAAGCAGGCGGAAAAATACCTGCCGTGCCTCAGGGCACCTACCAGAGGGGTGGTTTCTGGAGGTCCCCGGCCTCCCCCCCATCCCCCGTCCTGGGCTGCTCTAGTGGGACTCGCCGCAGGCTCACAGCCAGCAACAAGCCCAGTCTCGCCGCCGGCCGCCGCAATTAAAGCGCAAGCAAGCGGCACGGACGGCACAGGAAAAAAGTTTTTAACTCTCCCCCCACCCATTCCCGGGCCAAAAAGCAGGCGGAAAAATGCCTGCCTGACTAAGGGCGCAGGGCACCTACCGGAGGGGTGGTTTCTGGAGGGGGGGTCCCGCCTCCCCCCGTCTCCTGTCCTGGGCAGCCGGACTCGAGTCGCCAATGCCATGCGATGCAGGCGGGGGATCGAAAATGGGGCGGCGAATGCAATATTGTTTTTGAAATCGTGGTCCAAAAACACACAAGCACAACAGAAACACGCGAAAATTTATAAACTGCCAGATTTTTTACAGTAGCAGTGGGTTTTTTCTTGCAACAAAATGTCTCTCCTCTCCTCCTCTGTCCTCCATTGATTTTATTTTATTTTATTTTATTTACACCTGCGCAATGATGGGCTGGCTGAGTGGCCATGTGGGAGTGGACCATGCAAATTTTTGGAGCCATCCCACCAATCGCATGGCCACTTGGCCACGGAGACTTCTGGGATGTGCCAAAAAGCCCCCCTAAAACCTGCCCTAGCCCCCTAACTCTAACCCTAATCCTTGACTCCCTTACCCATACGTCACAGACTGTCTTCTTAGTGGGTCAGAGAGGCACCCAGAGGTGCAACCCACTAGCCCACCTAACCTTACCCGTCACTAGCCTAACCCTAGCCCTTGCACTAACCCACCTTAACCCTAAGCCAGATCTACTTGCATTGCACTACACGCAAGTACGATTCCCTTCTTTGTGAGACATAGCGGGTGCAACCCAGTCTTCACGGTTCTCCTGGACGGACGGTCATGCACCAAAGCACTGGTCTCATAGTCTGCAACTGGTATGCATATCCATATGGCTATGCATGCCATTTTGCAGCAGCAGGTGAGGAGGGGAGACCCCCATGTTGAGGGGTCTCTTGGAGCCTGCTTCCCCTTCCTAGTGGGTGAGGATAGGAGGCACCCACGGGTGCCTCCAGGAGCCCGCTTTCCCTTCCTAGCGGGCCAGAGGAGGCACCCACCCCACAGAGGTGCCTCCAGGAGCCCGCTACCCCCCCCAAAAAACCCAGTACTAACGACAATGAAAAAACGAAAAAACGAACCGACTAATTTTTGCGAATTTTCGCGAAAAACAGAAACGAGCTGAAACGGGCTGCCTCTGACACACGACAACTCGAAAACGTCATTTTCCCTAGTTGTGCCCATCTCTAGTTCAAACAATAATACTTGTAGTGAGAAAATATCCTGAAAAAACGAACTGCATTTTTTGTGCTAACCCTGGCTGGCTGCTGGATTGCAAATATCAGCTTGGAACATATAACAGTGAATAATTAAATTAAGGGACCAGTAATCACTGATTTGGCAGAACTGTGTGAGAATCCTTCAGCGTAAAGCATATATAATCATACCTCTGTTCTACTGATTTTCATCCCACTCCCTGCAATCCACATCCATGGGATCAAACAACCCCCACCCACCCCCTGGAAAAATAATGAAACAGCATTACAAAATTGGAAGAAGCACTGAAGATAACTAGTGGTGGGAGAGTCAGTACCTATTGTGTTGCTGTCTTTCCATTTATTGCTCTGTATTCTGAAGCACCAAAGAAGAAAGATCCTACATCCACTTTGATTAAATACATTATGCCAAGACTAGCGGGTTGGATAATGGAGGAATTACAAGGGAAAATAAGCAAACAGGGAACTATTAATATTTGTTTTGCAGGAAGAGGTTCAGGGGCCATGGCGGATTTTTAAAGAAGAAAAATATAAAAACATCTAGTGCTTTCTGAGTACAATTCATGCACTGCTGTCGACACTTGCATTTTCCTCATGTGGGCACATATGACTTCTTGCTTAGAAGGACATTCCATGGCCCTAGAAGCCTACGCGGTGGGATCAAATCCACAGAACAGGCTATTTGATGGCAATTCTGTGTTTCATTAAGGAGGTATCATGAGTTACAACAAAGTTTTATTTGGAATGAGGAATAGCTTGGAAATAAACACAACCCACAAGTATATTAAGTACCCAGAGAAACACAAGCGCAGAAAGCACACAAATTACTGTAGATCTTGGAAGTATCAGAAAACCAACATGTAAAGGAATAGTTGTTTTTCTGGTACACAGTTTGCACATTACAAAGAGGGTGAAGGGGAACTCAATGGTTGTATCTTATGGGAATGAAGAGTTTCTTTTACATTGCATACTGATCTCTCTCTCTCTCTCTCTCTCTCTCTCTCTCTCTCTCTCTCTCTCT
>JAHTLZ010000016.1:61720833-61743523 GCA_023846285.1 Phrynocephalus versicolor
TTATTTATTTATTTATTTATTTATTTATTTATTTATTTATTTATTTATCAAGCGCCAACCGTATGGCCCCTGGGGCTGGGTTGCCGCTGGTTTTATTTTTATATATTTTTTCTTTATCTTAGGGAGCCAACCCGGCCACCCCTGGAGCTGGGTCAGTGCTCCTTTTTAAATTTATTTTTATTTATTTTTATTGTATTTTTATTGTATTTTTTTAACTGCCAACCATGTGGCCAGCACTACAGCTGTAGTGTGGGCCAGTTGACTTTTTTTAAAAAAACTGGTTGCCCCTCCCTGCAACCAGGAAGACCTGGACCTCCAGGACCAGCACCAGGTAGAAGACATCTCCGGCGTCACCATTAACGAACTGAACTGAATCACACCAATTTTGTTTTGTTTTGTTTTGTTTTGTTTCGTTCGTAATCCACTCTGGGGTTTGTTATTCATTTCGTTATGTAATGAAATGAATAACAAATAATGAAACAAACTAAAAGTTCATTTTGTGCCCATCTCTACTCAACACCCATTAAGTATAGGTTGTAAAAGACAAAATTGCAAAACCAGGCTTACAGCTGAATATTCAGATGACAAAAATAACTAGTGTAGAGGAAATAAATAATTTAAAAATTGGTGAAGCAGAACCTGCAATTTCAAAGGACCTATACACCTTGGATCAACCATCAGTCCATATTGTGAGCCAGAAGGTCAAAAGACGACCAAAATGTGGAACAATAGTGATGAAGGAACTAGAAAAGATCTTCCAGGACATGCCACTTCTTTTGCTTCCTAACTCCAAGCAATGCACAGCTGAGGGATTAAAGTTGAGGCAAAGCCAGGAAGTGAGCGACCAGAGCAAGTGAACAGGGAGAGCAAGTAGGAGTTTCCTGAGGAAGAAAAATGAAAGGTAGGGCAATGGTAAGTGCTAAGGAAGAACATAAAAGTCAGGCCTCTTTGAAGCCAGCCCCCCTGATACTATAACTTCCCCTACAAAGAGGGTTCACAAACCTCTCAATAACCTCCAGCATGCAGTCCAGCAGTCAGCAGTGGTGTGGGGGCTATCCAGTGTTTTGCACTGATTGCTGTATACAGTATATGATTATTTGGCACTTGGACAAAAGTCATGGGTATGTGTTCGCTGCAAGGAGCTCTAAGAGCTCAGGGAATGGGTTCGCTTCCTTGATGCCTTGGTTGTGGACCTGAAGAAGCAGACAGAGGCAGGAAGAGAGGGACCATAATGAGACTTCCAGGGGCCTTCAGGCATCATCCCACGCACAATAAGGCAGCTCTTCAGCTGCTCAACAGTGGAAGTCTTCAGGTCAGAGGATGTCCTTCTGAAGAAGAGGGAAACCATCCCCCTAGTGAGGACCACTTCTTCAGGAGATGTGCCAGGATCAGTTGCACTGAGGATACTCCCCGAGGGGACATGGGAAAGGGGCTATTGGTAGTGGGAGATTTGGTTGTCAGGAACATAGAGCTGGGGAGGGGGGCTCTGTGACAGATGTAAGGACCACACTGTGACTTGCCTGCCTGGTGCAAAGGTTGCAGACATCACCTCTTGTCTAGATAGGCTGGTAGAGAGTGCCAGGGACTAGGTAGCAGTGGTGGTGCACTCTCTACCAGCCTATCTAGCAGTGGTGGCACACTCTCTACTAGCCTGTCAGCACCAATGATGTCGGCAAATGTTGCCACACGGTCCTGGAGGACAAATTTACGTTACTAGGGAGGAAGCAAAAAGCCAGGACTTCAAAGGTAGCATTCTCGGAAGTGCTATCTGTTTCACAAGCAAGACCAGCTAGGCAGGCAGAGCTCAGGGGTCTCAATGCGTGGATGAGAAGATAGTGCCAGAGAAGGGGTTTAGATTCATTAGGCACTGGGGAACATTTTAGGACAAGCCAGGCCTCTACAAAATTCACTTGAATGATGATGGAACCAGACTGCTGGCGTGTAATATAAAAGAGGTGGCAGAGCAGCTTTTAAACTGAATATTGGGGGAAAGCCAACAGGAACTGAGTGGCATCCGGTTCGGAAAACCTCATCCCCATGGAACGAGGTTGGAGAGGGTATTATCAGAAACTATTAAATTGACACATTCTGAGTGACTGTGGTGCTATCTAGCATGCTGCCCCTACATCTAGGAAGACAATCAGCTTTAAAAAGGGAGTGGCAAAAGTGAGAAGAAAGCAATTACCTATACATGAGGACTGCTATGATCAAAACTTTACACTAAGATCTTGGAAACTGTCATGGAAACATGGACATCAACTTTTCAAAGAAGAATTTGACATCAAGACAGCATGGTGTCAGAAGTGGACAACTTCTAATCTAGATCTGTTTTGTGGGGGTCTGATAGTTGGGGTTCAGCCTAGGAGGCATTTCCATTTCATGAGTGGGAAAGCCCACCTGGTGGTATTCCTCTTGCCTAAATCCACATGCTCCAGACCTTGGAATCTAACTCAGCCTGGGTTACCTATTATTTCCCTCTAATTTAGTCAGCTTGTTTATTCCTGACCTGGCGCTGCCTGCTCATCTCCACTTATTTACTGTTGGTTACTGGGATAATTCCTGTTTGCCTTGTCTTTCCTTCATCTACATTCCTCTCTCCTTCTCATTAACTCACCTTTTCTCATTAACTCACCCTCCCATCTGCAAACAACAAGGGCATGGGTTATGGCAATAACTGGACAAGGCATGCTCTGTTCTCAAGACAGTCACGGGGCAACCCTAGCCAACCAGAATATGTAACATATGTGAAGTTTCCCTTGTAACCAATCCCTGATTCTGTGCATACTCTGGGATGTACCCTTTCTCTTGTAACCAATCACTGATTCTGTGCATACTGTGGAATATAAATGATATGTAATAAAATCATCACTCCGCTGGTCGGACAACTAGACTCGAGTCTTCGTTTCTTCATCAGGATCCTCCCTCATGTTTAACTTACTGTGAGATCCAGTGCAATGCCCCTATTGCTTTGATCTCCCAGGAAAAATTGGACAGCGCTTAAGTGGATTCAAACTAACAATGCCAGGTGCCAATATTGGAAACATCATATTTTTCCACATGTAAGACACCCCATATATAAGACGACTCCCAATTTTCTAGCCTGAATTGACAGCTTTACTGTGTGGTTCTCTCACTGGCTTACTTCTGTGTATAAGATGACCCTAAAATTTAGCCTAACAGTTTTAGTAAAATATATAGCCATACGAAAAATACAGTAACTGTGGGGTGATGGTAGCTGGTCATTCTAATTGTGACTGTGGGCATACCCAGCAATCTTTAAATCAAATTGCAATGGAATTATCCTTTAGAACATTCCCTGGGTTCATGAAAGAATTACATAATCTTGTGGGTACTACCGTTCAGTGGTTAAATGATCTAGATATCCTCCTGCCTTAGGCTTAGTTGCTCTAGTGACTGCTCATAAATATTTCACTAATAATTTATTATTCATATTGAAAGTCTTTAAAATATCTTAGAATGTATAGGGAAATAATAATGAAAATATGTCAGTAAGAATTAAGGTAAATTGCTATAAAGTTATGTGGAGATGGTACTTAACACCAGTAAAACTGCATGCAATAAATAAGGAGGTAACACCCTTGTGTTGGAGATATAAGAAGGAAGAAGGAACATACAATATTTCCATATGTGTTGGTCTTGTGAAAAAACAAACAAAAGGAATGGATAATAGTTTTTGATAAAATAAAAGAAATTATAGTAGGCACCTGGAGTAGCAACTGGCAAGCCACTCCAGTACTCCTGCCAAGAAAACTCCATGGACATGGAGTCACGAAGAGTCGGTCATGACTGTAACGACACAACACACACACAATGTAGAAATATGTCCAAAGAGAGCATTGCTAAACATAGTTTAAAATTGTCAAAGAGAAAAAGAGGTAAAGGATTTGATTATAATTATGGTAACATCTGCAAGATTAATATTGGAAAAAATTAGAAACATAATAAGATATTCAGTCTAGAGGAATGGTATGATGAAATGTGGAGTTTAGCTATCAATGATAAACTGACCTGTGAAATGAAAGTTATAAAAGGGATGTTAAAAGAGAATGTTTTTAATCAGATTTGGTATACATTTCTGGATCATGTACAGTGGTACCTTGTATAAAGGAATTAATTCGTTCCAAATGAAATTATGTTAAGCAAATTTTCCTTTATACAAATTTCCCATAGGAATGCATTGAAAATGGAGTGATCCCATTTTTATGTTGTACGGAGTCTCCCCATAGGTGATTATGTTAAGCAAATTTCCCCTATATCCATAATTTTTTATGTTGTACAAATTTTAATGTTATACAAGCTGTTTGTTATACAAGGGTCCACTGTATTTCTAAAACATAAGGGTTATTTTCCATCTGAAGAATCAATTCAGTTTTGGAAGGAGACAGGATGTTTAAGATAAACATGAAATTGTAATGAATGAAATGTTATATAGTGTTATACAATATATTGTTATATAATCCTGAGGGTGGAGGTTAATTAAGCACAATGTGCTGTGGGGGATTTATGTGTTGTTTAAATTAAACATATGAAACATTAAAAGAATATTGTAGAATTTATTCTTTTAATGTTTCATATTTTAGACATGTTCTATATTGTTTTCACACAGTCTTATGCAATAATGGTGTATTCTGTTATACTATATGATATAAACAAATAAAATGATTATGAAATAACGCCACAGCTTTAGTACAGTATTCACGATGAAGAAACTGAAACAGTTAAGAGATTTTGTATAGATTTAAGTTTCTTTCTAAGGTGTGTGCCTGAGCATGCACATGCCCACCCCCCAGGACTTGCAGCAATTGATTTTGTATTGATCATAACAGGAGCCATGCAAGTGTGGGTAAACGCTTGTGTGCAAGGAAGAGTGTGCTGCCAACTGAATGTGAGCGAAATCAGTTGAAAATAAGCAAGTCCCTGCTTTCTGTCCCCCCCCCCCAAAAGAAAAGCACACTTAGTTGTATTCATGCAGTTTGATGGTTTTAAATCCATTTCAAGTGTGGTTAAACCCAAAGCAAAAACAGGAGTATTACAATGTGTAGTGGAGCCCAAAGTTTATATTTGGAAACATTTTGAAACATAGTTCAAAAACTACATACAAAGTCTGTAACTGCTGTTCTGGAGAAGCCTTATGCTAGTCCTCAAAAGGAGCCCATTGTTGTTATACCCATGTTACTGTTGCCAAATATATGATGATCTTGCAATGTTGCCCAGTTTTGCTGTCCAATAGGCTTTTTTAGAAACCAGCCTGTAAATTTGCTATTTAGAGTCTGAAAGATTTATGTGTATACAGCCCCGAGAGAACCTGTAAGTTTTAATTCTTGCAGAGAATATGCTATGCAAACAAATTAATTGGACCAAAATTAATGTCTCTTATTCTGGCAACAACATTCAGTAAAATGACATGATGCTAAAATCTGGCCATATGGTTTCATGTGACTTGCTGGGTGATTGGAAAGGCAAGATTATGAAGTTTTATATCTTGTCACATCCTAGATGCTGCAGAGATAATTCCTGTCTATCTTTAGAATGTTCTGCATGTTTCTGATGTACTCCATTATTTAGAGCACTACAGACTACAGTGAAGTCTCCAGCATCACGCTAGACTTTCCAAGAACAGCAGTCAGGCTGGAAAGTTCTAAGATGATGCATTGTTCACAGTGAACTGTGTGGGCCATGAGTTTGCTGCACATATCTGATAAGCACTACAGACATTTGGACAATAGGCAATGTGATGAAGGGATACCAAAAGAGAAAACATGTACAGTGGATGCAGAACTCAATTGGCCAATAAAACCTGCACCTGATGCCCTGATTTATGTGTTTGCATGCAAAGTAATAAAGCAACTATTTGTTTTGGGTGCGGTTTCATTGGGGTTTCTCTCTTGCTCTGGAATTTTTCTGTTAAGGGAAATTGTGGGCTCCGATTGTGTTGCACTTCCACTGGTAGCCTAATTTGTTGAATTAGGGCTGTTGCGTTTAAACTGGGTTACTCTTGAGGGTTTTTTTTAAAGGTGTTTCAGCAATGTCTGGTGTTTTTCTCTGACTGTTTTGGACATTCAATGCCCCCCTCATCCCAGCCGGATGCCGGTTTCTCTCGAGATGCCACGCAGTTCAACGGAGCTCCCTCCTTTAAAATGCCATGTGGATTCCATACGTGTACAATAAAAAAGACGACGTGTGTGGGTCAGGCAATCCTCCTCGCGGAGAGGAGGCCTGCTGGAAAGAGCGAACAAGGTGATTGTAAAGCCTCCTTTCTTGTCCAGAAGTGCAAATCAGCAGTAATAAAAATGAATGACCAGAACGGAGAGGAGCGCCAGAGGCGACAGTGCAAGCCGTTTCCTGTCCTGTTAGGAAGTTGCAGAAGCCAAAGGCATTTCTGTCGGTTTTGTTCTCCTGACAGGTCCAAAAGGGGGGGGGGTCTTCTTACTCGGAAGAGACCTCAAGGAGGAGAGCCGCAGCCACCATCGCCTGACGGTGACTGAAAACACCTTGTCGACTTTCCTGACGGTGGGCGCTGCTATCAAAAAGACAGCAACAATGGAGGAGGCGAAGAGGCGTGAGGACACCGAGGGAAGGCAGGGGTGAGCTCGCCTCTTCCTCAGAATGTAGAGCGCTTCCAAACTTCAGCCCGCTCCACGGAAAGACGCTCCTGCCCAGGACGGCGCCGGGTCCCCGGGAAGAGCCAACTAACACGCCCCTGTCCATCCGTGCGCGCGGCGCGTCTGAGGAGGCTGAGCCTCGAGCAGGTGGGCCTCTCCCGAGCAGCTCTCTCTCCGCCTCCACTGGCGCACCCCCTCCTCTTCCCGCTTGCTTCTCGTTGGTGGACATGATTGGCGAGCCTCACGCCTTCTGGGCCTCGGCTTCCTCGCGATTGGCGGAGGGGCGTGCCCGTCTCCGCCCGTCGCCCCCCCTTTCACCCACCCGATTCTCCGGTTCGCGGCTTCCAAGGGCTGGCATTGGAAGCCGCGTCCACGAAGAGCGGCGAGGAAAGGGCGCGGAGGAAAACAAAGTTTTGTGCAACGCCCGGACACCTAGCGCCCGTCGCTGTTTTTCGCCGCGCGCGCGCGCGCCTTAGCTCGCTCGAGTGCCGTGCTTGGTGGGTGGTGTGTGCGCGCGTGTGTTGGGGGGGGGGCGGCGGCCGCGGGCGAGCTTGAGGCAAGCTTCGCTGCGCTCCTTGGCAGCACCGAGGCTCGTGGGGAGGAAAAAGTTTACGCCTTTGGTGGGGAGCAAAGAGAAAAGAAAAAAGAACGTCCAGCAACAGTTCCAGGCGGCGGGAACCTGGTCGAGGCGGCGTCCGTGGCCCTCGCATTGGCTCCGCAAGATGTCCCTGCTCCGTGGACCAGTCCGCGTGTGGGGTGGCAACTCGCGAATCTGAGCCGGTGGCTCTTCTTTCTCGCTCTCCGGCTCGAGACGAACAAGTGCGAGAACGGAGTGTCATAATCTTGTCTCCAGCTGCCGGTGGTTGGATTTCTCTCTCTCTCTCTCTCTCCCCTGATCTCGTGTTGCTGCTTCCCTCCCCGGCTTCCCCTCCACCTCCACCTCTCCCCCACCTTTTATTTTGGGTCCGGGACCGCAGGACTTCCTCGGAGCTATATGGAGCGAGCTCAGAATGGTTTGCACCAGGAAGACCAAAACTTTGGTGTCCACCTGCGTGATCCTGAGCGGGATGACGAACATCATCTGCTTGCTCTACGTGGGCTGGGTCACTAACTACATCGCCAGCGTCTATGTCAAAGTGCAGGAGCCGATCTCGGAGAAAAAGTTGGAGGAAGACAAAGGGGACACTTTGAGGATTATAGAAAGGTTGGACCATTTGGAGAATGTCATCAAGCAGCACATACAAGGTACTCCCCGCTCGCTCCCCCCTCCCTTCCCCATGGCTTCTGCCTTCCCGTCTGTTTAATCGTGTCCTTTTGGTGATGGTGGTGGGGCATCCCCCATGAACGGCGGGATGTTGCCCCCCCCCCGGGTGTCTCTTTGGATCGCGTGTCGTTCTGGAGTTCCGATCCCCAAGCCCTGCATGGGACAGCAGGCGTGGAAGCCGGCGCCGGAGGAGGGGCGCGGCACGGCGGGTGGGAGGAAGACAAGGGAGATTCAGTCCGCCGAAGAATCGGGGGCTTTGTTAAGGAGGACGCCTCTTTTTAGCCCGGGGAAAGTTCCTGGGGTTGTGTCCCCCCCCTGTTTGTTTTTGGACTGGCTGCGTCTTCGTTGGAGCTCCAGGCTTGGGGAGCCGCCGGCATGGATGCCTGGTCGGGGTGGGGGGTGGGGGTGGTTTGGAGAAGAAGGGAAAAAAAAAAAAAAGAGAGAGAGAGAGAGAGAGAGAGAGGCGGTCGTGCCTGCCCTCCCGCCGCCGGTGCCGGGGTTTGCTCGCCAGGTCTAGCAAGAGGCGCCTCCTTGGGCTGATCTTGCCTTCTCCGTCCCACACCCCACCCACACCGCGGGACTGGAAGAGGATTTGGGTGAGCCAGCCAGCGGCAGGGGGCTCCTGTAGGCTGCTGGGCTTCTTTCACTTCCCCCCTCCTTTTATTTTATTTTATTTTTATTTTATATTTTCTCCTCGAGCGCTGCCACCTGGGAGAAGTGAAATGCGGCTGATGCCTCCCGATGCGCAGCTGAAGGGGGAATCCGGAGCGTGGCGGGTTCCGAGGTTCACACGAGGCTGGGAAGAAGATCCAGATCCGGGCGGGATCGGGGAATAATTCCCCCTTCAGTGGCGCTCCCGGAGCCCCGTCTGTGAACCACGCCGGCGGGCACCTGATGGGGCATGCTTGTAAGAAACCGGCAATGAGCTTGTTCTTTGGGCCGCTGGGGTAGGTTGGGGTGGTGATAGGGAACATTGCCTTGCCCCTTACTAGAGTCCCGGAAATTTGCCCCTTCCTATGAGCCTGTCATCTGTTAACTGTTTGTGTGTAACTGTATTTTATTTTTGCATCTTTTGCTGGAAGATGCTGTGTGGGTGGGTGGGTACTATTTTGGGAACAAAATCTTGGACAGGTTGCAGTGTAGTGGCATTTTGATTTGATGCCTGGCTGCATCTTGCTAGGAAAGAGATCTGATGTTGAAGGCAAGATCTCTTAATAGACATGATTCCTGAGCTGCTGGTTTTTGGCTTCCTCTGTCTCCTGGCACCCCATAGGGTATATCAGCCCTTTGACTGTGTATTGCCTTTTTTGTTTTGTTTATCATTTTGGTTTGGGTGGCGGGGGGGGCTATGCTTTCAATTTAGTCATGGCTAAGGAGGTATTTTTCTGCTCTCCACCCAACCCCCCTTTTCCCACCAGAGGATTGCTGGTGGAGGGGAAAACACAACATGTTTGAACAGATTCTACAGTACCTTTCTTTTGGTTCCTGGAGCTTTAGCCTGCTGGTGAAGAAATAAGGGACCGTATGCAGTTATTTGATCTGTGCTGTTTCAAAAAATAAAATAAAATAGGGCATTGGTGATGGGGAATACCCATTATGTGCCCCAGAACTGCAAGGTGGTCAAGTTCCCATCTTAAAATAATGAGTGCCTGCTGCCCCAATCAGTTAATCACCACTTGGATAGGAATCAGCTATGAAGCTCTTCCTCTGCTTTCCTGTCCCAGCCTAATAAAGCAACTTGGCTGTTCATCTGCAGCTGGTAGACAGATTTCCCTTTCCCTTGTTTTTTTAAATGTCATTACGTTTAAAGTGCCAGAGCTATAGATAGTCCACAGAGATGCTAAGTGCACACAGTCCATTTATGTGGACATGTGTTGTGTGCATAATGGTGGTATTGGAAAGGCTTGCTGATTTTTGAGATGATAGGCACTGTATGCAAAAGCCCTTGTGCATATTGTGCCTCTCTCTGCCTTTCCATAGGGGGAATCTAAGCAGAATAAAACAGTTTCCTTTTCAGGAGGCAGAATGGCATCCGTGTCTGTTCATTTCAAACTTTCTTGCTATCACCTATGTTTCCCTGGGATCCACAAGTCATTTTTTTTAAAGGAAACATAGCCTTGTTATAATGACTACTTAAATAAAATGCTTTTTGTTTTGTTTTGCACCGCAGGCTTAGGCATGCACAATAAGAGTGGTCAGATGATCAGATGGGCGGGGTATAAATCTAATAAATGAAATAAATGAATGAATGTTGTAAAGTCAATTCTGACTTACAGCAGTTCTTTTCAGGGTTTTCTAGGTAGAGAGTTCTCAGAAGTAGGGATGGGCAATTTGTTTCACGACCTGCCAGAGCCAAGGTGGTGTTCAGAAGCCTCCAACACACAAGCAGCCAATCTCTTACCTTGGTCTGTGCCTGCACAGAACTGAGCTCCAAGGAGGAAGCAGGCTGCAATGTCATCTTTGCTTCTCCATGGTGCTAGCCAATCAGGAGCAGACATCATCCCGCCTCCCTGTCTGATTGGCCAGCACCAGTAAAGATGACATTACAGCCTGCTTTCTCATTGGAGTTTAACCCCATATGAGTCCAGACCAAGGTAAGAGATTGGCTGCTTATGTTTTGGAGGCTACCGAACACCACCTGGGCTTGCATAGGTTGTTTCGGAACTTACCAGATTGCCCATCCCTACTCCGAAGTTGTTTGCCATTCCCTCATTCTGAGGGCACTTTGGGATTATGCAGTTTACTCAAGGCCACACGGGCTGGTTCTCCAGGGATGCTCAGCAGGCAATCATATTCCCAATCTCTGGCTTCTCAGTCAGCTATCTAACTCACCAAGCTATCCAGCCAGCTAGTAGAAGTAAATTTTACTGAATTCAATGGGATATACTGTAGTCCCAAGTGAGATTGTATAGGGCTGCCATCTTGACCAAGTTTTTTTAAAAAATGAAGTGTTGACACTCATGGGAATTTGTGTTAGGAGATAGTATCCCACTTGGTTTCCTTTGGGTAGCTCATCTGAATTACAGCATAGCTTCTGTAGTCTTGTTACAGTGTTTCAAAGAGGTTAAGGCAAAAGAGACCGCATCATGGAATGGTTGCTTTACTTGTAGGAAATCTTGCATTGAAGTTCAGTGTTAAGGATCAGTGTTTGGTGTTAAGAGAGATGTGTATCTTCTTCAACTAACTTGCATTCCCTCTTACAGTATGGTTCTACGAGAGAGCCGTGCTTTACCAATCTGACTTGCAAATTAGGAATGTGCTTCCAATAACCAATCACCCCAAAAACATACTAAATGAAAAATAGGTTGGTGAGGAAAAATAATGTGCTCTTTCCCCAGTTGAGTGAGCACTGCTTTTAAATACATCTAACTCATACCATCTAGGTAGACGACGCTATGGTTGCATTTAAATTCAGCTATAAAACCTTGGTTAAGAAGACTGGATAAATACTGTGCGAGAGATGGTCAGAGATTGGCTCTTTATGCAGCTGTTCTTTATCAGAGTGCTGCTGCTCATAAACAACATGGAACTTTCAGATACACACTTGTGAGAACTCAATTCCAGAGAAGTGCGTGGAGACTGAGTGGATTTTAAAGCAGCTGTCCTTCAGCTGAGATTCTGTGTGCTTTGATGCTTGGAATAGGAATATAATTGAGCACTTTCTGGTTCACCTTTCCGAAGAAGAGTTTCCATAATTTTAGATGTGTGAGGTGATAGTAATGGATTTCCTTTTTGGCTTAATTTCCTTTGAAAATATGTCCCTGTAAGGAAACTGTGAAGTTGATTTCAAAATGGAGAGGTTAGTCTGACTTTCAAGTGCCTGGTCCTCATTAAATGAAGGGAGAAAGAGGTGAACCATGAGCTAGATAGTCTTCAAATGTCAGCTCTGAACCTGATCTCCAGATTTCAAAGCCTATTACCTCCACCCTTCCTGCTGAGGTGTCATTCTTATGTGCATTTTGCGGTGATCCTTAATTTTTTTTTTGAGGTATGGGAGATATTCTAGAATGATTTACCCTTGCAGCCTCCTGGGATTTGTCATGGTTGATCAGAAATTTATACCAGGTCTCAAGTCCCACACAGTGTCCACTGGATCAGAGTGTGCAGTATATTCCCTGCTGAGTTAAGCCAGCATTGTTCTTTCAATAAAATGTGCAGATTGAGAAAACAGAGACTTGAACCTCTCCCTGGCTGAGGATATAGTTGCTGGGGACTTATCTGCCTCCACAGGTTTTTGACAGAGCAGACTAGAAGCACTCTGGTTGCTCTCTAAAATGCTAAATGCTAAGAATTTGTAGACTGTTATTTGCAAACAGGGAAGATAAGTCCTGCTGACTCTTTCATGGTTGCAGGATGGCCGCCCCTCCGTCCCCAGCTCTATGGAGTTCACACCAGCTTGTACAAAAACGGGGCTTATTGAAAAGCTGGTGGCAGAATCAGAAACTGACAGTTTTGCCTACAGTCCCCCAGTTTTGCTTACATCCCCCCAATTTGACTCCACTGGGTGGGGGGTTGGTATTCAAGATCACAGTTTGTCTCAGCAGTGGATGTCACTGGCCTATGAAGTTTGAGAGCCAGAGAAGCCAGCCTTTGTGTGACTGCAGTGAAGGATTTGCACATGATGCACCAAGGGCCTTGCTCCTCAGCCTGTGGGTCCCTCTAACTCCCACTGCAGTTTCTCCTGCTGATGACATAGTAGGCCATTGTCATCTCCAGCAAGCACCACTGGTGCATCAGGGTGGGCTGTTCTCTGTTGCAGCTTGGAGCCATCCAGTAATTAGGATGAGGGGTTGATCAAGGAAATTGGTATTTAGACCCCTTCATGCTTCAGGATGCACAACATGTCTTTGTTTGCATTGTACTGTTGTTTTTAACATTGTTGTAAACCGCCCAGAGTTCCGTTGAAAAATGGGTTGTATAGAAATAAAATAAAATAAAATAAAATAAAATAAATAAGAATCCCCCTTGACTACACAGCAGGCACATTGCTGTCCTAGGACCCAAGTCTGGGGCTAGATGGCCCTTCAAAGGCCTGTTTACAAAGCTCTCCAGAAATATTTTGTTGCTTTATATGCCGGGGAGGTGGCGGTAGCAGATTGCAGAAAAGAGCTCAAGGAAGTAGGTACAGTAGTTTTAATTAACGGGGGATGGGAAGATAACCAGGTCTTGTCAGTGAACGTTGTGGAGGCGGCCAAGGAGAAATTATGCACAAATGCTGGCTGCTTAAGTCCATGTTTGCCAACCTTTTTAAAAAAAAATGTGTGAATGGCAGAAAAATATATCTGGCAGCTGCTCTCAAGAGTATAAACCGGGAACATAGTGTGCCGGATTTTTGTATGACTGTGCACTAAAGCTTGAAGAGATGTAGAACATTAGAACATTTTCAAGGTAATTGAAATGGTGCTAACCCCCTCCTTCTCACACCAAATAGGAATTCATAGCACTAATAGCCAGGAGGTGCTTTAAAATCACCACAAAATGGGCATTCAATGCAAACTACACTATCAGGAATTCTTTGATGAAGAAAATGAGTATACAATGTTGAATACCTTACTCGCAGTGCATATGGATCAAGGGAAAAACGGTTATATTATCTTCAGGGTAAAATGAGGTTTAATGAAGAGTATGAGAGCATTCTAATGAAATCACATATTTTGTTGGTAATAGATTTAACAATATTTAGTTACTAATATTAGGCAATACCAGTGTTTGATTGCTAGCAGATGATGTTTTAATGAAACAATTAACAAAGTTATGAAGGTAACTCGGTAACAACTAAAGCAAACTTTTCAGATGTCTGTTTCTGATTATGGAGACCACTTAAGTGGCAAGAAAAATAAATTTGTGGGTGAGAAGGAATATAAATGCCTGAAAGTTCTAAGAAACATAGTTTGCAAATATATATTTAGAAAAAAAGTACATTGAAATGCTGTTTAACATCTACGTAAGGCCGTTGGCGGGGGTCATCAGGAGTTTTGGAGTCTGCTGTCATCAGTACGCTGATGACACGCAGCTCTATCTCTCCTTTAACACCTCTGCTGTGGAAGCTGTGGAAGTCCTCGACGGGTGCCTGGGGGCCGTACTGGCTTGGACCGGGGCGAACGGGCTTAAGCTCAACCCCGAGAAGACGGAGGTCATGTTCTTCGGGAGCTCGCCGTCGGGGTACGGTGGCCCTCTCCCCTGTCTGGGGGGAGTTTCCCTCCAGCTCGCGGAGAGGGCGTGGAATCTGGGTGTGCTCCTGGACCCGGCGCTTACCATGGAGGCCCAGGTGGCGTCGGTGACCAGGTCCGCCTATGACCATCTCCGTCGGATCGCCCAGATCCGCCCGTACCTCGACGCGAACTCTCTGAGAACAGTGGTCCAAGCTCTGGTGATCTCGAGGCTGGACTACTGTAACGCCCTCTACATGGGGTTGCCCTTGACTCTTCTCCGGCGTCTGCAGCGGGTTCAGAATGCGGCGGCCAGGCTGGTGGCTGGTGTGCGTCGTTATGACCACATCACCCCAGTTCTGGCCCGCCTGCACTGGCTGCCCGTTGCAGCCCGGATTAGATTCAAGGTCTTGGTTTTAGTTTATAAAACCCTCCATGGCTTGGGACCGGACTACCTGGCAGAGCGTATCGCTCAGCGATCAATCTCGGCCCGTCCCGTTCGGCAGGTGCGAGCGCACATGCTTCGGGTCGCCACCCCTTGTGAAGCCCGGAGGACGAGTACTCGGACCCGGGCTTTCTCAGTGGCGGCCCCTAGCCTCTGGAATTCCATCCCCAGTGAAGTGCGCTCTGCAGAGTCCCTGCTGGCCTTCCGGAAGGCGTTAAAGACCTACCTTTTCCGGGAGGCCTTTGGCGATTTTTAACTTTTTGTTTTTTTTTGTTTGTTTTTTCTTTTCTCCTCCGCCATCGCAAACTATTTTATTTATCATTGTTTAGCCTTGAGGTGCTATTAGGCTTTTAATCTGTTTAGTGTCATTATTATTTGATTATCTTGTCTTTTGTAATTTTATGGCTATTGAGGCCTTGATGTTTGTAAGCCGCTTAGAGTACACATTGTAGATAAGCGGGGTATAAATACAATAAATAAATAAATAAATAAAATATTTTTAAAAACAACAATCTGGTTCCACTAGATTGAGGAATCTGATTCCACTAATGCTTACGTGAACATATTCAAAATTTGTTCATGAATAGCAAAGTAAATTCTTCTTTAGGATGGCAGCAATATCGTACTTTGGTGTGGTTCTAATTCAAGCTAGGTGGTATTTGTGATGGAGAACACTTGTAGGAGTTCTTTTCAGGTTCCATGCCTGCCTGACAAATATGGATATAACATACACAGATATCTTTCAGAAATGTCTCATGTTTCTCAGTTGGAAGGGTGAGAAATGTGTCCTGGTCCCCAGGGGCCATATGCCCCCTCACCAATTTTAAGAATGGCTGTATGAGGTATGATGGGGTTATCTAGAAGCCCTTAAATTGAAATAGGCGATACAGTACTACTGAAATAGTAGTTTTCCATAGATAACACTGCTGACATGTACCTCAGGTGTTAGATAAGGTTCTCCCAGATGGCATATTTCTAAGTGACCACATGAGCTTGCTAAATTAGTATCCATAAAGCATATTTTAAATGTACAGTATATGTATATTAAAAACTAGGTTTTTTAGAAGGGTGTTTCTGGTAAAAGCAGTAAAGGTTAGGGCAGAAAATATGGCAAAGTATGACCAAACCGTGTTAATATCAAATTAATAATACCAAATCCACCAATCTTGCATGAGTGTAAAGATTTCTACAGTATCTCCACTTAAAGATCCTAAGTACAATGAATAGTACTTGGTATACCTGAACAGCAAAGTCTTATTTTCTCACTGGGAGTCACAATGACAGCAACAACATCCTGCTCAGTGTATGATGAAGAAATCTTAACTCCTGTTCCTTTGCAAATGAATGCAGCAGTTAGTTTCTCATAGTGTTTTGTAAACATGTTGGAATAAAGGTCCCCACAGGTAGCTTTATGTGTTACAAATGTGGCTTGCCATGGTGAAGAAATGAATGTTATGGACCTTGCCTTTTTCTTCATTGGATGGTCTTCTTCAGAATATACACTTTGAAGAGCCATGGTTCATTGGTCTGGCGTTAAATGAAATGTTAAATGAAATGAAATGTCAGTAATTCCCAACACGGAGCTGGAAGCTGCATTCTATTTTCTACAGGATAGATGTTGTGTTGATTCTTTTCTTCAAAGGAACAGTTATCATGAAAAAGTAAAGATGCCTAAAGATTTCTCAAGAGGCAAGATCAAAAATTAAAGTCTGAAAGGGGAGCAATACAAATTACACTCTTCTTCAGTTTAGGTAAACATACAAATTAAACAAAGAAAGAAAGAAACCAAGAGCTCAACTTTATCCTCCCTTATAACTGTACTCGTAGCCAGTGTGATTAGAATGAAAAGGTGAGAAGGGAGAAAAGTAAGCTCTTTTCAACATTTCCTTCTCTGCTTCTCCTTGCCATTTCTTGGATTCATTATAGAATCCTTGTTGTTGCATTCAGATCTTTCCATCTTGTCAAATCCCAGCAAGTACATCCCTGTTTGTGACCTCTGCTTCATCATCTGAAGGTCTTCTGCCCCCTCCCCCACCCAAAGCTTTCCCTTCTGTTTTGCTATACTACATGCTTCATACTGTCTTCCAGAATGCCTGTATGATATTACCCTTTTTATTTGATTCAAACTACACTTCCCCCCAGAAACATTAATTTAAGTGGTATGGTCCTCTAGTTCACATGTTCTGTGGCAGTGCAGCCCAATGCCATAAATTGGATTTCTGACACCAGGACCAAGCTGGCAGAGTTAGCCCTCTCCGAGAAAAAAAGGACAGGGCTATGTGGGGCCCTCCCCACAAACAAAACAAAACAAAATCCATTAAGAAAGGGTTTATGGTTTCCACAGAAAGAAAAAGATAAAGGAAGTTAATATGTCCAAGAGGTATTGCCACTTACTGGTAGATATTTTTGTTGTTGGTTGATTTCAGTGCCTTCCATATTTTTATGACCTGGAGCAAAACCCCAGTTGCCCTGCCCTACTTACTGCCTTGATGGAGTCTGCAGCTAAACATACAGGCTTGCAACAGGAATAATGTTGCTCCCATCTTTACCCTATGATCCAGCTTCCTTCCTTCCTTCCTTCCTTCCTTCCTTCCCTTTCCCTTGTTTAGAATTATAGACTGTTCAGCTTTGTGGAGCAGGCGATGTATTCTACCTGTATTCTGTAAATCACCAGGTACTGTATAGTGAGTCTATCCAAAAATAAATGAATACTGAAAACGTTGTTCAAACTGTTTTTGAAGTGAAGGTTTAATTATTGTTTGCAATGTAGATAAGCTGAATTTTCTTGCATACAGTACTAATATTGACTGGTTTAGGTAATGGGCTTCTTTCTTATGTGAACTAAAACACTGTTTCATGCTTGTTGCAAAGTGTCACTTTCTACTTTCCTCTCTCCCACCCCCACCCCCACCCCCACCCCACCCTGATCCCTCCACTGCCAAGCCACCAGGGATTGCCAGTTGAGGTTAAAATAGCTTCATGGCACAGTGGTTAAATGCCTGTACTGCAGCTAAAACTGTTCCCACGGCCTGGGGTTCAATTCCAGGTAGCTGGCTCATGACTGACTCAGCCTTCCATCCTTCCGAGGTTGGTAAAATGAGTACCTTGCCTGCTTGGGGGGGGGGGGGCAATGCGTAGCCTGCATTACTGTAATTAAACTGTAAACTGCCCAGAGACTACTTGAAGTGGTATGGGGTGGTATATAACCAGAACACATTGCTTTATTTATTTATTTATTTATTTATTTATTTATTTATTTATTTATTTATTTATTTATTTATTTATTTAAGTACACAGTGCATTTTAGAAGTCTCCAATTCTAACTGTGAACTTAGCATATCAAATGATGTGTGCTTCTCAATGGACTTCTAAAGTTGTAATATATCTAGAAAATATGAAGCCATGTCCTTCCCTACTATACTTGGAGCACTTTTCAGGGGGAAAATGTGGTGGGTCATTTTAATTTGGGAGAAAATGGAAACACATGCTTTGGTAGCTTGAGGCATGATCCAGTCAAAGTTTTTAAATGACATTAATCTAAATGGGAGGGGTATATGCTTACTGAAGTAGATTTTATTTTTAAAAGCATACATTCGTATGACTTGTGATTTCCTTCATGACATTTGAGCTTTAATGTTAACTTGCAAGGACATGAGATTTAGTTGGAATACTTGTATTTTATACTTTTATGAGGTGAAACATTCTTCAGTTGCAATTTAGATAATAAAGACTGATGTAGATGTTGTTCAGCAGTGAAGCTGCAACAAGCTGCTACATGTTCAGGTATTATAACATACCCTCTTGCCATGTAGAAAAACTGGAATAGTTAAAATGAGTCCCACTTCTATTTCAAGTGTTTTTACTTTGGGAGGAGAGCAACATATTTTCCTTGAGCTGGTTTTTCCTATTCACAGTTCTTTCTGTTTTTTGTTTTTTTTTTTGGGGGGGGGGTTGGATCCATTTAAAATAAGTTTCAGAATTCTGCAGTGAAGTTTAGAATGGGTCTGATCAGAGCACGACCCCATAAGACCTCTTAACTGGCAAATATTAGATCCTTAAAAAGGGGGGAAATGCTGATTCTATCTGATGCAAATTTATTTCAATAGATTATTTTGTTTCCAAAGTAGCTTGTAGATATAGAATGATTTATAGTGAGAAAAATAGTTTTTGTCTTTGTGATTTTTCTGTTATAGTATTTTGTGTGTTGTTTTCCCAGTGCTACATGAAAAGCTTTGTCTTATCCCCCCAGGCATTTTGGGATTTTTTTTCTGTCTTGGAGGAAAAAGTGCCTTTAGGTTCTTTAATTGGTGTTGTTCTGTGTTTTAATCTGTTGAGTGTTTTTGATTCATTTAAAATTTTATATGATGCTTTCATATATCCTTTCCTTTTAATTCTCTGAGTTGCCCAAAAAGAAATTGTAGCAAGTGACTAAAAAGTGTGGGCGAACAAAGGGATAGTGTGACCACAAGGGCATTTTAGTCTGCTGTTTGTACCACTGCAAGAACATGTTGATTCACTTGTTTTGACAGTGACCACTCAATATACTATATATTGTTGTTGTTCAGTCGTTCAGTCGTGTCCGACTCTTCGTGACCCCATGGACCAGAGCTCGCCAGGCTTTCCTATCTTCCACTTCCTCCCGGAGATTGGTCAAATCCATATTGGTTGCATCGATGACACCGTCCAACCATCTCATTCTTTGCCGTCCTCTTTTCCTTTTGCCTTCAATCTTTCCCAACGTCAGGGACTTTTCCAAGGAGTCCTCTCTCCTCATGAGGTGGCCAAAGTACCGGAGCCTCAGCTTCAAAATCTGTCCTTCCAGTGAAAATTCGGGGTTGATTTCTTTCAGAATGGATAGGTTTGATCTCCTTGCAGTCCAGGGGACTCCCAAGACTCTCCACTAGCACCACAGCTCAAAAGCATTGATTCTGCGGCGATCAGCCTTCTTTATAGTCCAGCTCTATATATACTTGAGTATAAGTCAACCCGAGTATAAGTCGAGGCCCCAAATTTAACCCCCCAAAACTGGGAAAACATACTGACGAGTATGTCTAGGGGAGGAAATGCAGCAGCTACTGGTAACTTTCAAAAATAATAATAGATACCAAGAAAGTTACATTAATTGAGGCATCAGTAGGTTAAATATTTTTGAATATTTATTTCAGAGAAAAACAGTAAACTATGAAACTGGTGTGAGCATGTGTTCGGCAGGCTGTATAACCATAAATGTGTTTGTTTGTTTAAAATATTTTTAGCCCACCTTTATCCTTGGAAAAGGACCCAAGGTGGCTTACAGTAATGAGGGATGATATATATAGCCCAGAACATTTAAGACATATTCAGGTTAAGAACAGGGAATTAGAAGAGGCATCTTAGAACATTAAAATTGTAGAACTACAAGGAGCGCACAAAAGAAAAAGGAAAGTAACATGGAAAACGCTGGTGTTCTCATGAAATCAATCAATGTAATCATGTAAACATTACCTAAAATTGTTATTTATTCATTTTATTTCATTTATTTACTTGATATTTTATTATTTTATTATTTTATTATTTTTAACTTGATTGATGTACTGCCCATCTAGGACTTAGCCTACTCTGGGCAGTTATTCCCAAGTTTACAAACGAAGATCACTGACAAGATAGTAGGCCATGTCTTCGTTCAGCCGAAAAAGGAAATGGACAGATACATGTTAAGATGAGTTGCCTAACACCAGCTATTAATTTCAGCTGGCATGCCATTTACCAAACCATGGTTCTTATACATGTTTCCATTTTATCTTTTGCATCTAAAAGTAGCATCTTTGACTGTAGCATCTAAAAGTAGCATACAGTCATAGGGAACATCAGCAAATTACTACAAGGGCAGACAGTAACCTGGGCCAACTGAAGAGCAAAGGGTGTATAACACCAAAGTGATGTAGAACACAAAATGCATGGCTGATACAAGTACAAAAATAGTTGTGTTTTCTCCCCAAGGATTATGGTGGTGGGAGAAGTGGGACAAAGCCATGCACCACCGGCGCTGACTCCCCACATCCCCTCGGTCCCCAGCTTTATATTGACCTTAATATTATAAAGTCAAGGGCCTTTTTTCAGCCTGACTTTGGACATGCCTGAGTTAGTTCTATATGTATTGGAAGCAGGACATATAAAAGACCCAGTTCTCATATCTGCAGAAGCTTGAAATTTGTGGTGACCATCAGAAACTGTGTTACAAAAGGTGGGTAAATGATATAGGGCCTTTTCTGGGGCAGCACTCTTAATTTCATTTCTAGAGGGGTTAAATTAGCTCAGATTTTTTCTTGCATAAGTATGCAATATAAATGGCTATTGTGCCAAGGTTTTGATGTTGCTTTCTGGTTTGGCTTTTTAAATTTTCTCCGTTTAGCTTTCAACTGGTTGTTTTGGTATGTTATTGTTGTTATTATTATTCAACTCCGTGTCCCCCTGTGGGAGGCAGAGAGAAAATCAGAACAAGATCTTTACAAATATCAAGATTTCCTGTGAGTACTGTAAAATCAATTTTCAAACCCTCCAGGAAGGATGAATCAGACTTTGAGCATCAGGAGGAAATTTGTAAGGCTATTTTCCTCTGCAGAAATGTGTGGCTGGTTCGGATGCTGGTCTTCTCTTGGCTAAAAAACATAGTATAGCAGAAGAAGCACTGCCTAGATGCCCTAAGCACATCCGATCTTGCTTGATTTCGGAAGCTAAGCAGGGTCAGGCCTGGTTAGTACTTGGATGGGAGACCACCAGGGAATACCAGGTGCTGTAGGCGCCTGGAGTAGGAACTGGCAAACCACTCCAGTATTCCTGCCAAGAAAACTCCAAGGATGTGGAGTCACGAAGGGTTGGTCACGACTGTAATGACACAACACAACACACACACACACAGAGAGAAGCAGCAGCAGACAGGAAAGTTTCCCTTTGCTTTGTTTTCCCTTGACCTACGACCCTGCTCTGGTGGACTGGAAATTTCCCTGGAGTGGACTTTCAGATGGCTCTGAGGGTTACAATGGGAAGAGGGAAGTAAGTAAGTTCTGTCATACTTTTAGTGGTCTGACCCTGTTGCAGTGCTCAATTTAGGTTCTGGGTAGTGTGGCGGGGGGGGGGGGGAAGAAAGAGAAGATAACAGGATATTTCCAGTCATCACTTTTTTTTCCTGAATGCATCTAGGAAGGTACTAAATTCTCATTCTGATCGTTTATTAAATAACTATCCAGACAGCACTGCAAATGTAAGCTTCTGCTGCCTCAACTGCATGAGCCAATGTAACTACCTTGTAGTAGATCGTCTAATTGCATACTCTGTCATGGACAAAAATATAGTGAGGTGTTCCATGAATAATTTATGTAGACTACTTTTTCACAGTGAGGTGCCCTCCAGCTATGTTGGAGCACAACAGCTGGGTCTGTTTGTGGGAGGTGTAATCCAGCACTTTGGAGGGCAGCAAGCTGGCAAAGCTGGTCTAAAATAATAATGAATCACCTGGTTGTGGTTTCAGGGAGAGCACATTCCTGGAGGCTTTGTTGGTAGTCATGGGGTTTTCAGAGTTTTGTGACTATAGGTCTCTGTTCATTAAGTTTCAGCTGATGTACAGACACCAACATCTGACCCACCTTGAAGAAAGGCCTTAGCTGCAAGTCTTGATGGTCCAGCTAGGTTCACCTAGTTTCCCATTCAGAAAGTCCCTGCTAGCACAAGGACAGGAACAAGATGTTTGAGCAGAGCCTAGGCACTTATTACAACTTTCAAAATCCTGCACATTTAACCATTATTTGAGTAAATATGGACTACATGAGCAGAGCAGAAGCAAGACCACAATATGCAGTGTAGTAGTAACAATAAGCCCTCAAGGTAATTCCAATTTATGGCCATTTTTACAGGGTTTCCTAGGCACAAAAGTACTCAGAAATTGTTTACCAGCCCCTCCTTCTGATGCCATTGTGAGACTGTGCAGCTTTTACAAGTCTGCACAGGCTGACTCTCCCCTCAGGAAGCATAGAAAGGGACGGAACTCCTGCCTTCAGTCGGCTCTTTGTTTCTTTGTTTGGTTGTTTGTCAGCTGTCCCATAAGAGCATCCGGGAAACTCATTTGTTGAATGAAGCTTTGAATACTTCTGTTTTCAACAATTTCCTGATAATAAGGGAGTGGGGTGGAGGAAGGAGCTTGTTATACCTCCACTGGAAGCCTAGTCCAGAGACT
>JAHTLZ010000016.1:61744901-61779717 GCA_023846285.1 Phrynocephalus versicolor
ATAATAATAATAATAATAATAATAATAATAATAATAATAATAATAATGTGCTGTCAAGTCAATTGTGACTTCTGGTGACACTTTTCTAGCTTCTGCAGGTAGGCAATACTCACAAGTGGTATGTTCTTCTGGGTACCTTTCTTGGTACCTTTCTTCTGGGAGGGACATCCTGGTATTATGCAACTTTTCCCAAGGACACACAAGCTGGTTCTTCTGGGATGCTCAACAGGGAATCAAACATCCAGTGTCCGGCTCTGCAGCCAGATAGCTAAATCACTGAGCTCTCCAGCCCCATGGCAGACAAGTCACACCAAACTAATATGGTATTTTCTTTTTATAGAGTCACAAGCTTGGTATATGAAGGGAATGTTGTTGTTGTTGTTGTTGTCGTGTACCTTGCCTTTGGCAAGTGTTTTTGGCAAGGCCCTCCATTAAATTCCTGTGGACAACCTGGTCAAATGTAGGGCAGTGCATGCTACTGGTAGATAGGGTTCCTTGTCATTCTGGAGGGATGTGAGAAGTAAGGTGATGCCAAGTTAGGTGTCATGCCTACTATTGTTGAACATCTTTATAAATAGTCACTTAAGCATGTCCATGCAATCATCAAAAGAGAATGCCTCTTTCATAAGGTGACAACCGTTTTTAAAAGGAGTTGTCGGAGAGCTGCCTCAGCACACTCCGTTCACTTTTACTGGTGGTCCTGCTGCTCTTAAAACTGAAATCTGGTGGTTTTGAGTCATCTGTTGTATCAATTGCTTGAGGGCAATGCAACAAATTACAGGGTGCAAAAAAAGCCACTGAAATTCTACTTATCAGAATTCTTCCTCTCTCTTTGAGTACTCTTGAGGTGTGATTACTCCATTCTATGCCTGCAGGGTCCTTTGTGATCTGTGGCCTCACAGCTTGTGGTGCAGGGGAGCATCTTCATACAGGATTTATCAACCTACGTTTGCAGATGAACTTGCTTTGCTTATAAATTATGACATCTCATACAGATTCTAGGTCTAGAGGACAACAGTTTTTTCCAATTAGCCTGCTTTGCTTGTAATTTGTTAAGCACGACATTTTGACTATAGCACCAGAGGAATAAAGACTGGCAGCTTCTTTCTTACCACTTCTTTGTAATGTGTGTAGTTGCACAAGATTACAGAAAAGATAGCAACCCAATGAAACAGAGTGTGTATCCAATGTTATTGTTCAGTCAAAGTAGAATGACATTGCTGACCTGATTTTACTACTCTTTCTAAAAAAGCTGTATTAGAGGAAAAAAGCAGACAGTAGAAGATAACCCTGGTCTGCAATTCTGTGCCTGATGTTTAAACAGTCCTCTTATTGTATCTCTTCAATATTTTTATAACTAGCCTACTGCTAAAGTATTACCTGCAAGGTGTTTGGATATCTTATTGTGAAACTATGAGAGAGTGAGAAACCCCTACACAATTAAGCAAACAGTTATATACAGGCCAAATTGTACATTATAGGAAGAATGCCATTGTTTTTTGTCTCATCAAGTCAGGACTGATTTAAAGTTTCAAGGCAAATGCTATACTGTATTTAACTAGTGGTTTTATAAATTGTGCCTTCACTCTCCATGGGTTTCTCTAGTCGAGTGGGGACTTGAACACAGGACTTCTGAGTCCCGGTCTGTCACTCTATCCACTGCATCACACCAGGTGCTAGGAATGCAACAGGAGCTTTTGAGACCTCGTATTGCTTGTAAATTAGTTCGCTTTGCTTGGTTTTCAGGAGGTAAGCATGGGTTTCATTTGCAAATAAGATTGCTTAGTCCAGCAGTTCTCAAACTGGTTGCAGTGGCACCCTGGGGTGCCACACGTGTATACCAGGGGTGCCGTGGCAGTAATATTTAATTAACTTAACTTCCCATAAACATAAAGGAAATAATGAAAAATCCATCCAAGCAGTTTCATTAATTGCATTAAAGACAATTGAGCATTAAATTTGCAATGTTTTTTCTTCTTTTCCAAAGTATTCAAACCGCTTTAAGGGTAGCTGTGCTGCTAAATTTTTGTAGCCAGACAAGGGTGCTGCAGTGAAAAAAGTTTGAAAACCACGGGCTTAGTCACCAAGTTTTGTCTGAATGATATATCTGAAACACTAACAGATTTCAGCTTCTGATACAGTAGCAGGCTGTCTGTAACATTGTAGTTTGGTTCTATGTTTCCTTGAGGTATCACTTTGGGTTTTGTATACATTAGCACCTCTACTTACAAGCAACTCTACTTACAAGCAACTCGACGTAAGAGCAGAAAACCATTTGTGTTTTAACTGCTGCCTTACAAATTCTAGATGCTGTCTGCTCTACTTATAGTTTTTTTTTAATTTTATCTTTTTCAAAATTTAAATTAATTTTTTTTAGATATTTCTGCGTACTTACAAATTGTTCAACTTATGAGCTTGCATTCGGAATGGATTAAACTCGTAGGTAGAGACACCACTGTATATGGTGTGTTCTACTACTATAAGTACTCTGTAGTTCTGTAGCTACAGTGATTGCTATGGATATATTTTAAGTCTCCATGGCAGCTCAGTGCTGCACTTGTCTGACATAGGCAGGGATGCTAAATATAGCCTATGCTGGAATACCACTGTTCTTCGTGTCACTAAACCCGAGAGAACACACTGTCTTTGAGCAGCTATGCCGCTGTATAGCACCAGAGCCCTGTATGTTCTGCAGGCTATATCTTTGTTCTGCAAAACAGGCCTGTTTATTTCAGTTTATTATGATCATGGAATGGTGCTGTGCCCCTTAAGTCCAATCTGGCCAAAGGCACCATCTGTCCAAAATACCAGATTTATTTATTCGTTTATTTAAAACCCTCATCAGAGAACGCGTGTCAGTCACAGACATCATTTCAGTTAGACATTATGAATTACAATTTGGGACTTTCTGTCTAAGTTGTAACACATTTTAGAAAGTACATTTTTTGTGGTTTGGGCTTAATTTCTGGCTAATTTTCCTCTTTTTTAACACCTGTTGAAGTAGTCAGCTTCTGAGGTTACTTTCCCAAATGGCCGCAATCCTTCCTCAAGGGTTATGTCCAGTAAGGGCAGCTTGGGGTAGATCTGTCAGCCCCTTGGCTCCTCAGTGGTGGAGTACCTGAAGGGTCATTCATCTCGTTAATGCTTTTCAACATCTGTGTAATGCCGATGGCGGAAGTCGTAAGGAGACTGGACTGCATTACGATCATTATGCTCATGACATGTAACCCTGTCTCCTTTATATCCTATGCCAGTGTTGGCGAACCTATGGCACGGGTGCCAAAGGTGTCACTCAGAGCCCTTTCTGTGGGCACCCGACATTGCCCTTTCATAACCACCTGTATTCAGTTTAGGATTAGGGTTAGGGTTAGGTATTGGCACTTTGCAAAAAATTAGTGGGTTTTGAATCCCAGCTTGGGCACTCGGTCTCCAAAAGGTTCGCCATCACTGTCCTATGCAGTGGAAGCTGTTCTGATGCTTGAGTGCTGTTGGGCCTTGGTTCTGAAATGGCCCACGGCTAACAGGCTGAAGTTAAAGAACCCAAAAAGCAAAGCATGTTGCTTGTGTACCTTCCTACAACTTAGTGGTTATCAACCTGGGGGTCAGGACCCATTTGGGGGGTCAAACGACCATTTCACCACGCTTGCAATGAGCCAGTGAAGAAAAAGGCACAAATGGCTTGGGTCTGGAGGAGGAGGGGGAGGAAAGGGGGAAAGAATGAGTTACAGCTTGATAGGTTGGAGGGGATGTCAGTCAATGGCAACGAAGGCTGCGATTGGCTGAGGGTGCCTGTAGAGGGAAGTTCTCTATGGCACCTGTGGCAGTGGCCTGCCAAAGGGTTCTTGTGGCATCTTCCAAGCAGGGCAAGGGGTCACCACAACATGAGGAAATGTATTAAAGGGTTACGGCCTTAGGAAGGTTGAGATCCACTGCTATAGCTCTTAAAAGCATTCTCTGTGCAGTTTATAATGTAATTTTTATAGGCTACACATTGCCACCCCTCCCACCTCCCAGCAAGCTGGGTACTCAATTTACCAATCTTGGAAGGCTGTAAGGCTGCGTGAACCTTAAGTGGATTACCTGGGATTCAACAATGAACAAAGTTTGGGTTGCAGTACTGGAATTTAACCACTGAACCCCAAGACTCCTGGAAAAGATGGAGATCCTTCTTTAGAAGGCCCCTTCTGAGGGCTGTCTCTGCTGAGGGCTCAAGTTCAGAAACTGGGCATGTTCCTGTATCTGACTCTTTCATGGGATTCCCAGATTGCAGCTGTGTCTAGGTCAGCCCTTGACCAACTTAGCCTCATCGCCCAGCTTTGTCCTTACCTGGAAAAGAGGACCTTGATTGGTGCATGCACTGATGATCTCCTGCATCGCTATTGTAATGCTCTCTGCATGGGGCTCCGAGATGGATTCAGAGACTGTAGCAGAGGTAGAATAAGGCTTGGCTACTGTAACCGCAACTCTGTAGTCCTGGCTTGCCTGCACTGGTTAGCTGTAACATCTTGAGTTCCAGCTGCTTCAGGGTTTGAAACCCTGTTACGTGTCAGAGTGTCTCCCCCCAGGAACATGAACCTGTGCCAACAGATGTTCCCAGGCCATGCTCCTCCAGGGTGCCACATCAAGGGAGGTCAGGAAAACATTCACCAGATGTTGGGTCTTCTTGATGGTGGCAAAAAAACCTTTGGAAGAAGCTGTTGGTGGAGCTGAACTGGCCGCTTCCTTGTCAACCTTGTAGACTGGTTGCTCAAGAGAATGCTCTTTAAAAAGTCTTTTAATGGCATCCTTACATGAACTTCCTTACTTGTCCTGCCTGTCCAATGATGGGTTGATATTCTTGGTTGGTTTTCCTTATGAGGTCTTGATTTGTTGTGGTTTTATTCCTGTATTCTTTATTAATATTGTTGTTTAATATATTGATATACTTTTACTTGGATCTTATTTGATTGTTAACTGCCCAGAATGGTGTCTTTTTTTAAACAGTGGGGCAATATACAAGTCTAATAAGTAAATAAAACAGGGTCATCATTATCATTATTATCTTAGAACTGCAGAGCAGGAAGAGACCCTGTTGAACACTGAGTCCCCAGGTGGATTGACATTGATAATAAAAAAATCAATAAAATGTATTTTATTTACATTTATTTTTTATTTAAATCAACTATATTTTAATAAAAATAGGTTACAGGCAATACTTTTATAGGCCACTATTAAAAATAAAAAAACAAGGAACATGGCAAGCTTTTGAGTCTGAATGACTCTTCTTCTAAGCAGGTCCCAGAAGATCAGACATGGTAAAATATGTGCTTTACCAGGATGTTAACTTTTAGATGTATCGCCTGTAACCTACTTTTGCAATTGTGTTTTGTGATGGCCACACGGCTCAGCATCCTTTTTGCTTTTCTATATTTTAATGAAATACTTTTGGAGGAAAAAAATCTATTTAAATATAGTTTTCTATTTAAGATACATTATAGTTCCAAGGTTATTCAAGATGAAATAGAACTTAGTTAAACAGCATGAGGCTATATATTTATGCAGTATTTACATTTTTGGTAAACCAGTGCAATTAATCCAAGCCATCCAAGTTGAGATAGCATGTACTTTTTCCCAGTTAAAATGGTATAAAATAAATAAAGTTCAGGAAAAGACCTTAAACTTTTGTTTAGCAAATCTATGTAGAAACAATGAACACATGCTACATTTGAAGATTGTTTGAAATGATTAATATGCTTAGTAAAAATATTTTCTAAAAAGGGGAGAGTCCATATTCCCTTGGATAGAAAGCTGTTGCATAGACAGCTGGAGCAGGCAGAGTGTAACATAGCAGGGAGAATCTGTGGATCTCTATTTTAAAAATACACAAAGAGCCCAGCCGTATACAGTAAGAGAAATGTCAACTCAAAAGGCTGGTCCCTTGCCTTGTACAAATCACTGTGTGCTTGGAAAACACAGCATAGCTATTTCAGTCTACAATGCCAAGTGAGAAATTGGGCATAGAATACACTTAGCAGTATATTGAATTTTAAAAAGGTGGGGGTTGAGCCATGAGGCCATCACAAAATACAAATGCAAGACTAGATACCTTTACAGGCCACTAATAAAATAACCAAAAAAATCATTGCAAGCTTTCGAGTGCAATACACTCTTTTTTCAAAGCATGTACCAAAAGTTCAAACATGGCGAAAGATGTGTTTTGCCAGGAGGTCATTCTTAAAAGTGCTTTGCAGGATGATATTTGTCAGGCAGTCTTTTCTTAGATGAGGCAGGAAGTAGGATTATAAAAGCTGCATCTGAAGTCAAGGATTGGGTTTCACACCCCAGCCCTTCAAGCAAAGGAATATAGTTCATGCTCACCCTCTCTACTCCCATATCTCTTCTTGGCTCAGCAGTACAGATATTGCAGTTTCAGCAGCACAGGGCAGTCAGAGGGCTGTAAAGCTGTGTGCCTGGTCACAATGGAAAAAGTCACTTGAATGGGAACAATTTCTGTTATCTTGTAGGAGCCTTTCCATCAGCCAAGGAGTCACTCAAGCCATGCTATAGTGACTACAGTATACAAATTGTGTATCTGGACCAAAAAGGTCTGGCTTGGGTATGGATTGAGATCAGGCTGGAGCATGTATTTCTCATATGTTGTGTTGTCTTTGGGAATATAGATCTTACTTGACTGCTCCACAAACAATACAAATTGCTCTCTTTCCCCCTGTCTGATCACACCCTTAAGTTGTCCAAAGTTCAGCACTGCTTAAAATGCTTCCAGGTTGTATTGAAAGTTCCTCTGAGCCCACAGGCCAGAATTATCTCCAGATCTATTGCATCACTAATATTGGAAAGGCTTTTACAGTTAGCATCTGCATTATGGGTCAAGATGTTCTGCACTGTAATTCAAATGCAAAATGTTGGAAGAGCGATTTCCACGCATGCCTTTCACAGACCACTGATCAGCAGCCGCTGTGAAACTGGTGTGAGTATGTGTTCGAAAGGCTGTGTAACCATAAATTTGTTTGTTTGTTTGTTTAAAATATTTTTACCCTGCCTTTCTCCTTGAAAAGGACCCAAGGTGGCTTACAACACTGAAAGGCAGTGAGGCTGAACACAATGAGTATACAATGGTTGTTAACAAAATTAAAGACAATATTTACAGTTAAGAGCAATGAGCATGAAGAGGTATTTTACATCTTAGAAAGGCAATATTAAAGCTAAGAACAATGATCAAACAAATATGGGGGTGGGGGAAAATGCCATTCTGAGAGATGGAAAACACACACAATCAAATGGAAAACACAAGTAGTACTAGAAACCGTGCCTTCTCTGTGGTGGGCCCTGAAAACTCACCTTTTTAGAGAGGCATGTGGCGAGCTTTTTACTTAATCTGGGTTTTGGGTTTTTTTTTGTTTTTTGTTTTGCATTTTGCCACCCACATCATCTCTTGTGGAGGGTTTTGTCCCTCCTTGTTTTGCTAGTACTCTTGCCCTATTTATTACCCTTGTGCCCTTTTTCTGTATTTTCTGTCTTAACTGTTTTAATTGTAAACCACCCAGAGTTCTGTTCGGAAGATGGGCGGTATAAAAATATAACAAATAAATAAATAAATAATAAATAAATCTAGTCCAATCAGTTGTCCATTACATGCTCAGTTGTGTGGCTCAGGATGCAGCTGGTAAACCCACCTGCATCTGGCCAATACATTTTATCAAATGTATTTCAGAAGAAAAGAAACTCTAACCCACTGTGAATTCTGAATATGTCTGAAGGAGAAACTGACTTTTGTTTCTTATAATATAAATCTATTTACGCTACCATTCCTACTCTTGTGCCTGACACTTACGCTATAGATATACAGTACTGTGTAGTTCCATGCTGTGCCGTTTTCAGCCTTTTAATGAGGCTTTGAAGAGACCAAGGTCAGACTTTTAAAAGATTTGTTCCATAAAAATCCATACTTCTTTCCTTTTGGCTGTTTTGCTTCAGCCTGCCATTGGCTTTTAAAAATAATATTCTGGAAAGATGAAGAGGAATGAGCTGAGCATTTTTGTATGCACATGCCAGGTTGTCAGCAACGTGCCATATTTTCCCTTTTTGAAGGATTCTCTTTTATCAGTCATTTGAGGTAGAGTTGAGAGAGAAGAAAAATAATGTGAAAGGTTTCAGAACACACAGTGCAATTCAGATTCATCAGATGAATGACAGCAAGATTATTTTGGTTCTATTTGTCTGCAGCATAAGAGTCCTGTATGTAATAATTCACTTTGTTGAGATGTATTCTTTCTCCCTGTGCACAAAAGACCCCATTACCATGTTAGCATTTTGATAAAATAGCTCTTAGGAAGCATGATAGAGGATTTAAAACTGATATTGTCCAATTTCTCCTTTGCATCTGCTTATGTGCTTATGCAGCAAGAAAGCCTGGAAAAAAGAGATGCACAAAAGGTTTTATTTGTGTTTGACCATAAAAGCAAAGTTCTGTCACATAGCAAAGAAAAATTCTCTGGCCGCCCCCCCCGCACGTCCAGCTCAGAAGGAGCATACATTCTTAGCAGAATGCCAGGAGTCAGAAGTTAGAAATTCTTCCTTGTGCCAATTCACATTTCAATTTGCTGTTTTCTTTGTTTAGGATAAGTTGAGTATTGGAGCAGGTACGTTTAGTTTGGGGAGATAACATGTTGTATTGATTTTCTTTGATAGATTAGTCAGGTGTGTATGCTTGTTTATTTCAGCTTCTGAGTAGGCTAATTCATGTCTAATTGTGTTTCATAACATTAAAAAGCCATGTCCGGTTAGAATTGGAATTATTTGTATTGCCAAAGAAACTATGGGCTCCTGATGGCTGCTCAAACTCCATAGATTTGTTTTAAACAGCAAGCAGCAGCCGTTCCATCAAAGTACAGATACAGGGCTACTACAACAGCTTTCCCTCAGCCTTCCTCTCCCCAAGCTGTCTCCAACTAGACTAGCTGCTCTTTAGTTTTAAGAGTTGGTGTCTGAATTTTCTCCCTCCCCCTACCACTTTCCTCCTCATCCCTCCCTCTCTCTCTTGAGATGGTGGCATTTTCTTCTTTTCAGTTGTAGGTTGGCACCCAGTGGCTGCCTTTTATATGTCTAGGCTCCCATTTTGGCTGGAGAGCTGCAAATAAATGCAAAATATGTGGATATGCTCTAAATCAATGCAGAGTGAGAATAATTACAAGTGTCAAGAATGCAAGGCCAGCTACCACCCAAGCAGTCAACATTCTTAAAGAGCCCAAGGCTGAAAGCAGTTGAAGAAAATGACAAGAATAGAGATACAGTGGACCCTCGTATAACAAATGGTTTGTATAACATAAAATGTGTACAACATAAAAAATTCCGGAGATAGGGGAAATTTGCTTAACAGAATTGTCTATGGGGCAAATCCATACAACATAAAAATGGTCATGATTAGGGATTACTCTGTTTTCAATGCATTCCTATGGGAAACTTGTATAAAGGAAATTTGCTTAACATAATTTCATTTAGAATGAAATAATTCCTTTATACAAGGTACCACTGTAGTTTTTTAAGGATCTCTACTCCAGGCATGATACCATAGTCTTTCGAGACTGAAGGATGCCAATGATGACTGTAGTTGCATAAGTTGTTTCCTCTTCAAGTGAGTTGTCTAAATCTAGTGGTGTGCTTTTGCTGGATCCCATTGCCATCACCAGACTTATGTACTTCCCCTTGATTCTACACTCCCCATACACCCTAAAAACCTTATCTGGAGGATTTAGCAACCCCCTGGATCAGGATGTTTCTTTGGGGTTTTTTTTAGTTGTTTTTGGAAAGGGGAAAACATATAGAACTGCAGAAGTAGGCCAGAAAGAAAGTTGTAATTAGTGGCTACCTGTTGTCTTCTGTTTTCTTGGTTCAGATGCTGTAAATTAACAGTAACAGTCACAATTATCAAGTGGCCTTAACCCAATGGTTAGTTCAGCTAGAGTAAACTTATAGAACCAATGACATTTTGTAAATGTTGGCATACAAACTTTGCATTGATTCAGTAGGTCGATACTAGTTAAGACCTAACAATTAGGTTTAAACCTATGTACTTTTCGATTCAGTTCAGATGACTACCACACTACTGTGGGCAAGAATCCCATAGAAGAAATGGAGTAGCCCCATAGTCAACAAAAGAGTGGGAAAAGCTGTGCAGGGATACAACCTCAAAAATGATAGAATGATTTTGGTACAATTTCAAGGCAGCTCTTTCAGCATCACAGTAATCCAAACTTATGCACCAACTACCAATGCTGAAGAGTCTGAAATTGACCAATTCTATGAAGACTTACAACTCCTTCAAGAACTAACACCAAAGAATCCCCAAGCATAGGGGATTGGAATGCAAAAGTAGGGAATCAACTGTCAAGTTTGGCCTTGGAGTTCCAAACGAAGGAGGGCAAAGGCTAACTGAGTTTTGTCAAGAGAACAAGCTGGTGATTGCAACCACTCTTTTCCAACTACACAAAAGGTGACTTTACACATGGACATCACCAGATGGACAATATCGGAATCCTATTATGTTCTCAGCAGCCAAAGATGGAGGAGCTCTATAGAGTCAGCAAAAACGAGTCCTGGTGCTGACTGGCTCAGATCGTCAGGTCAATGGTCCTCCAAAGCCCCATAGAAAGGATTCTTGATAGTTCATGTCAGAAAGATAAGGGTATAAATAATGCCAGAAAAGATAGCCAGGGCAAAGAGCAAAGGATGTCAGGAAATCACTGTTAGAGGGTAGAAAACTCTGCCGGAGTGCGGAGGGGAAACTTTTTTCTGTATGCTGACATGATGTTATATTTGCTTCTGCTCCTCTAGTCCATTAACTACATAGTCTGTTAAGATATTTTTATTGATGCAACTTAATTGCAAGTTAATGTTTGTGACTTGGAGAATGAGCCTTGGAGAATAATACTTGTTATTATGAAGCATTTTAGAAGCAGTCTTAAGAAAGGATTAGACAAGTTCATGTAGAACAAGGGTATCAAAGGCTATCATTATAGATGCCTAAGGACAACCTCCGGGTTGGAGAGATAGGCAGGATATCCCTCAGTGCCATTTGCAGGCGAAGACATCTGCTTGGGAATACCCTGAAGCAAATTGTGAGCCACTGTGTGAGACAGAATGCTGGACTGGATGGGCTGTGGCCTGTTCCAGCAAGGCTGTTCTTATGTTATTGTTTCATTCTTAAGCACCATCTTAATTTTTGTTAGAGCATTTTAGAGTTGTGTTACTTATATTTTCCACTTAGTTCATTTGATTTTCATAGTTACATTCCTATAACATTGTACTAAGTTTATATAGTTCAGGTTTTTTGGCTGTTCAGTACAGAATCCAATAGATGAAGGTTCCACTACCCAGGTGTTCTTGGACTGCAGCTGCCAGAAACCACAGCGAGCATCACGAGTGCTGATTAAGGCTTCTGTTAGTTACAGAACAAGACCACCAGGGGTTCCCAAGGCTGAGAACCACAGCAGTAGATTAAAAAATGTAACAATGTAGTATTTTCTTGCACGCACCTGTTCAATAAAAAGTATAAATATAAAGATTTGATTGGATTTGTCAATTTGTCTGTCTTGCATGGGCAAACAAAATTTTGCTCAAAAGAATGTTCAGAAGAAGGAAGAATTGTTCAAGGTGCCAAATATTCCTTTGGCCATAGTAGCATTTTGTGGTGAACACAGGCTTCTGATTTTTCCCTGGATCCCTATAAAGCTCTTTAAGAGTTTTAGGGGATGGTTCAGGCCTCAGTTTCTGTGACCGGACACATTTTTCAATGGACCTCTAGTTGTATCTTTAGCAGTATCTTGGTCTGCAAGAATGAGGAACTAGTAATTATCTGTGCCCAATGGGGGGGGGGACATTAGTTTATTGGTCACTCAATATTGATCAGAGATGCAGCTAGAGACATTGTTCAGAAAGGGAATAACCTTGCTTGAACTGTGCATTGTGAGGAAAGTTATGAGTATAAAATTCCTGGTTCTAGAGCTGTCTGTCATAAATCAGCACAATAGGCTTAATAGGCTTGCTTCCTGTTATATACAGTCCTGCTTGTCACGTTTCAAGCACCCCATAGCACATTGAATGAAAGCCCCCATCCCCCCGGTGGTTCTTATCTATCAAGACTAAATAGAAAACGTCTTTCAGGTGACACACCATCCTTTCAGCCCCCTGAGTCTGTTGAAAGTTGTCAGCCGCCCTTCTTCCTAACTATGCCTTGTCTTTGCGTCAGGCATGTCACTGCCAGGTGAAAAGCTCAGCCAGGTCCATGTGGCCATTATTGATCCTTTCCACTCAATAACTGTCTTACCTGAAGCTACAAGGTTCAAGATGGGGGTTGTTGTGAGCTTTATTTCTCCACTGAGTATCAAGTGACTCAAAAGAAAATCAAGTGACCTCACTGTGTAAGCTTTCCCCCTTTCTCTACCTCATTCCAAATTATACATTCCTAGGTGCCCTAGGTGCCCTAAGCACATCCGATCTCGCTTTGATTTCGGAAGCTAAGCAGGGTCGGCCCTGGTTAGTACTTGGATGGGAGACCACCAGGGAATACCAGGTGCTGTAGGTGCCTGGAGTAGGAACTGGCAAGCCACTCCAGTACTCCTGCCAAGAAAACTCCATGGACATGGGGTCACGAAGAGTCGGTCACGACTGTAACGACACAACACACATAGTCATTAGAAGCAAGAATGCTTCAAGTGCTGATTGGGTGTGATGATGAGCTTCTCTCTTAGCCTGTAGTTTGTACGTTAGCTTGTTTTGTCTTAGCACAAGCCACAAGCGGGCTTAGGGTTTTTTGTGGGGGGGGGAGGTTATAGGTGGCCCTGAAAGAGTAAACAGTTTGGCTTCTTTTTATCCTTCCTGTCCCATATCTATTCTGTCTCCATTTCTGAATTGATTAAGCATCCCATTTTCACATGATATGCTTTGCTCAAAAGGAAACAAAAGGGCACAAGTCCTCCTTTGTTAAATGATTTGGGCGAGTTCGTGTTAGTATGGGGTTAGCCCTTTCCAGTATGGAGATCATCCAGCGACTTTTGGGTGATGATTATTTTTTGCCCCTCGCAAATCAAGACAGATAGTGAACCTTTGAACAAAGATGGCTCTCGATCACTGATGATTGCAACAGGGTAATAGGTATTTTGCATGCAGGCGTTTTGTTCTTGGAATTGGAACATAAATTATACTCTTTTATTTGTCCTTTTATAAGACCTTTTTTCACCCTTTTGGAAACCATATTTATTCCTGTTCAAAATAAGGACATGTGAGAAGACACGTTTTGATAGTAGCTGCTCAGAGAATATAAAATACATTAACATAATGGCTCGGTGCTTTAGTTACATCTCCGCTAATCCCCTGCCTTGCTAAGTAATTAATTATAGTTGTTGTAATGAGCTGTGGAGCTGGGACACCAAGACTTATATAAGCCCCTCTTAAGCCTTAGATTGATGATGTGTTGCTCACTCATAGTCGTAATAATTCAGTAGGCTCAGGACAGGGCTATGATGCATAAAGCAGTATCATCCAAGTAAGCAAATGGGATGCCTGTACAGATTGGGAGTTATTAATTTGTATGCTTTCAGTCTATAGAAGTAGAGCAAATGATTCTTTTACCACTTGGGAATACTGAGTAATAAACCATTATGAGCCCACAAAAAAGCAATTTATATGAACACTATACATCTAGCCCCTTTTTCAAGCCGCAGGCTCTGTCGGGTGTTGGGTTATTAAACTGACTTCATTCATTCACTGAAGATTTCATTGGGCTCTCATACAGCCAGGGCAGTCTATCCCTAGTCTGACCTTGGAGACTTTGTACATTCTTTTGCGAGTTGTTTGAATGGCTTTGGGGCAGCTTGCCCTGCATTCACATTTTGTGTGAGTATGATCTGCAGCAGTTTGGGTGATTAAATGTAGTTTTCAAGCCACAGAATGCCTGGTTATCTGTTATGTGGTACAGGGTGTGAACAACAAATCATGATTAAAAAGGAGGCATGGCTTGTCATGACATAGAAACACATTCATTGAGGCTTTTTGTTTCTGGGATTTTGGTGGAATTTGGGAAAGAAATCCTTTCTTGCCGTTTTTGTTTTGTATGGTGAGATATCCCCCCACTTAGGGATTTTCCCAGTTCCTCTTTTAATTGGGATGAGTGTTTGTGCGTGCGTGCATGTGTGCAGAAAACATGCATCTAGCATGCGTCTGCTCTTGATCTCTTGCCAAATAAATCTGGGGCAAAGCATTGTCATAGTTGAGAATGATAACTTCTGAGATATTTCAAATATGCATGTCATGGCTTTATCTTTCATGCTCTGTAAGCAGAGGATCTTATCCCAGGATGGCTTAGCAGTGCATCAGTTTGAACATTTAATATAGTACCTCACTGTGGGCTTTTCTGGATCACAGCATTTCATACTGTACAAAAGAATCCTACTCTCTGCTGTGGCTGGATAATGTAGTGTGCATGAATCAAGGCTGATCTAAATGATCTTTAGTAGGGATGAGCAGGGTCTGATCAAGTGGACATAATTTTTTCAGAATGAACCTAAGTGCACAAGAAATATGTAATACTGCAAAGCTCACAACTCATAAGCTTCAGTTACACTCAAGACCATTTGTCACTATTTGTATTGAACTACCACTCACAGTCTTTAATTTCCCACTCTTAGAAACATGCATTTGGGTTAGAAAACAATGGTTAAACATACTGTGCAGAAAAAGTGTGTTTAACTATATTGTAGTTAAATATATCAATTTAAAACCTACTTTCTGTTGCTTTATTTAGAATCCCGGGTTATTTCTTTTTGTGGACAAAGAGTACTCTGTTGTGCACATTTCTTTGTTAGGTGCACACTCTTTCAATAGCTTTCTCAGGATTCCTGCATTAATGTGAGAAGTAACCAGGCAGGTGGAACTTTGTTGCAAAAGCACAGAACAGGGGGCAATGGAACTGACAGAGGCATGGTGTTCAAATGGGCAATAACCAGGATCAGAAGTCAGTTTCAAGGAGTACTTACCGTATATACTTGAATATAAGCTGACCCAAATATAAGCCGAGGCACCTAATTCTACCCCCCCCCAAAAAAAAACCAACTAAAAACTGGGAAAACTTATTGACTTGAGTATAAGCCTAGGGTGGGAAATGCTGCCTTCCCCAAGCTGGCTGAGAGCTTGGGAGGTGGTAGAACTGCGGTAACTTTATATTCACTTGAATGTAAGCTGACATAGGTTTTTTCAGGCAAAAATAAGGGCGGAAAAACTCAGCTTATATTCAAGTATATATGGTAAATCAAATTGAGGATGAGATGAATTCTCGAAGGCTTTTGCAGCTGGGATCTGATAGTTGTTGTGAGTATTTGGGGCTATTTTGCCATGTTCTGGAAGATTTTCTTCCTGATGTTTCGCCAGGCTCTGTGGTTGGCATCTTCAGAGGGCAAGGAGCTCAGCATCCAGACCAGAATCAAAGAACATGAAAGACACTGCAGACTAAAACAACCAGAAAAATCAGCAGTAGCTGAACACACCCTGAAACAAACTGGACATGAAATCCTTTTCCAGGACACAGAGGTACTGGACAACAATACCAATCACTATGCCAGACTACACAGGGAAGCCACTGAAATCAAGAAACATAAACACATTTTCACCAAAAAAGAAAGTCTAAAAATCAACAAAGCTTGGCTTCTAGTATTAAAAGCTGCAAAGTGCAAAAGGTCAAAGCTCAATGATTCCCACCCAGCCACAAGCAAAAGTGATCAGTTTACACAATAGAACAGTTAACGACAATCCATTATTGCATTTAAACTTCTTAATCCCTTCATCACAGTACAATGGCTAACACCTATTTTCCTGCATCCTACTTCCTCTTTCTCACAACTTAAAAAAACCCAGTCTCACTCACTCTGTACCCCAGAGCTCAGAGAGAACTCCTAGTTCCCTGAGCTCCTTGCCCTCTGAAGATGCTGGCCACAGAGTCTGGCAAAACGTCAAAAATACAAACTTCCAGAACACGGCCAAACAGCCTGAAAAACTCACAGCAACTATGAGGATGATGAGGATCTAGCACTTGTTTAGTGGAAAGCAAGGAAGAAGCTAAGGATTGAAATGGGTTGGAAGATGTAAAAAGGGACTTGTTGGCTGAAGAAGAAACTATGTTCCCAGCTGTTTCCCCATTGGTAATAGGACCTTGGACCAAATAGATGAAAATACAAGCCTTTTGTATACAATATATTGTTTGCTGGGCTTTGAAATACAGAGTTGAGCTGAACTCTCAAAGCTGGTGTTAGTGTTAGGGAGAGTTGTACAGTTGCCTTTGGGGTATGGTAGAAGGTGACAAAAAGGTGTCGGAGGAGAAAGCTGCTTGCTGTCTGGCATGCCCTGCATCTCCTATGCTTGCTCTCCACCTTCAGGTGCAGTGGGCAAACTGCCCCTTGGTCAGTATTGGGAGGGGGAAAGAAATAATTGCCCTCCCTGTAAATATTATACAGGATAGGAAAGGGGGCATTTCACTGTGTTGTGTCCCTCAGGCAGCAAAATGACTTGGGCCAACTTTGCATATACTGTACTGCAGTATGGTGACATGGCTGGTGGCAATCACGATTAATGGTTTTGCATGCCATGCCCAGTAAGGAACCTTAATGTCTACCAAGAACACCATTTGGTTTATGATTCTTAAAGACAAGGGTGGTGATAGTGGTGGTGGAAGCAACTAGGAAGAGAGCAGATTGGTTGGAAGTTACCCAGGAAGAGGAGAATCCCACATTCCCTGGGTCGTTTATTGATAAAAATTATGTCTACTTTTCTTTCCAAAGTGGTGCTTAAAGCAGCTGGCAATAATTAAATGGAAATAAATGCAAAACTTTAATAAAGACATACAAATACAGGTGTACCTCGACTTATGAATTTAATCTGTTCCAAATGCATGCTCTTAAGTTGAACTACTCTTAAGTTGGGGTACCTATCTAAATTTTTTTTTAAAAAAGTTGAAAAATTTTAAAAAAAGAAAAAATTTGTAAGTCGAGCAGACCATATCTAAAATTTGTAAGGCGGCAGTTAAAATGCCAACCGTTTTCCACTCTTAAGTCGAACTGCTCTTAAGTCAGGGTACCACTGTAAATGAGATAAATCAGATCTGGAAAACCAACCAGCCCAGCCCCTACCCAGTATTTTATTTATAGCTACAAGGTTGTTTTGATGTTTGATGTAATGTAGACCTGCTGTCAGTGCTGCTCACGTTGAGTCAGAGGAATTGCTGGAGAAGGGTGGCAGCTGTGATGCTTCCAGTCATTTTTCTGAGAAGTGACTTATGGTGCTGTTGAGGAAGAAGGTGCGTGTGTGTGTGTGTGTGTTGTGGAGGGGGAAGAGAGTGAAAAGAAGGTTAAAGAAAGTGTTTTGCTTTAACTCAACAAGAGTCCTGATTAAACCTTGAGGCTCCAGAAAACATGATGTCCCACTTGTTATTTCCTCTGTAGGCAAATCACCAGCATACACTGGTGTCCTGAGGAAATTCATCCAGTGCTCTTAAATAGATGTTATGCAGAGAGATTAAATTGCTATTTGTGTTTTTATCACAAGGTGTTTTCCATTTGCTGTGGCGAATTAATGAGGGGCTAGGGCACATCTTGTTCACACGGCCAGTCGTGCAACCAAGATGCTTTTTGCGCTGGTAGGATTCTGGCTGAAAATCCTGTTTTTTAAAACACAATGAAGCTTCCAGAATTTTAAAAAATAAAACAAAACCCGAATCTTGCACCATATTTAGATTGACCACAATCCTTCGTGCTTGATTTAGTATGTGTGTAAAGGGATTTTCAGCAGATTAATGCCTTTACCATATCACTTTTCATTATTTCCCTCGCCTCATAGTCCACCATTTCCTAGTTGCTCTGCACAAAGATAGTTATAGTTGATGAACTGTTGAAGTCTCTACAAGAAGAAAATTATGGGTCTTGGGTTTGCTGCGTGGGTGAAAAAGCGTGCTCTATGGATGAAACGGAAGCAAATATAAATCTTGCTATGAGTGGATCGGCACTGCCTCTTATATTTTCTTTATTGCAACCACCTGATTTTACTTCTAGGTGTTGGACTTGTTATAAGAGACAAACATGAAATCCCTGCCACTTACACAACCCTCCTTGTCAAGTTGATTCCAACTTACGCTGACGCTTTCAAGCTTTTCTAGACAGAGAGTCCTCAGAGGCAGTTTCCCCGGCGGGGGGGGGGGGGTCATCCTAGGACCATGCCGCTTTTCCAAGGCTTTAACAGGCTGGGCTTCTCTCCTCGGAATCAAGGTGGGAAACTGAACTCCCGACATCTGGCTAAGCAAAGTGTGTTCTGCTTATATACCGCCCCATACCACTTTAAGTAGTCTCTGGGTGGTTTACCATTTTTAATTACAGTGTGCAGGCTACACATTGCCCCCCCCCCCAGGAAGCTGGGTACCTCAGAAGGATGGAAGGCTGAGTGAACCTTGAGCCTGCTACCTGGGATTGAACCCCAGGTCGTGAGCACAGTTTTACCTGCAGTACAGGCATTTAACCACTGCGCCACGAGGCTCTTCACAAGCCTCCATTAACCTCCATAAACCTAACCCTAAACTTAATCCAGTGAGATCTCCAGCCAACAACATGCTGCTGCTGTAGTACACCCTGCTCAATTAAGCAGCTTGGCTTTATTCACAGGAAGGAATATTTCAGAATAAGACAGAGGAAGACCTTTTTTTTTAAGCTACTGAATAGTCCCAGCAAAAAAAATATTCTTTTACAGAAAATCTGTCCAAGCTTTTCATGGCAAAAAGCATTAACCTTCTTTCATATGGATGTTTGCTAAATCATGGCAACTGAACAGGTTGCAAGATTATTTGTTTGTAACGCATCACTCCTGTCCTTATTAACAGCAGGCGTGTGATCCTTCTGTCAGCTAATAAATCTACACAGCTTCTGCAAAGTCCTATGTGGAAAAAAATGGAAAACCAGCCACTGTAGAACTGAGAAAATCCTCACCATTGACACAGAATGCTAATCAAATCCAATCTGTGCGCTGTTCTGGTCTTCTAGATTTTAATATCTCACCCGCATATTTTTATTGGCTTGCTTCAAAAAATGCTTTGTAATGGAAATCTCCAAGCTGTTTTCCACTGAGTCTCATTTCCTTTTGTTTGCCTGTCACCTTTCTCCCGCGTGCATCTTCTGTGCCAGGTCAACCTTTCAGCTGCACATCCCCTGTGGGAAAGAAGCTGGTGCTGGCAATTATGAAGACTCAGCCTGCATAAACTGATGATGAAAGTTATTTAGAACATACATACTGGCACTATGCGCAGATATTCAAAAAGGGCTGGAAGAAAAAATAACACAGGGATTAGGCAGCTAGAGCAACTCGGCTGTTCTGATTAGTTGCAGTATTTGTGAAATGGTTGTTCGACCCCCCCAAAGGGGTCCCGACCCCCAGGTTGGGAACCACTGCTCCAGACAGTGTGGTCTGACTGCTAGGGTTTCATGTTGTGAAACAACACCCAAGGTTGGGAAGCACGGCTTCTGTTTTTTGGGCCACCAGCTTCATTGTGCTGTCAGCCAGGCCCATGATTAAAGATTATGGTTGTTGTAGTCTGAAATTTTTGCTTGGTGCCTGGTTGCCTACTGTGGAGTAGATATCTAAATTAGTGCCCATGTTCCTAGCTTTATTTGTGCTTGTTTCTTAAATTGGAATGTTTCTTGTAGCAAGCCGATGAAGCAAGCAGGGGTAGTTATACGGTAATGACAAGAGGTTAAATGCCTGTACTGCAGGTAAAACTGTGCTCATGACCTGGGGTTCAATTCCAGGTAGCAGGCTCATGGTTGTCTCAGTCTTCCTTCCTTCTGAGGTAGGTAAAATGAGTACCCAGCTTGCTGTAGCCTGCATTACTGTAATTAAAACTGCAAACCACCCAGAGACTACTTGAAGTGTTATGGGGTGGTATATAAGCAGAACTTTAAACATATTATAGGTATTGGAACAGCGTTCAGTTAATCTCTGTATTTTAAAAAATGTCATAGAAATGTGACATTGCTCTGTAAAAAAAAATTTGTCAGAATAAGAATCATCAAACCAAATGAGTCAAGTGGTCTCATGCTGAACTCAGGAAAGAAAGAATCCATACATATACATGAGAGCCAGTGTGATGCCGTGGATAGAGCATTGGATTAGGACTCAGGAGACCTTGGGCGCACATTCAAGCTTAGCTGCAAAACCCACTGGGAGGAAGCAAAAAATGGCAAAAGACTCTGTGAAGGTCTTCTATACGTCAAGCCATCTTGGGGATGTTAGAAGAAGCAGAAGCCCATTGATGATATGTAACAGCGCATACAAAACACACACACAGTGTTTAAGGTGATCTTTTCTTGCAATATAACCATCACACTCCTCTGTTCAATTTTCTTCGTTTCTGTAAACCTAAATTCTGGCTATATTTACAACCACGTACTGTACTTTTAAATTCTAGCTGCTTTTAATGAGCAGTACTTTAAAAAAACACTAAAAAGGAAGTATTAGTCACGAAGTTGATATCAGGTCTCAAACCTTGCTTTACCTTTGGTGTTTTTTGTGCCAAATTCTGCTGCGCAATCAGGAGAAAAAGAGACAGAAGTAAAAATAAAATATTATTTCAAAAATTGTTTTCCAGGGTTGGGTTTTTCCAAACAGAGCTTGGTGTAGGCCTTGCATCTCTGCCAAGAACAATTGAAACAGTGTTGAATCTTGTAAATGCTGTTACTGTATGTAACAAAACTGCTCCTTGGTGTCTGTGAAAATGAAAATTATTTGGGCTGGCAAGAGGAGCCTTCTCAACAAGAAAAGGAACATTTTCTCTAGTGTGTTCCAATAGTGTGACATATTTGGACCGGCAAATTTCACTTTATATATTGTTTTATAAATGCTTCTTGATTTAGAGGACATTTTTAGAAGCACCATGTAATGATACAAGCAGACGCTTATAAAAAGGGGGTATTCAAAACAAGCAATGTCACCATTTCCAGAAACCAATAAAGTGTCCTGGCTTATATGGACTTGTGTCAGAAGCTCCGTAACTGGGCTTTGTGACTAACAGGCTTCTGCTTTTCCAAAAATCATACAACCAGCTCACTTATTCATTGAAGTGCATTGGATGTGGGTTCATAGGACTAGAAAAACAAATAAATGGACAGAGGCGTGTGTACACAATATATGGAACATATGAGATTGAACGATACTGCTTTTTTGGCAGTAGCTTATAAAAAGATTTACTGGTACATCTCATACAGAAAAACAGCAAGCTTGCATAGTAAAAAAGATGCAGTGAAACCCTATACATAGATTCTCAACAATAAGGCTTATCATTTTCAGTGGGTCATACACTGAGGTCATTGTGCATGTGACTTGCAGCCTATTAAAAGCTTACAGCCAGTTTTGCAGAATTATGACTCTCAATATAGTGTCCTAAGCATCTGAAATGGTGTTGTAAACAGGTTAGAGTCCACTTGCCTTCATGGCTTTAGAAACATCTGAATAGCTGTTCTATGCATGATTTGGGAGTTGAGTCATGGCAACTGGACTTGTTTTTTTCTTGAGAGATTGAAACATTTTGCTACTCATCCAAGCAGTTTCATTAGTCTGACTAAAGTTAGTGCTGAGTCCTCCATTGTATAGTTCACCTTGATTTCACAACACCCTTGATGGATGCTGGGAAAGTTTGCATAGGTGGGACTTTCATGCACTTTAGGCCTTTGTCCACTTAACGAGCCTTTTCAGATCATGGTCCACCTATGAACCTATTCAGGCTGTTGTCCACCTAAGAAGTCTATTCAGACCAGTGTGTGTGTGAAATCAAGGTGAACTATAAAATGGAGGACTCACCGCTAACTTCCTCACACTGACAAAGCTGCTTGGATGAGTAGTGAAATGTTTCAATCTCTCAAGGAAAAAAAAAACAAGTCCAGTTGCCATTACTCAACTTCAAGATAAACTCACCTGGATGACTAAGAATCTTCACAGACATATTCTATGCATGATGTTAGTCTAGATAAGACTTTGTTCTGAGTGAGCATGGCAGTTTTATGTTCTTGAGCCAGGGGTGGGGTCTGCATCCTCTTACTATCCTTCTCCAGATACTAATAAGTTACACACTCATGCCCCACTTGGAGATGTCCTGCTCCTCAACAGTTGCCTTCTAAAAATGCAGTTTGGGCAAGCAAAAGTAGCCAACAAGTCCAAACATGGGAACCCAGAATGAGCAGCAGTTTGGGGAGTGGCAGAGAGAATCTAACCCAACATCCAAAGATAGTGACAAAAGACAGTTTGGGATCAGTTGTGACCACATGTGAATGAAAGAGAGTTCGAGAGTCATAGTCTGGCAATTCAAGGATCATACATGGTGAAAGGAGTCACCACCAAGGTGTGTGTATAATGCAGACCTTGTGTGGTGCAAATCAGACTTGAGATTTGTAAAACTGTTCTACTAGGACCTTGGGGTTGCAATGGAAGGATATCATTTATTTATTTATTTTCAGATTTTTATACCGCGCCTATTTCCTGAATGAGAACTCAGGGCGGTTCACACAAAATATTAAAAAGCTAAAAACAATCACAGTCACAGTGTCAATGGCGTCCAAGCAGGCTCACAGGCAAGCCGGGGCAGAAGGGAGGACCAAAAAAAAAAAAAAAAACAAAGGAAATCCTGTGTCCCTAGTCAGTGCCGAAGGCGTCACTGAAAAGCAGGGTCTTTAAAGCTTTCTTAAACGACGCCAACGACGGAGCCTGCCGTAACTCGCTCGGCAAAGCGTTCCAGATGGTAGGCCCCGCCACCGAGAAGGCCCGTTTACGTGTGCTCATTTTGCGGGCCTCCTTTGGAGTGACGGTCCGGAGCGAGAGGGCCAAAGAGGATCGGGTGGGTCGGGCCAGATCTAATTGTCGGGAAAGGTGCTCTGCCAGATAAGCAGGGGCCAAGCCATGGAGGGTTTTGTAAACCAAAACCAACACCTTGAACCTTATTCGGGAGGCAACAGGCAACCAGCGTAGGCGAGCCAGGATGGGGGTGATGTGGTTGTACCGACGCGCACCAACCACCAACCTGGCCGCTGCATTCTGGATCCGCTGCAGTCGCCGAACAAGGTTCAAGGGGAGCCCCATGTAGAGAACTTTGGAGTGTGGCCCCTTGATTCACCCCAGAGGAAAAACTTCCCTCTAAGGATACAAACACCTTATGAGAAGTCTTTTCATGCAGCATAAGAACATAAGAACATAAGAAGAGCCATGCTGAATCAGGCCAAAGGCCCATCTAGTCCAGCTTCCTGTATCTCACAGCGGCCCCACCAAATGCCTCTGGGAGTGCATGAGACTAGATATCTGTCTCCTGATACCACTCCCCTGCATCTGGCCCTTGAAGTACCCTGGTTTCTCCATCATGGTTTGTAACCTGTGATGGACTTTTCCTCCAGGAATCTGTCCAATCCCCTTTTGAAGAAAAAGTCCATCACAGGTTACAAACCAGCCTGACACTTCTCCTGTTAGCTTCCTCCCAAGCTTGTATCTTCAGAGTGTAACACCCTGGACTTCTCTCTTTCTCTTGGGACTCAGCTTTTAAGTCCTGATCAAATATAGCTTGACTTCCTGGTTACTTGTAGAAGCCATAATGTCCCACTTTGGTGCCTCTTCGTCACTACAGGAGTCTTTTGATAAGGGCTTAAAAGATGTCCCCATGACCCATCAATTTCCAATCTCCCTCCCTCCCCCAGCACTAAAGCAGTCCTGGGTCCATCTGTAACTGCTCCCCAGCAGTTGGCTTTCCAACAGTCCCATTAACCATGGAATTAACAAGAATTAACTGGAATTAATCTACTTTAGGGCCAAGTGTGCTGCTTATGTACTGTCCCATAGGGTTAAAGCACTCTCTGGGCGGTCTTCACTTGAATTATGTAAACTAACATCATTAAATTGCAAAGTGCAGTCTGAGGAATGCAGGTCTCTGGAATGGTAGTAGTGGGGATTGTTCTTTCCACGAAAATCCTTGGTTTTACATGTTTTAGGATCACAGGGAATGTGTTTCAAGAACGAATGTTGCCATGTTTAGGTTAAATGTCCTTTACCCACTATTGTCTTTATATTGTGCACATTTTATGCTGCCTTTCTACAGAAAGTGGGGATCTAAAAAGAAAACAGTAAAGCAACAATGAAAACCAATAGTAAATTATTAAAATAGTAGAAGTTTAAACTGTTCTGCTGTGTTTTATTATAAACTATAACTAAAAACTGTTATAGCATTATGAAAAAGGGAGCAAGTATCTGTATCCACTTTTTATTGTTATGTGCTACCAAGACATTTCCTCCTGATGGTAGTCCTGTGAATCTGTAACTTGATTATTCACTTTCCTACACCTTTATGCTGCTAAACTAAGACTCGTCAAATGCTCTTAAGTCTATAGTCTTCCCTCCTAGATGGGTTGTTACAGCTCTTTGATCATTCTATAGCAGTGCCTTGTATTGTATAAACCTGTTCACAGGGTTGTATAAAAGTCTTAGAATTTTAGCCCACCTCATTATTCACCCCTAACTCCAGATTATTTGAGAATAATTTTAAAAACATTCGTTCCAGAGCAGACCCCTTCATTTTGGAGATTGCTCATTTATTTACTGTCTGCTTCCTTTTCTTTAAACATACTAAACTGTAAGAGGGTATTTCCTCCTAACCCAGTGGTTCCCAACCTGGGGGTCGGGACCCCTTTGGGGGTCAAACGACCATTTCACAGGGGTCACCATGAGCTACTGAAGAAAAGAGGTGGCTAAAAAAATATTGTAAATAAATAAATAAATAAATAAATAAATAAATAAATAAATAAATAAATAAAGGGGCTCAAGGTATTCATTAAAATATCATACAAGCAGGTGTCTTGGATTATGTCAGGCATAAAACTGTTGTGGGAAAGGCTGCAGGGATATAATACTTGACACAATTGTAAATGTGGATGATTGGGGCATTCTCTGATGCAGCCTATGGTTTTTTCTGTCTGTACTCTCAATGCATATTAAAAATGCATTGGAATGTGAATTTTAATCATGGTGAAATATTTCCATGATGCAACAAGACTCTGAGCTCATTGCCCTGACCCGGAATGAGTAAAACAAACAATTCCACACTTATTGAAAAAGAAATACTCTTAAAATTAAATATTAAAGGCTGCATTAATAACAGCAAAAACAGCAATACAGGGAGATACTTAATAAGATCACAAAGAAAGGCAATTTAAGAGTCAATAGTTGCTGCACAGGCTGTGGACCAAGCTCAAGTAATTGGAAGTGAGGGGGAAAAATTAGACCAATTTTTCTAGTTAAAGAAGATGGCAATTTTAAAGAAAACAAGTATATTAAAGCATTCCTGTTTATGTGGTTGTCTGTTATAATAGTCTGTGATAAAGAAAACCTTTGAAACATGGGGAATTTGGAAATATAAAATAGTGAGGACTGACTGTAGTTGAGCCAGGGTTCACAAGATTAAAGTGCTCTGAGTAACAGGTATTTGGACATTCTTTACTACCATTCTTTCTCCTTGTGAGTTCAAACACTCTTAGTAGCAGCTTTTAGTTTGATTTGACAGTATTACTTTAGATAGACAAATAGGCTCACTTTATGTAAAGTGTCTTCCTATACTCCTGTGACAGCTGTGTTGAAATGCAGTACTGTTTCTAGTAGAAAGAAGTGTTTGAGAACAGCTAGTATAGAATGGAGAGCTGGACAGGTTTTTCACCAGATACTTCTTATATTATATGAGATACTTTGCAGATTTTACTGATAAAGTTAGTTCAGTTTTAATTTGATGTTAGTTAGCAAGAAGAGACAACAGAATTAAATTCTATCCTTCTTTCCTTCCTTCTCTCTGTCCTTCTCCCTCCTAACCACCCACCCACCTTCTGCTTGGAACTCTATTTCAGATCTATACTCCTGCTGTTTGACCGCAGTGGAACAATTAATATGTTTACCACTGCTGCCTTTGGCTCATAGTGATAGAAGGTGATCAGGTGGTCTTCATTCTGATATGGTATGAATCTGTAACTTATGGGTGGCTTGCTGAGTCTTGGCAAGCTGTGTCTTTTTGAAAGTATTCTGGATTTTGAAGTAGCGATAGTTGCCTTTGATCACTATTCTCTCCGGTCTCAGCTGGATTCTCAGAATGCAGGTCATCAGGCACAAAGTATGTGTTGAAAGCCACCAGGAGAAAACGTTGGCCACGTTTTTGTGCTGAACCTTTTCTCACCATAGGATTACCTTGTGCCTTTCAAGCTTGATTGCTGCACTTTGCTAATTAGTGTCCTTGAGTTGTATCTGGAAGAGTCATCTTGACTATATGTAATGAAGTAGACAACATGAACAGTGTATATAGCATGGCCAGTTTGTTAGCCTGGGCTTTTCAACACTATATTTTATACAGTAATAAATATGAATCCAGAGAAATAATTAGAAATGATAGCTTGCAAATTTTAAATGGCCCATAATTTGTTTTAAGATGTTGGATATTCAATTAGGTCTTTTTGTCAGTGTGGGAGAACACTGATCATTCTCATGTGCCCTTGTTATTTCCATATATGTTTGCCTTTTTTGCTGGTAAACATGCATACCCTTGTGAGAATCAATGTGAAACTCCTAGTATCCATAAACTAATGCAGATTTTCTTTCGTTGTGTACTCACCACACCAACTGGCAGCTGCAGCAGGTTCAAAAGAGAAGTCTGTCTGGACATGACCAGAAATCTCTGTAGTTGAGTTTGGGATGTTCTACAAGTTATCTGTATATTTGAACATCTCATTGGTAGGATCTTGAGATGTTCTAATTTGTTGTTTGAAACAGGCCATTTCCACATTGCTTGGACTGGTTGTTTACAATTGCTTCATCTCTAGTGGCTGACTTTTTGCAAAATGTCCACATCATTTGAATGTGGAATACAGTAAATATAAATTGAAGGTCAGCATATAATACTGCATTAAACAACAGCCCTTTACTGTGGGTTTGCAATACTTTCACAGCTGCTTCTGCATTTTCCCCCTTAAGAAGTTTGTATTGTAGAGTTACCCTCATAAATGCATACATAAATAAGAAGACATGTTTTAAAACAAGTATATATTAAACATTGTAAAGAGAGACACCAATGTGATAAATTGTAGGGGTATTGATGACCTGGTCTTTAGATGCAAATGCAGGGTACACGAGTAACTGTTCAGCTGCTGCATAGCTGTCTATAAACTAGAGTGGCTCCAAATCTGCAGGAGACATACCTTTGCTGGGGACGGTCCTCAAACTATCTTTTCTGCCTTGTTTGTGAACCTCCAGGGTCCGACACTTGTTCTTAGCTTTCTTTGGCCTGTTAGAGAGACAGGTTAGAGGTCTCTGAAGGTAGGTGTCTGTATTGCTGAGATGGTATTAGCTCGGCACAGCGGCCAAGACTGCCTGGTGGCCGCAGTAGCAGAAAGTCCTTAGGCTGAATGTAGAGGAGGATGCTCTGCAAATGTTAGTTTCCCCCAATTTCATTCACTTAATTCCCCTCTCCCATCATTTGAATGAACTGGTATAAAAAGAGCAAGCCTCCAATGCACTTAGATTCTATCTGTACACTTCAGGAGGAAGCAGGGAATACATGGCCTGCTCACTGCAATGTGTGCATCTAAGGGAACATGCATCTTTTCACTTGAAGGTTTTTAGAATAGCCTTTTCCACACAGGAGTGAAAAAATCCACCCACAATAACTGTAACCACAAGCTGTCTGATGGTGAAGGAGAGTGGTTTACCATCTTGGGTAACCCTTGTGCTCTTGGACTGCAGTTCCCAGAAGCAGTCACCATTAGCTGAGCTGGCTGGGGTTTCTGGGAGTTGAAGTCCAAGAACACCTGGGTTACACAAGCACTGACGTAGCATCTGAAGAGCAGAGGAAACTGCCTTATAATGAATCAGACCAGTATTATCAGCTGTGACTGGTAGTGGCTCTGCAGACTTTCAAGCAGGAGTCAACTATTGTCTGGTGGTGCTTCTTCCAAGAACTAGCCAGGTTTGAACTTCTTCACTTGTAAAATCAGATGAGATCGATATATGCTCAGAGTGTTAACGCAGTATTTAAGTATGTTGTTACTGCTTTCATGTCACTTCTGACTCATGGTGGCCTGTGAATGCGTGAGCTCCAAAGCTTCCTTTAAGGAGTCAATCCATCTTGCATTTGGTCCTCCTCTTTTCCTACTGACTTGAACTATTCCCAGCATTGCTTTCCCCCAGCGAATTCTGGCTGCTCATAATGTGCCCAAAACTTTAGTTTCATCATTTTTGTTCCCAGAGATAGTTCAGTTTGCTTTGCTCTGTGACCCCCTTGTTTTTCTTTCAGGCAGACCAGGGTATCTACAGAGCTTTTCTGCTTTGGTAGTTTCTTCTTTCACTTTCATCAGAAGTACTACTGTAGTTTCAAGTCATTGCTGCTTTCTGCCAGTGTGATGGTACCATCTGCATATCTTAAATTAGTGACATTTCTTCCACCATTTTTCTCCCTCCTTCATTTGAATCTCGTCTGGCCTTCTGTCTGCTATTTTTTGCATGCAGATTGAACAACAGGGTATAAAATGCACCCTTATCTGAACTGTGCTATAGGAAACCCTGTTCTATTGGTAGCTCTTCTCCATGTACAGAAAATGCATCAAGACAACACATACATTTATTTCAGAACAACTCATCATTTCTCATGATCCACATAGTCAGAGGCTTTGCTCTAGTCTATAAGACATGGACTGCCCTTTTTCTCAAATTGTTTGGTAGGCAGTGGATATTTGCAATATGATCCTGAGTGCCATTTCCTTTTTCGAATCCAACCCTTTTTATATGCTCAATTTCTTCGTTTTCATTTCCCTTTATTTCTCACAATCCATGTTCCAACTGTGTCTGTTGTGCAGTGTCAGACTTGCACTTCAGCCACTAGATACCCTTTCAGCATTAATCTAGTTGCTTCATTAGCAAAAGCACTATTCATACTTGACCTTGGTTCTTCCTTAGTAGCTGATTTAGTGCTTTTTGACATGGGTGTCTTGTCTTGTTTCATTTTGGACTGACTCATCATAGGGTTTTCTTGGTAAGGAAAGTACAGCAAAAGTTTAGAATTGCCTGTGAATACAAAAGTCAGCTTGAGTGTCACCGCTCTTGCCTTCTCCACTATTGTCACCTTCAGCTACAGCTGCTGCTTATTAGTCACCTCTCTATTACCATTGGAACTATTCATTCTCTTCTGCTGATGTGGCCATTACCCTTGAAGAAGGTGGATGCATCTTAGTCTGATCTCTCAGTTGTGACTAGAGATGGGCACGACCAGGAAATTTTTTTTTCCAAGTTATCGTTTTTCGGGACGGGTCCGTTTTGGCTCGTTTCCATTTTTCGTGAAATTTCGCAAAAATTTGTCGTTTCGCAGTGTTGTTTTTTCGTCTGTCGTTATACTGGTTTAGGGGAGGTAGCGGGCTCCTGGAGGCACCTCTGTGGGGTGGGTGCCTCCTCTGGCCCGCTATAAAGGGAAAGCAGGCTCCTGGAGGCACCCGTGGGTGCCTCCTATCCTCACCCGCTACAAAAGGGCATGCATAGCCATATGGATATGCATACCAAGTTGCAGACGCAACAGACTGGCAGAGGCACCCCTCTTTTTGGGGTGCCTTCCCTGCAACAGTCGGTGAGACACAGGCAGCACTCGCGGGCATGGTTTGCATGGGCAGACTCTTTGCACCCGCTGCGTCTCACTAAGAAGGGAAACGTACTTGCGTGTGTAGCACAATGCAAGTAGATCTGGCTTAGGGTTAAGAAGGGTTAGCGCAAGGGCTAGGGTTAGGCTAGTTACGGGTGAGGTTAGGGTGAGTATTGGGGTGCACCTCTGGGTGCCTCTCTGACCCACTTAGAAGGACAGTGTACTGGCGTATGGGTTAGGCTTAGGCTTCGGGTTCGGGTTCGGGCTACGGTTAGTGGGCTTTTTATGCCCGATTGGCACATCCCAGAAGTCTCTGTGGTCAACCTGGCCAAGTGGCCATGCGATTGGTGGAATGGCTCCAAAAATTTGCATGGTCCCTCCCATGGCCAGCCCATCATTGTGCAGGTGTAAAAAATAAAATAAAATAAAATAAATAAAATCAATGGAGAGAGGACAGAGGAGACATTTTGTTGCGAGAAAACCCCACTGCTACTGTAAAAATTCTGGCAGTTTTAAAATAGCAATTTCCGCGTGTTTCTGTGGTGCTTGTTGGCTTGTGTGTTTTTGTTTTTTGGACCACAATTTCAAAAAAAATATTGCGGTCGCCGCCCCATTTTCGATCCCCCGCCCACACCGCATGGCATGGCGAGACGAGAGCAGCCCAGGAGGACAGGAGAGAGGGGGAGGCCGGGGACCCCCCCCCAGAAACCACCCATCTGGTAGGTGCCCTCTCAGACAGGCAGGCATATTTCCGCCTGCTTTTTGGGCCGGGAATCGGGGCGGGGGTTTTAAAACTTTTTTTCTGTGCCGCTTGAATTGCGGCGGCCGGCGGCGAGTCCGGTGCTTGTTGCGACTTGCGAGCGACTGCGAGACGACGAGGATTTCCCCCACCAGAGCAGCCCAGGACAGGAGAGGGGGGAGGCCGGGGACCCCCCCCAGAAACCACCCCTCCTCTGGTAGGTGCCCTCACTCAGGCAGGCATATTTCTGCCTGCTTTTTGGGCCGGGAATTGGGTTTTTTTTAACTTTTTTTAAAAAAAACCTTTTTTCTGTGCCGCGCTTGGCATCGCGGGATCGCCACGATGCCAGGAACGACAACGACAAATCAGACCCAATTTTTCTTTTTTCGGTTCGAGTTCGAGTTCTGGCGGAGTAATTGTCGTTTCCTTTTCCGTTGCGTAACGGAAACGAGTAACGGAAACGGAAACGAGAATTTCGCCAAGTCGTGCCCATCTCTAGTTGTGACCATTCCACCTTGGTTGACCATACTTAGAAATCCAGGCTCATAATGGAATCTGGTTTCCTGACAGCATTAGTCTTGCCTTCACTGACACACTCAAACCCTTTCACCACATCAGTAAGAAAATTAGTTTAAGCAAATCCCCCTGGGACTGTTTATAGAATAACTTTCAAAAGTTCTGTACTGGATCTTGGAATATTCTGGTCATTATCTCCACAGTTTATCTTCGCTTTCCTCAAGGAAACTGGACATGACCATTGGATGAAGTAGTCTACAGTGGACAAAAACCTATGCCAAGCAAAACCTGTTAGTTGTCAAGGTGCCACAAGTCTCTCTGTTTTCAAATAAAGTACAAGTGGTTTCTCTAAGATGCTCTAATTTGGAATGCCTCTTCACAAATTTAATTGCCCTTTGAACATTGCTTATTTACATTGGAGTTTTAATGAATATTTTCATGTTGCCACTAAGAAACAGATTTTTTTTTTTTAAAAAAAAGATATGTACATCTGGTTGAGTGAATATGTAATGCATGTCTGGGAGTGGGTAATTTTTAAATTATTTTATTTTTATTTCTTCTTTAACCCTCTCCCCCTTCAAATTAGGTAAATAGAGATGGAGTATGTTAGGGTGTGCTGCTGTTTATTTAGCTGCAGTATATTTGATGGTGACCACTTATCGTCTTTACCACTTATAAACCACATTTCATTGAAGCCATAGGATTAAAAAAAAAGGGGGGGTTCAGAGAACTAATTTGGTATGTTAAAAACAAGTATGTGCATATATTTAAATAGTAATGACCTGCACAAGAGGGTTTGACAGATGGCGTTTTTACTCACAGCATAGGGAGAGTGTTGTTGGGTTGTAGAAGCTGTTATTCTGTCCTGGAAGTGTTTATTGTGGTTACATTTGAACAGTAGTGTCTGAAGCCTGGGGATACTCAGTCCAGCTACAGAATGTGCTTCTTTGCACGTTAAATAGGATGTGAATAAGGAAGGACAGGCCTAGGGAGAGTGTCTGCCTACAGAATTTGGGAATTATGGGAGGGCAGCAAGCAATTCATTGTTAAGTTTCTTATGGTTGCATTTTACTGCTTGTGGCCTTTTTTTACACCTCAGGGAACCAACGTTTCTTAGTAGCTTCTGGTACTATTCAGCATGACATGAAATAGGGTGTATGTGTTGTTTTCCAGGAATGGAGGACATAACGTATTTAGTCCAGTCCTCCAGTGGGACCATAATTGGGTTCCTACTTTGCCTTGCACCACTTGTATCTGAGCCAACAAGCTTTTCATATACCTGTAAAGCAATTTCTTCTTTGTTGTGGTCCTATCTTGCTGGAGGCTGGAAGTCGCCATTCCTATCTTGATCTTGCATTGTGGCTGGGCAGTCTGATATAAGGATGTTGTCTTACATCCTAACTAATCTGTCAGATCTGTGAGTTTATAGGTTTCTCTCCTTCTTGCACACCTTTTTTACTTTAAATAATCAGCTGTAGCAATTTGAACATTTTTGTTATGCGATTCAAGTATTCTAGCCTCCTGTGTTTCGTACGGTTTACAGATTTCAGTGTCTTATTAATTTGCTTCAGTACTACTTTGCTGGTCAACTTCTGCATCTAGAATGTATTTCTAAACATCTGTGCTAGATATTTCAAATGCTTCCATCCTTTTGTGTAATTACTTGGGTTGAAATCTACCATTCTATGCCATTTGGCAGAACCAAGAATAAATCTACAGTACAGTGTGCCAAGAAAACTCCATGGACATGGGGTCACAAAGGGTCGGTCACAACCGTAATGACACAAAACACACACATACAGTGTGCATTCTTCAAGTCAACCTCAAGTTTTTGTTACAGGTCACATTCTTCCTCTTAAGAAAGTTGCTTTATAGCAAGGCTGCGCCCCACCATTCATTCAGTCAGATTCCAGCATACCTATTCTTTGCAAATGTACTTTTGCTTTGCATTTGTACTTCACCCTAATTTACTTCTATTAAATATGTCATTAATTATGGCATTTTCTGCCTGTCTCTGAACTGTTCATTCTGTTTTGTGAAAGGAAAGGCCCCTTTTCTGCAATCCAATATCCTTCTGGAGCAGTGGTTCTTCTGTGCAGTTTGGGATTTTGGGGAGGTGTAGTCCAATAACACCTGGAGACCCAAAGCATTGCTCTAGAGCAGTGGTGGCAACCCTTTTAGAGACCAAGTGCCCAAACTGCAGTTCAAGACACACTAATTTTTTGCAAAGTGCCAATGCAGCAATTTATCCTGAATACAGGTGGCTGTGAATTGGCGATGTCGGGTGCCCACAGAAAGGGCTCTGAGTGCCACCTTTGGCACCCATGCCACAGGTTCGCCAACGCTGCTCTAGAGGCTTTTGTAGACTACAGCTTTTTTCTTGAGATATTGAAATGTTTCGCTGCTCATCCAAACAGCTTTGCCAGTGTGAGGAAAGCTAGTTGCGAGTCCTCCATTTTATAGTTCACTTCGACCTCATGTCAGCCTGGTCTGAAATAGGCTCATAAGATGGACAATGGTCATCTTATGAGAAAAGATGTCCAGTTGCTATGACTCAAATTTCAGATAAACTCACCTGGATGACTGAGAATCTTCACAGACATATTTTAGACAACAAGATTTTTGTTAGGCATTTCATACATCAGGCATTTCATACATCACCCACAGTTTTGCTATACCATACATTATATTATTTATTTACTATAGTTATATCCTACGTTTCTACTGAAAGATAATGCCCAATGAGCTTTCATAGTTACTAGAAGGAATAAAAACAGTAGAAACCAACAGTTAGCTAAAACCTTAGTAAAATCATATATAGCTGTCTCACTGTAAACCATAAAAATCAGCAAAAAAAATATTAAAACATCAATATTACAGATATTAGATACAGATATATCCACATTCCTTGCCATCTGGGAAACTTACCAGCAACCTTCCTAATGATCGTTCTGATACCTCATTTTACAATGCCTTTCAGCACCTTTTTCTGGGAACATCAGTGCTCAGAAATGGATTCAAGATTCATAGGAAATCAGGGTACCTTTATGGGTCAGATGGCAGTATGGGTTGAATCAGTGCCGGCATAGTTACTTTGTGCCAGTGAAAACAACTCCCCTTTGAGGAAGGAGACATCCTCTCTGTCTAATGCCTCCCCTTTGGTATTTCTCCATGACCCATCCACCAGTTCCCTGACCCAGAAGAAAGTTAACGTGTAGATAGCCTTGAACAAAATGATTTTATATTTGGACCAGCAGACTCTATGGAGTGAGGAGAGAACAGGAAAAGTGATTGGTTTCTTCCCATCTGGCACCTGATGGGCCACCTGTCCCAGCCTGCTATGGCTCAGGTAATAAAGAAGAACCAAACCAACAGGGATCACAGAAGCCCTGGGTTTTGCTAAAAACTGAGGTAGCAGCCACATGGATCCATATTGTCTGGTTGAGAGGATGAATGGGCTAAGTGGCCACACTAGTCTTGTTATACCTTAGGCTGGTTAGACCAGAGGGAGAGCAACTCCAGCCAGATTCACCAGCCTTCAGGCTCCCCACACTCCTAGCCAATCACCCTGTCCAAGAGCAGTCAGAAACAATGGCAGGTCCCCTGTCTGGCTTGGGAGACTTCCTCTGGTTCCCTTGAAAGAAGTTTTATAGAAATGAACAGCTTGAATTTCCCCACAGCTTTCCTGGGTATTAACATCTTAATTTGGATCCACTGTTTGGTAAAGCACATTATTGCCTTTTCATATTCTCTGCTTCAGTACCAGAATCTCTCTCTCTCTCTCTCTCTCTCTCTCTCTCTCTCTCTCACACACACACACACACACACACACACACACACACACACACACACAC